>OX155693.1:0-689000 GCA_944547425.1 Eupithecia centaureata | reverse complement strand
ATATTATTTTTCATAGTCAAAAGGATGTTGAAGAAGGCGGTCCAAACTCATGCCTTTGCATGTACATGTTTCAATGCAATATTGTTAAATAAATATTCAGGAGAGATATGTAGTATATTACATTTTTGGAAAGGTTGTTTCATTTATTTGAAAAATAATATTATTTTGAAAAATAATATTTTTCATAGTCAAAAGGATGTTGAAGAAGGCGGTCCCAAACTCATGCCTTTGCATGTACATGTTTCAATGCAATATTGTTAAATAAATATTCAGGAGAGATATGTAGTATATTACATTTTTGGAAAGGTTGTTTCATTTATTTTACGGAACAGCTATTTAATTTTCATATTATTTATAAATTTTTGAGTAATTGCTAAAAACGTCACATGCCTTATTTTTCACTAATTTTTTTTTTCTTTGAAGCTTTTCACTGTCACCCACGTCTGCCCACGCGCTACTTTTTGTATTAATTTATAGTCTAACTATTCATACACATTATGCAAAAAAAATCAGCTGCGGTTTTTTGCGGTTTTAGAAGTTATGAGCAAAAGTTAGATAGAAGTCGGAGCAGGAAATTTGTTATTTTTCATGGTTTACCACAGAGACTGTTCGCAGGGACATTTAATCTGTATTTTTTTTGTCGTTCAATCATTTTGCTTGAGAATGTAAGTGATAATAATGATGTAGGTACCCATTCAGTATTGTATTAGTAGGTATATAAAGGGAGGTAAAAATTATTCCAACCATTCATATTAGTGTTACTTCAAGTGAAGTAAAGCTCATCTACGCCTGTAAGTAATTGATTAAAGTTCTAAAATGTCTTGATTCAGCTGTATTCAACGAGATTTAATACTTCTCTTCATCGAGGGTGGCAGAACTCTGGAATCATTGACCAAAGATTTAGAGGAAAACATTTATTTTTCTTTTACTTTCTTCAGGGATGACGAAAAATTCCAAAAAATTTGGCGAATACGTAATGGAAACCGCTAGAATATACGTAAATGAATTTAATTGGTATTACATGCCATCTTCAGTCCACAAGATACTTTTACACGGAGAAAATATTATCAAATATTTCGCAGTTCTTCCTATTGGACAGCTATCGGAAGATGCACAAGAGTCGCGTAAGAAAGACTACAGAAACATGCGACTACATCATGCCAGAAAATGTTCTCGAACAGCTACAAACGAAGATGTCTTTAAAACTCTATTGTAGACTTCAGATCCGTATATAACAAGTTTAAGAAAACCATTCGCAAAAAATAAGTCTAAGTCTTCTAAAAGTGGCACCACTTGCAACTGACCCTAAAATATATTATGTATATTAGAGCCTAAGTAGATGGTGATTTCTTTTCTAATGTCTAATCCGCGCTTAAATTTAATCATTACTTTTCACTTTTCTACAGTAGGCAGAAAATATAAGCTAATTAGGTAAATAGATAGATACTATTAAGTAGTAGTATTTAAATACAAAAAAATTTTTTTTTTTTCGCCATGACTTATTTTAATTAACCATATTTTAAAACTAAGGTTATTTTTTGGTAGTTAAAACCTTTTATTTCGCATTACATTAAATTATTTACTTATTTTTTCCGTTTTTTTTCTTTTTATGCTGTATGTATATATATATACATATATAAGATATCACTTAAACTTATATACCATTTGAATCTCTATACATTACTGTATATATGGACCAAATTTCATCACGGTATGATTAAAATTCGTGAAGTTATAGATTTTTAATCCGAAAATGACCTAAATATTCCATAGTGCATCGCCTTATAGGATGACAGTGACCATATGCTCCGTCTACCTTACGGAACGTAAGGTACCTACTTGGTCTTAGGGTAGAGGTACTGACATCTAATAAAACTCACCTGTTTTTCCGTCAACACACATCTGTGAAAGAAGAAAACTTATCGTGAATTTGAGATTGAATAAATAAATGAAACTACGTCGTCGTCGGAAGGGTTTTGGGACATTTCCGTCTGGTATATGGATCAGTTAAACTATATCTAGACTACTAGCTCACACTACACCACTAGCACCACTAGTTCCCATAAGAATTATAATGACTGATTACCCACCACTCAAACATAATTTAGTATAAATCGTGTTGCAACACTGGGAAACGTCAATCTTATTTGCATAAAAGGAGTGCACCATGGTGTTATGGTAGGAAACCAGCCATGACCTTGGATATCTATTGCCCAACACCCCTTTATTGGACTATCCTTATACGGTAGCTTGGGATACTTGGTACAGCCACGGAGAAAGGGTGGTACAGTCCGGAGAGAAATAATACTGGGTCACTTCAAGAATTGAAGATGGAAAATTGAATGTTCTAGAACATTTTGTATCAGCTTCTGCTCGCGACTACGCACGCACTTAAATAAAACTTAAAATCTGGCTAGCTAAGTTTTAACACTAATAATGTAGAGCACAGGGAACAAGGGAGGTGTTTTTTTAAGAGTGAAAAATGTAATATCTCTCATAGTTTATTCATACGATTTTTTTGTTGGGTTTCGACGAGGTTCAAAATGAAACCCTTATGGTATCGCTCAGTCTTCCGTTTTTGCTCTTTACTATAACAATTTTTGCTGGAAATTTAAAATTTCAATCATATCGTGCACATTAAAAAAAGATAATAATATGATTTTTCAGCTCAAAATATGTCAAAATTTAACGGGCTTACAAATAAAGGTAATCTTTTATTTATCCTCTTTATCAGTCTCATCGATACGAAACACCTTTCGACGCGACAGTACCCACGCTACACTTTTAACGACATAGGTTTTAGTTACGCTCCTTTTGTGGCGACGAAAGTTCGATAATTATACGAATTGACGGAGCCTTGTGAAACAGATCTGTCATAGCTGAGAGAGACTTAATTATGATTCTACTTTAGCTTCATCCGCCAGTGTTTTCACCAGAGACAAACTTACCCCGTGCGGAGGATGATTATAAGAATTTAAAGAACTTATACTAGAAGAAGATAACTTTAATGTAGTCAGTATATTTGGTTTTAGAATAATAAAATACTATCTATACTATACTTTAAATGCGAGAGTATCTGTCTGTTTATTCTGTCTTCGCAATTATCTGCTTAAAACCTTTTTAGGTACCGATATTTCACATCACACTTATATTTTAAATTATATATTCATGCGAATGTTTAAATGTTTCAAAGTCAAATAATTTTTACCTCCCTTTATATACCTACTAATACAATACTGAATGGGTACCTACATCATTATTATCACTTACATTCTCAAGCAAAATGATTGAACGACAAAAAAAATACAGATTAAATGTCCCTGCGAACAGTCTCTGTGGTAAACCATGAAAAATAACAAATTTCCTGCTCCGACTTCTATCTAACTTTTGCTCATAACTTCTAAAACCGCAAAAAACCGCAGCTGATTTTTTTTGCATAATGTGTATGAATAGTTAGACTATAAATTAATACAAAAAGTAGCGCGTGGGCAGACGTGGGTGACAGTGAAAAGCTTCAAAGAAAAAAAAAATTAGTGAAAAATAAGGCATGTGACGTTTTTAGCAATTACTCAAAAATTTATAAATAATATGAAAATTAAATAGCTGTTCCGTAAAATAAATGAAACAACCTTTCCAAAAATGTAATATACTACATATCTCTCCTGAATATTTATTTAACAATATTGCATTGAAACATGTACATGCAAAGGCATGAGTTTGGGACCGCCTTCTTCAACATCCTTTTGACTATGAAAAATAATATTATTTTAGGTATTGAGTAACAAAATCTTATTGAATAACATAATTTGACTATCCAAGTATCTAATAAAATTAAAATATTTGATAAATTATGATATTTGTAAAAACCATTTTTAATATGCTCTTGTTCTACGATATTCCATAGTGCGATGTAGCCGATTTGATATTGTTTTGGTTTTGTTTGATACCGTACGGTGACACGTGAATGTCAGATTGAGAAAATGAAAATTTGTGTTTATGTTTTATTTGTAATTTTGTGTTTTATATATAATATTTAATCGAGAACTTAGTATATAATGACTTGTGTAGCTGTGGGTTGTAAAAGCCGTTTGGGATCTTTATGTGAAGATAAAGGCAAGATATCTTTTCATCGGTAAGTCTATAATCGTGATAGACGCGGATATTACGCGGATATTACATGTATTTTCTTTGCAATATGTTGAATAGTTTTTTGTACATAGAATATAATAACTGTTTTACTACTTTATTTACAGCTCATTAGCAGTATAATTCTATAATTCACTAATATTAAAGTACAATACGAAAAACTGACATCTGATGTACCATTTTGATGCCACCTAGTGAAGTACTGGTAGTTGTCGATAATTTATTGTCGATGAATGTCTAATACTGGTTGACAAAATGATGATTCAAAAGTAAATTGTCGTAGTTTGAGAATTATACCTACCTACCGAGATAGTGCTACGGTACCTACATGGACCGACTAAGTTGGAGTTAGAAATCAAAACTTGATTATGGTGTCGCTAGTAAGATCTAGGAGACTAAAGATTGCAATGTAGCTAGAAGTTCACAACTTATTCATATCTTTCACTTCTAGTATACAAAATATCCAATAACAAAAGAAAAATGGAAACAAAACTTGAGAAGACATGTCTGGGAGCCATCATAGAATTCTCGTTAGTGTTTTTTACATTTCCATGTTTCGTGCCACAGAATTGGATATCAAAGGACTTACAAAAAAACTTTGAAAATAAAGGTTAAATGATAGCATCCAAGTGGTATCTAAGCACAAAATATTTCAGTTAAGTATAGTAGTAGAAAAATACGTGAAAATACTTTAAAAATAATTTCGTTTATGTTAATGTACCTACCTAAGTTTTCTCACTGCTCATATCCTAAATAACGACGGCAACCAACCATCACCGCTTAACCCCATTTTAAATAAAAACATAATTATTATCAAGAAGATTTATCAAGTTTATGTAAGTTTTAACAAAATAACCTTAGTAGGTCTTTATTTATATACCTACAGGGTCAGGTACCGGTTAAGTCGATCTAGATCCTTGAGGGGGTTGTAGTTTCAATCATTACCAGCTGATTGATTTAATCATTATTGACTCACATACTCCAAACTTAATATAAAACCCCACAAACACCCAAAAAATATAGGTGATTAATGAATATTGGTATATCTTTTCAAGTAAAATTACAGCTTGCGGATTTTAAACATAACTGAATTTATTATACTCTTTTATAATAATATATAATAATGCTGGACAATCCACAAAGCACCATCTAGCCCCAAAGTAAGCTACTCAAAGCTCGTGGTATGGGTACTAGATAACTGATTTATTAAATACATTATTATGCATAGATATACATTTTTTATAGTACATTTATACCCAGACCAACGGAACATAGGTATATCTGCAGATCGTTCACAAATTTGTTCTGAGGGGTTTGATTCCCGAACCCGTAACCTCCTGCGTTGCAGGCGCACCTTTGCCCACCGCGCTACATCGGTCGTCATGATCAACATACAATGCAGCGGTTACAACATACCTGCTTACTGAAATCATAATTTAATCGATAAGTACAGAATTTCACATCACTATTCTCACATTTCAGTAGAATGTCAGACAAGAATCAGATTGACCACATACGTATTTGAATGTAACTGAAACTGAACTGAAAAAATATATCTATCTTTTTTTTTCATATGGCATACTCCCAAAGAGCAAGAAGTCAAAACAGTGTCAAATGTTCGTTTTTATAATGTTACATCTAGTTACTATAATATAATCTTTGCCTCTACCATAAGTTTTGACATTACAATCTGACTGACTTTACTATTATAGTACATAGTTACGTAAATACGCAGATAGCTTTTTTACGCCCATTTTTAGTACCCAACTATCCGCAAGAGGCGCTGTTCAAGTTTTCATACATTTTTTAACTACAGTCGCTAGCGAGTATAGTAAGCCAAAACTCATGGTAGACGTAGAGATTGATACTGACGTATCTGGTTTACTTAAGCTTTGATTGATGATCTATCTGGCAAGTAAAGTATCCTAATCGAAGGTTTTTAATACGACAATGTATGTATGAGTATGTGGGACAGATCGTTAGAATCCTTGATCCTTCAACCCGGGTGAAACTGACTACAATTCAACAAAATCGAGGAGTTTCGACTATTTATTTTATGTGTATCAGTTAGCTTCAGATTTTTTTATGTAACCCGTCTTTTTTTATTTGAACTGGATCACCCATATAAATTTCGTCAAAATATGAACAGTGTTTTTGAGTTATTTTTATAAATGCCTTGTGAACTTCGAATCGACGATGGTCTCATAGGTAAATAATTTAAAGTCTGTTTAGTTTTTAAAATACGCAAAATTGTCTGAAATTAGCAACAAGAAATACTACACATTTCTCACGATATGACGGAGACGTAGGCGTGAAGTGTATGAATGTACCACTTTTGATCGTGGTTTCCGTCCAAACCTACTTAATGTCAGTAAAGTGCGGGTAAAGTTGCAGTTTTAAGTAGGTTCAAGTATGTTAAGTGTGACAGAGTTAAAGCGAAAGTGTATAGATAATGTGCTTAAAAATTACAAGTACTATTGTGTAAGTTTTGGTAACTTTGTGTAACATTTGGATTACATAGGTTTTGGGGTAAAATATTATACCTCTATATATAATTTACGATTTACTTTATACTGTATTTATGATTATAAACAAATGAGTATAAACCTCCATGATTTGGGTTCCTATTCTAGAGTTCATGTGTCGACTAACATGTAGAGTTCCTGTCTGAACCATAAGATACAAATTCTCAATGTCTTCCATTTGGTCAAACGATGTCTATTCATACTTCTTTCCTTTTCACGTTTCTTGCAGTTCATCCGCTGTCGTTACATCCATTTATGTCCTACTCAGACTGACTTAAATAAACTAAGCAGTATTTGTGTTAATTGCTTAGATCTTGCTATATATTTCAGTTATATTTTCTCGGTTCTTTCAACATCTTATTCAAGATGTTTTTGAGTGGAATGATTCCTAAATCATAGGAATCTTATAATTAATTTTATTACCTTTACTCTTACTCTTTGCCAATAAAATAGCACTCTACCAGCATATTTAATGGAAACAAAGAAGTAAGCAAGCTTTTCCTTTTCTGTTTGCTGATCTGTCAGGGCGACCTTCGGCTAAGTTTCCCTCAGAACAAACATAGGAGAGGTCAGGAGGTCTCAATGTCGTAGAAAACAAACAAGCCTTCACTTTCACGGTCCCATTGCGAGGCTCTCTCATGTCCAACCCACGTGTGGAAACACAAGTGTGCATGGCTAAAGACAACAATTGAATTATTGATACCTTAGTCTTTGCATATAGAGCCTTTGGTTCTTCAATTATATTTTATTTTATATTATTTTGGAGTTTCATTTATAAAGAACTTTATATTAACAACGAAAATAACAATCAAGGAATAGAAAAAATTACAATTATAATATACAGTTGAAACCATTGAGCCAACTGCAATCGGTTGAAAACAGTTTTTTTTGGAGTTTAATAAAAAATCGAAAAAAAAAGTCGCTTTCTCTGTCCCTATATCCCTATGTCCCTGTGTATGCTTAAATCTTTAAAACTACGCAACAGATTTTGATGCGGTGTTTTTTAATAGATAGAGTGATTGAAGGGGAAGGTTTATACGTATAATAAAACCATGCGAAGCCGGGGCGGTTCGCTACTTTATACAGTTTAGGGTAGGGTGTTTCATAGTGAAATAAGTCAGAAATGATGGGTACTCCACGCCCTTAACGGATCTAAGACGACTTTTCCTGTAACCCTGTATATAAAAGAAGACTATAATTACATCAATTACTAACCCTTCTATCAATCACGACTCCTTAGCTCTTCAGATCCAGGTGTAAATCCAAAAGACAGTTGCTGATGATGATGATAAGGATTGAACTTACATTAGTATAGATTACGTCACGCTACGATTACATTCATTATCGCATTAAGTCATAGAAAGCAGGACAATGGTGTCCGTTGAATAAGTAATAGTTACATTAAGGTGCGGTTACACTATTGTACGAGTCATCGCGGCTTAATGCGTCGTTGGTGGTACCTTTACCTTTGATACGGAAGGTACCCTTGAAGTTATTTGCTACGTTTTCCTTCCGTTGACCTACTTTTATTGATGTCTTTTAAAGAAAAGTTTCATTTCTTGGCTGGATATCATCAGCTGCTGCTGGATGTCATTTTTATTTTGTTTTAAAGAAAAGTTTCATTTCTTGACTGGATATCATCCACATGTAATCGTACCACCCATTGGCTGGTGATGGTTACCTTCCTCTAGTAGTTTCCCTACATTGCGTCTTATGACATTTACAGCTGAAGTTGGAAGGTTTATTCTTGCTGAATGTATTTATGGCCGAAAAGACATTAAAATTATACTTTATAGAAATTGAAATAAAACCGGTCCTTTGTTTGCCCATTATGTCAATTTCTAAGTTTGAAACAATTTCGTAACTGTCTACTATTTATTTTTAGAAATTAAGGTAACATGGCAGAGTTTTGGGGAAGTGAGCATGAACTTAACGATTTCACAAGTTCTAAAACGGGATAGGGATTAGAGACGCGTTGTAGCGGAAGCAGCCTAGGGAGTCGATAGAATGAGGTGGCTTAGGATCGCTGTTTGTGGTGACGTATGAGGAGGCCTATGCCCAGCTGTGGACGTGTGGCTCATATCACTCATATGGTTATTGATTATTAATTATTATGATTATAAGATAAATATGATGATGATTCACGAAAACTTTCATTATCAGATGACACTTAATTTCATAAGGTTTTCTTTTATAAGCCCCAACAATAAAAGGTTTTTAAATTAGACGTCTGACTGGGTACTATAATAATTATAGGAGTAAAATAGGTTGGTGATGTTGATAATGATGATGTATGACTTTGTGTGTAGTCGTAATTCCTAGCTGGACGAATTAATATTTAGTTTTTTATTGTCTTGATCAAGAGTGATCTTTGAAAAAACACTGCATCAGTTGGAAAGATATGATGGTTTAAATATAATTGAGAGCGTTCCAAATTTAATTTGTTATAATTAACCAGATGTTTAACTGATAACGGCGGGTTATTTGATATAATCTTACGACTTGTTAATAGACGAACAAACACATTAAGGCTGTTGTATGGGCTAAAGCGCCTTTTTCAAAATGATATTTCTCCTTGATGAGTGGATGAAAATGTATGAAAAAAATATATGTTGCAAAATAGACTTTTATTTATAAGTTGTACATATGAAATGATTGAATTCATATTATTACTATATAAAAAAAATAACCAAAGTTAAGCATTTCTTGTTCTAAATTTGGATATTTCTTCTAAACGGTGTTGATTTTGTGTATTTTTCTTTCACTCAAATATTTGTCAAAGTATTTTGCACAAATTGTACATATGACGAATAAAACAAATCATTTATACGGCTGCAATTAATTATTCTGTGTTTCCACTATGAAATAGAACAAGCGGGTCTGTGCGCGGGCGACGGGCGGCAGTGTGGCTCGGACTGTCCGACGTGGAGGTTGTGTCACTCGTCGCTATTTTTGATATAATTCCGATATTTGAAATAAACATTACTGTTTGCGCATTCACGCTTTAGTAATAGGTTTGTATTCCTAGTTTGGTTTGAGCTCGGACTCTGGTTTAGGTATATGATTCGTTGAACTAGTTTAGTAAGGTCCTTTTTTTATTGAGCGAACTGTAATGTGAAATAAGAAATGGGGAGAAAACATAATATAAAGAAAATGAGAGCTACGAAAGCTGCTAAAATGCACGAAGTCTTGTAAGTACCTACCAACTTGCATCCAAGTATCTACCTATCTATCTGATACCTAACTAACGTGGATTAGTTTAAAGGTAGGTAAGTTTATTATACACTAGGTCAGTAGTAGGTATTTAGGAACAACTATTCCTCGCACTAGCCAAACTTGATGTAGAAGTTTGTAAACAAACCACACAAAATACTATATATACTCACCAGCTTGACGTAGTCTCAGATTGGTACAATATTGGACAATACCTGGGAATCGATGAATGGAGTAGAGGCGGCTTACTATGTGGTTGGGATAGCCAATGTCCAGCTGTGGACGTCTTGTAGGCTGATTGATACCATTATATAATTATGATGAATGTTGAATGACGGTAGTAAAGTAACTAGGTACTTTTTGTGAATATAGTTTTTTATTATAGGTAGGTACAGGACTACCGGTCTACCTTTCGATGCCTTATTTTTCTGACTTATGGTTTTGTATTTTAGAGAATCAAAGAAAGAGAATCCAGAGCAAGGAAATAAAACTGCTGTAGAAGTACCTATCTAAACCGAAATGTTTCGAGTAAGTAAATTCAATATGTAGGTAGTAGGTACATAGTGTACATACCTAACTACTAACTAAGCTACGTTTCAACGACAAATATTTCTCCATAATTTATTTTAGAATGTTGAGGAACGAAGATCTTCGAGCACGAAGTATTACAGCCGTAGTACGTAAGTACCACTACCAACACATAATAATATCGAGTAAGTAGTATCCAAATTTATTGTGTTTTCGTTTCAGTCATCGCACCTCCGCGGTCCGCGGATCGCCTCCGTGTCATTCAAAGTCAGCAACTAAAGTTTTTGAACACGAACTCCATATATAATGTAATTATAATTTAATTTAATTTTAAATTAGCATTAGTGATCAGAGCCCTTAGTACCAGTCGTTTACTATTACGAAAAAAGTTTTCGTCTTTTTACATAAATTCGGCGCCATGCATTGCAGCTAGAGGATTCGATCCCGGGATCCCGGGATTCGGGATCCCGGTCGATTTTAGGTCCCGAAAATTTCGGGGTTATTTTGTCCTAATCCCGGGATTTTCGTGATGGAGAAAAATTGTTAAAAATATAATAACAAAAAATTACTCACGTAAATGTAATAAAACAAATTATAAAATAAATATTTAACCAATTTCTCATATGAAACATTAAAAATAACAAAAAGGAACCACTGATCATTTCGGTTAACATCGGTTTTAGTTTTCTTTTTAAATTATAATAAAAAAACTGGAATGATTATTCCTAAATTAATTAAGGGTTATAGATTATCGTAAATTTTAATGTCATTTCTTGTATCCGTGTTTCTGTGTAATGAAAAGACTCAGTATATCGCACAATCTATCTTTTATTCAACCAGCCCACAGTAGCGTAATCTACAGACTTGTAAAATAAATACAAAAGGCATGTCATGATTGTTGACAAAAAAGAATTTTACGTCAATTTTACCACGATGTGACCATGTAGGCGGTTGATTACCTGATAAAGGAATGCTTTTTTGTATACAAGTACACGGTATTTATAAATTGTAATATTTGTTAATAAAAAGAGCTTATACTGATAATAAAATTCAGGAATAATCATTCCAGTTTTTTTAAACAAAATTAAAAAGAAAACTAAAAACCGATGTTAACCGAAATGATCAGTTGTTCCTTTTTGTTATTTTTAATGTTTCATATTATGAGAAATTGGTTAAATTTTTATTTTATTATTTGTTTTATTACATTTACGTGCTTGATTTTTTGTTATTTTTAACAATTTTTCTCAATCACGAAAATCCAGGGAAATGGAAAAATAACCCCGAAATTTTCGGGACCTCAAATCGACCGGGATCCCGGGATTCGGGATCCCGGTCGATTTTAGGAATTAGCGAAACGCGTTTGCGCCGCGTACTATAAGCTAAACTGTGTCACCACATACCTTGTGAAACAATACGTTTAACCATCATTAAATTTTAATAAAAGTTGATTTTGTTATATTTATTTATAGTATTAATTAATTGGAAAAAGAAGTCATTGTGGTTTTCGTTGATTTTTACTTTGTTTTTGAAAGTAAATAAAAGTTGAAAAATTTTCATAATTCGTCGATGAAAATTTCAATTGGCGTAAAGGACAAAATGGCGATATTGAGTTATATATAGTGCCGTTATCAGCTCGTCGAGATCTATCGAATGGTATAGTCAAAGTTTCTAAATTCCAATGTTTATGACCTTTACGTCCAAGCATTTTATGGCATAATTTGGTGAGAGAAATACATATTGTGATGTAAAGTTTTGCCTTTTTTTTAATACACAACGAAAAGGGATGGTCGTATACAACTTATTTTTTTGTGATGGCCTATACGACTCAAATAACTAATAGAAATAAAACAAGCTTTAGCGTATATTCGGTTAAGTTTTTGCTTGAAAAAACCGGAAGAATGTGATGCACTGACATACGACGTAAAACCTGCATACCAAGACCGATTGCCCATATCTATAGCTAAATATAAAGACTTGGAAAAGCTTTGTGACAATAATACTATTCCAAAGCGCTTTCACAATGAGTATCTAGCATTACGTTGAATCCCTACATAAAGTTGAAAAAAAAAGAAAAATTACTGAATTAATGAAAGTACCTAATAATTTTTTTTAAATATAAACATTAAGAGAGTTTTGAAAGTAATCTTTCTGTCTCATCATACGAAAGAGTAAGTAACCACTTGCTGTTGCTGATGAACTTTTAGAAACCGACGAAGACGACATCAAGGATTCAAAGAATATACAATTAGTCATATTCACTCATGAGAAACAAAGGCTGCTTTATGTTTGTTGAAGAGTGTAAATTAATAAAAGTTAAGGAACATTTACTCTATACTAACTAATGGTTGTAAGTGTGCATGATTCGACGAAGGAACGGTGCTACGGTCAGAGTAGTGTACCTACACAATATAAATTAATTCTTATAAAAGTGCAAGTAAAACGAAGTCTGATTAAAACAATTATTATTATGATTATAATCTTAAAACGATAACAATAGAAGTCTGGATTAGAGTTGTTATTAATAAAAGTAAAGGTAAATTTATTCTATAATAAAAAGTGGTTGTTAACTGAACTAAACTAAAACGCAGGACAGTTACAATAACGTACTAAGTAGTATGTAAGTATAATTTATTGCTTTAAAAATGAAAGTCCGACGAAATTTAATGAAAGTCCAAATAAAACCAGAAGTCAGATTCAAACAATTATAACTAATAATAATCTTAAAACGATTAAAGAGCTGTCTGGATATAAGTTTATATTGTTTAAAGTTAGAGTAAGTACATAATTTATTCTATACTAGCGACCCGCCCCGGCTTCGCACGGTTTTATTATACGTATAAACCTTCCTCTTGAATCACTCTATCTATAAAAAAACCGCATCAAAATCCGTTGCGTAGTTTTAAATATTTAAGTATTCAAAGGGACATAGTGATAAAGGGACATAGGGACAGAAAAAGCGACTTTGTTTTATACTATGTAGTGATTTATTAGTTGTTTCTGTGTATGATTCAATTGTAGGAACACTTGTCACTGTTGTAAAAGTACGAGAAAAACCAGAAGACTGATTAAAATAATTAAAACTAAAATTAAAATTACCAATAAAAGAGGTTTATATCAGATGTTACTTTATTTACTTTTACGTGGAAAATATCTTAATTTTATTGAAACACAAAGGTACCAAAACCAAAATTTTGTCCTTTACAGCTAATTTTTATGAGTAAATTAGCGACCCGCCCCGACTTTGCACGGTTTTATTATAAGTATATAAACCTTCCTCTTGAATCACTCTAACTATTAAAAAAAACCACATCAAAATCCGTTGCGTAGTTTTAAAGATTTAAGCATTCAATGGGACATAATAACATAGGGACAGAAAAAGCGACTTTGTTTTATACTATGTAGTGATTATCGACTTATAAGACACAAATTCAGGTATATTAATACTAGAATGTCTGATACGACCAAAATGTTTAATTTCGTTAGTAAAAATAGACCGCGTATGTCTAAAAACTACCAAAATTGCTACGTCGTAAAGGACAAAAACTTTTTAAATATAGCATGTGGAGTAATTTTAATAAATTATCAACGAAGAGCTTGTCAAATAAAATATAGTCCCTTTAGAAATGTATTTTGTAAGTACAATATACATAAAGTTAAAAATTATTTTATAAAAAAAGTGTTTTTTGGCTCTCCTGAAAAGTTAGGTTTTGTCCTTTACGCCAATTGAAATTTCCATCGACGAATATATTGCTTCGATTTTATTTACCTGTCTACGATCCCGGGATCCCGGGATCGTCTTTCACAAATCACGAAATCCCGGGATTGAAATAAAAGACCTGGATCGAATCCTCTAATTGCAGCTCCTCTACTGTGTATTTTTATGCTTTGAATTTTATATCTTCTTTTTTTAGATGCCTGGAGATGGAGAAAGATGCTGAAAATCATCTGCATGTAGAGTTACTTACTTATCAGAACTTCTGTAGAAATGATCTTGAATGGCTTTGGCTGCAATAAAATAATGCCTAGTCCTACTAATATTATAAACGCGAAAGTTTGTAAGAATGGATGTTTGTTACTCTTTCACGCAAAAACTACTGAACGGATATGGATGAAATTGGGCACAGCGATAGATTATGGAATAACACATAAGCTATATTTTATCCCGGAATTCCCACGGGAACGGGCTGAGTTCTACATGAGTAGACATAAAATTATAAAGCTTTCTACCTAGTAAGAATTATATCATAGTACCTATGAATAATTAAAATATAATTGCATAAAGATAACCATGAAACTGTAGTTTCGTTTTTATGTACCTCTAGATACCTATCCAACCCTGCCTATCTTTCCTATACTTACCTTATTAGTATGTACTTAGATAAGTAGAGAAAATAATATAACTAAGTAGGTAATTTTGTACGTTGTAGTTTGTAGTCAGTAAGTATATTTTTAGGTACTTAAGTTATCATAAAACCATCTTGTGAACCTACACGCTGAATATTATATAATAATATTATTATGAGCAGTGTTCTCAGGTATTTTTTACCAGGTGATACATAACCTACCTAGTAAAAAAAGACCTACGCGAGGAAACAGCGCACCTAACCCAAAACTAAAACTAATCTAAACTAAGCGACCGCATGCCATGAGTGCAGACCGCACTCTGCGTGCGTAAAAATGTGGCAGGAATACGCGGTTGGCGCGGGGGAAAATTTTGACTCCGCCCGAATCCTCAAGGCTGTTGGCCCATACGGGCACCTTAACAACATCCTGCCGGGCGCAAAAACAGACATGTTTTGTTCATATTAAAATCAATTTAATTAGCTTTGTAAACAACTTAGCTGTTATGCTAAGTTGGATGTGCTTAGTTTTTTGTTGAGAATCAATCATCGATTATCATGTTGAGAATTATTCCTATTCATGTATTTTTTATGTACTGCAATTTACTTACCTTCTTGTTATGATTTTTCTTCATCATAACAGCTGAGTTAAATCAGTGTTTAATTGAGATTAATTTATTAATAGTGTTTAAAGTAACTTTTCTACGTGCGTTCCAATAGTTAACCCCTGCTTACCTAGTTCTATAAAATAGATATTTACCTAGTTATAGAAAAAGCATAAATAAATTAGATATTTCCTTTTTTCAATATTATAATGTCAATAAATCTTGAATTTTATACCCCTCTGTCAACTTTGTTACTTGTTTGCACTTATAGTTCGTGCAAAAAAATATGACAGTATGAATTAATGCAACAGATTGCGGGTGACAAAACCCATGTAGAATCATTGTTTGCTAATTTTATTTGTCTGGCTAACGAGGTTTCGACATGCAGGATGTGGGTAGCTGATTATAATTAGATCACTTGGTTATTTAATTAAACTCTGACAGAGATTCTGTAAGAGCACGACATGAGAGGACTCAGAAGAGCGTAACGCTGAGGTCCTTAGTTTAGATTCTCACACAACTAATAAATTTAAACAAAATATACACTAGATGTGTAAGCAAAGCGACCTAAGTTTAAATCACTCAAATATACAGACACCCAATAAGGGATTTTTGGAAATTCCACCCTTAAGGGAGTGAGGAATAGGTCCATACTGAAATGTCTGTAACATATGAAATAGTATGGGAAAATCGTATAGTCTAAGCTAGCGAAGCCGCGAGCGGAAAACTAGTAATCTATACATATGTAGAAAAATGGCTGACGGCTCACTAAGAGATCTTTGACAACATATACGAGACTGAAGTTTTAGTATGTAGGTAAGGTTTGGAAGGTTCCTGTTAGGATGTAGAGACCCGCTCAGAACGGATTTTCGGAAATTCGTATTCTAAGGTAGGTAAAATGGGGTTCACATTACGAGTAGGCATATGAGTGTTTTAACAGCTTTATGTGCATTTGGTGGATATTTATAATATTATGTTATTATGATTATTACAATACGATGTTGTGTTTAAATCTAAACTATCGAAAACCAAAACTGACTCTAAATCATAAGTAGAGCAACCTGTTGTTCCTAAATGTCGATCGGTAAGTCCGTGCTCCCCCCACCTAGTTGTAAAGATAAGTCGGTAAGATTCATAAGATAAAAATGTGCTTCCGCGTGTCGTCACAAGTCAACGACCGTTTTTATGGTAGATATCAAAGATAGCAGGTTCGATAACCGGTTGACACAATGCGATCACGGATTGTTATGAACGGACATGTTTATGATCAATGCCTCAATGCCAAATATCTTCAACACTCAAGTTCGTGGTTTATTGCCTCACAGTCATTGGTATCCATATGACGACATCTTTTGAAATCTACAAGTTTTTGAATAAAAAAAGATATTAATTTATTTTATCTACATAGGGGGCGAGTGTCCGCGTCCTCGCGACGCAGGAGGTTGCGGGTTGTATTACCGGCCCAGGAAAAATGTTTGGATCGCCTATAGCGATAACGCCGTCCTTTATACGCACTCTTTTTTAAGCAATTCTCTCCGTATTGTTTTCTGTTTTCGTGTGGTATACTTCTGTGTTTTCTATCTCCTTCGGTATAAATTTAGTGTTAATCCCCATGACATAAGATGAACTACTTTTGGGGTAAAAGTTCTATTAAAAGCGAAAAGTAGGCACAAAGCTGTTTGAACTGGAATTTTGCATAGATAAGTGTAATCCTAGATCTAGACTGTATTAATAATATTACTTTTATTCATGCACTAGCCTACTACATGAGCTTACAGAATGAAAACGTTAGTGAAATAGTAATTAAAGTGAACACGGAAATGCATCCTTGGTGATGTTTGAAGAGCTCAGTCAAGGCGTTCGAGGCTTGCTTATCGTGCCGCGGTAATTCATGTCAATGTTACTTCTTACCGTTTCGTATTCCGTGTTACATTACATAAATTACATTACTTAACACATCACATGCGAAACATTGAATACTTAGATGTTCTATAGTTCTTCACCTTAAAACGACAAAATTAAACTAAGTCCGAATCATTTTGTTTAGTTGGCAGGTATTCTAGACATGGATCAGTTGAGCTACATCTAGACATGCAAACAGTCTGTTTTCAGCTCAATTGTTTCAATTGTATATGCTAGTTGCAATTTGTTTCTATTCCTGGATTGTGATTTTCTTTGTTTAAAGAGATTGTATACATTATCAGAAAAAAGTGAACTGTAGGTATTAAAAGTTAATAAATTTTGCTGGATAACCACACAGCATTTCCTAGTCTCAAGCTAAGCAGAGCTTGTTTTATGGTACCTTCTAGAATTACTACTAGACTTTTTTTTCTCGATAAAATAACTCTTTTATATTAAAGGAATTAATAAGAGTTTCTTGCCTTTGATGAATGAATGAACACTTTATTGTACTAAACGGTATCGTACAGTTAATAGCTTATTTCAAATAAAAAATTAAACATGGTAAGTATAAAAGATTGTTAAAACTAAACGAATACAAAACAAAGATGCAACTTGAAGCTCGTCAATGAGCCCGTAATTATCATTTTACAGTTTCTTTTTCACAACTTTTGGAAAATGAGGGCAACATGTTTGTTTGAACTTAACATTTCAAAACCGTAATATGAACCCTATTTCCTTAAAAATAAAGACTACACATTGGTCGAGTGTAGGCGGTACAGAACATGACCAAAGTATTTCTTTGCAATTGGTAGTAGGAGGCAACAACCTAGTAGTGGCATTAGCGATAATTAAAACGTACGAAACTGTCAATTGATTCCCAATTAAAACTTGTTTGGGAATCGTCAAGGTTACACAAGACACTGGATAACTACCTAAATAAAGGTCAGTTTAGATCCAAACTTCAATCGTACCAAGGATGATTTATACCGGTATCATATTTGTTTAGAACTTTAAGTCCTAGCCTAGCCATCAGCATTGCCATCGATGTCTAGCAGGGCAATGCAGCGTCTTGGAGACGTGACAACTGGTATTTAATGATAATTCGTTAACCGAAATAGAAACCATCAACCCAATTACCTGTGAACTCGGTAGGAAACTCGGTAAAATCTAGAAAATAAGCTAAATTTTGAATTACTTAATACTTTATTGAATTTTCAGTACTTAGAAAAGGGTTTTGGCATTGATACAAAATCTCCTAGGGCATAAATTCGGACTTTACAACAACATCGAGCTATCTGTCTGTATCTACAGATAGCTCATCTTTACATAACGATCGCTACTGTAAGACTACCAAGTAGGTACAGTACACCTCTGTAGCGCTACATATACGTCGTAGGCTGCTTAAGGAACCGCCTTTGAACAGCTTTGATAATCTCTTCGCTTATAAGTAGAGAAATCGTGTTCAGATGCATAAGTGTCGCTAATTTGTCGCTAAATGCGGCGGCAATCTGTTACTAAATAGCGAACTAGTTTTCTTTTGCTGTTATTTCACACATAATCTAGCCGTAATGTAAGCTGGGCTTGCTATGGGAAATAGATCCCTAACTGTTATAAATAGCTCTACTAAATAGGTAGATACTTATTATCATTATAAATCTGAAACTCAGTTTTGGCGCTACATTTCACTATTTTGAAGTAAAAATTACAACAAATATTCACATTTGAATTAATCCAGTTAATAATTACAAACTTAATTATTAATTTTGACGAAATTAATTTGACTTCCCATCTTTCAAGGACATCCACTAGGGCTGGTGCGGCGGCAGATCTAGCCGAGGATCTCAAGAGGCGCAAATATGCAGGTCTCGACAGAACCTACGCATTTGCTCCCCTTGGATTCGAGACCCTAGGTCCGTGGGGTACCGAGGCTCTCCGGGTTTTTAAAAAATTATCTGAGCGTCTGGTCGATGCGACGCGTGACCCGAGAGCTGGTGAATATCTGGCTCAGCGCATCAGCATTGCCATACAGCGTGGTAATGCAGCCAGTGTCTTGGGGACGCTTCCGACTGGTATTGACATGGATCAATTGAGCTACCTTTAGACTGTTTGCAACCGTCTGCAGTTAGCTCAATGGTTCCAATTGTAAATACCTACTAGTTGTAATTTTTCTATTCCTTTGCTTGTAATTTTCGTTGTTAATAAAAACCATATAGAGGTAAAAAAAAAAAACACGAATATTAAGTATCCTGTTTTTCCTTATTCCCATTTTAAAGATTTAAGGACCTTGGTAAATATATATAAGAAATATTAATTTTATTATATTTATTAGTTTTATAACCATATCTAGAATTATGTAGGTCCCTGATTTTTATACTTAAAACTAAATCCTATTTTCTCTTTTCCAGATATCCTAATGTTGTGCTCCGGGTAATAAATGTAAGTAATACCTACCATAAAATATAAATACAAGTACTTGAATTTTCAATGGAGTTTTGGTCGTAACGACTAATTGCTATCTTTACGGTTTCGGAAAGTAAAATAAGATTATAGAATATAATGTCATTTTTATAACAATTAGTAGTTTTAACAGTAAAAACAATATTCAGTCAGATACAGGATAGAGGTGTTATAAAAGAACTCTAACTCAGCCCAACGCTGGCTAAGGCATTCTATTAACTCTCCATCCCTTTAAATGAAATAATTTGATGGTCCTTGCGGATTCCTAAGGCTCCCATTCACTAATGGTTGTTTAAAACTCGGTCTAAACCAAGGTTAAACACATTAACCAGCTCTATCCACATGGCCATTTAAGCCCAGGCCATTTAAGCCCATGTCCAAATAAGGGCTAGCTTCCTAGTTGGTTTGAACGAGACATACCATTTAGGTTCTACCTATTTGTTTTGACCATGTGTTCAGGGTAATATGAACTGCATTCATGGGATAAATTATTTATTTATTACCGTACAGTAGGTATTTTTATAAAATGTAGAGGTGCTAATCTCTACCCGTGACTTCCCTTGTGTTTGGATTCCACTAAATATTATTTTATTATTCTCTCTTCTGCAGACTTCTCTTTTTCAGATGGATTAGACAAAAAATTTACAGCATTAAAATTGTTTATCTAGAAATACATTCATGCTAAATTTCAACCGAATTCATTCAGTTGTTTTTTCCTTGATCGTGCTGCTTACACATACCACTTCCAAAACTTTCTATTTAACAATGTTAGAAGCATTATTTATATTCAATCGATAAATTAAATGGTAAGCATCTTACTGCCCACCCAGACTGCTTAGGGGTTCAAGGCGAAAGTCACAAAACAAATAAAAACAAAGACATTTAATGTCCAACAGTGGCCATAGCTGATGATGATAGAGTAGACAATAGTCAGATGGCGTCACAAATGACAATGCAGTTCAATGAACATGTTGGTAGCGCTCGGACGCAAGTGCCCACTTCCGGTCCTCTAGGGCTGTCACGCGATAACTCACATAAACATAAATCAACTTATTCCAAGGGAAACCTGTTTAAATATAATATATCACATCAAATAAGTTATGAATTAATGAAAATCGTTTCGAAAATAGTTCAAGCTTTAAGAAGGGCAGGGCTCTGTATCGTGACAGGGCGCTAACGGAACGTCTAGTACTGGCTATTTAGGGACCCTTGTCCTGATTATCCTTTTTTTACCTATTTGTAAAAATATGTGACGTGGGAAGGTAGGTATTAGCAGTACTTACGTATTGTCATGTTTATTTCTATGTGAATGCTCTACTTTCAAAAAATGCTTTAAATTAAGTTGTCTGTTATGTATCTGGGTCCCAACTGAAAATGCACCATAACTTTACAAAGTCAGTACAATCATGTGATCCTGGCTTAGATACAATAAGGCGAAGGAATAATAACTTAGTACAGTTAAGTCCTTTTGCTTGTCAATGTTGGATAAAAGCCTCACGCGCCAGCCCTACGTAAGGTAGACAAGTAAAACAATAGGTCGTTGTAATATCATTATGGCGCGCCCTTTGTCACTAAACGGTCAGTCGTGACCTGCCGAATAAGTGACCGACGCGACGCTGCGTCAGCACTCCAAGGTACATTATAAAGGTACCTTTCCACCAGATATGCACTGTACTGTAACTAAGTGGTAGTAGCCGCAGTAATGTCCTCAAACCTCAGTTACTTTATTTAGTTTGGGCTACATAATAAGCACGTAGATAATTCAAGTTTTAATATATGAATTACTAGCGACTCGCCCCGGCTTTGCACGGTTTTATTACCTTCCCCTTGAATCACTCTATCTATTAAAAACGCATCTAAATCCGTTGCGTAGTTTTTAAGATTTAAGCATACAAAGGGACATAGGGACAGAGAAAGCGACTTTGTTTAATACTATGTAGTGATATGATGATATCATTAAGAGTTTACGGCTGTACTATGGCGCTCATTTAAATAAATGTGAAATAAATAACTAAAATATGAAATAAATGCTCACAGTTTCGGCAAAGTTTTGTAATAAAATAATATCACATGCACGAACAACCCTCTTATGGTGATTTTATTTCATTTCTGTTAACAAAACAATTTTATTCATCTGAGATAAAATAGAACCCTAAAAACACCGCTACTAATGTCGATGCAAACTGGTGTACCTACCTCGGTACTACGTATAGCTAACTAGATGAATGCCCATACCAGCGCGCGCAGCCAGCTCGATTATAAATGCGTTGCATAATAAACCGGCTCTCAAGGTCTCTACCGATGCTCACACAGACAGGGCACAGCTGAGCTGTGGTTCTGTAGCTTTTATTGACGCGATTTATCTTTTTTAGGGTTCCGTATCGTTGAACTAGACGTGATTTACGTCTAGGATCGTATCTAGAATCGTATCTAGAAAAAGAAACCCGTAAAGGTAACCGGGTTGTCGAACAAGGAAACTTTTCTTTTTTTTTAGATATTTATCTGTCTTATGTCTGTTCCTTTCAAAATAAGTTCGTCAAATGAGAGTGAAAAAAATAATAATGCAAATGTCAAATATGTTTCTTACCGTAAGAAGCTTAACCTTTTTTGAGGCCTAAACATAATTCAAAATGACAGTAATTTAAAATCGTGGTGGATACTGTGGATAGCACAACATTCTGGATAAAAAAATAAAAATAATGATGATGAGATCTCAAACAAATAAATTGACAATCAACCAATTACAAGTATTCAAGTCACAGGAAAATCGTTGCTATAAATACTAAAATCATTAAATTATCCCTTGTCTCTGAGATATAATCTCAAAAAGCTGTTTCCTAAGAGCATCGACCGACACTCGATCCGACTGTCCGTCTGTCCATCCCTGCAACTTGCGGTCGGATTGATACGGATTGAGTTACTAAACAAAAACTGTGTTTGTTTATTGTTCGGTACCTGACGTGATGAGCCCAGATTTTTTTTAAAAAGGAAAAAAGTTTAAAAGTCGGACTTAAAAAAGGAAGCAAGGAAGGAATATTTTATCTTAACGACTATAGTTCCTATATTCGACTGCGTATAGATTTATTCGAGACGATACGCCTAGATTTTATTGATCAAACCTTGATCAAACCAACATTTCAACCGCGGTGAGAATCGGAATTTCGATACAAAAGAGTTCAACGCGCAACGAATGCTACGAAATGTCTTCAAAATGTATTTAGTAGAATGTATTTATTGTTAGAAAAGGACCAGCCCGGCCCTACATTATATCCAAGCAACGCTTCATTTATCTATAGACATACCAACATGTTTTTGGTTTTACTTTTATCACGTAGTGTTTTGCTTTGTCTTCAAATCATCCAAACTTTCGCATTTTCATTAATAAGTAATAAAATTCCAAAGTTTGGATTGAAGTTTTGATGGAAATTTGTTTGTAACATTTTCATGCCAAAACTATGAAACATAAATAAACAAACATAGAACAGAACGTTGATCTTTGTTGGCTTATGGAATGTATCTATAGGCTACTTGCTAAAACAAAGCCGGGGGTAGAAACTAGTTTCAGTTTTAAAAAGGGAAAACTAAATCTTGAAAATACCTTTTTTTTTCATTTGCACTTTATACTTGGTGGTCTGTCCAGTTGCCTAGACTCTTACGAGACTAGTGACCTCGGGAGAGACCACAAATTATTAATTATTAATTCCATACCTACCTATCATGTCCCCATTATATTAACTGTCTCATACAATACTTGTTGTACCATGTTTTAGTGTATGTTCCATCAAACATGATTTCTCACGAAAGAGGCTAGCTACCCACAACAACACAGGTTATCCTAGGGTGGGAGCTAGCGCTATTTACAAATTGAATTATTATTATTTTAAAGTAAATTAAGGAACATTAAGTTAAGTTATGTTACTTAAGTTATAAGTTACTTTTATTACAAACTTTCACGTTTCAACCTGTGCCAGTAGCAGAGACTTAAAAAATACAAGTGGTATTTTTCAGGAGCATTACTGTATTGTACCTCTCATAGGATATTCATGCGCGCGCGCAGCATTGTCTCGACATCCGCGAGCTGCGCCGGCGCGCAGAGAAAGCGGCTTCAACCCGCGCGTGCTTCCGAATCAAGGGCTAAGTCTAGCGGCTTCAAACTACTCAAAAGAACTAGGATTTGGCTTTATTGTTGTATCTGTATTCATTTATTACATGTCAGCAAAAACCATTGTGTGTGGAAACTCACCTGATGTTAAAATAATTTTTGAAATGTACTTGTAATGTTACCATTTTTTCACCTGGAACCTTTTACTTAAACGAAAACTATTTTTATTAAGTTCATTTGAAGGGATTATATAATAATCAATTTCAATATTATGAAAGTCTGAATATTCATAACTTCAATTCAATTCAATTCTTATATTAGTTTGATAATTATATACCTAAAGTATTAAATTTGCCTTGTCTAAGTGCTTATTTTGTAAGCCTAAAGAAATAAAGATATTGATTTACTTATACTTGATTTACCTCAAAAATTAACGGAGAAGTCGTCCATCAAATTGTCTTTTCATTCAATCATCATCCCAGATGATGAATTGTCTTCGAACCCGCGTCCTAGAAGGCCACATCACCCACCAACAACTATCATCTATATTAATTTAAAGGAATACCTTTAGGAGATATTGAAATCCTGGAAAACAACATCCCAAGCCCAACGGGTCATAGACCAGGAATCTATTTCCGTAACCAAACTTGCTAAATCCGCAGAATTTGTGAAATGTCCGCAACACCTCTACCTGCCGTGTCTTATTGCTCAGACATTAACATAAAGCCCGCTCGACTCTTACAACCCTGGTCGAGTCATAGGCTTTTGCGTTTTATGAATCAGGTCTCTGTTATAGTATTTTAACGACTCAATCTCCATTAAACTTATAAATTATATTATTAGATCCTTACTTATATTATCAATGCGAAAGTTTGTATGATGGTATGGATGTTTGTTCCTGTTTCACGCAAAAACTACTAAACTGATCCGGCTGAAATTTGGAATAGACGTAGTTCTAGCCATGGAATATCACATAGGCAACACTTTTCATATTCTCTCTCATCACTTACCTTATCTCTTATCTCATCCCTTAGATCAGTTCCCATGGAATAGAAATAGCTTAGAGACGTTTCCATAGAAACAACGCATGCGAAGCCGTGGGCTACTTATTATCTATTATTATCATCGTGATCCATTATTATCTAGACCTATCTAGAATTATTATTTCTTAACATAGGTCGTTTAATAATAAAACTAGTAATTTGAATATAAATGAAGTTATAACAGCAATAAACCTCCGGAAACCCGTCAGATTCTACAAGTTAGTAGATGAATCACGTGACTTGGTCCAGCCCTAACCTGCCGCTCGCCTCGCCCACACACCCCGTCCACTGCCCGAGATATGTGCTAGTTGGTTTGGTTCCGACGGAAGATCAGCGTTGTGATAGCTATGCACAATGGCTACTCAGACTATTCTTTAGTCTGAGAATGGCTATTACAATTTAAAGTACGAAACACGCAGAAGCCGGAGGCGGAGCGGAGGCGAAGGCGTGGCGTTTTTTCCTATGGCACCGCGTCGCCACTGCCTGCGGTGTGTGTGTAGGCTTTCATAGGATTCCATAGAATACAACTCGCACGCCTTCGCCTCCGGCTTCACTGTGTGGAGCCTTTAAAGCTGAGTCGGACGCCATTTTATAGCATTTACGTTTTTAATTAATTAGTACCTAACTATTAATGTAATTCATGGTGTTGGGTAATTTAAGAAATTAGGTAAGTAACTTAGTAGTAGGTAGTTTGTAAATGCTATAAATAAAGATTTTCTTATTCTTATTCAGTGTCTCTGTCCTTATTTGTCTCTAATACATACAACTCACTATTTCTACAAGTTGAACGATCATACGAACAAACTCGTTGTCAGAAGAATCACTGGGTATTCCTAAATATCCTACTAATATTTTTGACGACCGACGTGGCGCGGTGGGCGAAGGTCCGCCTGCGATGCAGGAGGTTGCGGGATCGATTTCCGCCTCGGAACAAATTTCTGTACGATCTGCAGAAAGTTCCGTTGGTCTGGGTGTTTTCTATGTATGTATATATCATCTATTATCCATAACACAAGCTCTGCTTAGCTTGGGACTAGATGATGCTGTGTGGACTGTCCGGAATTATTTATTTATTTATCCTAACAATATTATAAACGCGAAAGTTTGTAAGTATAGATGGATGGATGTTTGCTACTCTTTCACGCTAAAATTCTGAACGGATATGGATGAAATATGGCACTGAGATAGATCTGATAGATCGATAGATCTGGAATAACACAGAGGATAAATTTTATCCTGGGATTTCTACGGGAACAGGAATTACCGTGGGTGACACCGCGAGTCGTTGCTAGTACATACATAAAACTGTTAACACTTACAGCCTGTCCAGATGAGGCGCTTTACGCGCGAGTAGCCTCGCGCGTTTCGATTTATATTGCGTCCAGATGCCACGTTTTACGCGCGCACCACTGGACGCCCAAGTATCTCGACTCGCGCGCAACATCTACTTACTTATTTTCTACTTATTATCTACTTACTGCAATATAAATAAACTACACCTCAGCCTCTCTAAATGTAACACCATTAGTTTTACCAAAAATAAAAATCCAATAAATTTTTCATACAGCCTCTGTAATTCTAATCTTAAAAGGGTTCATGTATTAAGGGACCTCGGTGTCCTGCTAGATAGTGAGCTCCACTTAGATCAACACGTTGAAAATATTACAAACAAAGCATTTAAGATGTATGGCTTTATTATGAGATCGTCGGCTGACTTTAGGAAACCGTTTACGTTTTTATACCTGTACAAAGCACTAGTGCGCTCTCAGTTGGAATACGCGGTGCCGGTATGGAACCCTTTCTATAATAAGTATGTGGTAGCGATCGAGAGAGTCCAGCGAAAATATATGCGTGCCATGAACTTCAGGTGCCATCATCCCCGTACCTCATATGCCGATTCACTTGTTAATTTTAAGCTCATAACTCTGGAGTCCAGACGTAAATATTTAGAAGCTATTACCCTATATAATATTATCCATAATAAATTTGACAGTCTTTATCTTACTAGAAAGCTATGTTACACAGTCCCGAGAACATGTAACTTAAGAGCTTCTCGCTCTCGCTCATTGTTTGCCCTTAACACCTGTCGCACTAACTCGGGACTTCGCGCCCCTATGCGTCGTATGGTCGAGTCCTTTAATAATGATTTCATAGATATAGATATATTTGTATGTAACATACATAAATTTAAAAAGTCTTTATACGGTCTTCTCTTCCAAAAAGACCTTAGTAATCACTGTACACAAAACATATAATAACTTCGTGTTATTTTTAGGTATAATAATTATGATACAAGTCATCTAGTTGCATGTTTTTAATTTTTATGTGTAAACTTAATTTGTGGATAGCGCAGTGGTCTACATTAAGAATATGTTTTAACTTTAATGTTACTTAAAGTAGTTATACGGATGTAATAATAATGTAATGTAGTCGTTTGTTATCCCCTTAATAAATAAATAAAATAAATAACACGCGCGAGTCGAGAGTCCAGCGCGTTACGCGCGTAAAGCGCCTCATCTGGACAGGCTGTTACAGTGACGAGTAAAACCTGTGTTTATTATGTTGGTTTTACTTCACTTTCAAATAATACTAAATCAAAGGCACAACTCCATCGCAATGGATCGATGCATCCGACGCCGAGTCGATCTAATATGGCAGCTCTACCGTATTACGCCAATAAGTTAGTTACATTGTTTTTCTTTAACATAGCTCAATCATTTTCTTTCTCTTCTTCCATCTGTTTTATACTACTACTGTATATATATTTTTTTCTGCTACCTACGCTGAGAATATTTGATTAACAAAACACTATAATCACGATCCCAAAACTGTACCGAAGCTGCTTACTGCTTGCTAGATGCTCGCTTTTGCACTTTTGAGGCTCTACTGAGTAGTATTGTGGCGTCTTGGTCTATAGGGATACCTACAGCTAGCAGAAGATTATGTATTCGTAAATACTAGTTTAATACTAGTGAATCAAACGGAGCCGAGACCTCTTTAGGTTAATATTAGACTTCATTGCAGAAATTACGTTGCTGTTAGCCTTAACGGGGCAAATTTTCCAATTGCAGAGCTCAGGAAGGTGCAATAAAACAAGAAGTTGAAGTCTGCAGCGACCGTCAGATAATTACAGAATTATTAGCGCCGAGTGTACTTTCTGCCGGGAGCAAGTTATTTCGCGGCAGTACTGTGCACTTGACAGATTTATTGCCGCTAATAATACTTGTTGCAAATTATTTGTATTGATCGAGATAATCAACATGATAAATCAGGTGGAGTGACTTAAGAATGCCTGAGATTGAGTTCTAAATCCTGATATTAAGAAATTCCTGTAATTTTGCATGTTAATATCACTTGGAATGGAAATGATATAGACGTTTTATCTAAAAATGGCACAAGCTGTTCAAAATGTCTTGTTTAAGAAGTAACACCAAGAAAAATAAGTAAAAAAAGCTCTACCATTTCTCTACCAATTTCGAAACTTCAAAATTAAAATTAAGCGTTATTTTCCGCAATTTAAAATAAATCCCAAGGAAGCAAGCTAAGCAGTGCTTGTGTTATGGGTAAATAAAAAGAGTGAAATAAGGTGCTAGTTAGTAGTCCATGTAAACTGACGCTAAATCTTCCACTCGTAAACACAAACAAGCAGTTATCGCTAAATCAGCACAGGTGTAGATTGACATGCTCAGCACGGGCCGATGCGATTCATACGAACTGATAGCTTCCCGAGAAGGACTCGCGATTAGCGATTGCATAAACATTCGGATTATCATGAAGTACGT
Organism: Eupithecia centaureata; assembly: GCA_944547425.1. Classification (NCBI taxonomy): domain Eukaryota; kingdom Metazoa; phylum Arthropoda; class Insecta; order Lepidoptera; family Geometridae; genus Eupithecia; species Eupithecia centaureata. The sequence continues at coordinate 660,357 of OX155693.1, read as the reverse complement.
ATGTTTGTATACGTAAGATAGTGATTTTTCTCAGAGTAGTGTGTTAAAATTCTTCGTAGTAGCCCGGGTAAATATACAAAGAATGGGATTTTTAAACTTGGAAGGCGTAACTTACCAAGACTGTGACATTCGAAATCTTGTGCTGTCTTCATTTGGTTCTTTTTTCAAATCATTGCTTGTTCTGAAAACGAAAAAGGCGTCCTTGGAGTTAAAACTTTTTGTCGTTTGTTTAACCTCTAATGAAAATTATCATGGCTACTGACTGGCTGACATTTCAGAAAGTAAAAAAAAAATGCATGCACGAAATGGATTTCTTTCCCGCTCAGCGTATTAGAAATGGAATCGGAAAGACTTTTCCAATGAGAATAAAACCACTCCGTTAAGACTTTTCTTCCCCCATTTTAGTACGACAGCAATGATGTATTTGCCTCCTTTTTTGTAAAATATAAAGTGACTTTCCGCGCAGGTGTAGTATAAATTCACTAACAGGCAACTCCTGTACGTTATTCTTTGTAGAAACAGTCAATAAGGTGTATTATTCGTTTCCAGAGCCGGCATGGAGAGCCGAGTGGGGCTGGACTACATCGTAGAGCATGCGGAGTACGCGGGCAAACTCGCGGCGGCGCTCACCTCGCCCGCCAAGCCAGTCAAGAAGCAGGTAACTAGTGCAGAATATAATAGAATAGAGTCTCTATTCTATTCTGTTATAAGTGAAGTGGAATAGAGTGGAGTAGAACGGAACGAATTTTACAATACACTTACATAATTAATTTAGACTAAAATAGGAAGTGTAAATCTATAACAAAATGGCTCTGCCTCAGCATGAGTTGGTTGACGAGCAAGCTTTACTAGCTTGCTCGTCAACCAACTCATGCTGACGAGCAAGCTTTACTAGCTTGCTCGTTTTGTCGTCCAACGCTGGTATTCCGTCAGAGCACATATAGGAGACTAAAGTGTCACGCATGATGATGATAACGTTCTCCCAGCTCAACTTCGGAGTCTATAAGGAGACTAACAATGTGTGCAAAAATTAGATTAAAGTGTGTTTGCGGAGCGAACCTGGATGTGTTTGGCACAGGACCGTGTGTAGTGGCACAAAAGTTTGGAGGCCTATACCCAGCAGTGGGTGAAGTTGGGCTGCGGATCATGATGATGCGCGAACACAGGTGTTCTATCTCTATTCCCTTACTCTCTTAATCTGTCGGAAGGTAGAGCGACAAGACCGGACAGGGGAAGTACCAAAAGTAAACAACAATGGCAAGGTGCCATAGTCTAGATTTAATAACATCATCGACAATGACGTCCACATGCTGGACATAGCCTTTCCCAAAGATTACCATGACCTTCACAAGTTCAAGAGTTGATCACAGTAAAGCTATAGCTATCCCATAGTGTAGTTTAGTTATTCAGAGCCACGAGTGTCGAGAGAGTGTTGAATGCTTGTGGCCATTTGTGTCTAAGGCGATAATGGATTGAGGTCACTGGATTCAGGATGAAGGTTACTCGGTCTTGGGCTCGAGGGGTTCATTTCTCGAAGTTACTGGAAATTCCTGATTCAAAAATGTTCAGTCTTTTGTTTGTCAGATAATCATTCATCATCATCATTAGCCTATATTAATCCTCCCCCAATGATCGCCATAGCGCCCTGTCTTCCGCATCCAGCTAGCAGCTAGACGCATCCAGCATTTGCCAGCAGTCTTTCGCAGATCGTCATCCCACCTGGCCGGAGGGCGTCCTATACTACGTTTACCGAGTCGCGGTCTCCACTCAAGAACACGTTTACTCCAACGGCTGTCATCATCATCATTAGCCTGTATTAATCCACAGCTGGACATACGGCTCCTCAAATGAGTGCCACCATAGATAAGCATTAAATATCACAAATCTCCATGGTTATTATGATATTTTACTTCATTACCGTCAGTTCCTTATTAACTTGTATATTTAGCTAAATGAACTTATAAAATGTCAACAAGCTTGTGACCTACGGGCTGTTTGGCCCAGTTTTCCAGCAGATCGAGCCTTTAAGTCACGATACTGTTGTTGGTTATATTAACATGTAATTACCTACGGCGGTCAGGGGGTTATTGTAATTAAATGTTTACATAAATAACTATGCAGAAGTTTCAAGGTCACTGAATCTTTATCGTTTGTTTAATGGGTAGATTTAATTTAAATGGCCGATGGACGTGGTAAAAATTCATTTAAGTCGTTCTCAGTATTTTCAAAATAAACTAAAAGTTTGCTTTTCTTGATAGTATTTAAACGACCTTTTCCGTTGAATCAAAGGTAGTCTAGCTAGTGGAATGCCATAGCGGCAGAAGAAGCGATCTTTTGATTTGACAACTTTTAACATGTTTCAGAGGAATAACCGTGAATCTCAAATTTACTTTACTAAAACATCATTAACGAAAATTGACAAAGTTCTACTTAGACTTCCGCTTCGTACCGACTTGTATGTCCCTGTCTACCGAAACTTGCCAAAGGCTTGCCTGTGGGTTGAAGATAAAAAGAGTTTTAGTTCACTCTTCTTATCAACAAATGGCTGACGACTCTGATGAATGTGTCTGAGATGATTTGACGACTTCAGTGGCACATCGGGCGAGAGTTTGCCTACGACACAAGAGGTTACGCGTTCGATTCCCGCCTCGGAACAAATTTGTGTACCATCTGCAGAAATTTGTTTCGTTGGTCTGGGTGTTTTCTATGTGTAAAAAAAAATTCTATGGATATAATATATTAAATACCTATATCAGTTATCTAGTACCCATAACACAAGCTTTGCTTACTTTGGGCATAAGAATAGACAAAAACAGTAATTTTTTATTTTCAGTTATTATTTATTCTTATGCTTTGGGGCTAGATGGTGCTGTGTGGATTGTCCAGCATTATTATATTTTATTGTTTTATTGTGTTGTTCTCAGGTGTTCGAGCTTTTGTCAGCGTTGTGCGTGTACAATGCTGACGGCTATGCGCGGGCCGTCGACACTCTCGACCGGTACAAGGTATGTACTAGTAGATCTATGACTCTTTTTATGATAACATACCTAATCTCTGATTTAGAATCATAGATGTTTTTGTTAACAAAGACGTGAATGAATGAAAACTTAACAAAAACTGATAAGATTAAACAGCAAGGTAATAAACAAAAGACAACACACAGCCACGTATCGAACTCAAGATCTGTCGAAATTCAGTGGTACACTCCGAAAAAGATGCAAGTACGATTCGAGTTCGATAACGAATGAGAGTCCAATGGACTGATGAATGAAAACTGTCAAAATCACGAATTGTTTGGAGCTCTTGGAGCTTACAGATGATGCTGTCGTAAAATATGTTACTCCAATATTTCTTTTGCTTTGAAGCTTAAAGCAAAAATTATCTATATTTTTGAATCGCGGAAAGTCCAAATGGCCGTGACCAACTATTGGAGAAACGAAATTCTCACTCCGATAGCTTAGGCAGTCGGAACGGGGAAGGATTGAGCAGCAGAACTTACGAAGCTCGTCTAATTAGCCGAAGGCCTATGACTAAGGCACGCGGGAAGGAGCGGCCAAGTTGAGATAAACCTACAGGAACCTCGACCTGAAACTACGTACCATTAGCTGGAGTAAAACTTCGAGATCCCTTGAAATGATAACGATAGAAAAATTATTAGAATTCGTATTCTCTACATAAAAACGCCCAACTTAATAAGAGGATCAATAATCTACCAAAATAGGTAAAACTTATCGAAGAGGTGACGAAACCGCTACTTTTATACCAATTCTAGAAAAACCAGAATACCAATGAACTAGAAATTAACATGCAAGAAGATCCACCTGCAGAATTCCGAATCATTAAGCCCAAGGATCTTTTATCGTCCATTTCTAAAACCAGTTTGACGGTCAACGGAGTCAACATTTCAATAAACTGCCAGTTTGTGTGCGAAGTTCATGGAACCTGTTTTGGAGAAATAAACAACTACTAAATAAAAGTAACGATGTCAGAATATTAAGCCAGAATTTTGGGGTTCGGTGGTATTAATCAGGCAAAGGTGCGAACATAAAGAAGTTAGGTACTTATTATGGGTAATTTTCGACAGGTTTTCGAAGAGGTTTTTTTAAGTAAATGTTCTTCGTTTTTGAAAATTCAGTGCGTAAAGTGTATGAATGTGTAGCGTGGAGCCTTAAAAAGCTCGAAGCATTTTTTTATTTCACATGAGGCTTCCTAATTACTACTAAACGTGTATCTACTGCAGAAAGGCAATACAAATAAAACATCCAATTATAAAATCAAGTTTTTTTTAATTTATGGAACTATTCGAAAAACGGTACATAGTTTATAATTAGGTATCTACCCAAATATATTATTCTGTGCTTTAAAACGTAATACTATTATTAATTTGGAATGTGTCTTACAAATAAGTACCTACCTACTTATTTTATATTAATAACTTATTTAATTATTCGCGATTCGGTTTGTCTGAAAGCTTCTTAGAGCAGGGTTCACCAAAGCACAATCGAACTGTTAGCAGCTTCATCGATTTAGTACTTGAATGAATGAATGAATTAACATTTTATTATACTACCTTTTTGGAACAATAATTAAATTAATTTATATCTAAATCTTAACAAATAAAAACAGCCTCATCGCTGAAAGCAATTTCTTCCACTCAATTTGGCCCTTTTTTCATAAATAACAATAAAAGGTAAAAATAAAACAACAGATTCAGAAACAAGAAGGAACACAAAAACAAAAACAAGAAGAGTAAAGCTATTTATATATAAGGGGCCAAAAAGGCACACTACACACACATACTTGATACTCCCCCTTCCCCCAGACCCTGAAGAAGGAGCGGTACCGGCTGAACGTGGTGGTGGAAGAGCTGAAGAACGCCGCCACCACGGACTACAAGACGGCTCTGCTGGCTTTCGTCAACTGCCTGATCATCTCCGCGCCGCGCCTGCCCGACCGGAGCCGGGTGCGGAACGAGTTCATTGGTATTATACATTATTCCTTTTTTTGTTATAAGATTTATATCTTAAAAAACTCTTTGGTTTAATAAGGACTTTAAATTTAGTTTTATAGCAATATAAATTATATATAAAAGATGAATTAAGCTTTATATATTTTCTTAGGAAAACGAATAATGACATAAATAAAGTAAAATAACAGTTAGCTTATCTAAGGTTTTCACAATTGGCGGTCTAGCGCTCAAGAGTGATCTCTACCAGACAACCTGGACCATTTTTTTATGGTGGCTCTACCTCTGCCTACGTGATCAAACATCTTTCTTTTTCAGGACTTGGTCTCCTGCCTACCCTGAACAACCTGAGGTAAGTCCACTATAAATAGATTCTAAGTACCACCTATAATAACATTAATAATTGACGTGTGTTAACCTTTCATCGACACGTATAAAATTGATTAAAATGCGCAGCGGGATTCATAAGCCGCAATAAAACCAAATGCGGAGTCTATTGAATTTATATTGTTCACTTTTTGTGTGATCTGTAGTGATGGCCAACTTTGTATATAATAAAGATTATTTATTATTATTAATTCGATAATGGACGAACAGCGACTGACGTGTCTAACAGACTGTGTTGAGTTTGTGGCCATTGCGGTTTTTTTCGAGTTTATTATTGTCTCGTAACCAGTTGTCAGGTTTATTCTTGAAGGCATTTATCTATGTGGCGGGTATAACGTCTTCTATTTTCAAGTTCAAAATATAAACCACTGTATTGCTAGTGAAACGTAGCTAGAGACTACGTAGAATCACGGGCCAGTCATAGATGATGCCTAAGGATTTAATATCCTGCAAACATGATTAATGTTTACAAACATAATTGTATATAGCAATAAACGATTTCTGTGATTTTCTACCATTTAGGCCCTACGTTTTGAGGAATTGTTAATATATTAAGCTTTTTCAAAGGGTATTCCAAATTTTGGCTATTGTAAATAGGTATCTATTGATCCTGTTATCTATTCCTATATAACATTATTGACTAAATGGCGTCAAACTGTTTTTAAAATGCGCAACGTAGTCATAGGATATTTGTAAAAATGATATATAAATGTCGCTATATATAGATAAAATCAATTATAGACCACACACACTTTATTTCTGTTCTTTGTTTTTGCATGGTGTTTGTTGCCATCCCTAGGTTCTTCATTTTTTGCGGCGACTCATCAAGTTTTTGCTCTCGAGTTGTCACGGTAATCCAATAACCGCCAATAACCGATTTGAACAAAAAACACCAATCGCACCGCGCGGTGGAGGGTTAGTACCTACTTCATTATACCTGAGAATTAGATATTTTAATTGGTGATTTCAATCTTGCGGTTATATAGTTGATGGCGTAGGTAGGTAAAAAAAATTAAATTGGATATGTGGTTAGTTATTGGCAACATTTGTTTGGTTTGATATTTTTGGTGGTAGTGGTCATAGAATAGAAACACCTTCATTTATAACAACAATACAAACAAAAAAGACACACAAAAGGGCCCTAACTCAGCATAATGCTGGCTAAGGCCCCGTGAATAACCAAGCCAGCGGTGGTCTTCCGTTAGGACTCACATGGATGAAATCACGAACAGAGTAAATATACAAAAAACTATTAGGATTATAAGAAAACCAACCCTTTTGCACTTACCTACCAAGGAGAAATAAACCAGTAAAAAAATATTTCAACGATTCGAAATCTTCGTTGAAAAGGCATGATTTATTATTACTTCAATTCGATTTTTAATTAATAAGGTAACAATCACATTCAATTGCCTCATCTCATTTAAAAACCATGAGAAAATAACTTTATTACCTACTCATAGTTGGAGCAAAAAGTATCGTGCAGTATCCTGAAATGCTCTAGATAAGTTACCTTTTTCCTGCATACAGTGTTATGTTCTGTAATGTAATGATAATATGAGCTAAGACAAAGGCAAAACAAACGAACTCTGATCGAGCTGAGCTTGAATCGAGTCGGATCTACCGGCGCCCACGCAGCCCAAATAAGGCGCCAAACGACCCTGTGAATAATATAAACTGAGCGAGTCGCGGCAAAAACGTGGCCATTACGAAAACTGCCGAGTAAGGGTCACGCTACATTTATCGACACAAAAGGTGTGAGTTGAATCTCCTAAAGTTAACCTAAAACCCTTTCTGGTGGTTGTATTTTTTTCAGAATATGCACTACTTGTCAGTTTGAGCAAAATAAGTGCTGCAATTAAATGATTTGATTTGATTTAATTTAAGCTCGAATCCGCAATGCTCACAATTGCTGACCATTTTCCTGTTTTTAAACAAGAAAATTATTTTTCAAACTCGATCCCAAAAACATTACCAGGAATGGATTTTCGTGTTGGATGTTGTTTACAAACATGACAATGGGTTGAGTATCGTAGAAACACCAATAGAAATGATGGGTGAGATATTTGTCCCTTTACCCCTCAAGAAGAACGTACTTACATTACAAATTGAAAAAGAATCGACGTTGACCAGTCAAAAAAATTGCACTTTTTCATTAGTGCCGTGCCTGCGCTGTGGAAAGTTCGTTGTTACATCGCGATTAACAATGACTCTTAAATCTAGCTGATACATGTCATTCCATCCATTGGCGTCTGCTATGCTAGGGCCGTTTTTTCTGACCGTTTCTGACCGAAACCGATTTCGCGTCGATAAATATGACGCGACCCTAAATCCTCGGATTAGGTTTATGGATATAGTAAAATAGATTGGTCAAAAGATAACGTTTAAGCTTCAGGGCCACTGTTCTTTAACCTGGTCAGTGGGCAATGACTCGGATTCGAGTAATTAAAACTACGGCGTGACGAATATGAGGATACGCTACGGTTTTTATATGTAACTCGATCTCTGCATTATTAGGTATCGTATCTTCTGCTAGCTCGGTTTTTCGAGCTCAGGAGTATCAATAGATACGTACATAAAATGCTACCACCATTTAGTTTGATAAAAGTTCCTCCGATTATTCCATCGAGCTAGACAATTAGTTACTCCCTAACGATATCTGACGTACAATGACTTTACTTATTTAAAACCCGTTGCGTAGTGTAAAATATCTAAGCATCAGAGGGACAGACAGACAGCGTTAAGCGACTTTATTTTATATATCACTAGCGACCCGCCCCGGCTTCGTACGGTTTTATTATACGTATAAACCTTCCTCTTGAATCACTTTATATATTAAAAAACCGCATCAAAATCCGTTGCGTAGTTTTAAACATTTCAGCATACATAGGGACATGGGACAGAGAAAGCGACTTTGTTTTATACTATGTAGTGATAGTAATAATAAACCGTTCTTGTCTGATGAAGATGGTTGATGGTTGTTGCAGACATGAAGCAGCCAGCCACCCGGACCTGGGCGTGCAGCTGGACGTGTTCGAGGAGCAGCGGGACAGCGACGAGGCGCAGGGCCCCGGCGGCATCAACCTCAACTCGCACCTCGACGTCTTCTACGCTATCCTCAAACAGGTATATACTGGAGCTGATGAGTTCCTACAGGCACTTGCAGATCTAGATCAAGTCATCACAAAATATGTTTGCGATTCTCTGACAGCCTGTCGAAGGCGATATCTGACAGCCTGTAGAAGGTTTGAAGTGTCCAGGTTTAAAAAAATAAATCTGAGCGTCTAGTCGATGCGATGCGTGAGTATCTGGTGCAGCGCATTAGCATTTCCATACAGCGTGGTAATGCAGCCAGTGTTTTGGAGACGCTTTGAACTGGTATTGATATGGATCAGTTGATCTTCCTCTAGACTGTTTGTAAACGTCTCCGATTAGCTCAATTGTTTCAATGATATATACCAATTAAAATTTATTTCCATTCCGTGATTCACATTGTATCTACCTAAATTCTTACCCTCGACTTATCAGAATTCTCAAAGTATGTTATTTCCAGGTGTCAGACACGCCGCAAGAGATCCCGTTCCTCAGCATCCTGCAACACCTGCTGCGGATCGACCCTAAGGAGCCCGTCAGCGACATCGTGTGGGACACGGCGGAGACGCTGGTGCACCGCGCCACGCTGCTGGAGACCAGGGAGGATGCCGCCAAGCTGCTCAGGGCTCCGAGCGTGCAGGTAATGTATCTACATCGTGTGGGACACGGCGGAGACGCTGGTGCACCGCGCCACGCTGCTGGAGACCAGGGAGGATGCCGCCAAGCTGCTCAGGGCTCCGAGCGTGCAGGTAATGTATCTACATCGTGTGGGACACGGCGGAGACGCTGGTGCACCGCGCCACGCTGCTGGAGACCAGGGAGGATGCCGCCAAGCTGCTCAGGGCTCCGAGCGTGCAGGTAATGTATCTACATCGTGTGGGACACGGCGGAGACGCTGGTGCACCGCGCCACGCTGCTGGAGACCAGGGAGGATGCCGCCAAGCTGCTCAGGGCTCCGAGCGTGCAGGTAATGTATCTACATCGTGTGGGACACGGCGGAGACGCTGGTGCACCGCGCCACGCTGCTGGAGACCAGGGAGGATGCCGCCAAGCTGCTCAGGGCTCCGAGCGTGCAGGTAATGTATCTACATCGTGTGGGACACGGCGGAGACGCTGGTGCACCGCGCCACGCTGCTGGAGACCAGGGAGGATGCCGCCAAGCTGCTCAGGGCTCCGAGCGTGCAGGTAATGTATCTACATCGTGTGGGACACGGCGGAGACGCTGGTGCACCGCGCCACGCTGCTGGAGACCAGGGAGGATGCCGCCAAGCTGCTCAGGGCTCCGAGCGTGCAGGTAATGTATCTACATCGTGTGGGACACGGCGGAGACACTGGTGCACCGCGCCACGCTGCTGGAGACCAGGGAGGATGCCGCCAAGCTGCTCAGGGCTCCGAGCGTGCAGGTAATGTATCTACATCGTGTGGGATACGGCGGAGACACTGGTGCACCGCGCCACGCTGCTGGAGACCAGGGAGGATGCCGCCAAGCTGCTCAGGGCTCCGAGCGTGCAGGTAATGTATCTACATCGTGTGGGATACGGCGGAGACACTGGTGCACCGCGCCACGCTGCTGGAGACCAGGAAGGATGCCGCCAAGCTGCTCAGGGCTCCGAGCGTGCAGGTAATGTATCTACATCGTGCAGGTAATGTATCTATATCGTGTAAGAAACACCGGAGTCTGTTCGATTTCTAATAAGTACTATTTTAATTTTAAGTTTTTTACCTCTTTTTACTGTAACCATCTTCAAAGGCCACTTTGTAGAAGAGAACAATGCAACATTTGCTTGAGTTGAAAACCTGTAGAATGCAACATTTGCCTAAATTAAAAAACTTTTAAAGAAGTCTTAATCTAGCTACCTAACTTTCTACTTGTCTGTTCCTCGTCCAGGCTAAGATGGGCTGCACGTGTCAGCACCGCGACATGTCAGCTGGTCGCAAGCAGAGTCTCCAGCGCGCGCTGTCACCGCCACCACCGCCACCCCCCGCGCCCGCGCCGCCTCCCCCTTGTAAGCTATCATTACACCACTTATCTTCTCTATATGTTTGTGTTACTGTGCCAGTCTTGTGTATTTGTCTGTGCTGCATCTTAAAGACCTTTGTGGAGCAGCGGACAAAGGTTTACCTGAGATACAGGAGGTTCCGGGTTCGAATCCCTCAAGAAATTTTTAATACGATCTGAAGACTTATATATAAATTTGGTATTCTGGATGTATGTAATATAATGTATTAAATGTCTTTCTATTCTAATCAAGTACTATATCGCAAGTTCCGCTTAGCTTGGGCTTTTGGGAATATTGGGCAAATTAAGTATCCATCTAAGCCATTTAAGTTTCGATTTGGCCCATGCTTCATAGGTGTTAACTTTTCTGAGACCTGGAAAATAGTCATGTAAAAGAAGCATTGGTGATGTCTCCAATAAGGTTTCTAGCTTTCCAGAATCAATCCAACACGTATCTATATGACTACGTCACTGACTGACTCGACTGTTCCAGGCATCCCTCCCCCTCCGCCCCCCTGCGTGCCCCCGCCGCCGCCCCCGCTGTGCCCCCCGCCGCCGGGCCCCCCGCCCGTGTTCTCCTCCCCCGCGCCCCCTCCCGCACCGCCCGTAGAACTGAAGCTGCCGCAGCAGGAGACCCCCATCCCCAAGACTAAGATGAAGACCATCAATTGGAATAAGATTCCTAATAATAAGGTTAGTTTTTTTTTATTTTATGTGCAAAAATCGCTAACGTTAGAGTGTCTATGTGTAACATGTCCTGGGCCCAAATTCCACTAAATAAATCGCTTCACCATTTAAATAGTATCGTGTCAAAATTACCACAAACTTTTAGAGATTCATTCATAGCTGTGACGATTACGTTTATGTCTACCAATATGACATTCTAATTATGAAAGTCTCGTCAAGCGCAGAAAATAGTAGAATTCCAAATCCAAAAACGTCATTTTAAACATCTTGATTGAATGGCACTATTGAGACCTTTGTTTTGAATTCAATGGAATTCGGCCCCTGTACTTGATATCGGTGTAGATGTTTACATTTTCCATTCCAGGTCGTCGGTCAGAAAAACATTTGGTCCCTGGTGGCGTCGAGTCACAAACACTCTCCCAAAACTGAGCTGGACTGGACTGAGATCGAAGGACTCTTCTGCCAACAGGTAACAGTTTGACATTTTAATGACACTCAAAAATTAGTAATTTACTGCATTTCTCCAGGTTTTGGAGCCAAGTACTCCACACTATTTTGTTTAGTACACTATTTTTAACCCCGTTGAATTTTTGGCATTAAACAAAGGTCCACAGATCTGTTACAGCTTTTGCCGTTCAAAAATAGTAAGGTTTTCGGATCATATCAAGAAATAAGCTGCAGTAGCTCAAGCTCCAGCCTTTTAATTCATTTCAATAAATATTTTTTTACACATTATTTATCATTACCTAGCCCCAAGCTTATCAGAGCTATTGTTATGGGTACTAGATAACTGATATATATTTAATACAATAAACTTCATATTATATAGATATTTTATATAGAAATCACACTGATATATCCTACTGTTTGCTATAGGCCTTTAAACTCTTGCAGCATCCTTCCCTAGAGCAATTCAGTTCTAGAGTCAAAAATATTCAGCTAACGTGATTCACTGCTTGTAGTATCACCCATCGCCATGACACCTTGTCAATAACTTGTTGTAGATCCAACAGACGGGCTCTGCCGGCTCGTCCCCTCGCCTCGGCCGCAGCCCCATCTGCGACAGCTCGGGGGAACGCAAGCCGAGGAAGGAGTCCTCGGAGATCACTCTGCTGGACGGCAAGAGGAGCCTCAATGTTAACATCTTCTTGAAGCAGTTTAGAAGGTGAGGCTTTTGCTCAGGTATATATACTCCTTGCATCTAAAATGATGATGATATTTTCTGAGCTGAACACACTAAAGAAATCAAGCTGGAAGCAATCGAATTTAAAATTTATATTAAACTAGCTACCCGCTCCGGCTTCGCACGGTTTTCTAATTTTCCGCGCAATTTCCTTAATTTTTTTTATAATAACCTTCTCCTGATATTAACGAACAGAACAAAAAAAGAATTAGCAAAATCGGTCCAGCCGTTCAGGCGTGATGCCGTGACCAAGGGAAATAGGGGTTCATTTTTATATATATAGATGTGGAAGGAAGGGAGGCCTTTGAGGCGTGGCGTACAGGCAAAAATATCCAAAAATATACAAAAATATCATTATGAACACTTATTGTTGCTGGATCTGATTATAGACGCGCGTTCACTTTTAGACTCTTCTACACTTACTACTAAGTAAGGGGTGGGTGGATTACCGTTGTCCTCTGAAGTAGTTACAACACTACAAGTCATCCGTTTGTCTTTTATTTTCTAGATTAAAGTTTTTAACTTGAATTTGTACTCTGTTTTTAGTTCAAACGAGGACATTATTCAAATGATCCGCGAGGGCGCTCACGATGACATCGGAACAGAGAAGCTGCGAGGACTTTTAAAGATATTACCAGAAATGGACGAGACGGAGATGCTCAAGGCGTTCTCCGGTGATGTTACTAAGCTGGGGAACGCTGAGAAGTTTCTGCTGCAGTTGATTCAGCTACCAAAGTAAGTATTGCAATAACCAGCGTGGTAATGCAGCCAGTGTATTGGGGACGCTTCCGACTGGTATTGACATGGATCAATTGAGCTTGATCTTTAAACTGTTTGCAACCGTCTGCAGTTAGCTCAATGGTTTCAATTTAATGTACTAGTTGTAATTTTTTCTATTTCTTGATTGTAATTTTCGTTGTTAATAAAGATTATATGACCAGATGTCTGAATTGGTGTTGATGATGATAAGAATGAAATAACATAGCAAAAATTATCGATTTTGGAGGGATTTGAACCCGCGACCCTTTTTCAGTACGGAATGCGCTACCAACTAAGCCACGAAACCAAGTGACCACATAATTGAAAATCTTTGCGACCTTCTGGACTCTAGCGCTGCTTGCGAGTGCGAGGGCTATAATTTAATAATCCTTATGATAAGAATGTTTGTTATGATGTTGTTAAACATGAATTTACTGTGACTAAAAATCTGCACACACTGAAGCCGGAGGCGGGGCGGAGGCGAAGGCGTGGCGGTTTTTCCTATGGCACCGCGCCTCCACCGCCTGTGGTGTGTGTAGGCTTTCATATGATACAATAGAATACAACTCGCACGCCTTCGCCTCCGCTCCGCCTCTGGCTTTAGTGTGTGGAGACAAGACAGAAAAATTATGTAATCCGTATTAACACCGATGTTTTCCTCCAGCTACAAGCTGCGCATAGAACTAATGCTCCTGAAGGAGGAATGGCCCTCGACAGCCGGCTACCTGGAGAGCGCCATCAACGCGATACTGGTGGCCGGGGATGACCTCATGTCGTCCAGTGCCTTGCAGGTAAACATGCTGGGAAAAGGAGACATAAAGCTTGCCGTCAAATTGTAAAGATGTAGAAATAGGAGTGACTAAAGTTGAATTGCAATTGGTCCTGGTAAATTTGGACTTGATTTCTATCAGGTGAGAGCCAGGATACTAAACAAAGGTCCTACTTATTAAAATAACTAGGTACTTCTCATTATGACTACTCTAGATCGTAAGTGTATTTTTAAACAGGTCGTTAGTGTTAGTTACTTGACTTACTTCTTACATGATGTGTGTTTTATTACGTGTAATATAATGATTAATGACTACATCATTAGTACCTAATTAGCACAATGTTAAAAGTTTTGAAGACAATTATGGCTAGAATACGAGATGAGGTTCAATATCTAATTGTCATTTTGTTGATTTCTCCAGGAAGTCCTGTACATAGCCCTGATAGCGGGTAACTTCTTGAACGCCGGCGGGTACGCAGGCGGAGCCGCGGGCGTCAAGCTGTCTTCTCTGCAGAAGCTGCCCGACATCAGGGCGAACAAACCCGGGATGAACCTCATGCACTATGTCGCTATGGTAAGGAAAGACTATATTCCTATCAACACTTCCCCAATAGATTTTTTCCAAATAGTTGAGCGATACATACAAAAAGATGGTGACTTGAATTGACTTGGCATAAAAAAAACTTATCCCTCTTCCAATTTCAAAGTTTTCCAATTCATTCATAAAGTTTCTAAGGAGGAAATATCTGAAGACAAGAAGCTTTTATAAATTCAAATCATAGTTTGTTACTAGATATGTTTTCGGTTGCAATCAATCAGTGAAACTTCACCGTTCCCTTGTTTTTACAGCAAGCAGAACGTAAGAACAAAGAGCTTGTCCACTTCGCGGACGATACGCGCGTTCTTGAAGAAGCTGCGAAGGCCTCAGTGGAACAGCTGACCAATGAGATCAAGACACTGGAGCTGAGGATACGAGGCCTGAAGAAGGAGACACAGTCGCCTAACACGCCGGCAGATATCAGGGAACAGATGGGAGACTTTTTGCAGGTTAGTAGAATTTGGTAACACAGGAAACCTGCCAGGCGAGTGTCTCATTCTGTAATTCGATGACAAAAGTATAATATAAACACAAATGACTAACCTTTACAATAAGTTTGACCAGCAGGAGACCAGTAACAATCACTTTCTCCGTTTGAGGTCTTTCCTCATTGAATTACAGAATGAGACTGATCGTTTTTTCTCTAGACTAGAGGAAGCAGCGAAGGCGTCATTGGAACAGCTGACCATTGAGATTAAGACGCTGAGCAAAACATATAGAAGAAGATCCAGTCGTCTAACACGCCGGCAGATATCAGGGAATACATACACAGATACAGATGGGTGACTCTTGACAGGTCATGTGGTCCTCATAGATCATCTAGCTCATAGAACATGTTACTTTTAGGTCGATTTGCTTTTGGAACCTTGTCTCTCCCAATCACGTAGAAGTATAAATAACCGGAGAGGTATATTTTGCCTGCGTGGCAGATCGCGACTTAGGTGATGAAGTAAGTTAGATGAATACCCTGCACCATGTCCGGCCTACTCAGAGATTAAGAAGTAAATATAATCAAGGAGAAAAAACGACATGAACATAATCAAGAACTTACAAACTAAATGTTGGCGGTTTGGTCCGGACCGGATTGATTATTTTTGTTTCCCTTTCCAGGTGGCGGAACAAGAAGTGTCAGCTCTGAACAAGGACATGGAAGAAGTGGAGAGCATCAGGAAACATCTGGCCGAGTTCTTCTGCGAGGATCCTGTGTCCTTTAAGCTTGAGGAGTGCTTTAAGGTATGTACAGACAAGAGTGGTTTTTCTAAGCTGTTCTGTTCAAGCCATCTAAAGCCATAAATCGTCATCTTTATAGAGATACTACGACACTAGCGTCACTGTATGAACTTTACTAGGTTACCATACGATCATCACATGTAAGCGAAAGTCTGCATGAAAGTCAAAAAGTTGTTGGCTTCAGTTCTCGCCGCGACAAAAATTTTTGTATGATTTGTTGTTACGTGTCTATGAAACTTCCAGTTGTACTCCTAATATAATATCACTACATAGTATAAAACAAAGTCGCTTTTTCTGTCCCTATTTCCCTATGTCCCTTTGACTGTTTAAATAATAGATAGAGTGATTTAATAGGAAGGTTTCATCATCAACCCATATTAGTCCACTGCTGGACATAGGCCTCCCCCAATGAGCGCCCTGTCTTCAGCTTGACGCATCCAGCATCTGCCAGCAGTCTTTCGCAGATCGTCATCCCACCTGGCCGGAGGGTGTCCTAGGAAGGTTTATACGTATAATAAAACCGTGCGAAGCCAGGCCGGGTCGCTAGTTAATATTAAAACAAGCTCTGTTTAGTTTTGGATGAAGTGAGATTATAAGATAAAATGTTCAGCAGCATTTGGTACCATTTAGAGTATTTTCTTTGCAGACATTCGTCCAATTCTGTGCTAAGTTCCGGTCCGCCGTGGCCGACAACGCGCGACGGCGAGCCAACGAGGAGCAGGCGGCGGCGCGGCGCCGCGCGCGGGACCTGGCCTCTACAAAGATCAAGACCACTGGTGAGACTTCTAGATCCGACTCAGTCTTGGCTTTGAGAACCGTTTTGGTCTGTCCGATGCTGTTTTCAATCAATACCTACTCATCTTTTATTATACGAACCAAAAGATCTTTTTGCGCTGTCACACCTATAGCAACAATAAATCAGAAAGGTCTAGAATGTCTATGTAACAAGCTTGATCAAAACTGACGACCTATGTGGCGCGGTGGGCGGAGGTCCGCCTGCGACGCAGGAGGTTGCGGGTTCGATTCCCGCCTCGGAACAAATTTGTGCACGATCTGCAGAAATTTGTTTCGTTGGTCTGGGTGTTTTCTATGTATAATAAAAAAAAAATCTATCTAATGTATTGTATTAAGTAGATCAGTCATCTAGTACCCATAACACAAGCTCTGCTTAGCTTGGGGCTAGATGATGCTGTGTGGACTGTTGTTGTTGTTGACTGTTGCTGTTCCATCACTACCTACTCGTTACTGAACTCGTCTTTTAGTATACAAACCTCGAAGAGATCTTTTTGCCGTCACACTTATTCATATTCATTTATTCAATCGTAGGTATTAACTATACACTTGATTTCGTACGTTTCGTTAAGATTAATACCTAATGTCAACAAAGTCATACAAGCTGTTGTATAAGGGCATTGTCAAAATAAACTAAATTAAAGATAAGTAATCTAAAATACAAATACACATGTCATCATACCAATACATATCTATCGCAACAATGAATCAGAAAGGTCTAGAATGTCAAAGCTACAAGCTTGATCAAAGCTGCTAATTCCAGGTGGAAGCAGCGTCTGCAGCACTCCGGTGTCGGAGTGCGAGTCCCTCATGGAGTCTCTCCTGCTGGACATCCGGAACGGGCTGGGCCGGAGGTCGCTGCGCCGGCCGCATGATCCCTCGCCATCACCTGGTGAGAACTTGCTTACGAACTTTTCTGAAAGACTTTACAGCGTCTTAGCTATGAAATCAAGCCAAAGGTGTCATGCTCTCAACGCTCTCTTGGACGACAGCCCTGAAGTTGACCTGTTCGCTGACGGCTAGACTAAATTAACTAGACAATGTTTTAATGTTTGTGATCGTTAGTTTGTGTCATTTTTTTAATTATTTTTTTTTCGTTTTTTTTTGTACTTATTGTATTTGATAATATTTGATTTAATTCTAGTGATAATCTTATAGTAGCAATTGGTCGTGTGGACCGTTTTAATTAACTTAAAACAATTCGGTAAAATAAATAAATAGGTAAATCATAATTGCAATGATGTACCTATTGACTTCCATCACGTAATACATACTTTCCTCGACTCGATCTAAACAGAACTGTACATGAACATTTGAATGAGACTTGCGACGTGTTTATCGTGATGCGCTCTCACTTGCAGACGTGACTCCGACGGGCAGCCTGCGGCGCCGCAGCCGCGCCAGCCCCGGCGAGGCGGACGAGGAAGGCCTGCTGGAGTTCCTGCGCCACGCCTCGCCGCACGCCAACGACCTGCGCGAGAGGAGCGCCTGGGGCAGCTTGGGTACTCTAGCTTATTGTGGCTTGTTGTTAGCTGTACTGTAGCTTTGCTCATATGCCATAGGCGGGACTCCGAACGGCTCCTGTAGTCCCCGTTCCTTCATCATCATCATCATCATCAGCCTATATTAGTCCACTGCTGGACATAGGCCTCCCCTAATGAGCGCCATAGCGCCCTGTCTTCAGCTTGCCGCATCCAGCATCTGTCAGCAGTCCTTCGCAGATCGTCATCTCACCTGGCCGGAGGGCGTCCTACACTACGTTTGCCGAGTCGTGGTCTCCACTCAAGAACACGTTTACCCCAACGGTAGTCGGTTCTTCGCGCGATATGGCCGGCCCACTGCCACTTCAACTTGCTAATTCTTTGAGCTATGTCGATAACTTTGGTTCTCTGTCGGATGTATTCGTTACGAATCCTATCCATCAGAGAAACTCCGAGCATAGCTCTTTCCATAGCTCGCTGAGCGACTTTGAACTGGTGGACCAGCCCTACCGTGAGTGTCCACGTCTCAGCTCCGTAGGTCATTACGGGTAGGACGCACTGATTGAAAACTTTATTTAGTAACTAATACGATTAATTAACCAAGATTAATTATCAGTTACGCCACCGTCAATTTCAAAATAACCGATCCTGTCCATCCATTCAAAGGTTGCCTGGAAGAGATCGCTGTTAGCGGTAAGGCCACCGATAGTCCAACTTTAGTTTTAATTAGTATTAAGATGCTGATGTTCATAACTTTGATGGTGCAATAAAGTTATTATCTATCTATCTAACCAATTACATGTTTAGAGGTAGTTTACAGAAATTTAAGATGATTATGTTAATTCACATTTTTATCTTCAAAATTAAAATGATTATAAGAAAAACAGAATACATTGAAATAATTAATAAGATTTTCATAAAATATCTATCTATGTAGTATATTGTATTAAGTATATCAGTCATCTAGTACCCATAACACAAGCTCTGCTTAGCTTGGGGCTAGATGATGCTGTGTGGACTGTCCGGAATTATTTATTTATTTATTTCATAATATTAAAATAAAATAATAATACAATTTAGAATAATTTCAAAATCAGGCAACCATCCTTTCATTCATCACTCTCGCAAAACCGCAAGCATACCAACATTAAGCTCTTCCATTCACCTGCGAAGATATCACAGTGTGGGTTCTGGTCGAGAAGTTCTACAACAAAACTCCAAGTGAGTTGCAAAAACTATCAGTAAATAAATTCAAACAAATTGTCAAAACTATTCTTTGTAAAAAGGCTTACTAAAAAGTATCTGATTATTTAGATGATAAAAAAGCTATGGACGAGTTTTGCTCCAACTCGATAAATAACAACCTAACAAGGTAAAGGTTTTTGTTCGCTTCTTTACTTTAAAAAGATTGAAGTGAACAAAAATCAAAGTGAGCACTTTATTTCCTAGTTTTAATTATTAATAACATGAATTTTATGACGTGTCCAAGTGTCCTGTAAGGTCTTAAGGAAATAAAGCACTTTGAGTTTGAGTTTGAGAAGTCTGTTGAGTCCAGCGAGGGTGCGAGGCAGGGGAGAGTTGGCACGAGCCACGGTTCTACTGAAGGGCACAGAGAAAAGTCTATGGTGTCTGTTTTGAACTTAATTATCAGGGAGGTAGAGCCGAAACAGAAGGTTGTGGAGATCCGGAACGTCGATCATACCGCGAAGCACCTTGCACATTGTAGCTGTCTGATCGTACGTTCTTCTAGTCTGTAGCTTTGTTCATATTCCAAAGACGGGACTCCGAACGGCCCCGGTAGTCCCCGTTCCTACATTATATGCAAGTGAAAAAGGGCCGAATTCCATTAATGTCAAAACAAAGGTCTCAATAGTGCCATTCAATCAAGATGATTAAACAAACGTTTGTGCATTTGGTATTCTACTATTTTTTGAGCGTGAAGAGGCTTTCATAATTAGAATGTCAAATTGGTAGTCATAAACGTCATCGTCACAGCTATGAATGAATCTCTAAAAGTTTGTGATAGTAGAATACCAAAAAGACATTTTGACACGATACTATTTAAATGGTGAAGGGATTTATTTAGTGGAATTTGGGCCCTTCTCATAAGCCACAGACGGGACTCCGAACGGCCCCGTTCCTACGTTATATGAAAGTGATCAGTAGGGGTTTAAATTCATTCGATTCGTTTCCATAACGTCAAATTCGAATTTGATTCCATTTCCGGATATTTAGAACGCTATTATATTTCATATCCAAACCAAGGAACTAACGATCCAAATTCAAATGGCAAAAGTTTTCGAATACGCTCTTCTATATAGCAATATCATAGTCAAAAGTTTTTGATATCAAATCCAAAGGGCTTCCCGGTGAAGGGAATATATATATATACTAGCGGCTTCGCACGGTTGTATTATAAGTATAAACCCTCCTCTTGAATCACTCTATCTATTAAAAAAAACCGCATCAAAATCCGTTGCGTAGTTTTAAAGATTTAAGTAGTCAAAGGGACATAGGGACAGAAAAAGCGACTTTGTTTTATACTATGTAGTGATATTTGAAAACTTTTGTCATTTGAATTTGGAATACCCTGGACCTTTACCATCTACCCTCACTAATCGTCACCGTGTTCCAGATCGGTCGTGGTCGCGGCGCGGCAGTGCGCGCGCTCGGCTCGAGATCCCGGAGCGAGAGCGCGCCCCCTCGCCCCGCGCGCCACCCTCCCCCGCACCTGCCCCCGCGCCCGCCCCCGACCCCATGGACCAGGCCAAGCCTAAGTAAGTATCCTATAGGTACATTCCTAAAGGGACATTCCTTATACACACGATGACGACAAAATGGTGATCATGCTAATAGTCAGTAGTCAGTATAAATATTCAATAATAAGCCCTTATCAGAGAAACCTATGCTGGTTCGCCATTGTCGGTCAAAACAAGAAAGACGACGATAAAACAAAAGAGAAGACTAGTGAGTCTTCCAATAGATGTCCATCGCTGACCTTGCGAAGGCATCTTGGCGGTGACTGTTTAATACCACGAAGCAGTGTGAACTCTAACTACTTCGTGTTTCCAGGGAATGGAGACAGAAGATTGAATCATGGCTACGAGCAAACAGTCAGGAAGAAAAGCGAGATGCAGACCTACGGGAGAGAGCGAGACGGCTGCAAGCTAATCGGCGTTCCTTGGAAAACGACTCCGGTAACTCTTTTCTTTATACCTTAGGTAGAGTATTTTCGTTCCAACCATTGGTAATGCCATATCAAACGTTCTTTTCCTAGCATACGGTGGCCTGTGATTCAAGTTTTTCAGTCATCAATGAGGCAAAAAACCCCAACATCTATCTGATGTTTTTAATAAACTTTATTAACAACAAAAATTACAAGCAAGGAATAGAAAAATTACAACTAGTATTTACAATTGAAACCATTGAGCTAAATGCAGACGGTTGCAAACAGTCGAAAGGTAGCTCAATTGATCCATGTCAATACCAGTCGGAAGCGTCTCCAAGACACTGGCTGCATTACCACGCTGTATGGCAATGCTGATGCGCTGAGCCAGATATTCACCAGCTCTCGGGTCACGCGTCGCATCGACCAGATGCTCAGATATTTTTTAAAAACCCGATGTTATTATGTTTAAGATGTTTTTTATTTTATACATTATATATTTTTTATACCTATAATGTTTTATTTTTCATCTCTATGAAATTCTAATGCTGCTAACAGATGTTTAAATTGTATTATAACACCTATGCCTAGTCAATTTAAAAGTTCTGTGCTAAATATAAAGTTGATTGTATTTCAGAGAGTGAACGAAGCACGACTCTGGAGCCCTTGGCAGAAGGCAGGGCTGAGTGGAGGCCAGCAGTGTTGCCTGACAGCACTGTGGTCAGGACTATCGAGGCAGTTGAAGGTAACTAGCCTGTAAACACCCACTGCTAGCTATGTAACTCGTCTCTTTTACGCTATTCTGTTCTGTTAGGGTTCAAGTTAATAGGCAGCTGGATGGTTTTTTCTGTCTCTAAGTTAGCAGTCATTTAAATAATTGTCTTTTCAGATGTTCAACCGCCGAAGAAAGACACCAGGGTCCCATGGAGGAAGACCGAAGAAAACGAAGAAATGAGACTTCGACTCAGAAGGCAGCGTTCACGGCAGCAGATAGAACCAGCCCCCTTGGTCTCCATCACCGAGGAAGATAAGCGGAAACTGCCTGATATCCACATCACTGCGGAAAAGGACGTTAAGACTAGGCAGGATAGAGGAGAGATAGACTCGGACAATATAGAAACCCCACCGGCACAGAGGAAACTCTTCAATCCCCCTCCAGAACGGGAACCTTGCAGACGACTCCAACCAAACTTCCCGCTTAGAAACAACGAAAAAGCTGCAGCAGAAATGAAGGACCTCTGCCAAGAGATCTTAGGAGATGGACAGTTCGACCGCTTCTCAGCAGCTCGACGAACTCGGCGATACAAGAGAAATACCGATTCCAGTTCACCGGAAGATGAGAAGAAACCTGAACCGGTGGAAATTGTTGCAGAAACACAAGTCATTAGACCGTCTAAACTAGAAGTCCAAGCATCGTACCCCGTAGAAGTCACGTTAGAGCCAGCCAAACCCGCAATTATAAAGGACGAAAAGGAGAACAGACTAAAGACCTGGCAAGCGAGACTCAAGAACCAAAGCGTAGACAAGACCACCAAAGAGCCCAAACCTTATTTGAGGATGAGGCGGCAAACTTCAATCAACCAGGAAGACGTGCAGAAAGCTATACGAGAACTGAAATCGCCGACAGAAAACCCAACAGGAGTCTGGTCTAGGAACGCTTATAGAAAATCTACCGGAGCAAGTCTCAGAGAGAAAGTACCAGAACGAACAACATCCCCCAGGATCCCAAAAGTGAAGAGCGAGCATGAACTAAACGATGAAGGGTTCGAAGAAACGCAGAGTCTGAACTCTGAAAGTGCATCGCAAGGAGCATCGTCGGGTTGCAATGTTGAATGCGACTCTCCCATCCCCAAGTCGAAATCCCCCGTAGTCCCAAAGAAAATATCTACCAAAGAAACAAGAACGCCTCCGCGAACGCCACTCGACCCGAAAAGAACGATCACTCCGAAACGAGCCAGCTCTTTACGTGTCGAAAGGTCAACGTCCAGAGCATCATTGAGAAGCTCTCGTAGCTCCCTGAATAGTTCGACGTCTGTAGCTACGGTGAGGAAAGCTCCAGCACCGGTCAAACCGGTTCCGAAACCAGTGCTGAAGCCGGTGGTCAGAATGCCGGCGTCTAGGTCTTCGTCCAGTGGAAGTTCCGTCGGAGCGGCCAGGCCGCCGATGAAGGCAGGAGTGCCGCAAAAGGGAACGTCAGGGTTCATGAGACCCACCCAGGCGTCTAAAGGTAGAGGTGGAACCACCACCCAGCCGACTTTGAGGGCATCTTTAAAATAATGTTTAAAATTATTATGTTATGTATGGTTGCTATCAAGGTTGCTATTGAAAACACTTTTCGAATTGTAATGTCGATAATCGATAATTTATATCGATGATTTTTTTATATTGACGAGATGAAGTCAATATAAAATTAGTTTTGGAGCTAGAAACGTGCCTTACATCACTACCTAAAATGTAGTATGAAATATTTAATGAATATTGTAAAAAAAACATTATTGGAAACTTCAGATTGTAATAAGCGCTAGAATCTCATCAAAAAATCTGAAGCTTTCAATGACTGATTATTTTATTAATTAGATCTGTTATATTTTTAAAATAATTTTATTTTACGTAAACCCGTACGTAATTAACATAATTATTGTTGTTCATTGAATGTGTATTATTTGAATTTAATGTGCCACGACTTAGTACGGGTATTTATTTTATAAATTACCAATTCTTAGAGGTTAAGGACAGAATCGGGTTTTGTAAATCTAGAATGGGCTGAATTTCCTTTTTCAATTGGCTTGTGAAGTTTCATAAATAACAGTTTCTTTCCAATAATGAAAATATTGATAGGAAATACCCTGCATTTCTTACGATACCTATTCGATAGGAATAGGTACAAAAGAAATAGCATATTTAGGGTACGCGAAGATGTTCGAAAATCAATATTGTTTGGAACCAACCAAAATGGTTCATCATTATCGATTATTATTCAACGAATTGAATTTAAAATATAAAATTCACACGAAAACGAAATCACTAAAACCATAACACTCACCAGATCCTTTTAAAGTGCCTAATTTAAGATACACTTTAAGTGCAAAAATGTCTTTTACTTCTGGATTTTAAAACCTGTTTGAATTCCAGTAACAAATCAAGTCATTTCTTACAATATCTACTGTATTGTTTGTAATAGGTACTAATTTAATTTTAAGTTAGATTTTACACTTAGGAGTAGGTTCATAGATAGCATTGAGTACTCTTCAAAGACGATGATCTGATATATTCGTACAAGTAACTTCATTCATAGATCTTGATGTTAGGAAAATAGTGTCACAAATAAAATAAAGGCATTCATACATATTTTATTTATAATAATTTGTAAGATTTAACATCTTATTTATCTTGTTTATAGTTATAGTAAAGAAATACAATAAATCAAATTACCTACCCAAAAATTGTGTTTTTCTTACATTGTTTTAAACTTTTTATTTAGGTAGGTGCTCCCAATGTTCATATTGTTTTATTTTCAACTTATTTTCTATTAAACCTAAAAATATTCCATAAATAACCTCCATAATTCCTCATTTCTATAAATTAGTTACATAGTCTCATAAATTCAAAATAATAATCAGAAATACAGATATAATCATTATTACCATCGGTCTGTTAACATCTATGAGAGATGACTTAGGTGGCTAGTTTTGTTGAGATCAAACCAATTTTTTTCGTATTTCTTATGTAATAATGACAACAGATTAAATCTATCTATATTTTTTGTCGATAAGACCTTAGCTGTAGTTTCCCACCTCTATTACCTGCCACAATGTCTTGGCTGCAGTAGTTTCTCGATGCCAATCATAAAATCCGCGTTCACTTACTTCCTTCTCACAGAAGCCCCTCATCCACCAGCTCTTGCACCAGGTCCGTCATCTTCCGCCGGCAGGCTGCGTTGCTGGTCCACACCGGCTGCACCGACTCGTGCACCGCCGCTGTTTCTTGTTCCTTCAAAGATAGTAGGACTTTTACATCCTGTTTGTTTTATGAGAGACTGTCTACTTGCTTGTTATCTTACGTGTGTTTAGTACCAAAGTTGAACACCTTTTCAACAAAAAAATGAACAACAATTTTAAAGTACTTATATCATACTTATATTAAAGATATCAGACATATGTATTTTTTTTAATTTGGACCATCCGTTTAGGAGAAGTAGGCATTCAAAGAGAGGTCTATTTTGTAATTTGGCCCTACCTATCGTCTTAAGGCGATAGTAAATTTTGAAATGTCTGACTGTTCAGAAAGTTGTATATTCGTTTTCATTGTGTAATTTTCTTACAAACTCGCTCTTTAGTAAATAGTCACCCGCGGACGAGTTTTCATTAGTAGGTACCAATGTACCTACTTACCATATTTCTAAACCTAACCTGTATAGTTACCTGTATAGGTACACCAATGTGTTTGGTATGTGATTAGTAGTTGACGTAAACGGGCTGATGATGACTATGAGAATACTCTATATAATACGTATGTATACCTACACCTTCGACACCTAGGTAATGTTATGGTTAACATTTATTGTGTTCGGTCCTTGCCCAAATAAACAGGGAAATCGTTTAATACGGGTCGTCACCGATCGCTCAAGAAATAAAAAAGTTTTCTTGTAAGTACTATCCGCGTTTTACAAGTAAAACCTAGCTAGTTCGGTCTATTCCATCTTACGTCCTTACCCTGGACTGGTAGAGGTTGGGCGCCTCGTTGCTGTCGCAAGCCATGATAGGGTACATGTCCAGAGCGACTCCCAGGCCGAAGAGAGAGCAGCACTTGAACTCCTCCAGCACTCTGTGGATATTGGGACAGTCACTGACCGTCCTAGACACGGAAAGGATCCCTGTTTTTCGCCTATTTCCCTGTCCTGTTCCCTCAGAACAGGAAAATAGGCGATTCTCTTCACACATGACATAAGATAGATAACTATTGTCATAAGAACCTATCTGTCTTAACTTGCTTTATAAAAATAGAGTAGGAATTTGGGTTTTAATTCCATATTTGAATGGCTTTCGGTCACTTCATCTGCCTAAAAAATCACTGTCATGATCCAACGTCATCTTTGTATGAGTTCTTAGCAGTTCTGAAGAAACGTTATCTGCATAGTGGACATATTGGTTGGTAGGTAGGGGAAATCTTTACGCATATAATATTGGCAAATACCTACTGAATTTATAGAAAAATACTGTATTTTCTTCATAAACTAAACTCATTTTCTTTACACCCAGATCACTTGAGTGCATCACAAAAGGATTTAAAACGAGTTTTGCCATCACATTGCCTTACTATCACTACATAGTATAAAACAAAGTCGCTTTTTCTGTACCTATGTCCCTATATCCCTTTGAATGCTTAAACCTTTAAAACTACGCAACAGATTTTGTTGCGTTTTTTTTAAAGATAGAGTAATTCAAGAGGTAGGTTTATACGTAAAATAAAACCGTGCGAAGCCGGGACGAGTCGCTAACTAAAACAAAACAGTCTCCGAGATTGCTACTCACAGCTCCTTCAGTTCCTTCTTGGCCAGACTGCCATAGAACACGGAGTCCCCCTCGCTCATCTCCAGCAGACTGGCGTGCAGCTCGTCCACGTACAGGTCCAGCAGTGAGCCCTGGTGCTCTGAGCGCTGGGCGCGGTCCAGGCACAGGTACAGTAGGTACACCAGGTCTAGCGCGGGAGACGCGTACCGGACTATCTGGTAGTCTACTATGCACAGCTGTAAGAAATAACTTTATTATCATCACTATCGACGACCGATGTGGCGCGGTGGGCGAAGGTCCGCCTGCGACGCAGGAGGTTGCGGGTTCGATTCCCGCCTCGGAACAAATTTGTGTACGATCTGCAGAAATTTGTTCCGATGGTCTGGGTGTTTTCTATGTGTAATAAAAAATATATATCTATGTAATGTATTGTATTAAGTACATATATCAGTCATCTAGTACCCATAACACAAGCTCAGCTGCTGCTCTCTCTCTCTGAACAAGGATAAGGAGATATGGTGGATATAGGATATGGGCTCTCTGCTTAGCTTGCGGCTAGATGATGCTGTGTGGACTGTCCGGAATTATTATAATTATTATCACTACATATTATAAAACAAAGTAGCTTTCTCTGTTCCTATTTCCCTATGTCCCTTTTTACGCTTAAATCTTTAAAACTACGAAACTGATTTTGATAAGGTTTTTTAAATACAAGAGTGATTCAAGAGGAAGGTTTTTACGTAGGTATAATAAAACTGTGAGAAGCCGGGGCGGGTCGCTAGTTAAACATAAAAAACAAAACATTCTAAAAAACTTAAACTGATTTCAATAAACGAAACATACATCTGGGACCAATTAATTTTTTTATTGAAAACATGTTAAAAAAGTTTTAGGGTTAAAGATGTAAAATTTCGGAAAATCTTAAAAAAATACAAAAAAGTTGATTAATCAATTGTGATTAAAAATGTGAACAGTATTAACAATGATGATTGTAATTTATCAAGAAATAGAAAATTAAAACTAGACACAATTGGTGGATGCGTCAAGCTGAAGACAGGGCGCTATGGCGCTCATTATGGGAGGCCTATGTCCAGCTGTGGACTAATATAGGCTGATGATGATACACAATTGAAACCATTGAGGTAACTGCAGACTGTTGCAAACAGTCTATAGGTAAGTCAATTGATCCATGTTAATACCAATCGGAAGCGTCCCCAAGACACTGGCTGCATTACGATAACAGAATGTGAAGAACCTCGAAATTTAAGTTAAAACGTGACATGCTAAAAGAGTTATTAGTTAAATCTGTCATCATCATCTTGTTTTAGTCCACTGCTGGACATAGGCCTCCCCTAATGAGCGCTATAGCAGCGCCCTGTCTCCGTGTTAAAACGTGACTTGCCTTTTAGATGAATCTGACATCTATCACATCAAAACTCGATATGTGAAACCAAAGATTATATTATAGTAACTAGATGTAACATTATAAAAACGAACATTTGACACTGTTTTGACTTCTTGCTCTTTGGGAGTATGCCATATGAAAAAAAAAGATAGATATAATTTTTCAGTTCAGTTTCAGTTACATTCAAATACGTATGTGGTCAATCTGATTCTTGTCTGACATTCTACTGAAATGTGAGAATAGTGATGTGAAATTCTGTACTTATCGATTAAATTATGATTTCAGTAAGCAGGTTTGTTGTAACCGCTGCATTGTATGTCAGTGGCGTAGCGTGGGTGGGGCGGAGGGGGCGGCCCGCCCCGGGCGGCAGCCCGCGGGGGCGGTGGGTCGCCGCCGGAAAAAAAACTTGTTTGTTACTAATCATTTATTAACTTTACAAAATTTTAGAAAAGCACTCGTAGAATAATATCACAATTCAATAGTACTTCATATAAAGGCACAAAACAGTGTTCAAAACAACTTAAAAATCTTAATTAAAACTAAAACAGTCTCTTAATAGTCTTTGTAACTTATTGAATCTCACTTAGAACCTACTACAATAATCTCAAAATGGTGACAAAGGTCAAATATCTCCAAAACTAAACTGTAGGCCGTGTGGTGCCGGCTTAGAATTGCACCACCCAACTCCTCCCATGGGTGTCGTAAGAGGCGACTAAGGGACACACCGGGGGTGGGCAGCAGCGCCCCTTCAGAACAACCTCTTCACCAAAAACTGCGATCCCCAACCCGCATGCCCAGCGTCGGGGTTATGGGCACTACCCCCAATGATTAGAAACGCCAAAAAATGGACCCAGTTCCTGGCCGCCTCGCTATTCCTGGCCATGGTAGCGGCCATGGTAACGGCGGGGCATGGCGTTTTAAGAATCACCGGGCCGTAGACTACCACATGATTCCAAAATTGACCCTGGCAACGTACTACGAATGCACTCTGAGGCTTGACCATCATCTAGCGCAGTTGGAAGTGGAGTTAGAGAACATTAAATGGCATGTTCTCGGGTTATGTGAAGTCCGTAGAGAAGGGGGAGGACACCGTAATACTCGACTCGGGCCATCTTCTCTACTTTCGCGAGGTTGATACAACAAAACATCCCAGGGTGGCGTAGGTTTCCTCGTCAATAAGGCCCTCTCTAGCAACGTTCAAAATATCTCCAGTGTGTCGACCAGGGTAGCGTACCTGATCCTTCGGCTATCCAAGCGGTATAGCATGAAAGTAATTCAGGTCTACGCACCGACCTCGGCACACTCGGATGATGAAGTGAAGGATATGTACGAAGACATATCCAAAGCCTTACACAACACCACTAAGGCTCACTTCAACGTTGTTATGGGGGACTTTAGCGGCAAGGTCGGAATCCAGCCTGGTAACGAATCCCGAATAAGCCCGCATGGTTACGGAGTTAGGAATCACAGGGGGCAAATGCTTGTCAACTTCCTTGAGAAAAAAAGAGGGGCTTTTCTTAATAAAACAGCCCCAGCGGAAGTGGACATGTCGAAGCCCCACAAAAAATGAGATCGACTTCATCAAGCACATATTCAGAGGTCTCAGTGATCAACAGGTTCAATACCGGATCTGATCACCGAATGCTCCAAGGCACTCTGAATATCAACTTAAAGCTTAAAAGAAACTCTGCTCGTAAGGCCCGTAGAGTCCGCTTGTAAAACCGCTCATCCTATTATAACTTCAATAAAAGGTACCACCTACCTCATTGCATGTGAAATTTAATTTTAATTAAGCAACTATAGAATTGCCGTGTGGTGCCGGCTTAGAATTTGCACTACCCTAACTCTTCCCGTGGGTGTCGTAAGAGGCGACTAAGGGATATCCTCCGGGGGGCGGGCAGCAGCGCCTCCTGTAGAACAATTCTACCACCGAACTGCGATCCCCAACCCGCATGCCCAGCGTGGGGATTATGGGCATTACTCCCATATGATGAGTGCCAATGAGGCGCTTATCATGGGAAGGCCTGCGTCCAGCAGTGGACTAGTAAAGGTTGTAGATGATAGATGATGAACTATAGAATGGGGGCGGCAAAATGGATCTCCCGCCCCAGGTGCCGAGATGGCACGCTACGCCACTGTTGTATGTTGATCATGACGACCGATGTAGCGCGGTGGGCAAAGGTGCGCCTGCAACGCAGGAGATTACGGGTTCGGGAATCAAACCCCTCAGAACAAATTTGTAAACGATCTGCAGATATACCTATGTTCCGTTGGTCTGGGTATAAATGTACTATAAAAAATGTATATCTATGCATAATAATGTATTTAATAAATCAGTTATCTAGTACCCATACCACGAGCTTTGAGTAGCTTACTTTGGGGCTAGATGGTGCTTTGTGGATTGTCCAGCATTATTATATATTATTATAAAAGAGTATAATAAATTCAGTTATGTTTAAAATCCGCAAGCTGTAATTTTACTTGAAAAGATATACCAATATTCATTAATCACCTATATTTTTTTGGTGTTTGTGGGGTTTTATATTAAGTTTGGAGTATGTGAGTCAATAATGATTAAATCAATCAGCTGGTAATGATTGAAACTACAACCCCCTCAAGGATCTAGATCGACTTAACCGGTACCTGACCCTGTAGGTATATAAATAAAGACCTACTAAGGTTATTTTGTTAAAACTTACATAAACTTGATAAATCTTCTTGATAATAATTATGTTTTTATTTAAAATGGGGTTAAGCGGTGATGGTTGTTTGCCGTCGTTATTTAGGATATGAGCAGTGAGAAAACTTAGGTAGGTACTTAGTTACATTAACATAAACGAAATTATTTTTAAAGTATTTTCACGTCGTATACTACTATACTTAACTGAAATATTTTGTGCTTAGAGGTATCTAAGCAACTTGGATGCTATCATTTAACCTTTATTTTCAAAGTTTTTTTGTAAGTCCTTTGATATCCAATTCTGTGGCACGAAACATGGAAATGTAAAAAACACCAACGAGAATTCTATGATGGCTCCCAGACATGTCTTCTCAAGTTTTGTTTCCATTTTTCTTTTGTTATTGGATATTTTGTATATCTAGAAGTGAAAGATAAGAATAAGTTGTGAACTTCTAGCTACATTGCAATCTTTAGTCTCCTAGATCTTACTAGCGACACCATAATCAAGTTTTGATTTCTAACTCCAACTTAGTCGGTTCATGTAGGTACCGTAGCACTATCTCGGTAGGTAGGTATAATTCTCAAACTACGACAATTTACTTTTGAATCATCATTTTGTCAACCAGTATTATACATTCATCGACAATAAATTATCGACAACTACCAGTACTTCACTAGGTGGCATCAAAATGGTACATCAGATGTCAGTTTTTCGTATTGTACTTTAATATTAGTGAATTATAGAATTATACTGCTAATGAGCTGTAAATAACGTAGTAAAACAGTTATTATATTATATGTACAAAAAACTATTCAACATATTGCAAAGAAAATACATGTAATATCCGCGTAATATCCGCGTCTATCACGATTATAGACTTACCGATGAAAAGAAATCTTGCGTTTATCTTCACATAAAGATCCCAAACGGCTTTTACAACCCACAGCTACACAAGTTATTATATACTAAGTTCTCGATTAAATATTATATATAAAACACAAAATTACAAATAAAACATAAACACAAATTTTCATTTTCTCAATCTGACATTCACGTGTCACCGTACGGTATCAAACAAAACCAAAACAATATCAAATCGGCTACATCGCCTTATAGGATGACAGTGACCATATGCTCCGTCTACCTTACGGAACGTAAGGTACCTACTTGGTCTTAGTGTGAAACGAAATAAACGTCCCACATAATTCTTTAGGTACGAGTATGTATACTATAGTCTACGTCACATTACGACTCGTGGTATTGGAAATCAAGTAGGTACCTATTTCTTATCCATTGTTGTCACACATTCAATTCCTCATCATTTTTCAGATTGATTTATTATCATTATACCTACCCAATACAAAATTCATTAACACAGGTAAAGGTATTGGGTAGGTAGGTAAGGTAAAGTAGATAGGTACTTGTTTGGTTTGCTTACATTATAAATCTAAACATAAGATATACATACGATACGATTACATGTCATGTAAGTAATTAATTAGCATAACATTGAATTTCCAATACCTACTGTAGTCGGTGTGGAACTGAGCGATATCTTGCTTAAACTTGATTGATGTAATAATGTGTCATGATTTTTGTTAAAGTACAAATAAATAAGTAAATATATAAATATTAGCAAGTATGTGTAGGCATTATGGAGCCATGTCGCCATTGCTGCGGGGTGGCTGAAAAACAAGAAGTTGAAGTAGAGAGTAAATGGTCGAAGAAGACGAGAGATTAATTTAGATATTTGAACGCAATTTGATAATAAATATGATTGTACAGGGATAATGTATGGTAATATAAATTACTGTATTGTATACTTGGTGTTTGAATTGATATTCTGACAATTCAGAAGTGACATACTTACGCGCCACAAGGTAATGTAGAAAGCTTATTTTTGTGATTACCGCTCATCAATGGTTCTTTCTGTCTACTTACAAAGGAACTGGTAATTGTTCAGTAGGAATCCGAGTAAAGGGGTGCCTACTTACAGATATAATTTCGACAAGAAGATTCCAGTGAATGCAATCACCTACTTACCTAAATGTACTTATTGGTTACCCTACTTATTGTCGAATTCATTGGTCAACGAACCACATGCTCATTATTTGAAATAACTTCAGAATCGGGGGAACATACAGGTTTACGCGATCATAAAATGATTATGAGTTGGAGGCAATGTTCATGAGTTATTGTGATTAGGTTAACTTAATGGGAGGTGAATTGAATGCTTAGAAATAACAGACTCCAGCCACCAGCAGAGTATCCACTCCTACCTTGCTCCTATATCTGTTGTAAAACATTTGTCCAGCAATGTTTTCTTTTTAAGTTTAATTATTACTGTTCAGGACAATGTCTAAAATGAGGAATTAAAAAGGCATCAAATTATACTATCAAACAGAATTTCTTGATTATTTTACTTACTAAGGACATTAATTTTAATATCAACTACTTACAATTTTATTCATGATGGGTTACACAGCACTTATAATGTTGATTCTGTTGGTAATTAATTCTATTCCTTGCTTGTAATTTTCGTTGCTAATAAAGAAATATAATTGGTAATTAGATATGCCTATAAAAATAAATGTTTGTTGTGATCAAAGTTTTCAAAGGTTCGGATAGTTAATATGTTTGCATAAGGGGTTAGGAAAGTTAATACAACCTGATTCCCAAAACTATCCTATCACTATGCCTAAGTAGGGAAAAGGAGTGAGGCTATTTTTTTTGAGATTATCAACTACATACTAGATGAACACATGTCATGAGTTATGGTTTGCCAATTGATCATAAAGATGGTTCAAATAATGTTTACCTAATAAGTTGGTTCTACCAAACATTCAAACAAATCTTGTGAGGATTTTTTTTTTTTTTTTTTTTTTTTTTTTTTCCTTTATTTACTAGCATAT
This sequence comes from Eupithecia centaureata, assembly GCA_944547425.1. Taxonomy (NCBI): domain Eukaryota; kingdom Metazoa; phylum Arthropoda; class Insecta; order Lepidoptera; family Geometridae; genus Eupithecia; species Eupithecia centaureata. Next base: position 626,739 of record OX155693.1, on the reverse strand, counting down.
ACATACATTTGAAGGAACACTTTTGTGAGGATTTGCAGCAACACTTTCGAATATTATCTCAGCACTTATGGCCATTTGGAGTTGATATGTATGTTGCCGTTGCTTTAAGCATGGGCACCAAATGTTTGCAAACTACTATTCTTTTCTTAGTCATGGAGCACACAGGTCGCTTGGGTTGAACTAACTGTGTTTATACTAGCTGTTCAATAGCCATTCAGATGAAAACAAATGTTTAATTAAATTCAAAATTCAACAGTTTAATGTAGTTTGAATAACATAAATATTTACTAATAATATAGGTAGGTATTGTACAACATGCACATTGTAATGGGTCAATTGATTTAAATTAACAAAAATTTTATTAATATTGTTAATTAAATTTGTTTTTGATTTTCAAAATTTAAATACAGTCACAGTGATTTACTGCTTTAGAAATTGGTGCACAGAATGTGAATTCTGCTTGTCTAGCCAACATTTCAATTTGATTTCAAAACAATGTAGACTATCATCCACTGCTGTGAGGGATTTTGGTAGTTGGTTTATACAATGCCATATTTATGGCATGTGTTGAAAGTCAAAAAGTCAAGTCAAAAGTCAAAGTGCTTTATTTCCATAAGACCTTACAGGACACTTGGACACGTCATAAAGTTCATTTAATAAATAATTAAAACTAGAGTAAAGAAGCGAACAAGAAACCTTTACCTTGTTAGGTTGTTCGTTTTCGAGTTGGAGCAAAACTCGTCCCAAGCTTTTTTATCATCCAAATAATCAGATATTTTATAGTAAGCCTTTTTACAAAGAATAGTTTTGACAATTTGTTTGAATTTATTTACTGATAGTTTTTGCAACTCACTTGGAGTCTTGTTGTAGAAGCGTATACATTGCCCTTTGAAAGATACATTAACCTTGTTTAGTCTAGTTGTAGGCAAAGCGAGTTTATTTTTATTTCTAGTATTGACATTATGAATATCGCTATTTTTAGGAAACTTACTGATATTTCTACGAGTGTACAATAAATTTTCATAAATATATTGACATGGTACTGTCATTATGTTAATTTCTTTGAATTTATCACGTAGGGATTCTCTGGGACCCATATTATAGATTGCCCGAACAGCCCTCTTCTGCAACACAAAAACGGTGTTAATGTCTGCAGCATTCCCCCACAGCAGTATACCATAAGACATAATACTATGGAAGTAGCTGAAATAAACAAGTCTAGAAGTATCTACGTCTGTAAGTTGACGGATTTTTTTGACTGCATATGCTGCAGAACTGAGTCTTTTTGATAGCTTATCTATATGTGGGCCCCATTGAAGCTTACTGTCTAGGGTGATTCCTAAGAATACAGTACTTTCTACAATGTCTAACGTTTCTCCTTTCACGTGTATATCGGCTTTAACTTGTTTCACATTAGGTAGAATAAATCTAATACATTTCGTTTTGGTTTCGTTAAGCAAAAGATTATTGATGCTAAACCAGTGGACAACTTTTGAGATTGCATTATTCACGTCGTCGAAATTTGTTGATTGTCTTTTCATTTTAAAAATTAAAGAAGTGTCATCAGCAAACAATACAATCTCATGATTATTCTTTACAAGATCAGGCAAGTCGTTAATATAAACTAAAAATAAGAAAGGACCGAGGATAGACCCCTGCGGTACACCCATAGTAACTACAGACCCCGAAGACCGTTTCCCATTAATGTCAACTCTTTGTATCCTGTCGCTTAAATAAGAAGAAAGAAGAGCCAAAGAGGTGTCATTCATTCCATAGTGATGTAGTTTCCTGATTAATGTCTCATGGTGTACACAATCGAATGCTTTTGATAAGTCGCAAAAAACACCTAAAGCATCTTGCGACTTCTCCCAAGCATCAAAAATATGCGATACTAACTCTACACCAGCATCAGTGGTTGACCTGCCACGAGTAAACCCGAATTGCTTACAATGTAGCAGGTCATTGCTGTTGAAATGCCTAAGTAATTGATGCAACATAAGTTTTTCAAAAACTTTGCTGAAAGTAGGCAGTACTGATATTGGTCTAAAGTTAGTAGGGTCAGACCTACTACCCGATTTAAACAATGGAATTATTTTACTATGCTTCATTAGATCAGGAAATACGCCACAATCAATAGATTCATTAAATATATAAGCTAAATCTGATGCGATCGTATCAATTAATGGTTTAATAATTTTAACGGAAATGCCCCAGAGATCTGCAGTTTTCTTAACATTTAAAAGTTTAAAGATTTTTAAAATTTCTTTTTCATCAACATGATTGAAATTAAATTTATTTTCGCATTTAGGTACATTTTTTATGAGTAATGACTCAGCGATCGCTTGAGAAGAGTTAAGACTCTTTGTAGTAGAGATTGGAATGTTAGTAAAGAAGTTTTCAAATGCTTGCGCTACTTCAACATCTTTTTTTACTGAGCAATCATTAATTTTTAAATTATAATCATTAACAAAGGTACTAACCTTTCCAGTCTCACTATTTATTATTTTCCATGTTGATTTAATAACATTTTCGCTATTTTTTATTTTTGAGCTAATATAATTTGACTTTGCTACTAGACAAACTTTTCTAAACATTTTTGAGTAATTTTTAACTTTATCTTTGAACTCCTCGCTAAAATTATATTGTTTTTCACTATACATTTCATACAACTTTTGTCTACTTTTATGAATACCTACAGTTGCCCACTCACTAAATGTAAGTTTTTGAGAAACCACAATCGATCTGGGTGTAAATATGGAATTGAATGCAGAGGTGAATTTCTCAAAAAATCTGCTATACAACTCACTTGGGTTGTTATTTGAGGAATAAGGTGTTGGTATAGAATTCCAATTTGATTTCATACGTTCAAATCGATGTGTGGTTACTGGTATGTATGTTATTTTCTTTTTACAATTATTGTTTTTCATCTGAATGTTGATTTTTATAAGTTGACCTAAGTGGTCTGATTTCAAATTACTTATTATATTTTTACTAACAATTTTATCATTCAGGCAAACAAATATGTTATCAATACATTTTGCTGAGGTTTCAGTTATTCTAGTTGGTTCCATAAATAGTGGCCTTAGGTTGTAAGAATTAAATAAATTAGTTAATCTACTACTGAGAGAGTTAACTTCTAAAAGATTAATATTGTAGTCTCCACATATTATGAGAGTTTTACTTGCTTTTGATAATTTAAATAAGATATCATCCATAACTTTTTCAAAAATTTCAAAGGAGGCTGATGGTGGGCTGTATACGCTTACTACAATACTTTGCTCCAACTCAACACATGCTACTTCGATGTGGCTTTCAACAGACATACATATTATGTCCTTACGGTCTTTGAATTTCAATAGTTTATTTAGTAATATTAAGGAGCCTCCACGAATAGCATGTGATCTGCAAAAGGAACTACCAACTTGGTGGTTACCGAAGTTGAACATGAGCTCATAGCTTTTCAGCCAGTGTTCTGTTAAGCAGATGATGTCAATATTAAATGAGTTCATGAACAATTCCAATTCTAATAATTTACTTCTTGACTTGGAGGACACCCACCATTTCGGGTAGCTCAAAATGTTCTTATTTAAACTCTATGCTATCACTATAGGTTGAGGTGTTTGATTTTATTTTTCAGTTCATCATAGCTTTCTTATTTTTTTTAAAAAGAAGCCAATAATTTTAGGTTCATTGTAAAGCTGGATTGTCTGGCTACACTTTGGCTATCAGAACGGGATATTTTTAACGTGACAATCAAACTATCACGATAATCGCCACTCTCTTCTACAGTTATTTGGAACATAATTTGTCACACAATTCAGGAATGGTTGCCCCTTTTTCTGATCCTGGTCTTTGTTCTTCTCATCTAAAACATTAAAACAATCTAAAGCATTAAAACAGGTATACTCAAATAATTATGCTTATGAGGGTTGGTTGGCATACATTTAAACAACTGGTACACAGTGAGCCGTGGATCCTGGTTGAACGGTCAATTGTTGAACATAGACCTGTGGAAAGTTTTAGGATATACTGAGCTTTTATAACTTATGATACACATACTTATGATACACCAAAAGATGCACAAGTACCGTTTCTATGGAAATAATATAACAAGAAATCAATAGCTATTAACTAAAAGTAGTGTAACCAAAAATTACTCACATTTTATTGTAAACTTTTGTCACATGTTTTCAACACCTTAATCTTCAGTTATGCTGAAAATTTTAACCCTTAACTGTTAATATTATTTTGATCTTAATCATTCACAGTGAGAACACTTAAAACAAGTAATTATATGCAACAAAGTATATGTATTTTAACTATAAAAATAAATAAATTCTTACTTTTATAAAATGTAGAGATCAACAATATAAAAACAAAACCATAAACAATAGGTATGTGTCACTCAACATTTTTATTTTTGTTAACGCACCAAGATTTGCAATGTTCCATGGATAGTAATACCTGCTAATTTGTCGTAAAGGCTTCTGGAGCAATGGTTTGGTCAGAGTAGGTACACAATGATAACGTTTATTTTGTTAGATTGGTTAGGATGACCAACGTGGCGAGGGCGAGGATCCACCTGCGACGCAGGAGGCTGCGGGTTACGGGTCGATTCCCGCTTCAGGACAAATGTTTGTACGATCTGGTCGATCTGCAAATGTTTGTCGGGGTTCTGGATGTTTTCTATGTATAATGGTAAAGTTAACTCAGAAGGAGTGTGGTTGATGAAGGAATTTTAAATGGATACCTATGGTGATGATATGGTGCTGGGTAGGTAAGGTACCCGTGACATAAGCTTTGCTTCTAGCCCCAAGCTAGATGATGCTATGTGGATTGTCTAGCATTATTTATTTACGTACGTACTTTCAGAATTTCCCTTATCATCTTAACGAAACAATTCTTGATTTTTGGACATGTTTTATTCCTATTTGTTTTCTTCATGACCTATTAATAAAAAATGGTGAGAGCTGGGCACTTCTGGAACAATGATAAACTTATGATAAATGTCTAATGATACTCTGGTATACTCTTGGTTAATTACGAAGTTTGTTGGATATTTATATTATTATTAATCATTTATTTCAGATAAAATAATGATAAACTTATGATAAATGTCTAATGATGCTCTGGTATACTCTTGGTTAATTACGAAGTTTGTTGGATATTTATATTATTATTAATCATTTATTTCAGATAAAATAATGATAAACTTATGATAAATGTCTAATGATACTCTGGTATACTCTTGGTTAATTACGAAGTTTGTTGGATATTTATATTATTATTAATCATTTATTTCAGATAAAATAATGATAAACTTATGATAAGTGTCTAATGATGCTCTGGTATACTCTTGGTTAATTACGAAGTTTGATGGATATTTATATTATTATTAATCATTTATTTCAGATAAAATAATGATAAACTTATGATAAGTGTCTAATGATGCTCTGGTATACTCTTGGTTAATTACGAAGTTTGATGGATATTTATATTATTATTAATCATTTATTTCAGATAAAATAATGATAAACTTATGATAAATATCTAATGATACTCTGGTATACTCTTGGTTAATTACGAAGTTTGTTGGATATTTATATTATTATTAATCATTTATTTCAGATAAAATAATGATAAACCTATGATAAATGTCTAATGATACTCTGATTACAAATCAGACGGAAGAATATTGGGTGGTTTATACTCAGCTATCGGATAATGGGCGAGAACGCCGGATTTTGGATAACTTGGGTGGTTTATGCTAAACCATCGGATAAATGCGCAGCAATGCCGGATAACTTGGGTGGTTTATGCTAAACCATCGGATAATGGGCGTGAACGTTGGATTTTGGATAACTTGGGTGGTTTATGCTAAACCATCGGATAAATGCGCAGCAATGCCGGATAACTTGGGTGGTTTATGCTAAACCATCGGATAAATGGGCAGCAATGCCGGATAACTTGGGTGGTTTATGCTAAACCATCGGATAAATGGGCAGCAATGCCGGATAACTTGGGTGGTTTATGCTAAACCATCGGATAATGGGCGTGAACGTCGGATTTTGGATAACTTGGGTGGTTTATGCTAAACCATCGGATAAATGCGCAGCAATGCCGGATAACTTGGGTGGTTTATGCTAAACCATCGGATAAATGGGCAGCAATGCCGGATAACTTGGGTGGTTTATGCTAAACCATCGGATAATGGGCGTGAACGTCGGATTTTGGATAACTTGGGTGGTTTATGCTAAACCATCGGATAAATGCGCAGCAATGCCGGATAACTTGGGTGGTTTATGCTAAACCATCGGATAAATGGGCAGCAATGCCGGATAACTTGGATACACTAAGCGAAGCCATCGGATAAATGGGCAGCAGTGCCGGATTTTGGGAAGACTAAGCCAATCATCGGATAAATGGGTAACAATGCCGGATTTTTTTTTTAGTTTATTAGATTCAAATTACCAAAGATATATATGTAAATAATTTATTGTTCTAATACCTCTAATAGTAGGTGGGACTTCGCTTCTCACTGCTATTGATATGGATCGTTTGAGCTGAGCAACCTCTAGACTGTTGAAACCTTCTACAGTCAGGTCTCTTGTTTTTGTAAATACTAGTTTTAATTTGTTTCTATTCCTTGATTGTACTTTCAATTTTATTGACAAAAAGAGAAGATACACCAAGTATGATAGAAAACTAAACGGAATACATGTAGGTTCCCTATGCCTTAAATAAGATATATGATACTGCAAAGGAAATTATTATGATTTCAGCACTTGAAATACAATGGACAGCGTAAATGAAAGCGCTACGCTACTGTGTACGCCTCCCAGAAGAAAGACGTTTCAAAATCAGGAAAATAAGAAGCATTTCTTTATCGTCAACGTCTTCGGACGACATCGTGCATCGAATGCACAGAAATAAAACACTGAAAGACTTGAAACTACGAAAAAGGGAAGCTGACATGATAAGTGTAAAAAAAAAAAAAATTTGGTATGGTAGTCATATTCTATATAGTTATATTGGTAGAGTCATATTCATCGATTTTACTATTTATATATTTGAAATGCAGCAGTATCGCGTTGTCTGAAATGCACAAGTTTAGTTTAATTTAATTTTAAGTTGTTATTGTCTAGCTATTTTTTATAGGTGATAAACATTTTAAATCTTAATTAATGTCACTTTCGTAAGTCTCAATACTGTTGCATGATATTGTTATTGTGCTATCATCTGCAAACAGTGTCATAGGTTGTTTATTTTTTGTGCATTTTGGAGATCGTTAATGTATATAATAAACAACAATGGGCTTAGGACGTTTGGAGGGGTTCCCCTTTAATTAATAATACGTTAATCTGAAACATAATATGTTTCCTCTTGTTTTGTCTGAAAGTATTATTTCTTATTTCTGTCAGCTGCTTCCGGTTATCTAGATAAGATTTTATGAGTTTTAGTGGGATCCTTATAACGCCGCAGATTTCTAGTTTATTTAGTAGAATGTCATATTGTACATTATGTCATTGACATACGATTATGATGATCGAACGCTTGTGTCATGTCACAAAATATAGAGCATAAGGGATTTCTTTTATCAATAATACATGTCACACGTTCAAGGAAATCAAAGATTATAGTATCTATATACAAAATTACTTCGGTACGAGGGACCTATAGTTAACAATACAATTTTTACTTTGTTTTGATGTAAAGGCCTAATAATTGTAATTTTTAAAGCCTCGGAAAAATACTCCCTTGGTTATACTTAAATTGTATTAAGTTATATGACTGAAAGGTTCGCATATAATTTGAGCAGTTATTTTTATGATTTTAAATAGGTTAAGTATGGTCGAGAATTATTATATACCTACGTTGAAATTATGTTCATATCGGTAAATCAATAACTTTATTTCTTTAGATTTGCAGGGTAGGCGCTTGGACAAGTCAAATTTTAAACTAATTATAAAATTAATAAGAAAGAAGTTAATTGATTCTCTCTTCGCTTCAATCTTTTGTCCACTTGTGGAAGAAGCGAAGAATAAACCACTAGCACGTTTATATCTTGTGTGTCTAATACATGTTTGCCTTATACCTAAATAATTACATGCTATTGTCGGTGTGGAACTGAGCGACGTCTGGCCAAGCATTAAAGTCATTGATGGTCATTTAAGGAGTACCTAAATATGCCTTCTTGATAAGATTTTGTTTTATGTTCTGTTTACATTTACGAATAGAGAGCTCAGTTGCAAATGTATACATTTTGATGATTTCCTGTTGGTTCAATTAGTCATTTTAATCAGAAATTTATTAGCATGTAGGTATGTAAATAGAGTAGGTCGTTAACGATAATGATCTATTGTGTTGATATTCTCTAAGTCCAATGATAATGCATACGTATTCTCTGTCGAAATAAAAATATAAGTACCTGTTAATAATAGTAACCATGTTAATTAAGGAATTACTTAAGTATAGTTTAATTTTGCTCCTTTTTACCATTATCATTTCAAACAAAATAATTAACTAAGGATAATAAACATTCAAATATACATGTTTTACGTAAACTATTATAATTCTATGTAAGCTTTATGATTCTCCCGAGTGTCATGATTTGTTTAGATGAGTGTCATAGTTTGTTTAAGTGAGCTTATAATGTTGTAAACCGTGCGCCAGGAGTCAGCACGGTGCCGGATGGCCGAGTGTCATGATTTTTGTTAAAGTACAAATAAATAATTAAATATATAAATATTAGCAAGTATGTGTAGGCATTATGGAGCCATGTCGCCATTGCTGCGGGGTGGCTGAAAAACAAGAAGTTGAAGTAGAGAGTAAATGGTCGAAGAAGACGAGAGATTAATTTAGATATTTGAACGCAATTTGATAATAAATATGATTGTACAGGGATAATGTATGGTAATATAAATTACTGTATTGTATACTTGGTGTTTGAATTGATATTCTGACAAATGTATGGAATAATAATCCAACTTGATAAGATTTTCTTTAAAAAAAATACTAATAATGCTTAGGTCCTTCAGATGGAAGTTTATCATAGAAGTGCACGCAATTGCCCATAAATTATTTTCCCACCCTTCGTATTCTATATTATGATGTGTAGGTAACTTCTGTATTTTTAGAATTGTTATACTCTGAATTTATAATAATTATATTTTTTAGTATCGTTTTTTTATAAAATAGCGAATTACTATTGTATTGTAGTACTAGACTCATAACCTGGCGTTATCAATAAATGTACCTTTTGTAATGTGTTGTGATCATCATTGAGCTCACCTCTGCAATATCCCCATCCTTGTACCGGAACAAGAAGTTGTTGGTCCAGCAGTCGCCGTGGCAGATGAGAGCGAGAGGCTCTCTTGGCTTCACCACGTCCACCATGCTCTTGAAAAACGTGTCCACAGAGCAGAAACTCTTGAACTGAAAAACAATACAAAAGCTAGACATAGTTAGAAAACACATACAATATTGGTCCACAACACAACAGTTGTTCAGCTAGGATAGTAGGTAATCCTTTACTAGTATACTAAGAAATTATTCTACTAAGAAATTAGTTGACCTGTGGTATCAATGCCTACAAAAAAAGTAACATTAAGGTTCGAAACACACAGAAGCCGGAGGCGGAGCGGAGGCGAAGGCGTGCGAGTTGTATTCTATGGAATCCTATGAAAGTCTACACACACACACACCGCAGGCGGTGGCGACGCGGTGCCATAGGAAAAACCGCCACGCCTTGGCCTCCGCCACGCCTCCGGCTTCTGTGTGTTTCGAACTTTAGAAGAGGATTTTGAAGGGGGCGTATTACCTTGTCCAGATATAGATCTTTGACAGGAGAATCCTGGAGTTCTTCCTCAACCATCGCGACAGCGTTCTGGATCGCCTCCATGTAGTAACTGCGATAGTAGTCTACATTGTCTTCTACGTAGAACACTGAAACAATTATAAACCCTTAGGTAGTTTGTAGTATCTACCTAACTAGGCATTTTACGAAGCACTATGAGTGACTATTCTGTGAATAAAAAGTATGAATCAAAGATAATATAAATACTACGTTTGAATATTCATTCCTGGACTTCCTACTTGATAAGATAAGTAGGTACCTAAACAGATTCATACCCCTTATACCTCCTTGACGTCCATAACGAAGTATTACGGTCCTCACTATCTTATCTACATAACTTTAGAGAATAATGCTCTAAGTCCATAACTATAGTCTTAGTTCTGATGCGATGTAGGTATATTAAAAAAAATGCTACAAAAACTTACTCTCTGAGATTCCATCCTCCTCATTGACCAGTTCGAAGAATCCCTCAGGATCATGATATTTCATCGCCAAAGACAGCGCATGGAAGCGAGACAGCTGCGTCATCACCGTATAGCACTGCTCTATCGTCAAACCCTGTCGCCTATCCGGCATCACAAATCCATACTGCTTCAGGTCTTTCAATATCACGCAATCGTTCTTTGCTAAATAGCATTTCGGCACTGACTTGAAAGGGTGCTTGACATCCCACTTGGACTGGAAAGAGGATAGCGCTGGCCAGATCTTGTTGTAGAAAGCCACCTCGTTGCGAAACAACTCGTCGGACTTGAAGGCTTCGCGCCTGATGATGCTTTCTGGTAGACATTTGTAGATGATGGAACCTTCCCACTGCTCCTCTAATCCATCTGGAACCTCGGATCCTTCGTCTATTGAAACTAGTTTGGAAGTTTGTCCTTGATCGCAAGAGCTTGCTTCTCTAAAACGATTTTCTGATGTTCCTAGCTTGCGAATTCCTTTGAGGGATATTCGGTAGACCATAGAAGTGTAGTTGTCACCACGCTTCGAACCTGGTGCACCCTGAAAATGATAACTATAAACATCAAGGAGATCTTCTTCCTTTTTTTATACAAGGAAATGCGTGTGCATCCAAAACAAACCTACTTACCTACTTCTACCTACTGGATTTTTGCGAGACAACGTTTAATTTCCATGGCAATCTTAACATCAATCAAAAAAAATTGACACATTTTCGTGGCGACAATAAGTAGTGAAGTACCTACTTTACTGCACGCTGTAAAGTAGGTAGGTACTTACACTGGCGTGACGATTTTGACGCATTCCGGGTAGATTGGGAGACCTTTGCCCAGTTGTGGGACAGACAGCATAAGTTACAAAAAAAGAAAACCTTATTTAGTAGAGTACGTACGCAACTACAGATTTGATTATAGGGTGACTCAAATGCATTTTTCCTCTAGTGCTTAAAGCGGTATTACACTACACGTTATTCAGGGCCCTAACTACCGGGCCCTGAATATCCGGGCCCGGGTCCGTCCCTTAAGGACCCTAAATCTTATTACACCACTCTTAGTTAGTAGGGTCCCTGAATACCGTGTAGTGTTATACCGCTTTAAGCACTAGAGGAAAAATGCATTTGAGGCACCCTATAATCAATACCCCTATTACTTAGGTACCTCGAAATGTTGTATGGTAACATCTGGATAATCGTCCTGCAGCAGATCCTGCAGAAGTTCTAGGGTGACCTCCGTCATGATGCAGAGGACTCCGATGAATGACGTCGGGTGAGGCCGCGAGGGCGCCGGCGGATGCGACGCGGGCTGGCGCGGTGGCCATGCTTTGTGGGGTTTTAGGAAAACCTAGCTTTTGAGCTGTTGCGTTGGATGAGAAAGAAAAGGGGAGGTCTTTGTCCAATAGTGAGACGTAGTGTCTTAAAATAAGAGCTATAGTTGAAATTGACAGCTTCGTCTTCTACTACCGCACGCTGCATCGAAGAATCGTTCTAGCTACAGAAGCAAAATAGTACATTGTTACCCAAGGGTTGAAAACCTGAAGGTAGCTTATTTAGTCCCGAGACGGGGTTTGGCGCCCGAGTGTAGCGAGGGCACCACTAGTTCGAGGGACTAAATAAGTTACTTTCACCCGAGGTAAACACTGTAATAGACTGAGTATGAGAGCTGTTACTTTTTGTTCTGAGTTTTCAGTTTCACGTGTTGAAGTAGAAAGTAACCGTAGTAAATAAATACTCTATATTCGTTTTTATTAAGTAGCTTTTATTCGCAGCACATCTGAGAGTAGGTACCTACTACGATATCTACTCGTTAAATTCTCACAAAAAAACCCAAATTCTTATTTTATGTACCCAAAGTCCCTCGTTCCTTAGAACCTATAACTTAACACACCTTGGTTCTCTGTAGGCTCAGATAGTCTGAGTCTGTAGGTAAATAATTACCTATATTATGTTATATTTTGTTATATTATATTATTTTTATTATACGGTTTATTACACGCTTTTGTTATACGTATAAACATTCCTCTTGAATCACTCCATCTATTAAAAAAACTGCATCAAAATCCGTAGCGTAGTTTTAAACATTTAAGCATACAAAGGGACATAGGGATATAAGGACAGAGAAAGCGTCTTTGTTTTATACTATGTAGTTAATATTCTCGTAAATTATTGACACCTCTACTAAGTTAGTTAGGAATCAAACCAACCACATGATCGCGATGACAAATGTATCCAACTTAAACAAGTATATCTACCTAAAAAGAAACCTGTAAAAACTAAATACATGGCTACCCTCACTCGTGTAGGTATAGGGAATAGATTGAATTGCTGGTCTATGAGAGGGGCTGTAATAAGATAATGACTCTCCTCGGATATATTATTGACGACCGACGTGGCGCGGTGGACAAAGGTCCGACTCCAACGCAGGAGGTTGCGGGTTCGATTCCCGCCTCGGAACAAATTTGTGTAGGTTCTGCAGAAAGTTCCGTTGGTTGTTTTCTATGTATACTTAATAACAAATATATATCTATGTAATGTATTATATTAAGCATATCAGTCATCTAGTACCCTTAGCACAAGCTCTGCTTAGCTTGGGGCTAGATGATGCTGTGTGGACTGTCCGGAATTATTTATTTATTATTTGTTGTCTTTTGAGAATTTCCCCCTTTTCGCTAGATTCACTAGATGTGTCCAATAATGTGGTTTCTTGTTTTTATTTTTTATACCTGCAAACGAAACGTCTGCGCGCATCCGATAAAATCAACTCTAGGTAGAAATCTCTATATTGCGCATCATCGCTGAGCACCCAGAATAGTTACTTCCGTTATTGGATATCAGTCCACCAGTATTTATTTATTAATCATAACAGGTTTTTAAGGCCTTTTTTAACCATAAGGCGATGCTAGATCTATACTTCAATACAATAAAATATGTTTACCGATGCTTACCTACCTATATTTTACGTAAGTAGGAAGTTATTTAATGAACTTATTTAAGGTATCTACCTAAATATAAGTAAGTAAGTGATAAATTAATCCAAAATACATAATTAGTTTCTATCACAAGCATTCCATTCATTCCATTTAAGTACATTACTTAGGTACTTTCGGCAGGTTTTGATGAAATATATCCACACTGTTAATGGACAGGCAGGATATTGAGTAACTTCCTAAATAGCGAGTGACATGAGGGCAAACTTAAGTATTAGTATGAAGTGTACAAAACAAGCTTGGACACCAATAAAGAACTAAAAGCAGAAATTTTAAGGCAAATTCACCACCTAAAGATACAAAACGCAATAGTAAGATCGTTATCTAACGAGTTAGACCAGGTACGAGTTAAATGTTGAATCGAAAAACTAGAATTGGTGGTCATTTCGAAAATTGTATAAATTAAAGGATAAGAAAACAATGCATTTTATTAATTTTAGACATCACGTTTCATAGTAACATTTACTCCTTAAGACCTACACAATCGATATCAAACTAAAAATAGAGATAGTTTTATTTTTCAAAACATCCGGGTTCGATTCCCAGATACAAAATTTTTAAAATGTGTGAATGCAGTTTTTCTTGTCACTAAAATCGATGACATGGTTCCTTCCTATGAAGAGATCTTCGTATGTCATAAAGTTTCAGACTTTCCCATACTGACCGTTTTAAATGTTACACTCTGTTTAATGTTCATGCTGTCAAGCTGTCAGTGAATCATTTTTTCAACTTCTTGTAGAACGGTTCATCTAGCATCTAGTTTGACACAATTCTGTCACATTTGAAATGATCGTTCGTTACGTCAAACGTCAAACGAGCAGATGACTGACGAGCTGCCCGCTGCAGTGTTGCCAATTTAGCCCTTTCGGGGCTAGATCTAGCCCTTTTTTGGCTTATTCAGCCCTTAAAATGTTGATTTAGCCCCTAGCCCTATTTCTAGCCCCGAAACCGTGTAAGAAAACTTTATATGGAACAGTACAAATATTTAAAAATTCTATATTACAAATACGATTTGGTCTTATAAAATTCGGTCAAACTTGCTACACATATGATATCCCAATAGATGCCAAAGATTGGATCTAAAGAAAAATATAAATTTATTCTGAACAAGGCCCCTGCTAGAACTGATAATCAATCTCTTCAACCATCAATTTCACAAAGTACAAGTGAATTGTACGGCGAAAAATTCTCCTCCGATGAGGCGATTGTTTTTTAAGGTGTATTTTTAATATTAAAAAAAGAAGATTTTTAAAGTTTTTTGGTTAATATTAAGTGAACGATTGTTAAAAAATCACTTATTTTATTTGATATCAATAAAAAAGTAACTTTACATATTTTAATTTATTTGACTAGATCTAGCCCCCATCTAGCCCTTTTTAGAACTCCATTTAGCCCCAAAACCTGACACCGGGTTGGCAGCACTGGCCCGCTTTAGTAGAGTCTTTCAATGTAAGGAAATGGTGTGTTGTGTTGTGCGTGGAGTATTTCTTGTTTTGCTAGCTGACTGCCGCCCCGTGCTGTCCTGTGTTTTTTCGGATTTTAAAACACGATAAAAACTAAACGTAATTACGGTTACAAGTTTTCCTAAAGTTTGTGCAAAATGCCTGTTGACCAGATTCAGTATTCTGAAAGATACACCGATGACGTTTACGAGTACAGGTCAGTTTTTACGAATTTCAGCTCATTTATGCCAATAAATCTATAATGAACTGCATAAATAGATACTGTTTGAAATATATTTATACCATTAAACGTTAAGTCAGACATGGATAGTTTTTCATGATGCAATATTGAAATGAAAGTTTAAAATTTATCATGCAATCATATCAAGGCTATTTCAAAAATTAAAGCAAATATTATCTTATCAAAGTAGTCTGGATTTAATTTGTAATTGTTACAATAGGTAATCAGCCTTGTAAGATTCATTGCATGATCAATGTGCCTAAACAGCTGTAACCTCTAAGGCTGTAACTTCTTTTACTAGATCACTTCTATTTCTGTAATGTTTTATAATTTTGTAGGCATGTGATCCTGCCTCAAGATATAGCCCGTCTTGTACCCAAGTCACACCTCATGACGGAGACGGAGTGGAGGAACCTTGGGGTCCAGCAGAGCCCCGGCTGGCTCCACTTCATGGTGCACAACCCCGAGCCCCACGTTCTGCTGTTCCGGAGACCTCGGACGGACAATCAGGCTCCAGTTAATGGTTTGGATACCAACACCAATGCTACTGTGAAAGTTTAGCACAAGTTACTGCAATTTTGACGCTAGCTACTTATATTTATGGTAATGACAGATTTTGCACATGCATTTAATGTACTTAGGTAAAGAACTATTTACCTTGTGTTTATCTACATTTAACTAAAGAATATTCCTGAAAATAATGATTTTAAATCTGACAATTTATGTGTAGGTAGTGTAGCTAATGATAATGTTCAAACTAATTTTATTATTCGGTGTTTCTCTGAAAACTGGGTACTTCTAAGAAAGTTGGGCAATTTATTCACTAATATATCTTACTCATTTATTTTCAACTTTATTGCACTAGATTACAAGTGTGGGCTTTGGTTTTTAGTGTACCCAGTATTATTGAACAATATGAAATGTTGAACAAACTTCAACATACTTTTTGGTTTTATTAGATCCAAGATTTACACCACATATTGATGGAATGTATCCTAAATGAGTCTCAGAAGAACCTGCTTTAGCGGAACTATCACTATCCACTGTGTATTGCAATTGTTTTAAGAATATGTGACATGTTATTTTAAATATGGACAGATAAACTGTTCACAAAATGTAGAGACAAACTTATAAATGACTTTAAAATTATAACAATAATTTATATAATAAATAAGCATGTTTCATAAACATTGACATAAATGATTGAGTTATATGATTTATGTAATTGAATCTAGTTGTTAGATTTCGTAATTTATAAAATCTGAAGTGTTTGTGTGACTGTGATATAATTACTATAGTAAAAGGTTACTACTTTTCTTATGCAATAAATTAAATTAAAACTTTATCCTACACAATGGGCCTTGTCAACTCCCATGGGACTAGTATCATATTATCGAGCCTATTACCATAATCCGGTTTAAATTAATAGAAATTGCAGATCATCAACTAAATCAAAATAAGTCAAATTTTAAATGATAGATAGTGTATTCTAAACTGAAGTAGATTAAATTATTTTAAAGCCTGTTGCACGGAGTTTCCCAGTTAATAGAGAAACACCATTTAATTAAACTTGCTATTAAATTAATATTATGGAAATGTTTACTATACAAAATAATAAAAAGTGCCTGACTGAGTAATATAATGAGAAAATTGATGGTGCCTTTATGCTAAAATAATATTTAATATCACCTGTCTTGCTTGTTCCTAAGAGCTGGGATTGATTGATGATGAATCAAATTTCTTTCAAAACAAACATTGTTTGAATTCAATACCCATTGTTCTTCAATATAGACTTCAATACAATAGTGTAATTTTCTATTATGATAAACTCAATTGTATCAATGAAATGTTTGGAACACTTGAAATTTTGCAAAAGTTCAAAACTGCAAGGTTGAATCCCAGTTCAACGCAAGCTCTATTTTTAACTGAGTGATTTAGTCTTAGATTATTAAGTTTCATTTAGTTTAATATGTTAACTGAATAAAGTTACTAAAAATGATTTTAGTTCTATTAATTTTCTGTCTTGTCCATAAATAAATTGAATAAATAGGTATTTTATTAACTACATAGGGTCAATTAACTTTTTTGTGGGGCTTAAAGCGATCTGGAGTTGGTCTTCGCCAAATGTGGCGTTTTGTAGGGTCCAAAATGTTTGTGATTGGATTGTGCCATGTTAAATTACGAAAAATGTAGTGAAACTATTATTTCAGTAATTAAACAAGAAAAAAGTATAGGTAATTGATTTTCTCTTCTCTTTGATGTTTTGTCTACAAGTGGAAGGCAAAAAAAATCCTAGTTCGGCTAAAGACCAATACTTAGGCCAGATGCTGTTTACGACAGACTCGCTATAAGACTGTATTATTTCTATTTTATTGTAGCATACCCTACTAATCGAGTCTGTAACACCATGGAGTTATGGATAATCCAATTAAAGTCGCAATCAAAATATAGGAAACTAGAATGAATCAAAGAATAGAAACAAACTAAACCAAGTTTTTATAATTGAACAATTGAGCTAACTGCAGAAACTGACTGCAGACTGCTGATAGTTGAAAACAGTCTAAAAGTAGCTTAGCTGATCCATATCAATACTAACCGGAAGCGTCCCAAAGACGCTGTCTGCATTGTCTCGCTGTAGGTAGGTATTATGGCATTGCTGATGCGCTGCGCCTGATACTCTGACTAAATGCAGTTTAGTCGATATCGAATCCAACTCATTGTTCCATTTTGGTCAGTTAATTTCTTCTTCTATATTTTTGTGAATAAATCATAGAACCTAGGTACTTACCTACTAACTACCTACCTACCTACCTAAGTTTTTATTTGTGCAATTTATAATATACTAGCGACCCGCCCCGGCTTCGCATGGTTTTATTATACCTACGTATAAATCTTCCTCTCTTCCTCTTGAATCACTATCTATTAAAAAACCGAATCATAATCCGTATTTAAGTATACATAGGGACAGAGAAAGCGACCTTTTCTATACTATGTAGTGAAGTTGGCTTTTTATTGTTATTAGATCTGGTTGATATAAGTATTAGAGATATCTAGACGTGACGTGACAGAAAAAACGATGCAGCCCGTTCCAGAGACGAAAATACAAAAAACACAGGTAAGTAGGTACTAACTACCTATTCAATTTGTATTTTTAAGGAAATAAGTTTTCATATATTTTCATTCAAAGTACTGCTGCATGCCTAATACTTTTTTAATTCAGTACCTACCTTCCTAAAGTTTTATATGATAACGAAAAACTTCGGTCTCGCTTACAACTAGGTACCTACAACAAAATATAAGTGAAACAACCTCTGTGTAAGCTCTCAAAACCATTCAAGTTCGTATGAAACTTGGATAAGTAAATGAAATTACCCGCCTCATTGGGAGGTGGCTTGAATGTTCTACATTGACACCATCACTACATACCTAATATAAAACAAAATCGCTTTCTCTGTCCCTATGTCCCCATGTCCTAATGTCCCTTTGAATGCTTAAATCTTTAAAACTACGCAACGGATTTTGATGCGGTTTTTTTTAATACCTAGATAGAGTGATTCAAGAGAAAGGTTTATACGTATAATAAAACCGTGCGAAGCCGGGGTGGATCGCTAGTCTAGGTATATGAGCAACAGACATCACCTCAAGTCATTATACAGACTCTGGAACGATTTAGGTTAAGAGGGCCACATACCTACATCACACACATCACTATTTTAAAAGGAAAGTTTATATTATGTAGTATAACTATTCAGTACCTACACGTCAGACTAGATTATTTAGCATGTCCCTCCCTTATAGTCACTTAATAATTTGTTTAATATTTTACTAGCGACCCGCTCCGGCTTCGCACGGTTTTATTATTATGATACGTAAGTACCTATAAACCTTCCTCTTGAATCACTCTATCTATTAAAAAAACTGCATCAAAATCCGTTGCGTAGTTTTAAAGATTTAAGCAAACAAAGGGCTATAGGGACACAGGGACAGAGAAAGCGACTTTGTTTTATACTATGTAGTGATTAGGCAAGTATTATTGTGTATAAGTATTATTTTTTGTATTTTCTACCGCCGCCATCATTTAATCTTCTCACAATCGTTTTGATTGCCTGAAAGATATCGCTTTAAGCGACAAGGCCACCAAAGCCATTGCTTCTCTATCTTAATGATAAAATAAAGTACCTACCTCCTGTTTAAACTATGCAATCAAAATAATAAGGTAGCTAACTATCATAATAAGAATACCTTTCTAGATAACTACCTAGATAGACCTACTTAATACTAGTACATTTTCAAGCCTGACAAACTAGGGCCTTAGTACAAAGGCTGGTGTTGGTATTTGATTGGTCAAAACAGAAGAACAAAAGTAGAGTCAGCTAGCCAGCTGCTTGCAAACGAAAACGTTTTAGAGACGGTCAACCCAAAAAGCATATTTTTGGTTTATATCAACCAACCTATAGTATGTACTTTGTTACCTACAAAGGGTAAAGTAAAACAACTAAGTACTATGCTGAATGTTTATTTGGATTTAACGTCTAAAACATAAACATAGTAAAATGTATAGGTACAAATAAATGCTCAAGTAATACATAAAGTTGCCAATATTAAGATATATTCAAAATTAGAAACAGAAATCTACCACTATGCAATAAACAAAATTAAATTATTAACAATATATTAGTGTTGTTTTTAATATAAAGTAAATTGTGCTTTTCACTTAACATCTATATTAGCCGAATTAAAAGAAAGAGTAACAAATATAGTATGTACTGAACTAGACAAATTGACAGTACATTAAAGTGTAAACAAAAATAACCAAGAAGGTTTAAGTCAAAGTCCTTATTTTAAGTTAATAACAGGTTTACTTAACGATCGTATAAAAGTCATCTCTTTTAATAAAATCTTATGTAAAAAGGTAGGCATCTTACACGTTACATTCCAAATATCGGAGTGACAAAAACCGTCACTACCACAATAGTACAAACGTGTGTTGCCATGTAATAGTGAAAAAGTTGGATACAATTTTATAGTCGCTAAGAAGACTTCTCAGAAAAGAGACACTAATTGCGTAGAAGCTTCGATTATTTTCCTCTAACGATACATTGTAGTAACACGAATTATTATGCTTTAGGAATAAGAATTGTACCGCCTGGTAACACTATTCGTTGACTTGCATACCTTTTAACTGAAGTCAAAAGAGGCCGCAAGAATATCTGACATCTTGGCAGTTCAATTCTTATTTCGAACGCATTATAAGTAGTACATCACGTACGTAAATAACATGCTTTGATTATCCATTTTCGTCTACGAACTACATACTACGCAAAACTGTAACAAATCCATTTAACCTACCAGCCAATTTATTTTGGCGTACATTGTTGGATATGTCTATCTAATAACAATAAGTTTTCCACTATACGTAGGCCATCCATGTGTGTCGTCGGGTTATAAAACTGCCACCGTAGGTTTAAAGCTAAAATTGAGTTTTAAAGCTTCCATCTTGGATTTGTGATCACGATTCGAAAACTATCCTCAACTGTGCCACTGTTATACTACAAACTACATAAGATATGGTACCTAGTTGTTGATAGTTTTCAAACGCGTGTCCACAAAAAGCAGCCACATAAAAATGGTGTCATCTGCAACGTTCGACTTTCATCGCATAGTTTTTCGTGATATTTTATACACGTGCAAGTCACTTTACAGCAAAATGATATGGAATTATACAAGAAGTGATATGATAGAATGAAGATTGTACTAATTAGATATGTACTTAAATGATTATAACTTTTTATATCGAATTTGGTACGATTTATAATACATAAATGCTCGTTAAATGTCTTTTTCGTTGGAACGTTTCGCTCTGGCAACACTGGTAGAAGGGGAAGATCAAGGGAGGGAAAAGTGTTACCATTGCATAAAAGGGAACTAAAAAGGGAATCGACTCGATCACGACACGTAGTGCAACTTGCATGCCTTATTTATACAATAAGCGTTGCATACGTATTCGCTCTTTTAGCTTCTATCAGCTACGCGCTACATCGAACTAAAACTTCGCTGTGTTTCTATTAGTTCTTGTAGCTTGCTTTAGGCTTACAAAGAATGTACTCAGTCAGCGGAGGTATTGCTACAAATTTGTAGTTATCTATACATGCCCACACAAGGCAATTGGAAGAATTGAAGTGCTATATATAGGTCATTTCTGATTGATTGTTCTGTGTGCTATTCCTTCCCCCCAAACCGAAGCCGTGTTAGAGTATGTATGGAATGTTAGCTTTTGTATAATAAGGCTGAGGCACAGGATTGTTAGTGATGAGTCGAAAATTAGTTTATTTGCAGAATTCAAGTTCCCCGAAGAAGCGACTTCTCCATGATATGGATTATTATATGGTTATGATATGTTTTCGCTTCTTCAACGAACCATCGCAACTCTTTGGTGGTTACAGTGTTGCCAAATCGAAAATATCTGCCTTGTTTGAGAAAGCACCATGCGCGTTGTATAGGGATGCGATTATTCGTTGCTGGCTGGCTTCCCGTTGGTGTACTGCGGAGGAGCGGCCGCCTGCGCTGGCTCTTCTGTCATCACGGACACCAGTTCCTCCACCGCACGACCCAAGTCATCTGAAATTAGAACACAGAACATTCATTACAAACTATAACCACCTGAGAAATCCTACAACTCATGATGATCAAGTATTAAATGGAAGTGAAGACCACACTTGACTACTTGTCTAGAAATACGATGATAATTAATGAATGGTGGATACTACAGTGTGAATGTTGTTACCTCAAGGTATACGTCCTGTTATGTATGCGTTAAAAGAAAAAACAATCGTCAGTAAAAATCCAATTGCAACATCAAACATCCATGCAAGTAACGAACACTACAGATCACTGAAATCCAAACCTAAAAAGCTGTAACATCTGAAAACGAAGCTATTGAAAACCAAAGTTAAATTCGAAACACTCTGAAGCCGGAGGCGGAGCGGAGGCGAAGGCGTGGCGTTTTTTACTATGGCACCGCGTCGCCACGGCCTGCGGCGTGTGTGTAGGCTTTCATAGAATTCCATAGATTACAACTCGCACGCCTTCACCTCCGCTCCGCCTCCGGTTTCAGTGTGTTTACACTTTTACTGAAGCATCGGTGCGGCTAAAACTAGAACAGCAAAATAAACTCTATGGAGATGGAGACAAAGCTCAAGTCACGCTGACCTGCGCAGTGCATTAGGTTGTGCACGCTGTGCGGCGGCGGCGGGGGCCTCTCCGCGTCCCGCTCCGCGCCCCCCGCCCATCGCCCGCCGCCATCTTGTATCGTCATAATCACGTTAATGTGGAATCATTTGACCTTGATTCTAAATATTCGGAATAATAGAGAAATAAGAGAAGGAGGGCTGAAGAATAGGAATAATTGTAGACCCATAATTGGCCCTTGGGTCCTCTACGGTTTCAGTACCTAGGTACATCAAGGGTATGATTCAGTCCATGGCAACCGATTGATGATTAATCCAATAATAGAAATAAGTTTCATAGAATTTTCGATTTGTGAAAGATCAATTTCATCGACAACACAATCGACTGGGTATTTAACGGGAACTTACTTGTTTGTGCATCATGATAGAGTCCGTTGTGCATTTTAGCGGGAGAGTCCGTGGCGAGCTGCGAGGCGGTCACCGAGCGAGTCTGCAGCGTGCCCGTGCGGCCCGGGGGGGAACCCGCGCCCGGCTGAAAATACAAACAATTTATGATAACTAATCAAATTTATGATGAATGAAAACACGAATAATCAGCAACTCTCTGACGATCACTTTCTCTTACGAAAAAACCAATAACAGCACTAGGTTAGGAGAAGTTCATCATAAAAACATCAAAGATACTATTTTGTACTTTTGTCCGTTGTCGGTAGTATTTTTGAATAATTTATTTCAATTCAGTCATTCAGCCGTAAAGCCATATTAACTTGTCTATCAGCAGAGGCGAAAAATATGCTTACGAAAACAAAAGATACGAAATACGAAAACAAAAGTGGTCGTTGGTACTTTGTGGACCTCATTATTCGGTTGCTAATCCATCATCATCTTTCTATGTACCTACATAGAAAGGTACATAACAAGGCTACATAAAAAGGTCCACCTGGTATCTAAAAGGGGGTCCCGCTAACATCCCTACGCGAATTTCAACCTTCCTGCACAGAGACTATGGTCTCCCCCAGTCGAGAACACCTCCTCAAAGCCACAGTACACACCTCATCGAGCAGCCTGCGCAGACGCTGCAGCTGCGCCTCGAGCTGCCGGTTGTGCTCCTCCAGGATCTGCATGCGCGCCTCCAGCCGCCCCTTGTGCTGCCGCAGCAGACGGGCTTCTGCCATCATGTCCTGGAAGTGGAAAACCACCAGTTACAATACCTTACCTATAGTTATTGATTAAGTTGGTGTGAATGTTATGAAGTCGACACGCCAAAGCGGGCGGGCCGTCGACAAAACAATATCGCCTTCTTATCTGCAGGGTAGGTACATAATTCAGACACTGAATTGTTGCACTCATGCACTAAGAATTTGGTGGATCAACGATAGGTGAGTCTATGACCAATCAAAAGCAGGCCACTTTCCATTTTGGTGAAAAAGCTTTTAGGACTGCCATCAAAAAGCAGCTTTTATGATATTCTTTTTGGTGGCCTGCGAGAGAATCCTATGTTGATACAATAATTGGAATGAGATTACTTTAGTTTTTTTACATGATACTACTACATAGGCATTTATTTTAATAGATTTTTAACACCTTAGGTACAATGTAATGAGCCTATGAGAGACAAATTAAATGAAACGTCCTCAAGCTGACTTCAACAAATGCTCAGGTTGAGCCTCTTATCGTTATATGATCACATGTGATGAATACCTGATCGACGGGTGCATTCCTGTTGTCATTGTTCCCGTGCTGCTGGTCCTCCGGCGTGGAGCCCGGCGTAGACTTCGCCTTCAGGCGCTCGTACTCCGCCTGCAGGCTGGCGTTCTCCTCTTCAAGCTCTCTGCAAAAACAGAGATGACAGTGAATCAATCTGTACTGGGAAGAGTGATTCAGCATGTGGTATCTAACATTTAATTTAAGGCTGTAGCATTTTGCTTGGCAATGATCTCTCTCTTTATTCCACTTGACCAGAGACAGAGACCGCTATGGGCAAGGAAGGTACTTGGAATTACGTCAGTTGCGTGGCTACACTAACAGAACAACATCTGCTCCGTGGCTAAACCCCTTCATTTCGGGAGACACGTTGAGTATGGGTCGTTATCACCCATAATTGTGTGTTGATACTGTTTCAGCTCAGATCACATCATGCTCCTCGTCACTGTCCGGACGCTGGACCTAGTTCGAGCTGGACGCGTAGAGCTCCTACCTGATCATAGCCTCCAGCTCGTGTCTCTGCTCGCGGTGTATGATGGAGACCACCTGCACGGGCGAGCGCGGCGGCTCCTCGCCTCCGTTCCCGTTCAGCGACTGGCAGTAGGCAGCGATCAGCTGGTGCTCCTCGTCGCTGTCCGGGGTGTCCCCGGAGGCGGCGCCCAGCTCCACCTGCGCGAGGCGGGTCGCGTACAGCTCCAGGCGCGAGTGCATGTCCTCGCCGGCGCCGAGCGAGCCGGTGCCGTGCTGCGGGGAGGGCGCGGGGGATTCCAGGGCGTCTCCTGGAAAACAACATGAGATTCATTGAATATTTAGATCTTGCAGGGGAAAAACTTGACTATGTCTGCAGTCTTTCTGTTTGTAATCATTAAATATTTAATTTAAAGGGATTATGATTGAGTTTTTCTGTTTACCGGCTATCTGAACCTTAAGTTTAGTTTCACGATCGACACGTCATTGTAACTACAGATTTTCCTATGGGGTTTGGTACATATCGGCTCTATCGAGCGGTCGTGGAACTTTGTGAATTCCGTACAAAAATGAGACGTACGATGTGACGATACTATGTACTTAAAACGGAATTCAGAGTTCCGATCTCGTCTGTACTATAAAACAATTCATACCCCTATTTGTAGAGGTACCTTCCTACGAACCCATTTCAATGAATCATGTCCACGTACCTTCCAAAACAGTCTGCACGGGCAGGTAGCCCACTCGTGGATGCTTCTTGAAGTACCGCGCAGACTTGAACTTGTTGCGCAGCGCGCGAGTGAAGTCGCGGACGTCTTCACCCGATGTTGTCTGCAAAACGAATCAGCAAGCTTTAGCTTTAGATTCTTCCGATAAAACAAGTGTTGAACGTCAAACAAGACTCAAAAGAAATTATCTCTTGGTCCTCAATAACACTTACAGCAGTACAGTACTCCTGCATGGGATGAGTCAACTTGTGGTTCTTGGCTTTGCGTCCGCTGAAGAAACACTTCTGGCACATGTCGAAGTTGAAGCATTTCAGGCAGCGGTATCTGAAATCAGACAAATACGTTCAATAAGCAACACAAATTCCACTTCTGAGAATGAAATGTCGAAGGATAAGAAAAGCACTTTATTAGAAATACCTATCAGCCAGTTAAAGCCGCTTACTAACAAAATATCTATCACCAGTCAGGGACGATGACAAAAAAAACTATTATTGAAGATGCAAAAGTACTAAGTATATTATTTAGCCGGTGCAGCACGGGCAGCCAGACCATACTGTGCGGCTCCTTCTGCAGCCACTGCAGGAAGTGGATGGAGACAGGCCACATTACCTGAACCCGATGATAGGATACTCCTTGCAGATGTTGCACTTGGCCTGGTGCTTGGCCGTCTCCGCCGCCGCCAGCCGGTGCAGCACGGGCAGCCAGACCATACTCTGCGGCTCCTTCTGCAGCCACTGCAGGAAGTGGAAGGAGACAGGCCACATTACCTGAACCCGATGATAGGATACTCCTTGCAGATGTTGCACTTGGCCTGGTGCTTGGCCGTCTCCGCCGCCGCCAGCCGGTGCAGCACGGGCAGCCAGACCATACTCTGCGGCTCCTTCTGCAGCCACTGCAGGAAGTGGAAGGAGACAGGCCACATTACCTGAACCCGATGATAGGATACTCCTTGCAGATGTTGCACTTGGCCTGGTGCTTGGCCGTCTCCGCCGCCGCCAGCCGGTGCAGCACGGGCAGCCAGACCATACTCTGCGGCTCCTTCTGCAGCCACTGCAGGAAGTGGAAGGCCTCGATGAACTGCAGTTGGCCGTCCGCGTCGCGTTCCAGGGTCTTGTCTTTGGCCTCTTCTTTGTCTTTCAGGTCTTTCTCTGTAAAAGTATTTGGAGGATAATGGAGTGATTTAGTTAAATCTTCTGTGTCAGGATGCAAACTTGTAAAAACGAAAATAGAAGATTGATGTTTAGTCTTAATCTAGAGTTCCTTACCATTAACAGACTTCCTGTCAAGCGTCCCTGCCTTGTTGCCCTCCTTGGTCGCAGCCGAGGCCTGCTCGAAGCAACTCCTCACTGACGGCTCGATGTTGGAGCCTCCGAACGCCGCCACCTCTCCTAGTTGTCTAGGGACCTGGAACAGGATAAAGTTAACAAACTATGGATGATGAGGAGGTTGCGATTTCAATATATTATTTTTTCCTTCACCGGCTCAAAGTTGCGACAACTTAGCTGTAAGAGCTACAATTGGAGAACTGTTAGTTATTAAGTGAATGCTCAGAAGGGATATAAGTGAAAATGAAATCAAAGAGTACCTGAATACAATCGTGTAGTAACAATCCAAGTTTTCTTTGGTCTGCTCTGCAGGACGGGTCTGCGATCAGTCTGAACAGATACCTGGAAGAAGAGATAGTCATGAGCCATCATGAGGAAAACAATAGATAGAACTGAAGTGGCAACTAAACATAACAGCCGCAAGAAAGCATCATGGAATTGGCCTGAGTATTGATGTTTCACTTCTGTCTCAGCAATCTGAATTGACAATTATTATTACAGGAAACGCGCTCTTTTTTTGAAACCTTTCTTTCTCTTTCTCCACTTCACTCTGTCCTCGGCGCTACCTTCGAGAGCTTGAATGAAACAAACTGTGTCCTAGACGCATCATGAGATCTGGACGCTTGAATTCGCAGATATTTTCAAATGTTCTGGGCTATATAAACTGTCCTGTATAAAAATGTCTAAGTAATGTTTTGTATAAAGTATACAAGTTATTTTGTACCCATAACACAAGTTTTGTTGTATTTGGATCTATGTATAATGCTGTGTGAATTGTCCGTACGTTGCGTGGCGTGAGTTCGTCTATGTCCTTTGTTAAACTAACTTGAGGTAATGTTACATTAGATAATCCTCACCTATACTTCTCCTCGAGGTGTCCCTTACAGAGCAGCACGAGTCCGACCTTGAAGCTCAGCACTCTGATCTGGCCGGTGCGCTGGCTGTCGTACACGTTGAGCAACCAGTTGATCGACAGGTCGAGGCAGAGCGCCACGTTCACTAGGCTCGGATTCTCTGCTGCTATCACCTGAAAACATTAGTGTTAAAAAGATTTTTACTGAGGGAAACAGAAGATTACACGATTGCATACCGTAGTGTCGATGGAGAGACGAATAAAGCGCGCTCCTGTTCAAATTGAACGATAGAAAACAAAAATAAATAAAAAGATAAACAATAAGTTTCATGGATATAAATTATCTGAAATAAATGAATAATATTATTATAAAAATAAGAAAAATGAGATGTGTCACTGTTTGACTGCGAGGGAGGAAAGAGGAAGGTTCGAAAAGGAAGGGACGAAAAGAGTTTCGACAGTTATAAATTTTTGACGATTTTGTTGTGATGACAACTGATGTGAGCGAAGGTCGTCCGCCTGCGATGCAGAAGGTTGCGGGTTTGATTATTACAAAAGCTTGTACGATCTGCAAATATTTGTACAAGGGTTTTGGGTGATTTCTATGTATCATTAAATTATCTTTGTAAGTACTTAGGTATTGTATTAAGTACAAGTTGTTATTATCACCCATAACACAAGCTTAGATATGGGCTTGACGATGGTGTGTGTATTTTCCAGCATTATTTATTTAATCTAAAGCAACAAAGGCAGCCTTACCTCGTAGAGCGAGGTGAGCACGGTGATCATGTCCGGAATGTCAATGAGCCGGTCGTTCTGCGCGCGCAGCCCGTGCGCGTCGAAGGCTTCCAGCGCCGCGGGCAGTTGCAGCATGTGCACTGGAGGAGAGACAAAGGTTCGTGAGATCGCTTTACTACAAATATTAAATACATTACAATTATTAAGAAGATTCCATATGAAGCGACTGAGTGTTCAGTTGCATAAGATCACATGCATCATTTAGATTACCTACGAAAGGTTGGAAAACCATTGATGGATAATTGAGTCTGCTTCAATAATAAGCTCCCATCTGAAAGCAACTGAGCTGCTAGAGTACCCTCTTGAAGAAATATAAACGGTTGATTGTTTTTGTTTTTTTCCTGTAGTTTTGTGTTTTCCTCAGTATGTAGTACTCACTGTAGAGAGCCTTCTGCACCGTCCTCAGCTTGAGCGCGGTGTGGTAGGCGGAGAAGCGGACCTCGTTCAGTATGTAGTACTCACTGTAGAGAGCCTTCTGCACCGTCCTCAGCTTGAGCGCGGTGCGGTAGGCGGAGAAGCGGACCTCGTTCAGTATGTAGTACTCACTGTAGAGAGCCTTCTGCACCGTCCTCAGCTTGAGCGCGGTGCGGTAGGCGGAGAAGCGGACCTCGTTCAGTATGTAGTACTCACTGTAGAGAGCCTTCTGCACCGTCCTCAGCTTGAGCGCGGTGCGGTAGGCGGAGAAGCGGACCTCGTTCAGTATGTAGTACTCACTGTAGAGAGCCTTCTGCACCGTCCTCAGCTTGAGCGCGGTGCGGTAGGCGGAGAAGCGGACCTCGTTCAGTATGTAGTACTCACTGTAGAGAGCCTTCTGCACCGTCCTCAGCTTGAGCGCGGTGCGGTAGGCGGAGAAGCGGACCTCGTTCAGTATGTAGTACTCACTGTAGAGAGCCTTCTGCACCGTCCTCAGCTTGAGCGCGGTGCGGTAGGCGGAGAAGCGGACCTCGTTCAGTATGTAGTACTCACTGTAGAGAGCCTTCTGCACCGTCCTCAGCTTGAGCGCGGTGCGGTAGGCGGAGAAGCGGACCTCGTTCAGTATGTAGTACTCACTGTAGAGAGCCTTCTGCACCGTCCTCAGCTTGAGCGCGGTGCGGTAGGCGGAGAAGCGGACCTCGTTCAGTATGTAGTACTCACTGTAGAGAGCCTTCTGCACCGTCCTCAGCTTGAGCGCGGTGCAGTAGGCGGAGAAGCGGACCTCGTTCAGTATGTAGTACTCACTGTAGAGAGCCTTCTGCACCGTCCTCAGCTTGAGCGCGGTGCGGTAGGCGGAGAAGCGGACCTCGTTCAGTATGTAGTACTCACTGTAGAGAGCCTTCTGCACCGTCCTCAGCTTGAGCGCGGTGCGGTAGGCGGAGAAGCGGACCTCGTTCAGTATGTAGTACTCACTGTAGAGAGCCTTCTGCACCGTCCTCAGCTTGAGCGCGGTGCGGTAGGCGGAGAAGCGGACCTCGTTCAGTATGTAGTACTCACTGTAGAGAGCCTTCTGCACCGTCCTCAGCTTGAGCGCGGTGCGGTAGGCGGAGAAGCGGACCTCGTTCAGTATGTAGTACTCACTGTAGAGAGCCTTCTGCACCGTCCTCAGCTTGAGCGCGGTGCGGTAGGCGGAGAAGCGGACCTCGTTCAGTATGTAGTACTCACTGTAGAGAGCCTTCTGCACCGTCCTCAGCTTGAGCGCGGTGCAGTAGGCGGAGAAGCGGACCTCGTTCAGTATGTAGTACTCACTGTAGAGAGCCTTCTGCACCGTCCTCAGCTTGAGCGCGGTGCGGTAGGCGGAGAAGCGGACCTCGTTCAGTATGTAGTACTCACTGTAGAGAGCCTTCTGCACCGTCCTCAGCTTGAGCGCGGTGCGGTAGGCGGAGAAGCGGACCTCGTTCAGTATGTAGTACTCACTGTAGAGAGCCTTCTGCACCGTCCTCAGCTTGAGCGCGGTGCGGTAGGCGGAGAAGCGGACCTCGTTCAGTATGTAGTACTCACTGTAGAGAGCCTTCTGCACCGTCCTCAGCTTGAGCGCGGTGCGGTAGGCGGAGAAGCGGACCTCGTTCAGTATGTAGTACTCACTGTAGAGAGCCTTCTGCACCGTCCTCAGCTTGAGCGCGGTGCGGTAGGCGGAGAAGCGGACCTCGTTCAGTATGTAGTACTCACTGTAGAGAGCCTTCTGCACCGTCCTCAGCTTGAGCGCGGTGCGGTAGGCGGAGAAGCGGACCTCGTTCAGTATGTAGTACTCACTGTAGAGAGCCTTCTGCACCGTCCTCAGCTTGAGCGCGGTGCGGTAGGCGGAGAAGCGGACCTCGTTCAGTATGTAGTACTCACTGTAGAGAGCCTTCTGCACCGTCCTCAGCTTGAGCGCGGTGCGGTAGGCGGAGAAGCGGACCTCGTTCAGTATGTAGTACTCACTGTAGAGAGACTTCTGCACCGTCCTCAGCTTGAGCGCGGTGCGGTAGGCGGAGAAGCGGACCTCGTTCAGTATGTAGTACTCACTGTAGAGAGCCTTCTGCACCGTCCTCAGCTTGAGCGCGGTGCGGTAGGCGGAGAAGCGGACCTCGTTCAGTATGTAGTACTCACTGTAGAGAGACTTCTGCACCGTCCTCAGCTTGAGCGCGGTGCGGTAGGCGGAGAAGCGGACCTCGTTCAGTATGTAGTACTCACTGTAGAGAGCCTTCTGCACCGTCCTCAGCTTGAGCGCGGTGCGGTAGGCGGAGAAGCGGACCTCGTTCAGTATGTAGTACTCACTGTAGAGAGCCTTCTGCACCGTCCTCAGCTTGAGCGCGGTGCGGTAGGCGGAGAAGCGGACCTCGTTCAGTATGTAGTACTCACTGTAGAGAGCCTTCTGCACCGTCCTCAGCTTGAGCGCGGTGCGGTAGGCGGAGAAGCGGACCTCGTTCAGTATGTAGTACTCACTGTAGAGAGCCTTCTGCACCGTCCTCAGCTTGAGCGCGGTGCGGTAGGCGGAGAAGCGGACCTCGTTCAGTATGTAGTACTCACTGTAGAGAGCCTTCTGCACCGTCCTCAGCTTGAGCGCGGTGCGGTAGGCGGAGAAGCGGACCTCGTTCAGTATGTAGTACTCACTGTAGAGAGCCTTCTGCACCGTCCTCAGCTTGAGCGCGGTGCGGTAGGCGGAGAAGCGGACCTCGTTCAGTATGTAGTACTCACTGTAGAGAGCCTTCTGCACCGTCCTCAGCTTGAGCGCGGTGCGGTAGGCGGAGAAGCGGACCTCGTTCAGTATGTAGTACTCACTGTAGAGAGACTTCTGCACCGTCCTCAGCTTGAGCGCGGTGCGGTAGGCGGAGAAGCGGACCTCGTTCAGTATGTAGTACTCACTGTAGAGAGCCTTCTGCACCGTCCTCAGCTTGAGCGCGGTGCGGTAGGCGGAGAAGCGGACCTCGTTCAGTATGTAGTACTCACTGTAGAGAGCCTTCTGCACCGTCCTCAGCTTGAGCGCGGTGCGGTAGGCGGAGAAGCGGACCTCGTTCAGTATGTAGTACTCACTGTAGAGAGCCTTCTGCACCGTCCTCAGCTTGAGCGCGGTGCGGTAGGCGGAGAAGCGGACCTCGTTCAGTATGTAGTACTCACTGTAGAGAGCCTTCTGCACCGTCCTCAGCTTGAGCGCGGTGCGGTAGGCGGAGAAGCGGACCTCGTTCAGTATGTAGTACTCACTGTAGAGAGCCTTCTGCACCGTCCTCAGCTTGAGCGCGGTGCGGTAGGCGGAGAAGCGGACCTCGTTCAGTATGTAGTACTCACTGTAGAGAGCCTTCTGCACCGTCCTCAGCTTGAGCGCGGTGCGGTAGGCGGAGAAGCGGACCTCGTTCAGTATGTAGTACTCACTGTAGAGAGCCTTCTGCACCGTCCTCAGCTTGAGCGCGGTGCGGTAGGCGGAGAAGCGGACCTCGTTCAGGTCGGCGAGGGAGTTCATCAGCTCTATCATCTTGGGGTGGTCCCAGTGGGTCGTCTCCAGCTCGTGGCTGCAAGTTTACACATACGTATTAATATTAGTTGTGCCCCGCGGTTTCACCCACGTATCTGTGCCCGCTTGAAAAGTACCTAGCCTATTTTTTGTTCTAAGCTTAGATATGTATAGATACGTAAAATTTTCGCCCAATGCGGTAGCTTCGGCGTGAATTTTTGTACTTTTTTTTAATTTTAAAAGTGAAGGAAATTAAAACGTATAAACTAGTTTACCACATCAATGCCGTAAAATGTAAGCTGTCAGCAGAAGGCAGAGTCCCCTGCCCCTCTCTTAGGTCCATAGGAAATATGTTTAAAGAGGAACTGACACGGACCGAGATGTATCGATATCTGATAATACTCTGATTGATTTGAATAAATTCCCTATTGAAATGTTTCCTCACTTGATGTAGTAGGGCACGTTGTTGGGCGTGACGGCGCGCTCCCAGGGCTGGTCCACGGAGCCGGCGAGGAAGCCCTGCGCCGCGCCCGCGCCCCCGTCCCGCGCCACGCCCGCCAGCTGCCGCGCGCGCTCCTCGCCGCCCGCGCACAGCGCGCCCACCCTGGAACGTTCCATTCACAAGGTACTTTTACGGGTTAACCACGAAACAAATTAAGGAATATAAATTAAAACTAGTAAGTATATACAATTGAGATAACTGTAGTCGGTTGCAAACAGTCTAGTGGTAGTTCAACTGATACATATCAATACCCCGCGACAGTGACCTTGTCGCGACGTCTCAGCTTTCCCACAGGTTATCTAATTAAATCACTGCTGGATATCAGGTGTAGGTGGGTAGGTGTACCTTAGATCGTACAGGAAAAAACAAAGGGTGCTATGTTTTTTATTTTAAAACTAAGTAGGAAGCGTCCCTAAGATGCTGCTGGCTGCATTACCAAACAAAGAAAGAAAGAAAAAAAATATTTCTACGTAGAGTACCTTAGGACTATGTACGTCATCATCATCATCATCAACCTATATTAGTCCACTGCTGGACATAGGCCTCCCCCAATGAGCGCCATAGCGCCCTGTCTTCAGCTTGATGCATCCAGCATCTGCCAGCAGTCTTTCGCAAATCGTCATCCCACCTGGCCGGAGAGCGTCCTACGCTACGTTTACCGAGTCGCGGTCTCCACTCAAGAACACGTTTACCCCAACGGTTGTCGGTTCTTCGCGAGATATGGCCGGCCCATTGCCACTTCAGCTTGCTAATTCTATGAGCTATGTCGATAACTTTGGTTCTCTGTCGGATGTATTCATTACGAATTCTATCCTTCAGAGAGACTCCGAGCTCTTTCCATAGCTCGCTGGGCGACTTTGAACTGGTGGACCAGCCCTACCGTGAGTGTCCAAGTCTAAGCTCCGTAGGTCATTACGGGTAGGACGCACTGATACTATGTACGTACACAATAAAAAAAACTTATTCTATCAAACTTAATTACAATGACACAATTTTTCTATTGTGTGCGCAACAGAGTCCAAGGCAAATAGGTATGGCCTCCACTCAGCGTTGTCCTGGATACACACTGATGTGTCTACCTAGCGCTGGTTTTCAGTGGAGACCAAGGCGGTGAACGCTACGTACCACGCTGTATGGCAATGCTAATGTAGGTCCATTATGTTACCTGGTGTTCAAATCCTCGAGCCTCGCCAGCAGATGCTCGGGCAGCTGTATCTTGTCCCGGGCCAGCGCCTGCGCCTGCGCGTGCAGCTCGTCAGCCAGCCGCCGCAGCGGAGGCAGCTGCGCGCGCGCGCGGGACACCGCGTCCAGCTGCGCGCGCGCATCCCGCGCGTCGCCCGGCCCGCGCCACGACGAGCGCGCCGTCTCCGCGCCCTGGACGCGCCCCGCGAGCTCGTCCAGGGAAGTGGTGAATGAACGGACTCGCTGGAAATAAAGATTGCTGTGTTTAGATCTGTGTGTGATAGCTTACTTCGCGCTGTAGCGCGCTTTAAGGGAGGTATATACAAGGTTATTTTCAAAAGTCGTAGAACAAACGTTGTTGCTGTTGTTGCTATGAAACTGGTCACCGAAGGAATGAATGGATGAATGAACACTTTATTGTACTTTTTTGAAATATAAAACATTACTTAAATTAACTTATATCTAATCTTATAAATAATAAAACGGTACAACAGGCGACCTTATTGCTGAAAGCAATTTCTTCCAGGCAACCTTATTACAAACAATAGATATTAATAGAAGAAGAAGGTTGCTGGTCTTTTAAAAATAACCCTGTATATGTGTTTATGTGAACGAACGGACTCTCTGCAAATAATGATTGAGTGTGATTTGTGTATAATAACTTACTTCGCGCTATGGCGCTCATTAAGGGAGGTTTATAAAGGGTTGATCGAGTGCCTCGTAGTAAAAGGCAGAATGGAGGGCAAAAGGTCCCGTGGTCGCTCTCCAACTAGATGGTCGGACCTCATCACCTCCCTAACACAGTCCACCATGACAGACTGCTCGCACAACGCAACCAATAGGGAACGCTGGCGACGCATTGCTCGAGCAACCGTTCATCAGGACCCCCCATAGCCACGAACACACTGCCAAGAGTGCACAACTAAGAAGATACAGGGTTATTTTCAAAATTCGTAGAACAAACGTTGTTGCTAATGATACTAGGAAAGTGGTCTCCGAAGGTTGCTGGTCTTTTAAAAATAACCCTGTATATGTGTATATGTGAACGAACGGACTCTCTCCAAATAATGAGTGTTTTGATTTGTGTATGATAACTTACTTCGCGATATAGCGCTCATTAGGGGAGGCATATTATGTCAAGCAGTGTACTTATAAAAGCTGATGATAATGATGATGATCTTCGATTAGTAGGTACTTTGATAAGAATCTTTGACTGCGGTTTCGCTCGCGTTGTTTCTATCATGAGAACTGATTTATGGGACGAAGTAGATTATGTGTTATTTCTGGGCTAGAACTACTAAGGTGTGTCTATTTTAAATTTCAGCCAGAATCGTACTGTAGTTTTTGCTTGAAAAAGGAACTCAGTTTTTTCGATACGTGATAAACATAGACTTCAATGTACATATATGTTTTATATACTAACTGTTCTAAAATAAAGATGATCATGCGCTGCAATAGGTACTTTAAAGCAGAATTTTCATAAATCCTACTTATTGGTTTTTAACCTCATAAAATATATTTTAGCAATAAATAATTTTCCGATTCTACTTTTTGTAATAAATAATTTTCCTAGGTGTGATTGAGGTGAATGGGTTGGTATTATAAGTAGGTAAGGTATGTAGTCAAGTATACAACCTAGGTAGGTATGCAAACCTATACAAAAACGAGCGCACATTGTACGCAAATGCAATGCCCATGCGCGCGCGCATCCCGCGACAGTGACCTTGTCTGGCGGCCACCACCAACCTTGTCGCGACGTCTCACTTTACCCACAGGTTATCTCAGTCAACCACTGCCGGATATCAGGTGCGGGATACCTTAGATCGTACAGGAAAAACAAAGATCGACGTATTTTTTTATTTTAAAACTAAGTAGGTACTTACATCAAAGAGGATGATATTTTTGAGATTTTTGTTGATAACTATTAAAAATTCAATACTTTTCCTATTGAAAGGCAGACTTTTTTTAAAGATTAGAGCCTGAAAGAATGTCTGAGCTAAGTCTACATATACCTATACCTATAGGTGTCCCTATCTAAGGTTCCCTATCCAAAGGTTTTAAATGTTATTTTTAATACATAAAGGTTCTTTTAATCTATCAAAAAAATGTGGTTTTTATTTTGAAGTATGTACCTACCTAGGTAAGAATTCAAGGTTGGTTGATTGTTACTAAACTTATGTTAAGGATGTTTGTTAGTTAATGCTGCAGTAATTCTCATGTAACTTCAGACAGTTGATTGAACAGTTACGAGATAATAACCTCTTTGGTCTGTTGGTTAATCGACGAGTTAATTTTTTTGCTTGCGATTATAACGAATAGCGTTTAATCCAATAACATACTTCCGCAAAGAATGCCAAGTCAAAAGAGAAATATCATAAAAATAAGATAGAACGTAGGCCGGGCCTAGATAAATTTCAAGAAAGATCCACGCGAACAGGGGTACCCTGTAGGTCCAGGGAAGAAATGTTTTAAACCATAGACTTTGAAGCTCACAAAACTTAAATAACGAAGAAAGAATGCGAATGTCTTACCGCATACCAAAATACGAGGCTGTGCCTCGCTCAAAACAAATCCACGTAAAAACCGATACTCCCCTATCTACCTACCCATAGCACCTACTTACTACCCATTTCCCTAAAACGTCTCACCGGCTTATCGCCCCAATCCATCGAATCCGAGAAAATCCCATTTTTTCCCGAAGAAATATTATATTTCCCTATTTTGCGAGCTTTGCTATCAGATCAGCATTTCGACAAAAAGGCAAACGTGAGGTATTTATGCGACTCGACTCGTGCTAGAGGTAGTATACTTACCTACTTATGGTCTGCCTAATGCGAGAGATACTTCCATTGTGGTTTATCTGCGAGTTAATCCTTTGGTTTTCAAAGACATTCGTATGGTTGGATTGTAAATTTCACCTAGCGCTACGTTTTTGTTAATTCTATAAAGCTCTATAGTTGCTCGTGAAAGAGCTACAGTTGATTCAATAACAAACATCAAACTAAAAGTAATGGTGACGGTAAATTAATAAAAAAAAACGCGTTAGGAAGACACGTTACAGCCAGTTATACAGATAGGAATAGGATTTAGCGATCATCGAAACGTTAGCCCATATTTATGGAAAGACAAATTATGGCACACCAGTCAAATTATTGTTTATTCCAAGAAAAACTGCGCAAATGATTAAAAAAGTGGGTCTATAGACATAGACCAAACAATTTTTTAAAATTTACTACGAATCAAAACACATGACGTTTGATTTATAAGACATTTTAGAGTTTAGGTTAGCTAATTTCATGTAAATTTCTTAGAAGCGTTTGCATGCTTTTAGAAATAAAGAAACAACGTTCAATTTCATGAGATTCGAGGTTGATAACTGAGAGGTCTTAGTTTGATAACAAAACCTGTTAGAGTCCCGTTTTAAGTGCAAGTATTTTGGAAGGAAACTCAACTTATATAAATTAAAATCTTCTCTCCCGACTCTCGAAGGGTCTCAGTTCGAAATTACGCCAGTCATCGGACTCCTCCCCTCAATTATCTTATTAGTTCAATTGTTTGTTTGCGATAATTGCGCCACTTCAGTTGTTCCACAATCGGCTAATTGAGTGGGTAATAGTTGCTGATCTACTGCAAGTGGTTTGTTAGTGAAGTGACTAATATTGGAACTATGCAGTTGGTTCTACTCAAACTCATCTTTGTTGAATGAAACACCTCTTGATGTGTGATGTGAATTTAATGCGAAACCATCTATAACTTTGCAGATATTCAATGTACAATATGAGACTTAGCTCATTCTGGATGCAAGCGGGTGAACTACGAACCTAATTTGTGTCGGCAGAACACCAAAGGTAATAAAACTTATTTGTTTAAATTTGTATAACTATTATTATGTTATTTGTGTTTTTTAAATTGAACGATGGTCTCTAAAAAATGAAATAACCAGACTACAAGATTTACCAAAGAGTCAAAAATCACTACCGTACGTACTTGTTAACGTTCTTGTTTCTACTGTCGATTTTGTCCAAATTGAAAATTAATTAATCTAATTTTGTTTTCACCCTCATTTTGCCACTTTTGTGTAGGTAAGGTGGTTTTTCTGATGGTGGTTAAAATAAAATAAATTAGTAGCTTTTATCTCTCTCTCGTTTAAGTTTTATCTGCTAGATCTCGAGGTGCGGAACCCAAACCAAAATAGGAATATGCATCGTGACCCTAAAGTTAGTTTCCGGGAAAGTGAAAGTCCTAAACAATGTGTAGATTATAATTCTAACCAGCTCTACTAGGCTTGGCACAATAAGCTCTAAATTGCTATGTTAAGACATTATCATTGCAGCTTATCTATTTTGCTGCTACATTTGCTTTCAATTTTGAATCAAAATGTACCGTAGACTAGACATTTACCTTATTTGAGAGATTTGTTTTAGTTACAACAAATACAATAGTATGTAATTATTTATAAGGCAAACATGTATTAGACACATAAGTTTTACACATGCTAGTGGTTTCTATTTCGCCTCTTCCACTAGTGGACAAAAAACTGAGGCGAACTGAAAATCAATTATCACTTTATTTCTTATATTATTTTGATAATTATGTACTTACCTATAGTATTAAATTTGAGTTGTCTAAGTGCTTATTTTGTAAGCCTAAAGAAATAAAGATATTGATTATTTGATTATTTGAGTTATCGAGCACCTCAAAGATATCACAATTTCAAAGTCATCGGTCGGTCAAATTGGAAAACCATGTAACATTTACAACTAAGTAACAAAAATTCGCATAAAAATAGCTCCGTAAAATGTCAAACGCACGAGAGATTTCAGCCAGATAACACATTATTCGAGGGCCAGTCTATCCGAGTATCTGGCCGGGTGTATCTGCGCGGGTATCGTATCTACCCGGGTAGAGTATAACACACCCGGGTCTGGTTCTAGATCGGGCCGATAACGCCCGCAGTTAGTGGAAAATGAAATAAAGGACCAGCCTGAATGAAAGAGCTTTGTGAAATGGAGAGAGCGTTCGTTAAATTTTATATTTTTTGGAGAATTTTGCATAGATTTACTAAAAATATTTTGTTTCTGTTCTACTCTGTAATCAAGTATAATAATAAATAAATAATAAATAATTCCGGACAGTCTACACAGTATCATCTAGCCTCAAGCTAAGCAGAGCTTGTGTTATGGGTACTAGATGACTGATTTACTTAATACAATACATTACATAGATAGATATTTTTTATTGTTCATAGAAAACACCCAGACCAACGGAACAAATTTCTGCAGATCGTACACAAATTTGTTCCGAGGCGGGAATCGAACGAAAAGTATGATTTTAAAACCTGATCATTAGCTTTTTTCATTGAAATCAGTGTTATTTTGTAACTGTTCCAGTACTGCGTTTTGTACCTATGCAAGTACCAAAACTATAATAAAATCGGCTTTGAGACCTTGATACTATTAATTTGACTTATTTGACATATTTCGTCTCATAACTCATGCTCTACCTACCGAAGGTATAGTTGATGTGCAAGGTACTGAAGTAAATCCGATCCTACCCTATAACTATTGGCTGCAAACATCCCTTCGCTCGTGAGGTATTCCATGTCCCATTACTACAATGCGGTAGCGACCACAAACCGCAAGCGGTGCGACGGCATTTGTCATACATAATACACTCGAGAGCAATGAATCCGGGTCACTCAAAGAATCCAAAAAATCTCGGAAAGTACGGATGCTAGGTTAATGCAATAAATTGTATTTAATAGACAATTTAATACTCCTTAAATGAAAGTTAAAAAAATATGAGTCACCATACATTTTATTTACACAAAATTACATAAAGAAAAAAAACTGCTGATCTCTCCTTAAAACAAAAATAGGAAACATGAAATTTTTGAACTTTATTACGATTTTCTTGAATTTCAATACTTCGTATTACCTCCTCGTGCTTCCATTACTGCGTTTACGCGGTTTGGCATGCTGTACACCAAGTTCCTTATACGATTTTGGGGAATATTGTCCCATTCCTCTGTGAGAGCAAGGACTGTCGGTGTGTCGCTGTCAACAGTACAAAGAGTTCTCCGACGTTACGAAGAAACTGGTTCTAACCTACGCAGACCAGGAACGGGCAGAACTAGGTGTACCACAGCACGAGAAGACCGATACTTGGTGAACACCATGCTTCGAAATCGCTTTCTCACAGGAACTGAACTCACAAATCAGTTTCGACGCCTCGGAGGAAGTAACCCAAGTGCATGGACAGTAAGACGTCGGCTTGCTGAATCTAACTTAAAACCCCTTAGATCTGCAAACGGCCCTAAACTGGAGCGTGGCCATCGTATTTCAAGACTAAGATATGCCCAGAACCACGTAAATTGGAGTATTGAAGATTGGTCGAAAGTTATGTTCTCCGACGAATCAAAATGTATGCTCTACAAGCACGATGGAAGACACAGAGTGTATAGAAGACCAGGGGAAAGATTCAAGCAAGCATGCATCGAAGAAAAAGTAGCCTACGGTGGTGGGTCTGTACTTGTGTGGGCCGGAATTTCCTCTGAAAGTCGCACAGAGCTGGTGATCATAGAAAACGGCTCTTTAACTAGCGTAAGATATGTGGAAGAAATCCTCAACGAACACGTTGGTCCATTTATGGTCAATTTGGGTGAGGATGCTATATTTATGCATGACAATGCCCGACCTCATACAGGTAGGATTGTGAATGACTACCTTCAAGAGATGAACATTACTTGTATGGAGTGGCCAGCGCGCAGCCCGGATATCAACCCGATCGAGCATGCTTGGGACGAGCTAGGGAGATGCGTAAAACAACGAAACCCTCCCCCAATCACGCTTCCTGAGCTCAAAATTGCTCTCACAGAGGAATGGGAGAATATTCCTCAAAATCGTATAAGGAACTTGGTGTACAGCATGCCAAACCGCGTAAACGCAGTAATGGAAGCACGAGGAGGTAATACGAAGTATTGAAATTCAAGAAAATCGTCATAAAGTTCAAAAATTTCATGTTTCCTATTTTTGTTTTAAGGAGAGATCAGCAGTTTTTTTTCTTTATGTAATTTTGTGTAAATAAAATGTATGGTGACTCATATTTTTTTAACTTTCATTTAAGGAGTATTAAATTGTCTATTAAATACAATTTATTACATTAACCTAGCATTCTTACTTTCCGAGATTTTTTGGATTCTTTGAGTGACCCGGATTCATTGCTCTCGAGTGTATTTGACACTCGATTCTATGAAATTGGACTTCGTAAATGACGAAAATACCACTATGATCTGCCGCTGTAAATATTTTAATTCAGGCGGTCGACAAAATATTCCTAGGAATTATAAGAAACTGGAAAATTATCAACAAAAGGTGGGGTGCGGGAGAGCTATTTGGGTATTTAAAATGTGCTTTACTCCTAATTATTTCAATGACACACTTTACTTAAATCTATCATGCAGTTTGGGTTAAGGTCATCGCAGATTTAGACCGCACCTCTGCCTTACAGCACAAAATTGTGCATTCAACATGAGCTTTAAACCCTTTTAAGATGCGAATCACTACATAGTATAAAATAAAGTCGCTTTCTCTGTCCCTATGTCATCATGTCCCTTTGAACGCTTAAATCTTTAAAACTACGCAACGGATTTTAATGCAGTTTTTTTAATAGATAGAGTGATTCAAGAGGAAGGTTTATACGTATAAAAAAACCGTGCGAAGCCGGGGCGGGTCGCTAGTTATTATATAAACGGCATCATTTATCAAGTGGCTAGCGGGGGCACTCGTTTCAAGCTTGCACTAGTCTATGTAAAACATCTGTACAAATGATCTGTAATAGACAACGAGTTTAATTCTATATCTGAAAGCTAATTGTTATGCGGTGCGGCCCAGGTAAGCACTAAGATCCTTTTCAGCGACAGCGTATCCCCTTTTCCTCGTCAAAAAAACTATCATAACAAGGTAGGTACAGCCAGCAAGCTATTATTGTCTCTGTCAGATCCATCTCCGTAAAAATAGTCTCCTCCGATACAATAATTACATCCTTGGCCCTTATATCCGGCTGATATCCGGCACTGCGCCCCCTAGGCACTAGCGAGCGACCCGTGATATTAAAGTCCATTTTTAGATATACATTTTGGCGAACAAGCATAATACACGGTCGGAATCTTCCAAGCTGGTTTGAAATTCATACACAGTATTGTAAATCAAGTAAGAGTCGAACTAAATTTGTTTGTAACTTATGGACTCGAATCGTTCTGGTCACCGCAGCTGGCCGTATCTGTCTGAGATTCCTAATTATTACTTAAAGTTAAGTTATAGAGGTATATTCTTATGTAAGTTATTTTTGTAAAGTACTTTCTGGTGTACCATCAATTTTTTTTTAATCGCATTATATTCTATTATTTGCCACAAATGGCTTTCATTACTATCATAATAGTTTTTCGAAGCTCTTAGCTTGACAACATCATTGAAAAAGTACTCTTTCAAATTGTCCCTACCGAAGCATTACCACTAGACTTTAGACCAAGATTTTTGTATTAAAGTGTGAATAGAATTGATCGGTTCAACAGCACACACCGTGTATCATAAAGTTAAGGGACCACGGTCCATTTCTCCGTCTTGAGGGACTGGCTCGGTAAGATGAGAGATAGCTTTTATGATTTGTTGTGTTAGTTTCGGAGATTTGGACAATGGCGTCATAAACGTGTTTTTATGGCTCAAAAATGGTGGTATTGTTGGGCAGCTTTTTGTTGTTTTTATCTCGTTAATCGGAGTTTATAAAGAAGTTTACATTAATAGGACCTTTTTTACACAAACTACCTATTTAAATTTTCACGTATTATTAAGGATGGATATATTAATCAAATGGAATTAATCATGGAGCTGGTGATATAATAATCAAATTTATTATAAGTACAGAGGCTTTAAAATGAAAAAAAGAATCATCAAAGTCGATTCACGTAGAAAAATGTTGTGTTATGCCACATAAAGAAGACAGAGAAATCATCACTTTTGAAAGAGAGCGTTTCGTAAACATATTAGCTTGAGTATAAAAACAGTAGGTTGTCCAAAAGTTATATACTTTTGGAAGGTACTTATCTTATTGGTTTATGGTGGCCATCGTGACAAATTTGAACATTTTGTTTTAATAGAGTTCGCATGTGGAATATTATTAAGATTTAAAGGTAAACGCGCGCTAAAAATCTGCATGCTTTGTAAAAAGTGCACTAACGTCATTCCTCCAATACTTATTCATCATAAGTACGCACGTAGCTTTAATTACCTGTTCTTTGTAAAACCTTCAAAACCTATTTTGAAATATTTTTTACAAACTATCTATACCTAAAAGAAAATCTATTCAAATTTATCGACACAAATCAATCGCAACATCTCAATTGATTCGACAAAGCGTAGATATCTGCGTACAAACGGAACAGTTCGCGGCGGTTTGACAGCGCTCGACAAAATGCACAACAATCATGTGCTTAGTCATTCGACTCAGCTGTGCCGGCGCCAGGCGGATCGAGGTGGCCTAGCTGCAGGCATGAAGCGGGCAAACCGGTGGATTACACGCTTTCTGTATTTATCAATACTTTCCAATGAGAAGGAGCCAAAAAAGCGTCACAATGCAATAACATTTTTTGAACACGAAGAAAAAAAAAATACAGGTGAAGTGAGATAGCTAAGTTGCACAATGGGCGACCTTACCCTAAGAGCGTACTCTTTCAGGCAACCTTGTAATGGAAGGTTCAAAAAAATGATTCAATTTGACTTTTCTAAAAAAAAACGTAGTAGGTACTGGATCATTCATAAGTATCTATAAGTTCTCAAAATATTTTTTTTTCTAACTTTGAATATTTAAAGAAGGAACTTTGAAACAAGCGCCTGAAACCTGGTTTCTATATAACTTCCTACTGTTGCAACCCGCCACGTGTGCCGATCGTTTCATAACGATTAG
The DNA here is from genome assembly GCA_944547425.1 of Eupithecia centaureata. NCBI lineage: Eukaryota > Metazoa > Arthropoda > Insecta > Lepidoptera > Geometridae > Eupithecia > Eupithecia centaureata. The sequence goes on along the minus strand of OX155693.1, from coordinate 583,154 downwards.
CGTGCAGCTAGATATTGAATATGCCATTCGCTATTAGCATTTAAACGTCGCTATGCCGGTATACTGGCTAGCCAGTTGACAATGGCAGTTTCGAGGAGTTTAGCGGTATTCCTGGAAACACTGACGATTAAACTGTTATACAGTTTACAGAGAAGCCAAAATGGACGTTAGCCTAGACCTTACCTAGTCCTGCAGGAGATTGCAAGCTAGGCGTGTAGTAACCTGGACTCAATATACAGATGAGCAGGTTTGATTGTATTTCCTAAGTTTTTCTGTCGTACCTTAATTTCTACCCCTAGTTCGGATTGAAAAAGTATCAAGATATCTTCGTTCGTACGTTTACACTGTACTTATGTTATCAGGACTCTGGTGTTTTGAAGAAATAAATAAAAGTCTAAGCGTAATTATGTTCTTCCTCTGAATAACATAAGACAACAGAATAGTTCCAGTGTTTTGACGCATAGCGTTCTATACCAACCTACCTACGCTTGCTTTGAGGCTTCATTCAACACTCAGAAACAATAAAGAGGCAGAAGTGAATAACAAATGCAAACAAGAAGTTCAAGGTCGACGGACGCGGTGCATAATGCCCTGCGGCCGCCCTTAGGTCGTTGACACTGATAGCCATTGATTCCCAGAATGGTAACGAGTATTAAAAAACCATTAAAGTGGAAACAGCTGATGGTATCGTCAATGGAAAAGAAAAAATGCTTATCCACCAATATGGCCAAAATGAGTTATATATATCATTGGATTAGATTTTTTTTTCTGCGTCGATCTGTTTAGTTTTTAAGGCAATCAGGCCACATTTTGGCGCTTTAGCGTTTCAAAAAATTTAGGTAAATCTTCGTTTCCCTTTTCTTAAGCGACTACAAAACGATGTTTTTGAACAGAGGTTGCATAAGTATTATATTTTTGAAGTATTTTAACTCATAAGAATGTTTTCCTTTTAACGTTTTTATATTTTTGATCACTTAAGCATATTACCTGTTTTTTACTTTAGGTGGCATTGCCTTATAAGCAATTGGATTTTTTTATTTTATTTATTATATCGTCGTCTTAGCAATTATTCATAGCGGTCGTTAAAAACTATTTGGCGCTTAAGCAAATATAATAGGATAAGGTTTGAGTACCAATGGCGCTTAAGCAATTTTCGTTTAGCGTTAGTTACACAATTTCATTACGTTAGTAAAAGTAACATTTGTTAAATGAAATAGTCAAACCACTATTAGAAAAAAGATGGCGTTTCTTTAAAGGTATAAACTATTTTAGAGATAATTTATTCTAAAAGATGTATGTAATGACTACTGTAGTGTTAGTATTATAACGCACTCACATGCAACACTCATACATTCATACGCACGCACACTTCAACGAGCACTCTTATCCATGCAGCACGCTCCAACTCCTGAGCTTCGCCAACCTACCTTTGAGGCCGGTGCCTCTTGCGGGGCTACCATGCAGCACGCTCCAACTCTTGAGCTTTGCCAACCTACCTTTGAGGCCGGTGCCTCTTGCGGGGCTACCATGCAGCACGCTCCAACTCCTGAGCTTTGCCAACCTACCTTTGAGTCCGGTGCCTCTTGCGGGGTTACCATGCAGCACGCTCCAACTCCTGAGCTTCGCCAACCTACCTTTGAGGCCGGTGCCTCTTGCGGGGTTACCATGCAGCACGCTCCAACTCCTGAGCTTCGCCAACCTACCTTTGAGGCCGGTGCCTCTTGCGGGGTCACCATGCAGCACGCTCCAACTCCTGAGCTTCGCCAACCTACCTTTGAGTCCGGTGCCTCTTGCGGGGTTACCAAGCAGCACGCTCCAACTTCTGAACTTCGCCAACCTACCTTTGAGGCCGGTGCCTCTTGCGGGGCTACCATGCAGCACGCTCCAACTCCTGAGCTTTGCCAACCTACCTTTGAGTCCGGTGCCTCTTGCGGGGTTACCATGCAGCACGCTCCAACTCCTGAGCTTCGCCAACCTACCTTTGAGGCCGGTGCCTCTTGCGGGGTTACCATGCAGCACGCTCCAACTCCTGAGCTTCGCCAACCTACCTTTGAGGCCGGTACCTTCCGCGAAATGACCATGCAACACGCTCCAACTCCTGAGCTTCGCCAATCAACCTTCGAGGCCGGTACCTTTTACGAAATGACCATGCAATACGCTCCAACTCCTGAGCTTCGCCAACCAAACTTCGAGGCCGGTGTCCCCCGTGCGATAACCGTGCAGCACGTCTCAACTACTGAGATTTCCAAATCTACCTTCGAGGCCCGTACCTTTCACAAAATGACCATGCAGCATGCTCCATTGTATGGGCGCCGTCTCAATGGGCTACTGTATGTGCTTTAGCCAGGAAAGCTCCTAGACCGTACCAAGTTGAAATATTTCTATTTCACGAAGATTTCATGGGGTGGGATGGAACATCAGAAAAATACTTCAAAGATTCGAACAGCTTCATTTAAAAAAAACCATACGGCCCATATTGAAGTCAAATATTCAATGAATGTTTAAACTGAAATTGAAAACATCGATGTAATAGGTAACGCCAAAGAAAATTTACAAATCTAGACTGCCAATTTCAAAGAAAAAGTTTAACGATTTGGAAAAATTAAGCAACAATAAAACTATTCCTGCAATATATATTCCAGAATATAAATCGTTACCTCATGCAGCAAGTGTTCAAGACGTTCTGGCAGATACAGACATTGAGGATATTGAAGACTGATCCTGGTACTGAAAACTGATCTCAGACTTAGTGATGAATATATACTGATTTAAAATACGAAATTAATTTCTTAGTCATAGTTTCCAATTAGGTGGGTACTTATTTTTATTGATTTAACGTGGTCAGTTTAGTGACAGTTCGTATTGTAGTGTAATTGTGAGTTTGGATAAATAATAGCTATTACAATAAGAATTAGTAAGTGATTACTTTTAGCATAAGTGATCTTTGTTTGTTTTTTGCAACTGATTATTTGTAGTATTATGGAGAACTGTCGCAATGTAACCGGATTACTCCGCCGAGATTATTTGATCAATAAATAAAACTGATTGATTAGTACGTCTTGTTTTTTTGTAATAACACATAGTGGATCAGTGTACATTGACCAAAAAAGTATGGTTAGTTAATATCATAAGTAAGTTTTATGTACATTACTTTAATAGTAATTTGTCTTTTAGACAATTTTGTATTATATTTATGAAACGTGTTAGGTCTTTAGCATCTATTCTTTAAGGCATATCAACTCATTCAGCATATGTTAGCAATTTTTCTTTCCTATACTTTAATAATTTAAAGTAACTTAGCATTTTATGTTTTCTGTATAAAATTTGAATGCTATTCATAAGCATTTTTAAATTATTAATTTTCTTATATTTTCGGTAGATAAGCAGTTTTTTCCTGACTAACTTTTAGAACACTTTTGCTTAAGCGACAGTTATTTCATGATATAGAAGAGCTGTACAATTAAAAAAAATTCATAAAAATAGATACTATTTTAAAAAAGTAAATTACATTTTGATACACCAATTAAAATAAAAAATGTACGAGTTACGATTTTTTTTTCGAAAAAAAACATTTGAAACTTGATTTCCCACATGTAGCCTATTGGCGGTTTAGCATTTCTTCCTTTCCAGTGACGGTATTTTTGTTTTTTAAAGCTTGGTGAGGTACTTATTCGATGAACGGTTAAACATTATTTCATTTTATTTATAGATTTCATCTAATTCACTACGTAGTATAAAACAAAGTCGCTTCCCGCGGTCTGTCTGTCTGTTTGTTCCTATGCTTAAATTTTAAAACGGATTAAATTTTGAAGCGGCTTTTTTAATAGAAAGAGTGATTCCGGAGGAACGTTTTTATATATAACTAGCTGGTGCCCGCGACTTCGTCTGCGCATGATAAGTATTTCGAGTACTCGCGATTTTACTTGCGTAATTCCCTTTCCCGTGGGATTTTCGGGATAAAATAACCTATGCCTATGTGTTATTCCAGCTTATAATCTATCTCTGTGCCAAATTTCATCCAGATCCGTTCAGCAGTTTTTGCGTGAAAGAGTAACAAACATCCATCCATCTATCAATCTATCCATCCATCGATCCATTCATACTTACAAACTTTCGCGTTTATCAGTTCAATTCAGTTTGGTTCCCCTGGGCTATACGGGTTTTAAAAAATTTCTCACAGCATCTGAACGACGCGCGCGCGTCGTTCAAATGCTGTGAGAAATGTTTGAAAACCCGTATAGCCCAGGGAAACCAAACTGAATTCCGGGATAAAATGTATCACATGTCCAATCGTCGAATTCATTCACTTCCGTCGTGATGCGTGGTTAAAGAATTTTTCTTTCACCCTCTCTTCCAGGGGAACCTTACCGAATTCCGGGATGAAAGTATCCCATGTCCTTCCTTGTAGTATGAACTCAAATCGTCCCGAGTTTCATTCCAACTCATTCAGCAGTTTCGGCGTCATGCGCGGTAAAGGAATTTTACTTTCATACCCTCTCCCATGGGAACCTTACTGAATTCCGGGATAAAAAGTATCCTATGTCCTTCCTCGTAGTATGACCTATAATCATGCCGAGTTTCATTTCAATCCATCAAGTAGTTTCGGCGTGATGCGCGTTTACGATACAGACAGACAGACAGACAGACAGACAGACAGACAGACGTGAATGAAAAAAATTACAGTTTTGGCATGAGTATCGATAAAAGAGTGCCCTCCAAAAAAAAATTTCAAAATATCTTCAATGTACAGAATTGGACCTGTTACAGTTTTATTATAAGTATAGATATACCCGGGCGAAGCCGGTAGTGGTGGCTAGTAATATATAAAAGCAGACAGCCTGCTGAAAGCTACCAGAAAGGCTGGCTTTTTAGTTTTCAATCACACATCGTTCCTTCCTTTGCTTTAACGAAAAAGGGTCTACGACGACTCTCAGTCATGTTGTTATGCTATTGAATTAACGGAAATGTTGGTCTGACTGATATACAACAGATAAACATTATCATGATACCGTCTTTTAACTTCACTATAATTCACTACGCTCAATAAATTCAGGATTATTCCAATAAGGAAACGGAAAGCAAGGCATGGCCAACTGGAAATAGAGGCTGGTAACCTGTTCCACCGTTATTTACTATTGCCGACTGGAAAAAATGCTTTCTGCCTTGCGTTAGCGGACTCGATTGTAAACAGTTGTAGTGAAGACCAAAACAATAACCTTAGTTTCTTTGCACATTTTAAAATCATGCTATTGCTTGCAATCGAATCAGAGTTTGAGATAAAGGATTCTGTCGGTCTTAAAAGACAAGTATAAATGCTTCGACAACAATGTTTCCCGCAGGACAACAATATGTTGTGAAAACACCTTGTTTCATCCGTGCAAATCCGGTTCAAGCCGGCAATATCCGGCCTGTCCGGGCAGCGGCCATGTTTTGTAGTTCAGGAGGCAATAATTTGAGGTTTTCCTGGTACAGCTGTTCTGCAATGTTTCAATGACAGGAAACAAACTGATTCTCGTTTGGTTTCCCCATCAATTGGAGACAGTTCCAGTTAAATTATTTTTAATAAACGTGCCTTAGAAAATAACTACTTATTTCTAGTTATCGTGTAATTATCACTAAGCTAGTTTTTGTTTAAAGTAGGTGCTCGTTTGCAAAATTAGACATCACGTTTTCATTTGTATTACAGTCAGTTCTGGGCATGTTCATATTGAATACTGGTCAGTAGAAATAACTTTCTCTGTTACGCTTTTTGTTTTTTTTTGTTATTTTCTCAAATGACTTTATTGCTTTTGTAGGAAATCAGCTCCTGCAGCTTGCTCTATTCCCGACTATGCCCGTTTATGACGCGTCCGGATTCGCGTATTAGAGAACAATTTACTGTTATTTTATTGGTCTTGTCAGATACAATGGTTATTGGAGAAAGTAGGATAAATTGGCTGTGTAGCGCCCTGCACAGTTTGTATTGTCTCAATGGTGATTGGCCGCGGCTGGATATCTAACTTTACTGCTTTTACAATGTCTAGATTTAGTTCAAGATCTGGGTTTATTGGCAAGACTTTGTGCTTTACTTTACAATCTGATTTAAATACTTCCTTCGCTTTTGTTTTCGGGTTCAAATCAAATACGTCATTATTTTAGTTCACAATTGCATGAACCTACGCTTGACTACTAGAAAACCTTTTATTTGTTTTTTTATGTATTTTGATTTGTTATTATGCAGAATTGATAAGAGATGTTTTTATTATAACCCTGCACTCATTGTTCTTTTGTTCACGGTGCATATGAAGGAAAATATATTGCATAAGTATTATATCATAATTGCACAATAGTCAGGATTTCCAGCTTACTCCGAGTGTTTTTTTAATTTGGCAATACCTATTAACACGATGATTATTGTGGATCAAATGAGGTCAACATTTTATTGTTCCAAATATCCTGTAATGAACTGGTTTTATAATTTGATTTTTACTTGTCAAAATCTCTAACCTACGTTGTAGTGGCTTTAAGGGCTCCTTATACCGCAAATGCTGTTTTTAAAATCAATATGAATCAGTCAAAAATTGACATAAATTTCTGAAAAAAATATATGTTTCAGTTGAGGATCTTAGGGCTCCCACACAAAACTGCGATTTGGTGCGATTTGGTGCGATGTGATGCGATGTGATGCGATGTCACACGAACTTGATTTGCGAATTTCTGCGATGCGAATTTGTGCGGCGAACCGTTTTGTAGGGTAACCATACCTTCAAGTTTAGTCAGCCGTATTGGACGTGTTTTTAGGAAGCGTAAGATGGATCCCAAAAACATAATTGAACCGATTTAAGCAAAAATGATCCAACCCACACAAACCTCATTTCGAGATAATCGATATTTAAGTTTGTGGCGGTATTTCTCTAGCTTTGTAATACAAAATGTTGTTATTTTAATTTAATTTAATGCTATGTAAACTCAACTTTTTTGCTATAAATAATATAAAGAATAAATTGTAATAGTTTAGTAGATAATTGGGAAAACTTGCGCCTGGATCATTAATACAAAATTAATTTTGTATGGAAAGAGCTATGTAGGGTGCAAAAATTAAAATGCAAAAATGATTCAAAGTGTGATAAAAATTAGTAATCATTTTTGTGTTTTAAAAGACAAAACAAACAAAATTGGCCCTACTCTACTCCTCGTCCAAATCAGAATAAGGTTCATCACATAAACCATCTACATCGTCTATTATTGCAGCTTCCCTTCGGTTTCTTAAATTAATCAATGCAATCATCTGGTATCTAATATTAAATCTGCTGGCCCTGTACTTATTTTATTTTATTTATTTATTTTTCGTTAAAGTACGAAACACACAGAAGCCGGAGGCGTGGCGGAGGCGAAGGCGTGCGAGTTGTATTCTATGGAATCCTATGAATCCTATGATGTGTAGCCTACACACACACCGCAGGCCGTGGCGAACGCGGTGCCATAGGAAAAACCGGCACTCATTCGCCTCCGCCACGCCTCCGGCTTCTGTGTGTTTTGAACTTTATGGTTTATTTCGTTTACGTACTTAGATGGAATAGCAATTTCAAATATTAACTTGTCAAAGCTTAACTTGTTTTATATCATCATCATCATAATCAACCTATATTAGTCCACTGCTGGACATAGGCCTCCCTTAATGAGCGCCATAGCTCCCTGTCTTCAGCTTGACGCATCCAGCATCTGCCAGCAGTCTTTCGCAGATCGTCATCCCACCTGGCCGGAGGGCGTCCTATACTACGTTTGCCAAGTCTCGGTCTCCACTCAAGAACACGTTTACCCCAACGGTTGTCGGTTCTTCGCGAGTTATAGCTGGCCCACTGCCACCACTTCAGCTTGCTAATTATTTGAGCTATGTCGATAACTTTGGTTCTCTTTCGGATGTATTCTTTACGAATTCTATCCTTCAGAGAAACTCCGAGCATAGCTCTTTCTATAGCTTTCTGAGCTCTTTGAACTGATGGACCAGCTTAATATTATAGTTTGAATCATTGTAGCAAAATAGAACGGTTATATGTTAGGGTAACCAAAGCAACACAAAAATTATTCAAGTGGCATGAATAAATAAATAAATAAATAACAATTGTGAACATAGAGGTGTGAGTCTTTGATATGTTAAAATATACCTTATACTGATTACATAGGTTAAAAAAACTCGAAATTGACTAGGTTGTGGGTTGGATCATTTTTGCATAAATCGGTCCAATTGCACTGTTGTTATTGTTAAATAGATATAAAAGAAAAAGAAGATTCTGGATTCATCCATTTAATACGATTATGAACACTGAAGGGAACTATTTTACTCGTAATTACTATGAGTTGAGAACTGAAGCAGTTTTTTTTTTTACAACACAAAGAAGGCGGCTCAGGCGCCGCGCATCTTTCGCTAAAGTTGTCTCAGAGCGGACTAAAATGGGGGTCACCAAGTATGACGTAATATGACGTAATATGACAGAAATGCGCGATGCAAATGAGATCTGACGTTATCGTGCGAGCTCGGAGATATTTGCGATGCGATGCGAGCTCGCAGTTTTGTGTTTGAGCCCTTACAGAGTACAATTCGCTTAAATTTACACAATCAGATGAACTTCGCTCCATAGCAAAAAATACCAAAGTTGCCTCTTTTTAAAAAAACATTTTCAATACTGTGCTTAAAACAATAAACTTATTGACCCTAATTTTTACACCAATCTTTAGGTAAATCATTTTTCTAGTACAAATCACTGAAGTGGATGTTGTAGTGTTATTTTCCTATTAATGATGCCTACAAACACCTACAAACCCGCGAACGGCGCGACGCGCCCGCGGGCTTCGAAAAATCTTCCTGGCCTAAATCTTCGAAACAAGGTGGCCTTAAGGAATGGGGTCTCTGTGCATTTCTTTATTTGAGCTTTTTGTATGTATAATATAATTTTTGTTTTTGGGTTACTCTTCTATATGTTTATCTCTCCTAGTTTATATATACCCTCAGAGTGTATTGAGGGGTTCTAAAGTGCCATATCTCTGAGCCCGCGGGGGCGCTATCATCGGAGCTGCCTTACTTATGCTCCTGATACGGAGACTTATGTTATTTCGCGTGTTATCGTTGCCATGGTAGAAACGGAAGATAGGAAGAACGTCTGAAACTTAGTTTTGACTGCTATTGACGGAACTACATTGATAATAATGACATAAACAGATGATACGAATATTCTTGGAAAGTCTTCTTACCTCGAACATAGGGAAGAAAACTTCACAAATTTTCAAATCATGTTAAACAGATTCCCTGAAACAACTGTCTCGTTAGACAGATATATAGATAGGTAAATATACTTAGATAAGATAGATGGACTTTTGTGTAAGAAGCCTTGATTTTAATATGCTTAAAAATAATAAAACAAAATATTTATTTCTCCAACTTTCAGTAGTATTTCTAAAAACAAAATAAAGTAAAATTGGACTAATTATCCTTGCTAACAATCTCCTGTCAATTATGCGGCAAAAAAGATGGCGTCGCAATTTGTCTATGCCAGCGCTCGCGCAGGATCCATCAGATTTGAATTTCGAACGCAGCTGTGAACAATGAATGACCGACTGTCACGACGTGAGTCACGTCATTGTTTGGCATTCTAAAATTGAAATGGTGACACGTTTTGACATTCCTCTTAGTTCATTAAGTTAAGTCGTTACATCAATTTGATTTTGTAATCCGTCATTTGAATTTGAGTTCTGTCAGAGAATGTCGGTTCTTTGTTTACCTTTCATTTGATATTCTATTCACAGTTTACCTTGAGTGAAATGGTGATAGATAAGGAATATTCTATTGGTGACTTTTCTACGAAATATTATCTTAATTTAAACGCAATGTCCAGATGCTACTGTTTGTTTGCGTAGTGTTCTAACTTATGGGTTAATGATTTTGATAATTAAGGCCATCTTTTGCAAGTTAACACCCAGCTTGCATAATTATTAAACCAAACTTTTTATTTTTTTTCTCTAAAGTTCACACTATACGTTCCCAGTAGACAATATTTAATTATGGCTATTTTATTTTAGCCTTTGTCAACAATGGATAGCATGTAAAAGCAATATGGCTCTAATAACAGTACTTGGTATTCCGAATTCGTTAATGTATTCAAAGCCTGGTGTCGACGACCGTGCATGGTTATTAGCGGTTTTTGCGAACCTGTTATGCCATCAATTTTAAAAATAACTCGTTAAAACGCCCGATAAAATTGATGACGGCAATAAAAAGGAAAAAATGACCGTAGCTGTATAGCCATAGAATTTACTATGCAGCAAATAGTTATTGACTAGATCCAACGTTATGCTAATAACCGATTATGATCAAATCTATCATTATGGTATGCACTTTTTTCGCTTCTCAAACCTGTTCTTATTTGAACATGCCATAAATGTTATCTACCCATTATTTTAAATTTATGCGGTTATCCCTATTGTGCCTGATTCTTTCTTTTTGTCTCGTGAGCATAGAATGACTCATCTAAGGGATCTTCCTAGGCTACCCAATCCAGTTCTAAGATTGATGATTATATTTTGAGTCCAAGCGTCCAGTTGCATTCCTTCGTTATAGTTTTCATTCCTAATTGATATTGTCAGATTTCATGTAAAAGCTCTTGATAAATTAAGGTTAAATTAAAAAAAAATAAGGTTTTTGTCACTTATTCTTACGCAAAAATGTGGTCTTACCGATTCTTCTTCCTCCATGGCATTCATCAGTTCGTAGTAGAGCATCTCAGCTTCTTCAGACACCTTGACCTTCTGGAATTCCTGGACCTTCTCCTGGACCAATGGAAAGTCTTGGAACCCCTGACTTTTCTTGTATTCCTGGCCATTTTTGTATTCCTGGCCCTCTTTGTAATCTAGACCATTTTTGTATTCCTGACCATTTTGAAAATCTTGGCCATTTGGGAATCCCTGGCCATTTTGAACCTTCTCCATGTCATAGGTGATCTCACACGATATATCAGATTTCAGATGCATTTTGTTCACTCACACTTTACACTTCTTTGGCTTAATTTTTACACTTATATACAACACTTATCTATAAACATGATATTTTTACGTAATGTACGTTTGGTTAAGCTGTTATCTTGTTATTAATCTAATTTGTTTGCTATCAACTCTACCTCCCTTTGGATATTTTCTAAGACTGTCTTATTATAATTCGTTCTAAGACTAAGAACCTCGCTATTCAGCAACTCAGCCATATTTACCGTCAACACAACATAAAACAATTGGTACGCTTACTCAGAAATCCATTTGCAGCAGCAAAAGCGATACAAAACAAACAACAAAGTAGTAGAGTGCACCGCACGTCGGTGGCCCAAACTAAAATCAACAGGCCATCCGTACTGATCAGCTCTGCTCAGAACAAGTCTCATCCCATTCATCATGCTGTAAGTATGACGAATCGGCGCCTATTTGTGGCGTCCTTAGTTTAAGTTCAAAGCTCTTGCGGTTCCAGACGCAAAAATACGGCGTCTCGTAATTAGGTCTGGAGAACATGTTAGTTTTATTATGTTGTACCAAAGTCTGGGAATTTTGCTGTCAACAGTAAAAGAACCTATTTTAAATACCTACTTACATAAATACTTTACGGCGTAACAAATAGTTTGAAAGTTTCAAGTAGAAACTTATAATTGTTTAGCTAAATTTTTCATTTAAATCAGTGAAAGCAAATTTTGCAAATTAAACTGATGCAAAAAAGCGTAGGTGGTTTTAGTGTCGACTTGTTTCGATGGAAATTCTAAGTACAGTTTCGAATCACTGGTCATTTAAAATTCCATTCCAAACCGAATCAATAAAAATCCATTAACAACGAGTAGGTACGCAAATCCCCAAATTGAGTATCAATTGCGCGGGTAGCAGACTTTACTAACGAGTCTACGAATGTACTAAAACAGGTGAAATAACTCAATCAACTTTTTTGGAACTACAACCGCTAAACATTGTTGAAATATAAAGATGTAAACAATTAACATTTTTGATACAGCATTTATTAAAATGCAAATAGATTCCAAAGGTTTCAAGATTACCTTAGGAATCAAATTTTTGTCTATTTCGCTTATTTGATGCTAACTCAAGATATTAGCAAAACAAGCAGGTGCTAGAACTAACTGCACTTACATAATTTATGTTCTTAATATGTATATTTTTTGATTAGTCATTATTAACACAGTAGGAGGATTAAAAAAAACTGTTGAACATAGAAAAATGAGGATACCTAAATAGATGAAAGAAAATAAACAAAAGCGTTGATGAAATGCAGAGTACTAACTATAAATTCACAAGTTCAAGAATAGCTTCTATTTCTAGAGACGCTTAAGTTCGAGTACTGACTGCATCCGGAGTCAATTTAGTGTTTGCGGAAATCTAGGCCCACAACACGGCTTTATAGCCGGTAGTTTTGTTATTCAGATTAACAACTACATAAGAGAGACTCTGATGAATTATAGAAGCACAATATGGCTCCATAGTGCTATGTTTAAAATATAATTTCACTTAACTGTATTCTGTTCTTACTTGTCTTGGGGAACTTTGATACTCTAGCTACAGCGTGGAGCTAATTCTCATTCCATGACGGATCAAAAAGTGAAAATATTAACAGAATTGACGAATGTTTCGTTAATTCTGTTAATAATTTAACTTTTTGATTTTGATGAATAATAATAGCGCTATGAACGTCATATATTGTTATTGCAGAAGGATATATGGGTGTTACCTATTGAATGTACCTACTACCATCTGTTTACATGTAATTGCAATAAATATACTTTAACTTTTTACTTTGTTAGTACTTTTTTCACGCCAAAACTAATAATAAATTGATGGGACTGAAATCATATTCTATGATGTTCTTTTGATGTCTCGTTACTGTACTTTTACATGAAAACATTCATACATTGTAATTTAATAGTAATAAATTATACAAGCAATTTAAGCTCTACTGAGTTCATACTGAGCTCATTATCCTAAAGCCACAATATCAGACACTTCTCCCAAGTCTTAAGCGACGAACATTCACACATTCAGAACATGTTTACAATATGGATGTATCTAACATTCCTTTAGGTCTAAATCAGTCGCGTCTCGACACAAGAATGCAAAGCGACAACCGCGGCAAGTAACTAACTCTCAGAACTAACACCTGAGATTATACGGATCAGTGTTTGAAGTAAAGGGCTTTTGTCGGCAACTGTACATCGAATTTGAGCTCGAGTAAAGATGTCGTCGACATCATAGTTGTTGCTTCATTTACGTTTATAAATGAGGTTATCAAGTGCCTACCTTGATTTTATTGATTGAGTCATTCAAAAAGTAACGATATGCTTAATCAAATTTTGCTACATGTGCAAACATTAAGAGAGAATAAAAATCTTGATATTGTAAAAGAGCGAGTTACTGCAACATTTATGAGCTTCAATTTCATATCTTAAGAAACGTTCAAAAGAAACCGCAATTACCAAACCGAAATCCAAGAATCAATTACTTTTAAAACATATTTGAAGCGAACACATTGGCTTACGCAATCCCAACAGATATGAATCCATTAGGCCAGAGTCCAGAAAAATAGGTGATATTTCCGGGAGAAGTGAAGAAAGTGAATTTCACTTGAAAACGTGTGAAAATAAATGGCGTACGTGAGAGGCTCGTGACGAGAATGGTGAGGGGGAATTTGTATGCAAAGATGTCTCCCGCGATTCCGACGACTGTACTGAATAGGGGCAATTTCTTAATACAGCTTTTAAACAAACAGAGTATAAGTACAAAAGTTAGATTAGCTGCCTCATAATAAAAGTATCGGTTGACATTGCGGAAGACAAACAGAAGATTACAATTATAGTCACTGTGCATACAATATAATTACTAGACATCAATTTATTTATTGTATCGTCATTCAACTTGACTTTAGTAGATTCATTGAGATTTTTTAATAGAATATGTAATTTGTGTGATAAATCTCTTTACAAATCTAGTTCTTTTGTATCTATGCATTAAAATTTACAAAGCCATGGACATTGTAGGCTGTCCCATTGTTCAAATCTATATTTAGAGATGAACCACATCCTGTGAGCTTTTCAAACTGTCCACTCTGGTGATTCAGAAGGCACTGCAAGTCACATTTAGATCGTTCAGTATTGACATATTTATTATCGTTTGATGTCCTACAGTACATTCAGTTTGATTACTGTCTATTGAAGGGTACATCCAAATAATCGTGTCTCTTCGGTTAACATGTGTGTCAACATGATTATTTATGGATTATTATTTACTGCATTGACACTTATAAATTGGTTGATCATTTCAAAAGTTTGGTACTTAAAATTGTTGTTGTTGACCTTACTTATAATATTTTTAGCATTCATGCACGTAAACTTTACAATAATCAAATTCTTGTCGACCATGTGTGAATACTTGACCGAGATTTTAGAGTATATATGAAACTAGCGACCCGTCCCGGCTTCGCACGGTTTTATTATACGTATAAACCTTCCTCTTAAATCACTCTATCTATTAGAAAAACCGCATCTAAATCCGTTGCGTAGTTTTAAAGATTTAAGCATTCAAAGGGACATAGGGCCAGAGAAAGCGACTTTATTTTATACTATGTAGTGATTGACAGATGCAAGGGTCGCAGTCAAGGCATGTGGTCAATGAGTTCGATAGAGGCATGCTTCAATGGTTCTTCATAGAGTATCACATCACACTGACTTCGTGCAAAGGGGAATGGTTCAATGTGTAAACGAATTGCGTTCTTTGAGATTAGGTATTAAGTGTGGTTCCCTTGGGTTTGATGTGTATTGTTTTGGCACTAAATAGAGCCACTGCATTGATAATTACTAGGTATGTGTCATCATAATCATTATCGAAAGTTATTCGCTATTCTTGATCTAGAACAACGTGTCCAAAATTTCAGTCAGACCGATCTGTTTTATATTTTTCGTGCGAAAAAGTAACACACCAAACTTTCAAGTATATGTGTGTGTGTATCTACAAGTCTCGCATTCTCTACTTAAAGTAAGGTATCAGATGAGTAAAGCCGTGGGCAGAAGCTAGTACAAAGCCGGATATAGGGTCTCGTGTTCAACGGCATGTGGGAAACGGAAATGAATGGGTTCTGTGACTCATGTTTTCATCACTTAAAGCTAACGTATTTGGCTTTAGAGCTTTTGAGCCTGGTTTAAATTAAACTCTAAATAAGACTTACTTAAATGATTCAATTACTGGCGCCACGTTGCGTAATAAGCCATAAAAGGTAAACGAGTAAAAGGTAAAAAGGAAGGTCTGAAACTTGTTTCAACAGTTTTGCATACGATTACCAAAAATGATAAAACTTCGTGTCATACATTTTTATTGCTCGACTCATTCTCAAATATTTTACAAGTATCGATATTAAACATGTCCATCTAACTAAATATACCTACCCACCATCTATCATCTAAACTTGATTATAATTCGTCAACGTTAATTTACCGCTCTTTATTTATTTCGTTAATACCTACGCTACTTAATTTTTCTGTGCTTTCATTAATACACACCCCTTTATGAAAGCTTCTATTATCCATACAGTAATTCGCTTCAGGTACTACCATACACGTTTCAATTGAATATTTTATGTCTTATGTCCCGTGGCTGCTCCCACACAACTAATAACTTCATGGTGCCAAATGAAACTCGTTTCCAATATCACCTACCACGGGGTTCGAGGATTGCATTAAACTTCATATTCATGTTTTGCAAGTTGTACAATAACTCTTATATTAGATTTTACCATTATTTGAAAATAATAAATTATCTAGGAGATTGTGAAAAAACTTGTAGTTTATGTTTGCCATGTTCTTAGTTCTTACAATAAGTACTCGGTTTAACTTTGTGAAAAATTGTTTGTTGTAGCATCATCATTTTCATAAGTTGAGATTATGGTCATAATCCTACATCCATTCATTATCAAAAACGCTTTGTATACAGCAACTTTAAAGTTCACTTGATGTTTTTGTACTCCCATTAGAATAATTTCATTGCCTACATCAAGCTGTAGAGACACTATCCAGAACTGTGTGGCTTGTTTATCATTAAAATTACAGTGACTAAGATTGAATCTAGCGGGGACTGCCTTTTATGAACCACGTTTAATATCGCAATGGTAATCGTCGTACCTAATGTTCTTCTCTGGCTCCGACTGTTCTATATGTTATTATTATTATAATTAACTTTTAGATAATGTACTATTCTTTGCGCGGAAAATAGGTATTTCTTAGTTTTTTCATCCATGTTGTTTATCATTTTTGTTAATGTGGTAAACAATAAAGAATTTTCTATCTATCTCTTGATATCAAATAGGTTTGTAAATATCCATTGTATGTCGATTAACGAACGGGTCGAAGAAAAATAGAATAGAAGCGAAACATTTCGTAACGAATTACAACAACCCCACTATCAATTCTTTTTTTTAATATATTTTATGCTTGACAACTGTCAAGTTACAAAATCCAAGTGCCTATAATATGTAGAGCTACATATAAGTATCACATTGTATTCTTAAGACTCTTGTTCATCTTTAATAGTCCATCAAAGCTCAACTTACACGATATTATGACACTCGATACGAGATAACAGCTAAACCGTAACGCGATAAGCTCATTACGTACCGACAAACAAACATAACACTGTACACAAACAAATCCAAGCTAAAACCAACACTGTCACTCATAAATAATTTATTCATATAACTGCATCTATATTTTTATATATTGCACTAATTATTTGAAATTAGAATGATAAGTATTCAAGATGTTAGCGCGGGCGCGTTCGCCCGACAGGCGGCCGCCATGACACTGAGGGCTGCGCCGGCGCAGCGCACTCTCCGTATTTACATATTATAATGCCAAGTCCTGTAGGTATGTTCTATTACGATCTGAAGATTTATTATGGAACGTTAAAATTTTCAGAGGCTTCTTGTGGGGTTTCCTATCAAATTATTCCAAGACACCTAAATTAGATTTACATCGAACCTCGTTATCTCTACCACCGGCTAAAGATAAACATTTTGGTTCAATAGATAAACCTTAAATTGTTTATTTTTATTATGTGCAATGCATCTGTCTTCTAATAAGATTATCAGCAACAGACTTAAAGGGCTTCTGTAGCAACCAGCCGAAGTAAATTCTTATCAAAACAACTTTTTGTTTTTATCATTATGTCAAAACCGGGCAAGTTTTTTGTAGAAAAAAATCTTAATGTTTTAATAAATTTGTCACTCTTGACTCTTTTTCGAGAAGACTAACGCTCGGAGCGAATGAGACTGCACCCGTGCGATCGAGGCGGAAAGCTCGCATGCATGCAGGATTCCTTTAAACGAGTTTAGATAAGAAAGTAACTGCTCAAGGGCGCGGTTTTCGCGAGATTATAGATTGATAGCTGCGTTCCTATGGGTTTATGTAAATCAGCTGGGTTCTAAACGCTTTATTGCAAGTGGTCGGGATATCTTAGGATCTTCGCACTAACTGCCCAGACTTAGCTGCGGAGCGATCTGCAAGAGCGTTTGGGCACGCTATGCGTCATACTCATGAGACTATGTAGAGTGGCGAATAAATAAGAAGAAAGAAAAGATTTCGTGATCAATATTTTTAATTATCATGTTTTCTGTTTATTCTTTGCCCCACTATATGTAGAAAAGAGTCGGCAGATAACTACTCTACTTCCTCTTTCGTCGTTCGTCTTAGATAACTTTTTGTAAGTACCTACTAAGATTTTTTTTCCTAGACCAACTGGTCCGCATCGCTCTACTGTTCTAAACAAATAAACGTCGTGAAAGCCTATGATCACAATTTCTTTCTTAATACCACTAATACAAAACTATTGATTCAAAACTAGTATTGCCAACCTAGGTAACACAGTTGGCAGTAACATTTATTCATTCAAATCGTTTCATTCACTCGGTCCTCAAAGCCCAGCTAAAGAAGACATGAAATAGGAAGTTATGTATTTTAATCAATGTCCGAGGCGGGGCACATTTGGCACGACGAGTAATCTCGCCTCGGCATTGCTTGCCACTCACGGGCGGGTAGGACTTCCAACTTGTACATATAAAAATTATCTACAGGAACAATCTGTCTGGGGTTATATATAACTTCAATGTAGTAAGAAAGCTCAAAATAAATAAATAATCAAAATCTATAAGTACTTAGTTATTTCGCTTGTATAACAAGCCTTACTCTGTATTGTAGAGTTAAATGTTCCTAGCTTCACAGACTTCAAGGTGACCTCGTCCAGTGAAAATGAGCTTGCTAATGATTTATTTAATCTAAAAACGAATTACGAACTGGACCGTTTCAATACGAACTGACTCGTAGCGAGTTGATTTGAGTGTGTTGGATTAACTTAGAAGTCTTTTGTCAACTTAGACAATTTAAAAAGCCGGAGGAAAGTGGCCGTAGCTACCTGAATTTGTATGTTCTTAATGATATCGTATCAAATTAATAAGATATTGATCTTAGAAATTAAATCTGGGCGAACCAAGTCTTTCGCTTTGCATTCAGTCTGGATTAGCTGATTATTTCATGATTCATTTTGGCCAAAAAAATCCACAACTATAAAGTGAAGATTATTCCAAAAACCATCATTTGGACCAACATGCTCGCCTTTTCTCCTCTCCGTGAATGAGCGAGCTTAAAAATATTCTCAAAGGCAAAGGGGCTTTGTTTTAATGAAATTTCAGAGTGTAATGATCGGACCGAATAGTTTGGGCTGTAATCTGCCGGAATACTTGGAATTATTTAAATAGGCGCCTGGAATTGTGATTTCGGATGAGATTGTGTGGGACATGAGAAATGATTTCGCGAGGGTTGTTAGTATTTTGTTTTGGGTTGGACAATGCTTTGAAAGTGCTTTGTATAGGATGTCATTTGAAACAAATGATGACTGAGGAATGTGATGACTTTAACCCGAATAACTTTAATCTACGTAGTTTGTTCTAAAAGACAAAGTGAAGGAAAATTTTGATAAAATTTATTTATGTTATAAGGCTTGTCAACATACCGACACATAGTAAAACATTATCATTCCGTAGTATCGAATGTGTACTTACAACAGGCATGCACAATTTACTTAAGGTGGGTAAAACAACCATGTACCTAGTGATTATGACAAAGAGAGAGAGAGAAATGTTTCCTAATTTATTTTTAAAGTTGAGTCCCCAAATGGATGATGTTTAATTAATTTCAGTGGTATTAGACTGCACTCATTACTGTTTCTAGTTTCCGAAGTTTTTTGTAATCAACTCTAGTTATTTTTCCTACTACTTATAGTGTACAGTGTAGGTCCTTTAATGGTACCTAATTACACCACTATATCACTAATCACACTATTATTTTTAATGAATAGGTACGTATGTTACCTTTTCACGCAAAAACTACTGAACGGTTCGACTTATTAGACTATGGAGGTTCTAGGCTTGGAATAAAACTTAGGCTACTTTTTATCGATTTTAACGCGCCTGAAGCCGCGGGCCTCAGCTAGTATTATAAATTAATATATAAATAAATTGCGATTGTTTGGATATTCGTAAGCTCTTCACGGCAAACACTAGTAATATGTACCCTGACCCTCGTACCTAAACACGGCACGTAAAGGTATTGTCTGTATAAAATAAACTTCAAGCCCCTATCCAAAACTTTATCAGCCACCAAAGAGATCCATTCCTAGCGGAAATCCCAAAATGAGAATTATTTATTTAGTACACGGTAAGTGCCACTCAAAACACTGTCTTAATTAACCAGAACGGAGAGATGGAGGGATGCTGCATTGCTGAGCGTAGGATCCGTTCAGAAGAGGAAGCGGGAGATGTAGAGACTGCGGGGTAAAACACGCAGGATAAAAAAAATGAATTTTTTGCAAAAAGAGTCTGCGGTTAAGATGGGGTTAACTGGAACTGATAACTCAATTACCGTTGAAATCATCATCAATTTGGTTCCTTTTCAATTTTAACCCATTGAAATTGTGTTAAATATTAATGAAAATGAAAAAAGCATACTTTTAAATAGTCATTTGGAAGTGTAGAGCATAATGCTTGAATTACAGGGGTCATTCTTGAGACGTGTTTCAGGCCTTCATTCGTTGATCTGATCTCAGGCATCAATGTTTACATATATTATTTATTTTAAGTGTTTTCTATTATTACAATAGAAAACACTTAAAATCTGTAGGTAACTAAACGTTTTTGGCTTGTGGTTTGAAATAATCTAATCTAATATTTAGAATACAATCGCATAATAAAACTTTCAAGAAATAGACCTACATTGCTAGTGATTCTATTTTCACTAAAACCTTTTACAGAAGCCAAAAATTATTGTCGTCATTTTTTTCAATCGTAAAAAGGGACTGCGATATTCTATGCTAGTATGTTTGGTACTAACAGAATCGCTACCAGTAGGTTAAGTGTCCTCTCCGCTTTTCCCGCACCTCCCCACGGTTAGCATCTCCCTCCCTGCTCATAAATTCATAATTAAATAGCGTGGCCAGCCGGTTTCACTCGTTATGAAGCTACAATTTTATTTAATTTTTCCACCCCTCCCCCTCCTTTTTCCTGGCGGAGTTCCCGGCTAGATCCAATTTCTGGGAGGAATTAGGTATTACAAGCGTTTAAATACATAGTGGCATATTTAGAAGTTAATTTTCTTTTTGTGAATGAGGTTGTGAGTTTTAAATACAACACGCTCTGAATGTTGAAGCTTACGTTGTGGAGGTTAATAATTATAGTATTTGAGTGAAAGTAGACACTTGTGGTTTTTTAATCATTAAATGCGAAATTTTATGGTTGTTACTTAGCCAAATTAATGAAAAACTAAAAACCAAAAAAACTGAATGATTTTGTCCGAAATTACGATTTTTAGACAGACGAAGTTCTTTTTTGTTTTTCCAGATTAGTAACCGCATATGGTACGCACTGACAAAATAGGTTCTTTTATAGTAAATTTTGATATTTTAATTCATAAACATTACTCACGTAGGTACCTTTTGCAAACAAATAATTAAATGAACAGTAAAATATAAATCCTAATGAATAGCTCCTGATTACCGCACCCGGAATCGAACCTACGCCCCTGGGACGCATTGTTACAGTTATGCAACTTCCTGCCCGGGTCAATGGCCGGGTAAAGGCGAATGTGTAATTGTTGCAATAAAGATTTAAGGGCAGTGAAGCGTGAAGTTTGGTCACTTAACCCTTAACTGTAGTGGTGAAAAAAAGTCACGTTTCTATAGTCGTGGGTCCATGGGACCCAGATATTTTCCATGATTATTTTTGAAATCTAAATAAAAACAATTTTTTTTTTTAACTTTTTTATTATTAAAATATATATTGAACAATCATATTTTTACAAAAAATTAACAATAGGAACCATAATTCTTATTTATAATGGCACTTTTTTTGATCAGTCGTTAGTTACTTAACCTAAAAACATGCTTCAGAAAAAAAATCAATTTAAATGGAAAATCACAATAAAAAAAATTCAACAAAACTTTTTCATAAACATAAAATAAAACTTTTTAAGATAATTATAAAAAAAACTGAAAAACATCTTCTAAAAAAATTTTGACGTCTCCTAATGATGAGCAAAATTTTATAAGTATGAATTTCATACTGTTTTAGCACAAGTCATGCAAATATGCAGTTTACATGTAGGACATAAATGTAAAGTCTTTGCTCTCTTGTTTGGCGGACAAAAAGAGCATCTTTTTTTTTATTTTGGTCCAATTTCAGGATTTCATCGTTTGCCGAAGCTACCTCTTGTGGTCAGTGAGAACTGAGTGAATTTCTCCCAATTTAATCTTCATCAATGGCTAATTCCCCGTTCAACCACTGCTCTAATATATCCTCCATGTTTGAAGAAACATTCCTTTGGTTTGCCATTACAAAAAACTGATAAAAAAAGCAATAACATAAACAAAAAAAGTTACTTACCCATAGTCGTGGGTCCAATGGACCCACTTGCAAACCAATACTCACCTTATCAGTAGCGAAAGAAACGCGTCCGTCCCCTTACACATACTTCAGCTACCTGTCGGAAGGTACATAGGAGCGGGAGGTGCTGGGGCACACGCCGTGATTTTTATACGCGTTCAAAGATTCAACCTGGGTCCATTGGACCCACAACTACAGTTAAGGGTTAACGACGCACGGGATAATAAGCACGGATTTATACGTAAACCTAGCTACTGTTTTTGGGTGTGATTATATACCTACTTGCATTTAAAAATACATAATAAGCAATAAAAAGAAAATTTAAACTGGCTTGCAAATAATTAAACATGTTTTGGTGACAATGAAATCAATTTATGAAACTATTTATGATAACAAGAGAATAAGAGGAAACAACAAAAAGAAAATAAAACTATGCACAAAAAAAAAACAATGTAAATTATAGCCTGCAATTTTGTACTGTCAAATCTTGTATTCAAAATCATAAGTAAAATTGTTAACTGATATTATTTATTTTTTAATGCAATATACTTCTTTCGGGTTTTTTAATATAAATTTCATTTTAAGTAGTACACAGTGCAAAGCGTCTCAAAAAAATCTTCAAAAAAATCGTCCTAAAAATTGAGGAAGTAACTTACCTAAGTATATAAAATGGCCTTATCATAGTTTTGAGCGATTTGAAACCTTCGGATTGGACCGTAAAAATAATCCATAAATGTTTTAGGTAGAGTCTACAAGTATATTTGTCGTTAACAGTATCTGACTACCCCCGGGGCACCTATTTCCTCATGTGACCAAGGAGTACAGAGGTAAGATAGCAGACGTGTAAAAAGGACACGTGGTTGTACATTATTTAGAACAACAGGCGCGCGGTGCTAATGCGCACGGTAATGTTGTCGGTCTTCTGGCTGCATTTACACTTCATTAAGGTTACCGGTTCAACGTGGGCGCTGTAAGTCTGATGATTTTGCGGTAGATATTGTGCTGTTAAATGTAATTTCGTAATGTTTTCCTCAATAATTGTTCAATAACAAAGCAAATCACTAATGAAAGAACAGAAAAAAAACTAAGTAGTGGAATATATTTATATTATGATTTTAAAATATTTATGATTTTAAAATGTACCTAACTAAATTACTATTTATTTATTTTCATTTAATTTTAGCGTATTATAATTTAATTTTAATATACATAATTTAATTTTAATTTAGCACCTACTTAACTCTACTTAGTAGTAATGTTCTTTTTTTTGTAATACAGAATTGTATTCTAGAATATGTGACCTGTAACACAATTTGTTATTAATAAATGAACTATGAACTATGAATATCAGCAAACCAATTGCAGACTGTTGCAAAAAATTTTGAGTTAGCTCTTCTCATCCAACTGTGATAATTGATCAAAAGCTAATTTGATAATGATTTATAGATGACCATTTCCTAGTGAGGAACCTAGAAAAATACATAGACAGCACGATTAAAAAAAGAGACTAAAACCGGTATTTACAATGAAAAGTGAAAAAGTTTAAGGTGAGCTGAGCTACCTTTGAATATTTTGCCATAGTGTGATAGTAAGCTCGAATTTTTCACTTTTAAATTTTCTACTACCAATAAATCTATGGATATGAATCAACCAGTTGGTTTGATTGGAAATAAACCCTTCATCGAATTCCATTCTAAGCAACCAGTTGATCGGTTTAGTTGGTCGGAGTGGAAAGACAGGAATGAATCAATATTTCGTAAAAATTGGAAGCGTCGTCAAGAAGTTGGCTTTTTCTTCCTGCATAGACAAAATATAAAAAAATATCTATTACTCAGGTCGATAGAATCACTATAATTTCGTCGCACATGTCATCACACCATGCATCAGCATTTAAGCAATACCTGTTTTACACGTAAAATTGTGTTGTCCGAGGCTGGCCGCTGGCCAAAATGGAAATGAGCCCTTTTTCTCAATAACAGGAGCGATCGACTAAGCTTGGCTTAAAGCTTGGTTTATAGCCTGTTGAATGCGAATTTTAAGAAGGTTGGTTGGTTGGTTATGCTTAGATAAGCTAGTTTATTCATATTAAATTCATGCTAAATCAAGAAAAAATATCGCTGAAAACCGTTATTTGCCAAAACTACATGACTAGTACCTATTATCTAAACCTGCCTAGTTTTGAAAATCGCTGTAATGGCGTAAATAGGTAAGAATATATAATAACTAAAAACACTGTTTTTGTTTATTGTAATGGTAATGGTCCCAAAATACTTTGAGCTGAAATTAAATTACTCGCGATAATGTTTAATGTATTCAATCAGAGATACAAAGAGAAGCTTAGGTAATCATCGAACAAGGGTTTAAATCTGCTCCTAATTTATAACAACGATAACATAAATACCGGTATTTAAGGTGACCTAACAACCGGACCGAAATAACGAACCCTATCTCTAATAATTTCCATAAGGGCCTTGTAAATATCATGTCGCAGCCTCGCATTGATAAGGGAGGTCCGAAGGGCCGTCGCCATGGCAACCGATATATTATTAAAACTCATAAATTCGCCCTTACGTAGGGGTGGACTAAGATTAGCTCGAATGTATGAAAATTTGATGGGGAATTGCTGACCTTCTATCTACTTAGGGTTGGGCATAACGAGAAGCTCTTTACGTAGGGTTGGCCCTTGCGCATCCACTTGGAGGAACACTAGTATCGTATTCTGGTTTCTTGTGATCAGAAAAAGAGTTCAAATTAACATTATCAGGAAAATTAAAAGCAAAACAAGAAAATTAAATATAAATTTTGGATGTTATTTGTTAAGAATAAAAAATACTCAAATCTTAGTTTGCCCTTATCTTTATAAAAAAGTATAATATAAACTAGGACTAGATACATTATCTAGCCTAGGCCATTCTAAGGTACGTGTCATAGATGCGCTATCGTGACAAAACTAGCGTCAAACATCTACATTCTAGGAAATATATCAGAAATGTGTATCTAGGCAGATTTCACAATTTATGCAGATAGGTGATGTAATGCTGAACGTTTTGAAGCGCCTCGAACTCTCCCAAACAAGGGGGGTTTGTCATAATCACCGGGCTTGGGGGGTGATAACAGTGATATGTTATATGTTGATAACAGTGGATATGTTATAAACATACAGGAGTAAGCTGATGATCTTCCTATGATTGGTTCCCAGTGAATAGGCTAGTTTCCTAAAAATACCTAATTAGTCCTTCTGTTACATTGTATAGCATAGCTTGACGTCACGAGCCAGTGCCTTATGTTAGTCATTTTTGTTTGATTGATAAAAAAAGTAGAGCAATATTTAAAAAAATGTAACTCACGGAGTAAATAGAATAATATTTTTCTTTACAGGAAACTACCCTATTCTTACGACATCACATCAGCTGAGTTGGGTTTTACGAAGTGACAGCCTCTTTGAATGTTTTTGTACAAAACTTACCCCAGACTGGATGAGGAACTCACATTCGTTTATAGACTGTCGGGTGGCTTACCTGGAAGAAAAAATATAAATTGTAAATAGTAACCCGATATAAGGTATCTAAACAAATAAAAAATATCGATAGTTTTAAAATTATCTATTTTCAACTTTGATATTCAACCATTTCAAGCTCTAGATCTCTTTGTCAATTCAATCCAATTCTTCGTGTGATGGTTCTGAGGTCTCTTTGTCACATTCTCTCTATGAGACACAGCGATCCTAAGACATATATAGTTTAAGGATCATCATCACCATCATCTCTCCCTGTTCACACCAATTACAGGTCAGCTGTTAATACCAAAAGCGCGTGCGACTGCAGAAGCTAATTAATGCCAAATTACTTTAAATATGAGGTAAATTCCAAAAGCAAGTCTATACTATGTAATGGGTATAATAACCACCATAAAGCGATGGTCGACAGGGGCACAGTGGTTGCCAGCTATTCTATCAGGCCTCCCGCCGTTACCACTATTTATTACTTGTAATTTCGCTAACACTACCATCAAAATGCTTGCACAGGGTAGTAATGTTGTAGAAAAGAAACTGGATTTAACTAAACTGTTGAAGATAGTGGGTATTTTGCCAGGAGTTTTTAGCAATAATTATGGAAGTAAGATGAAAGATTTTTACAATAAAAACCAAGTATAAAGAGAGTGAGTAAATGTAAAAATAATACTAAAACTAATTAAATTTAAATGTAGACTATCGGAACAATATATTTTCTTAATGGTTTGTTGTATAAATAATCATAATTCGTACACATGTTTTACACACTTTACATTTGGATTTTACCAGTTACCTCAAAAACACGAAGAATTGAATAGCTCAATCAAATTAGATAATTAAATTTGATTAAATATGGCCTGTTCGACAACAGGTAACAACCTATTACTCATGAAATGACTGATTTGCGAAAGAATAAGGCCGAAATTATAAGCAGTATTTGTTTTTTTTTGAAACAATACAGAAATAATTCATACAGTGATCTAGATCGTTTGAATTTCACTTCTATCGTCGAAATTTACCCCGCAACAATATAGTCTGATTTACCGTGTACGTAACTGTTTATTAACTGTTTAGTTCCTTGCTCATAAATAAGAGTTTAATAGATGGAAAACGCGGGTTACTTTTGGTTTAAGCGGTCCTGCTCTAGGGCTTTAGTTGCAGTAAACTGACAGCTTTATTCAAAAGATTATTGCCTTTTTTAGTTGGATTGCGTATTTATCATCATTATCGTCAACCTATATTAGTCCACAGCTGGATATAGCTATATCAAGGACGATATGAGGTAGGAGGTCTAGACCTCCCCAATAACTTAATCGCCATAGCGCCTTGACTTCAGAATTGGCTTCTTTAAGGCAAACAAATAGTTTGGTATTTGTATTTTAACATAAAAACACCACATAAATAATAATTGTTTAATTTCACAACATATTTAAATTTATTTGAAACACAATGATTGCATGCACCCTACATACATGAAACAATCCATATTTTGTAAAATTTAAATGAAGCTTTAGACATACACGCATACTTAGCTACTCCATATCTTTGTAGATGCCTACAGCTAAGTCCGGCATCGTATTGAATCCAACAATTCAGATCAACTAACTCCTGCAGCAATTGCTTCGACACGTTCACCGAGGAGACAGATCGTATGGCATCTACATAATTACAGACTAGATCCAGCTCGCGACTGGCTTTATTAGGTACCTACTTTTCTTACGGAAAATTTGCTCATAATGAAAAATATAGCGAATAGTTCTAAATTGAACTTTACATACTCGTATGTAAAATTCGCTTGTAACGAAAAGTATAATATCTAGTTTTAACGAAAAGTAAAATAATATCTACTTTTAAATTAAAATTTAGTAGTTCTTTTTTTAATGGTTTTAGGTAGGCACGTCTCTTTTGTTTATTTATGGAAACGTTCAAAGATTATTTCTATCTTATGTAGATTTATGATGACTGTTTAAAAAACAGTGATGCATGTTTTTCCAGGTCTAGTATAGACGTAGGTATACTATGCAAAGCCAAAGTTTTGGCGTGAATAAATAACAAACATTCATTGCCCTGCCATAATATATCCGAACTTTCATATTTATTATTAGTTTTATTCGTATTTAACGACTACATAGTGGGTATGTCCTCGAGGCCCAGCTTTAAACACGGACTATGGGAGAATGAAAAGGTTTAAGAAATATCTGTTTTAAATTTTGAGATCATGTGATTTTTTTCCTGTAGTTACCTATGCTGTTCATGTTTTTTTTGAATCACTATAATTTGATTCAAAAACAGAAAATTCACGCATAACATGTGCCTAGATTCATAATAAAATCTGTATACGTGTCATGCAACCCGCACTTCAGCTAATGTATGCGCCGCCACGGCGCTCGGCGCGTCACGCTTCAACACGCCGCTTTTGCATTTTTGTGAGCTCACACACTGCGTTTTAGTTTACTGGATGGACTTCTGGGATGTCCATCAGAGCTGGACTTATGTTGTTTAGTATAGTTGGGATGTAGTGTCTAGACTGGATGATTCAACGACTTTTAAGCGCAGCGTAGGAGGGAATGATGTTGGTCAATAACTGCTGGAGTGGTTTTGTTCAGTATGTTTGTATAAATTAATAATGAAATAAACATAAAATAAACGCAGCTCACATTATAATCTAAACCTAAGCTAACTAGAGCTTGTGTTATCCTACTAATATTGTAAACGCGAAAGTTTGTAAGGATGGATAGATATATGGATGTTTGTTACTCTTTCATGCACATAGGCTATATTTTATCCCGGAATTCCCACGGGAACGAGTTTTTTTTATAAATAAGTCTGGACAGTCTACACAGCATCATCTAGCCCCCAAGCTAAGCAGAGCAAAAGCTAATTACGAAGACGAAGTCGCGGGCACCAGCTAGTGGGTAATAAATATAATATTAAATAGATTGCTGATAGGTAGGTACTTCATTCTGTAAATTCATTATAATACTTATACTGGTTATTTTTATATTACAGAATGAAGAAAAAACACCCTAAAATATATCTGCAGATAGTAATATAGTCCTTTCGGCGGGAACGAACCCTCAACCTCCTGCGTCAGAGGGATCTTCGCCCGATACGTCGTCGGTCGTGTCGGTAGTAAAAGTGAAGATTAAATAAACGTCGATTTTTAGGTTCTTAATAAAATTTACTAGTCATTTTTCGCATTTTTTTTTTGCCGTTTTTCGCATTTATTAGTAAAAGTACAGAATCGACGAAAGAATTTGCGGTTTGTTCATAAAAATAGACCAATCATAGACCTAGTTTCGAGGGTCCGGAAAACGCGGTGGATAGTGGTGGACTGGGCGGAAAGGAAAGGAAATATTGCAAAACTACTGTTTGTAACCAATGTTGATACACTTTCAATGCCTACCTAAAACGCAGCGTTCGAAAAACAATCTTTCTGCAAACTCGTTATATTTCATTGTCAGCTAAAAGATAAAAATAACGCTTCAAAAATCTGAATAAAAGTGCCAAATAAAATAAACTTTCACACGGCACTTCAGCCGGACGCTAAAGTTCAAATACGGCCGATAGGAAATATCATAAAAGCATACAAAAGAGTATAATAAAAATAAAAGAATATAAAATGATATAAAAGCCACAGCTTGTGCACTCAAAACACTCGAAACGTTCGTCAAAGCATTCCACAGCGGAAAGCAATGGTCGGAATGGCACAATCCGCTTTTGCTGAAAATTCCAAATAAAAACATCATTTTATACCTACGAGTAGATATCTAGCGGCAGCTAACGAAAGCATCCTACTGAATCACTCTATAGGGATGAGCGACTGTAAATAGCAATCTAAACATCGATATTTTTAATTAGATAACTCTCTAGTATTATAGTACATAAGCAAAAGGTAATTATGTAAAACGTTACAACAAATAAATTAAATAAAGAAATTGAAAGTGGTGAATTTATTTATTTATTTACGAACTTTCAAAAGCTGTAAAGTTACTTATAAACTTAAGTGTATTAAGCATGAAGAAATTCAGAGAAACTAAGTTATTTCGAAGCTCGCGCATAATCGTGCAGCGAAAGTGGTTTATCTGGATTTCTTACTTACGTATCCACAATACAAAACAGTTTTCTAAGAAATAAGCTACGAGAGATGTTGGTTTTCTTAGAATTTTCTTCCACTGGTTCAACATCCATTTATTTTAAAGGGACCTACAATTTTATACGTTTTCTTAAAAGTAAAACTATGAATTTAATATTTCTTTTAGAAATAGGATATTTCCTTTTTCTATTGACAGTTGTAGTTAGGTATTATTAATGAACTCTCCTCATATTATCCGTTGTCGAGCTCAAACCACTCTATGCGAAACACAAGAGATACAATGCCATCGATAACAAGGCCCAGCACTAGCTAGCACTCATCGCGAGTGGTCGCATAACGAGCCGATAACGAACCCGTTGTTATCGACATGCAAACCATCGACTCGATAGAATAGTGATGGGATTCGCTTGTCGCTATTTTACCTAGAAAAGTGTTTAGAAAAATGTTGTGGGAAATATTTAAAGGCGCATTTTAGAGAAAATATTTTTGTTTGGCTTTGCGCTTCGTTCACCGTCAATAATGAAAAAACCGGTTTGTTTTAACTAAACAACAAAATGTTATTGTTTTAGGGTTTTTGATCTAAATTAACACTTAACAGATTATTAAGAGCTTAGAGAAGACGGTTAAGTGTGTACTTCTCTATTTAAGTAAAAGCTCCTACGTTTATTGTTGTCTTTTTCATTTCATTTCATTTCATTTATTGCACGAAATATGGTCATATAGAGGTCTTATACAATTAATAGTGTCACATACTTCACCAAAACACATTGGCATGCAAAATATCTTAAATATAGGTTTCCATTTAAATTTTTATCATGTGATTAATAATGATTTAAAGAATAATTAACCAAAATCAATAATGTTACAAATTACAAATTTCTTAAATTTAAGTCCATAAGTTCCTTAACACTATAAAAAGCTTTTTCAATGAGCCATAGTTTTAACTTTTTTATAAATAATTTTAAAGGTAAATCTTTGATGTTACAAGGGATTTTATTATAAATAGAGCCACACATGGCATACTATGTAATGATGTCTTTGGATTCCTAGACAGAACAATTCTTTCTGGGTTTCGTACACATCTTGGGTATATATCCTTTGCTTTAGTAAATAAGTTCGAATGTTCTTTTACGAATTTAGCAGCCTCTAGAATATACATGCTGGGCAATGTTAGTAGTTTTAGTTTAATGAAGAGAGGCCTGCACGACTCCCATGGAGTTTTTCTCGTCTGATCTAACGTGTACCTTTTATTTCTTTTGATTTTACTCAATTATTATTTATTTCTAAGTATGTATTTTAGTTCCTAGTTTAAGTTCAATACAGTTAATCAGAATTTATTGGATTTACATAATATATTATTATTTTATTTTCTTGAAGTTGTCGTGAGTTGTGTTGAGTGCCTCAAATAATGCATTAGATTTTTATTATGTAATGTTATAAAAAAATGTTATTAAATTAATTAAATATTTCTTAATGAGTGTAGGATTAGGTCTAAATCTAACTAACATCGTATAAGTTCCACCAGCGGGGTCTGCGCAGAGGGGAGGCGGGGGATGAATCAAGAAACTATTTTAATTAAAGCTCGACTTCACGCTTCGGTGAACAAACTGACAAACACGGGCTTTTAGGTTCGGTTATTATATATATTGAATGTTACCTTTAGACTCTTGGTTGATTTGGTTCGTAAATGTTTGTTTACTGATTATAGTTTCACTATTATTGATTCCTAGTTTAATTATTATCATCCCACATTTTACCATTGCATCACAAAGGCCTCTACATTCCTGATTCATTTCTCACAGTTTCAATGAGTTGTCAGCTGTTTTGAACCAAACCAAAAAAAAACCAAAGAATTATAAAAATATGTTACTTATACACAACAAACTCCCATGTCACTTAGTTTTGTAAATATGTAGGTAAGTATATTGTTTTTAAACAAAAGTCTCTACGAAAATCAATACAAATTTTCATCAATACAGGTTCTTGGGTACTATCCAATCTTCTCTTGACAGCTGTTATAATATACCTAAAAGTCACACTAATAATATAAATGCGAAAGTTTGAATGGATGGATGTTTGTTACCTCTTCACGCCGAAACTACTGAAAAGGGCCCAAATTCCACTAAATAAATCGCTTCACCATTTAAATAGTATCGTGTCAAAATGTCAATGTTTAACTCTTTTTGGCGTTCTAACATCTTTGTTGAGACCTTTGTTTTGACATTAGTGGAATTTGGCCCCAGATCGTTCTGTCTAAGCATGCAGTTAGTTAGTCATCACGCGTCAATAAAAAGCGCCGAGCACTTGGACACTACAGTTCCAAGTGCCTTCCATTACAACTCCGGTGGCAGTGAGTGAGTGATTCCATTCCCTGCAATTAATCGTGACAATTTAGTGCGTGCAGTAATGGTGCACAACATCGCCATTGTGTGGGACCAGCGGCCGTGCCACCTCACTACTGATACGAATAGACATGGCTTCATTCTATAGCAGCTTTTACACGCGGGTCGTCACGCTATTTTTTTGTATAAAGTATTTAATTATTAGTCGCGAACTAAGGATTATAACCAAATTCGATCGAAGTCCGTACAACTGCTGAGGTTATAGTTTTTTTGCATATTAGTTGTTTAGTTTCAACGACGAAATCTGTTCGAAATCTGTATGGAAACATCGAAAAATAAACAAACAGTTTTAGTATGAAACTATCTGACTCCGCTTTGATGCGTTACAATTCAATCAAATTCATTTCGGAAAATCAGTATCAGTACCTTACCCTACCTAGTATTTGCTGTTTTTAAGTTCTCCTATACAGGTTATTTAGTTACGCATGTAGATAACTTCAGGTCCCCTTTGGTTTAATCAACAATCCTTTGATTTGACCCTAAATGTAAGATCAAATACAAAATTTCCCCGAAACTGATCACTCATAAAGCAGATCAGGTTACAAAGGCTGCAATAGATCGATTAATTACGGCACAGTACCGACAATTACACAGACTACCCAATGTGGCATCCCTTTTAATTTATGACCATGCATACGTTTCAATGGATATCGTATCGTACCGGTATTTCTGTTATTTTATTGCTCGTTCTAAGTTGCAATACCAAACTTCAGATATATCAACAAATAAATGACAGTTAAAGAATAGAAACATAATAGAAACAAATTAAAACTCATATTAACAATTCAAATATTCGAGGAAACTGCAGACTGCATTCAGTAAATAATTAAGAGATAGCTCAACTGATCAATATCAACACCAGTCGCGCGTCCCCGTGCATTGCCACGTGTTGTATGGCAATGCTGGATGCGGCAAGCTGAAGACAGGGCGCTATGGCATTCATTAGGGGAGGCCTATGTCCAGCAGTGGACTAATATAGGCTGATGATGATGATGATGATGGCAATGCTGATGCGCTGCGCCAGATACTCACCGGCTCTAGGGTCGATATTAAATTCTATAGTTTTTCAAAATGAGAGCCTGTATTTGCTATAGACATTTTTCTACGCATAATGTAATAAAATTAATAGGTAAGTACCTACCATACCTTCCTAGATTATGCTGAGTTAATTTCCGGACTAGGTAATTTTCGTATTTTGATCATTATTGTTAAAAATAATGTGTTTCTTTGTTTTATTTCTATAAACCCACTAATAATAATGTAAGTAAGTCGTACAAACTTCCTCATAAAGCTCCAGATAGACAATGGACCTAGGGCACCATTTAATATTAGTAGAATGAATGTTCTTCGGCTGAATGGCGCGGAAGGACAATGGGCACCAATTAGGGCGAACACTCCTTGCATTGTGCGCGGCGATAGGAAGCTGATCAAATTGTCATGCTGGGATACGTTTTATTGCTTTACTAAATATTGATCTAGTATTGAGTCTTTCAGGACGATTCAGGATTATTAAGGAAAAGAATCTCAAATATTTTTATCATCCCTGTGTAACAAAACCAAAAAATAATGACAGAAAATATGTACCTATGTAATATTTTTTTTAGGAACATCATCGGAGCTGTACAAAGAAATCTAAACAATTACTTATTCTGATAGGTTTCATTCTAAAATACCTACTTTTAGATAAGACCTGACATCTTCAAAAATAAACTATTGTGATTATCACATAATTTTGTCTCTAGCCCGTTTCAGAGTTCGATTGCGCAACTTTTTCGCTGCGCATTGGTAATTTGCAATTTTGCATTATTGAAGTTTTTGGTTTTAGTTGCTATATTTTTTGTCCGTGATTGTGATGAATACATAAAAAAAATGAAATCATTTATTAAAACCAGTTTTAAATAAAGGTTGTGCTTGATTTACATCCCCAAAAAGATTTACACGTTGCAAGGACATCAAACTGTATGTCAAATACAAAGCCTGTCCCTTCATAGCACCAAACCTACAATCCTACACAACTCGAGTGCCTCCGAGCTATTTAGGACAGAAGGCGCGCGCGCACGCATGATCTACCTCGCTTCCTGTCAGATCACGTCTCAAACGTCAAAACGATGAATAAAATTCCTTTTTGTCACCTCAATAACACTATTACCGGACATCCGGATTATGTTTAGGCTTGAATAGAGTTGGAAAACCAATTTGAATAATAATGGTACGCAGTATGGTTTGGTACTGGTAACGCCATCTCTTATTTGTAGGCAGAACTGTTTCATAGTGCCGCGATAGTCACTATGTTAGTACGTAGAGGTGCTGGATAGATGGCAGTGTAAGCAAATGCTCTAGGCACAATTTATAAATAGCTGACGAAAGAATTCATTCGCTGGTTTATATGATGTACTATGTGCTTAATAGCCATTTCAAACATGTGGTACAACTACAACTTAGAGGTGAGGTTATGGTCGAACGCACCCCCACAGTTATGGATGTTTTGTGCCCATTAAGGGCCCGGAACAAAGCCGCGCAGCGGCACTGGCGACCTCAACTTATTCCTAGGAAATCTGCAGGATATCACGCTTGGAGATAGATACAGTAGGTTTGCCAGATAGACCATTTTACTGGACACGGGACATGACGCCAAATTTCGGGACATTCCCGTCAACCCCGGCCATCTGGCAAAGGTGCAGGCATCAGAGGAAGTTTGCCTCATTATGGCTGATTTATAAAAGCTCCTTAAACCTTGACATACCTGCACAGCATCATCGAGGCACCGGCCCCAGGCGTCGCTGCGGTCCACCAGCGAGTTCCACTTCTCCGCCAGCTTGGCGACCTCCCGCCGGATGGAGCGCGCCAGCTCCCGCGCTTGCTCCTCGGCTGATCTGTAGCCGCGAGAGTCGCCTTCGCTGTCGCGGGCTTCTGCAATCAAAGGATGGGTTTAGCTGATAATAAATAGATAGATAGATAGATAATCCTATATTTCAAAGCCTTATTAAACAGGAAAATAATGCTGGACAATCCACAGAGCAGCATCTAGCCCCAAACTAAGCAGAGCATTATGGGTACTAGATGACTGATATACTTAATACAATACTTTACATAGATATTTTTATTATCGGTACATAGAAAACACGCAGAACCCCTGAAAAAATATTTGCAGATTGTACAAACAAGGCGGAATCGAACCCACAATCTCGCATTCTAAATGATCATGATAATCGTGATGCCTTTAATGGATTAGATAGAAGAGATTAACGCTGATCATTAATTGTCAGTTTCAATTATTAATTGGAGGGATACATCATTGTCCATGAGTACGGAATATGAATTTTGAATGTTTAAATGCAGGTATCAAGCTGATGCTTTTCCATTTCCGATGTCCGACGAATACGTGCATTTAGTTCGGATCTACAGATACAGCACATCAGAATTGCAGCGTATATGCATGTTATATTTGGAGTGTGTTTGGATGTTGAAATCAATAGGTTAAGTATAGAATTTATTTACAAGTTAAATGTACCAGTACCTACATCATACAAACAAGATCTTAAACTGGACTAACCAAAACTGTGAACACTCATAGCTGTAAGCACTTATTTACCCCGTCAAGACCACCAATTCCGGGAGATTCATGTCAATCCAGCACTTCAATCATGCCCAACTTGAAATTGCGAAACCCTCGGCTGAAGAGTCCCGTATAAATACCACGCCGTAATTTAATTTCATTAGACGTAAGCGGCAGCGGCCGGGGGCTAAAAAACCGCTCATAAAATAAGTCACCGCCGCGACCACTTAATATCTAGAGCGGGGCAGGGATGCAATCAGCACTAGGAGTTGTAGGGGCTAGATATGTATACAATTATAGCTAATGTTACTGATTGCACCGAGGTGTAGAGACTAAACATTCATGAATAAAATGTTTCAGACATACCTAATATAAGCAAATAAACATGCAATAGTTTTGTTTGCACCTTACCTACCCTACCTGAAAAGTTTTTGAAAAACCTTTGGTTGTAGCTATATCGATACAACGGTGGTTGGTAAGAAATTAATAGCATAAAATATGACTCTACTAAAATGTCTGCCAATATCGCTGTCATTGTTGGTTGTTGTAATAAAAACTATCAATAAACCGATGTTTTGATGACCAAAGAAAATAATGTTCTTGTAGACTTACAGGTAAATTATTTTACCACAACTTACAACTACTTAGCACGACGGGCAATCATTTTGCATAAATTACAACTACTGTTCACGATAGGCGCACTCAATGGTAAAGCTCAAGACATGTCTTCAAAAATAGAAAAAAAAATAGCTACTTCCGCCATCCCTAAGACCTGCCTAGTTCTCTGCCTACAGACGCGCACTCAGTATCTGGAGCGTGGTTTTCGGGTGGGGGAATTTAATAATTACAGCGTTACTTCCACTCTGCGGTTCGCATCATGCACTTATGGAAATGTAGAGCATCTTAACGTTTAAAGCTAGTTTATCACATAACTATTCTATTGCCCTGTAGATTATTTAGAACTGCCCGTGGCTTCCTACATGTTTTGGATTAAATTTGTTTAGGTAGTCTACTCCCTCAAGATACCGCCTATCTATAGGGCGAAAAGCCTAATACTCGGTCACATAGACAAACTGACAATAAGAGTAGCTTTCGCATTTATAATTTTGGTTTGGAGTATGGATCTAGAGCTTTCCCGAAATGAGCCTTGTATATTTCATATTACCTTGTAGTAGTTATTTTCAAAAATTATCTGGAAGCAGTAAGTATTTCGCCTCTATAATTCCGGGCTTAACGATCCTTAAAAAGCACAAAGATTTAGACGAAGTTGGACGAAACCCGTGAAATTCAAAGAATTTCAATGCTTTTATAAGCTTTAAAAGCAAGATTCTCAAGAAAGGGCACAAAAGCAAGTGCTTCTGGAGGAGTTAATCAAGGTACCCGAGACCGGGTTTGTGATGAGTTTGAAGCTTGTAATTTTACTTAAATATTCGTTTAACTTATTATAAAACCGACAGCAAAATTTAATATACAAAACTACTAATCTTAACTAATTAAAAATGTTCCAAAAACATTAAGTCCCAATGTTCAAATACAAACAAATATAGTTTTGTCGTTAGCTTTGGTTAAGCTTGCAAATAGATAGCTCTCTCAATCTGCTTTTGCATCATCTCAAAAAGTAATTTAAATTGGAACGAACACAGAGAAAATAACAAGTGGAACCGCAATATCTTCCATGTTTTAATTAAAGATGTTTTTCCAAGGGATGTGTTTTTTGGGCTCACGTGGATCGGAGTGAATGAACGAATGTTAATTAATGTCGATGAAAGAATTCGCTTCGCGGTCTATTTGTTGAGTGAAATTAAAGAAAAATAGTGAATACTGGGTGGAAGTCTTTGAGTGAAATGTTTTTTCTGCATTTTGTGCTTTTCTAGAGATAATTTAAATTATGTATTTCCGTATTTTCTTTTATTTGAACCAGTACAGTTACTTATATAATAAATCAGAATTATTAACCTGCTATTTGAAATCTTGACTCAGTTGTTGTTATATTGTTTTGTATTACAAAATAACAAAACCACACAATCTAGATAGGGACGCGAAAACAACGAAGCTGTAGTTGTCCACAGATCCGAAACCGTTCTCTCATCCTTTTCAGACATTGACCGATACATCTAAGAGTTATTGACAATAACGAATGTTTCGTACTGATTCTATTTGATATAAAATAGAAATGATTGCAACTTTATTTCACAGAAAGTTCAAATCATTCACTGACAAAAACAAATTAGATTTCAAAATATGATAATCCACTGACCACAGAGCTTCAGATATAACATTCATCGATACTTCATGAACAGATTTATGACTGAAACATACACAAATTCGATTTACAAGAGTTATGTGTGTCATAATACGGGTCCTGATAAAAATGCTACTCCATAAAAACGGCTATGAAGGCTTTGACGATAGGGATGGGCTGGTAAATGGCGTTTGGATTCACGAACTTTTACAATTTATCACGCTGTATTGACTCTTACTGGGTTACTTCTTAAATCATGTTCTTGAATCTGCAACGTTCTAATTTACTTGATCTAAATAAAAATTACTAATTCGCTACTTGAGAAAAAGTAAAATTTTAAAACGTGAATATAAATTGTTTCCTCTTAAATAGAAGAAACATCTCACATGTACGATAGTGGTAAGTTGATATTAATATCCTAAGTGAAAATAAGGTATACATTTCAAAACACTTACCTATAAGGAAGCTAGAATTTACAAAAAACTTATGGCAAAAAAATATATTTATTCAGTGTTATCAGTGTTTTGTTTTTTGAGTGAGTATAAATTTTCAAGATGCTCTAACATGTAATGATTTTAGTCGGCATGTAAAACAAAACTATTATAGGTACTTACTTTAGCATTTCATTCCCGTCACAGCTCCAATATAAAGGGTCCAAACCCATTTCGAAATTTACGAGCCGGCCGTCGCGCGTTTTGCGCATTCTTTTATACGTCTTTAACTGACCCAGATAGGGATTTTTACGGATTTCGGGAAAGGCCAGTTAACTGTCGATTGAGTTTTTACGTTTTAGCACCGGTTTAGCGTATTTACGCCTTGTCAATGGGGATTTTCATGAAAGGAAAATGAGCTACAGCGCCTTGGATACAAAGCTAAAAGTTGCTGATATTGAATGTAAATGGGCGCATGAATAAATATAATTCTGAAGTAAGTACTCGTACCTACCAGGCCCCACATTTTAGTGGAGGTTATACCTAAAAGCAAACTAATACGTATTGTTGGAAAAGATAAAATGAAACCGATTCACACCATATCAAATTGACGTACCGTTGCGGACATTAATGGATATTATAATACAATCTTTACAATTTGACGATTATTTTAAAAGCTGATAGAAACCGAAACAGAAAAAGTTAACCAGGTGCATTGATTTTAGGCAAATGTCAGACAGCTATGCGAAAGCACGGCCGTTTGCGTCAGATTACAACTGAATATGCGCATACTAAACGCAATAAGCACAGGGCACGTTCTGATTACCTTTATCGGCCCATTGAAGACTTAGTCATCACAATAGGTTTTATAAAGGCACATTCGAATCTAGTAACTTAGTAAGGAATCTACTGTTTCAATGATCCACCGGCCTATTAATAATAGGTACTTACTAGTAAGATTTCAAAGTAAATAATTTATTTTGGCCTCGCCAAAAAAAACATTTTAAATGATAATAACGAAAAACCGATTTAGCATTGAACTTCCATTTTTGAGTAATTTAAGTATGAATTCATTTAAAACGGAATATTTACCATGATTTGATTTTTTTTGAATGTTTTGTTATACATAATAAAAACGATAGAATACCTACTATGGGATAGATATGAAACTGTGATGAAATATCGAAAAACTCAAATCAAATCATGGTAAATATCCCATTTTAAATGACTTGAGTGTTAGAAACCATGATAGTTTTAAAGTTGATGATGATTCTATATTAATATTAGGTCCTTACATATGAAATTGGCGTTTTTCGTACTGGCCACTTTAATCACAAATTTCTCCTCTTTGGTAAGGAATTCCAAATTCAAATTTGTACAGCTATAGACTCATGTATTTGTGCTTCGATGATCGTCATTCATTTGTTTTTTTTCTTCTGTTTTTTTCTGTTTGCGTCACTCATTTTACAAAATGGAAAACTTAAAATATCGCATTATTTACGAGTACGAGTTCCGCCGTGGCACTAGTGCTGCGGAAACAACTCGAAGGGTGAATGATGTGTATGGCGGTCGTGTTGCAAAAGAAAACACAGTTCGTTTTTGGTTCCAACGTTTTCGTTCTGGAAATTTCGACTTGCAGAACAAGCCCCGTGGACGGCCTGAGACTCAAGTTGATAATGAAGAGTTGAAGGCTATTGTGGAAGCGGATCCATCGCAAACCACGTCCGAGTTAGCTGCAGGCTGCGGTGTTAGTGATAAAACTGTTTTAATTCACTTGAAGCAAATTGGGAAGATTAAAAAGCTTGAAAGGTGGGTACCTCACGAATTGACTGAAGCAAACCGGCAAACGCGCGTCGACTACTAAATTAGAAGAGCTTCAATTGGAAAGTCTAAGACATCCTCCGTACTCCCCGGACCTTGCTCCAACAGATTACCATTTTTTTCGAAATTTGTATAACTTCTTGCAAGGGAAAAAATTCAACTCCGATGGGGCAGTCCAAATCGCCTTCAAAGATTTTATTGATTCCCGTCCGACTGGTTTTTTTAGTAAAGGGATCAATGAACTACCTATAAGATGGCAAAAGTGCATAGAAAATAATGGTTCATACTTTGATTAATTAAATATATTATATTAAAAAATATTCGACTTTTTGTTCCTCCCATACAAAACGCCAATTTCATATGTAAGGACCTAATATTATAACTGACCTTTCAAAACTAACCATTTCTTACGAGTAAATTAAATTAGTAACTACTAATATTCCATGCAGTGATTGAGTGGGTAAGTAGATATAATTGGCAAGAGTGGCGAGTTCCATCAAATCTCCGGAGAGCTATCAAACCGCTAAAACATTATCGTGCGATCAATCGACTCTGCAAATGATTGGAAGGCGCCTTCAACATTTGCTGCCAGAGTGGAATTAGGGAAACATTATGTATCTCCTCTAATGCTACCTAGATACCTCCATGTATTAGAATTTAGCGCTGGACTAAACCTCTGTCCGATACTATTGTATCTGAATACCTATGGAGTTAAAGTGGAGAATAGTAAATAAGGTTTTTTTTTTAACATAGTGGCATGGGTAAGCAATAGTTGTGGTGTATTTCAAGAGTTAGTTATTGTAGAGAATAAACAATATATTATGTAGTATTTCATCAAAAAGAAATAAGTTGATTTAGATTTCCTCTTTATAACATCAATTAGAAAACTTCTTCAATTAATTTGTTAGATATATTTGATATGGCACATTGGTAAATTAAATCTAGTTGCCTTTTCATCCCCATCCTAACTCCGTCCCCGTGTTCAGATTGATTGAACACTGGCCGTCCATCGCCACACGGAATTCGCAATTAGCGCACTCGGCTCGCTTCTAATTGCGTTCATTCGTTCAGTTCACTCTATCATTCATTCATTCACCCGCTTTGTTTTAGCGGGATTATTGACTTTTTGATACAACTGTGAACTCTATTGTTAGATAATTGATTGAAATTGATTCGGCGTTTAGGCGTTTAGTTGCGATTAAAATTAAGCACGTCTATAAAGTGGCCTGATGAAAATCACCACTATTTTAAGAAGTGAAATATCAAACAGGCGTGTGCCAACTACTCGTAGTATAAAAACCAATCAATCAAGTAATACCTTATAAAGCAGGTAGGCAGGTAACCTAATTTCAGAACCATTTTTTGTTTTCGTACTGCTAAATAAATAAATTTGCATTATTTCAGCCACAAATTATCGATTGCAGCGGAAGCATAGATAGTCTTTAAGTTTATAAACATATATTAGAACGAAGCCTAACTTTGCTTCGATCCAAGTTTCGAGGCGAGCTTTAAAATAGAACACATTGCACCGCAACTGTGCTCAAAAAGACACACGGTCGGAAATAAGGCAGTCTGTCCAGCCAGCTGCTAATTTGCAGTACAGGAGGCACTGCCGGCAGTTATTAGTTTAGCGCGGCCCGGGGCAGGATCTGGCCTAGTTACAGCTCTGCTAGTTGACTACACAAATTGATTCTTTGGGAATGGTGAAGATTTGTACATTTGTTTTCATACAGTGAGTGATCTGTCTATACAAAGTGGTACACACAAACGTTGCCTGGAGGGCAGCTACCCTAAATATGCAAGATGGCAAATATTTATTATAAGGAAACACAAATTTATTTGTAATAACAAGTAAAACTACTTTCTACTAGGTTAGTGTGATTTAAATGAATGAATGATTGAATGAATGATTCAGCTAAGGAGGTAACTAATGGTGACAGACACTTACGTTCAGAGTCGCTGGTGTCGGAGAGCGGCGGTTCTTGCGCGATGTACTGCCGTCCGCTGAGGAGGTTACTCTCCACCAGCGCGCGCTTGTCCTCCAGCTGTCTCCTGAAGGCACGGTGGTCGTCCTGAAGCCAGAGGGAACAATTACTTGAGGAATTGGAAGGTGGAGGGGCCAGTTGAGAGATGAGTCAACGATGTAAGTAGTAGATGTTCCAGGGCTTCAATGGATGGGGATAGCGTAGGACCGTAGTGGCTGGCACAGACTTCGGTAGTATAAGAAACTCTTGTGAATGATGATGATGCCCGTTTATTACTTAGACAATATTTCTCTCACTGAAAACAATTAAAAAGATCAAGTCAGAGGTCACTTGCACGATTAAGA
Organism: Eupithecia centaureata; assembly: GCA_944547425.1. Lineage (NCBI taxonomy): Eukaryota > Metazoa > Arthropoda > Insecta > Lepidoptera > Geometridae > Eupithecia > Eupithecia centaureata. The sequence goes on along the minus strand of OX155693.1, from coordinate 540,784 downwards.
CGTTAGCTGTACCAAATCATTCACAAATAAAACAAGAACTCACTCAACAATAACTTTGGACGATTTAGGACCAAAATTAAAAGTAGCCCTTTTTTCAACACGTCTATCTATAAAGACTGATAATATGAATAAGCAGTATTATTTTCTATCTTAATAAAAATAAACTTAGATGAAATACTATTGTGAAATTCAAAAGGCTGCTTGTTATCGGAACTTGCCTAATTTGCTGCACTAAATTTATGTCAGTTAGTTTAGAAATGATTTTACTTCCCTTTTAAGGTTTACGCGCTAAGCAATAAATTCACTAAACAATCCCGCGAAAACGTCCACCATTTTGTGGCGAGCGCGCTAAACCAAAATGGCGACGCGTTTTGGCGGGAACGCTGATTTACCCGCGCGGATTAGCGTGTGGTTAAAATTATTTATCGCCGTAACACTTGGTAAGTTTGCGCTTAACACATTCGAAGCCATCATTGTTTCTGATAATTCGAAGCTAAGTAATGGAATAACTTAGATTGAATTTAAGCTCATATTCTAGCGTAGTGGGTAAGTTATATACTAGTATTTGGAATACCTAAATTTATTTAACTACCAATGGAATTCATTTGAAATAGTACTTATTGAAAATATTTTGATCACATTTAAGAGCTAACAGTAAATTCAGCACAGTGTTCATTTTCTTAAGTACCTTCCCAAACCTTTTATTTAGGCTAGTAGAGCAAGTAGGTAGGTATGCTTTGGCTTCAACACGCCGCCACATGCCATAAGTTTGCCCAATAATTACCGCCATCTTGGCGATTAATATTGGAATTCCCCACGATATAAATCTAATTTCTCGTGAATAAATTTACACTGTGTTAAATAGACATATCAACCACTAGCGACCCGCCCCGGCTTCGCACACATTTATTATACGTATAAACCTTCCTCTTGAATCACTCTATCTATTAAAAAAAACATGCATCAAAAACCATTGCTTAGTTTTAAAGATTTAAGCATTCAAAGGGACATAGTGATATAAGGACATAAGGACAGAAAAAGCTACTTCGTTTTATACGTAGTGCTAATCTGCTCATGTATTATCAAATGTATCATCCCCTGCCTTAAGAGCTCATGTATTATCAAATGATCTCCTGCCTTACCTGCTGCTTGAGCAGCGCGTTGAGGTCCCCCCGCGGGGGCGCCAGCGCGTTCAGCTCCGTCTCCTTCCGGATGACCCACTCCGTGAGCTCCCGCAGAGACAGCAGCAGCGCCGACCAGTGCTCCGCGTTGCTCTCCAGCCGGTTCCTGGAACACACCTCTGGTTGGTAACTACATTCTTGGTTGTGACATGGGCTAGTCAATTCATATGAGTTGCTCTCCAGCCGGTTCCTAGAACACACCTCTGGTTGGTAAAAACATTCTTGGTTGTGACATGGGCATGTCAATACATATGAGTTACTGTCCAGCCGGTTCCTGGAACATAGCTCTGGTTCATTACAACATTCTTGGAGTTGTGACGTGGACTATTTAACTCATATGAGATAAGGGGTGGCGTGAGGCCCCAAAACATGAGATGTGTAAGTTTCAAACATAATAAATAAGAAGATGTGGATGGAAGGAGAAGATATGAGGAAAATAAACAAAACAAAGGAGCAGTGGGAAAGAACGATGTGATTGCGTAAAATGTTATCATCCTTTAACGCTACTCCTTGTGAAATTTGAGCCAAATAATAGTATATCTATATAACATGACTAGACCATGAATAGTCGGTGAGTATGTACTGGAACCATTAAATCTGGAAACATAAGACAACATCCATAATACCCACATGTCCTAGAGTTTCTTCAAAAATCTAACTGGAAATATTTACGAAGCTATGACGCGGCTATTTAAATAGGCTTAAAAAAAATCACTCATTTTATAAAAAATCTGCATTAATTTCCAAATAATTTATTAAGTCCTTAGATTTTAATTGGCCACTAAAACCATAAACAGAGCGCATTCCAAATATGTCAACAATGGCACTTATTGACATGAAAGGGTCAGCCAGTGGGATAAACCCTCACCTGGGACAAACCACAACATCCCCCAGTATGGCCAACTCAGACCGGGACCGACCACAGGGTTGCCAACTTAAACACAACTCAGACAAAGGGTATCAGGGTTTAGGGCGAATTGCAACAATAATTTAAATTCAGAATTTAAGATCCCGTGAGAGATTATGGCAGTGTAATTGTAGATTTTGTATATATTTTATGAATTTAGCGTAATGTTTTCCACCTAAAGCTATTTCAAGACAAAAAGACGAGCTGTTAATTAATACAGCCCAGAAACCGTTAAACTTCAGAATAACCTACTAAAATGCAAATAGCCTAACACTTTTTATCCCCGAATAAAAATAAAACTAAGCAATTATTCGGAGAGGACCACAAATGTTTATTGTGTTCGTAAAAAAGACAGTTAAAGTGATTTTAAAACCACCAAGATGGCGATGGTTCATCTCATGATGGAATTAAAGAGTAGATAGGTACTTACCGTTCCTAAACCCACTTTAGCAATTGGAATAATGTACTTACTCTACTGTTGGATCAAATTGAGAGCTAAGAAAAAAATCTGCTTCTATTATAAGATGGAGTTCTACTGGAAGTAAAGGCCAAAGCATTTCCTGCAAATATGCCAGCCTGCTCGGGAATGTTCGACAAAGTTCCACTCGAGAGATATGCACAAAGGTGTGCAACACAGTGCAAGCCTGCTTATTGTGACTCGGTGGATGACAACTTCTATCTAGGTAGTTATCAGTTTTCATAAGTTAGGAGATTTTGAGAGATGTTAAAAAATACGAGTACGACCTATATGAGCTAAATTCCTGACTGCGATGTCATCGGCCAAAGACTTTAGAGGTTAAGTATTAAATTTATTTTTAAAATAAAATTGCAGACCTGTTTGGAACTTCGCCGATCTGGCCATTTGGCATCGACAAGACGAGTTATTTTGAAAAATTTTAAAAAGCGAATTTGAAATAAGCTGATAATACTGTTTTCAGCAAAAAAATAAACAGCTAGCAGAGGTTATGTGACCTACTTACCTACAAATATTAATTTAGGTTGGTACTTAAGCCGCGTTGATACGATCAGAGTCGGCTCGGACCAAGCTCGGACCGAGTGAACTCGTAGGAGTAGCATTGTACGAGTGTACTAGGATAGCTGTTGATATTATCATAGTTCACTCGGATTATTTTCGTCTTTATTCCAATTATTTTTATGAGTCAGCGTCAAAAAATGACGGATTTTGTGCGAAGTTGTTGTTAGTCGCCATTTTGATTTCAAACTCGTATACGAGCTAGCTCGGATGAGTAGAGCACGGTCCGAGTAAACTTAGATCGGACGCCATCGTCCGAGTGCGCTCGGATTAGAGATTGCCACAATCTGAGTTGCGTCCGAGTAGGTATCCGAGTTCACTCGGTCCGAGCTGGCTCTGATCGTGTCAACGCGGCTTTAGCTAGGTTATCTAAGCTTAATTGTAGGTATGCAATTCGAGATCACGATAAATCATTCAGAATCAGTAAGATCGTATCGCGCACGACTAGATTACTAATATCAGTTCATTACCTAGTCATCAGGAGCCAATATTGTCGCTTCACTGACTATATAGGCCACTAAATTTACTGCAAATAGAACACACTAGGTACCACCCGTGTCTTAGTCTATAGTTGTCTATATTAAAATAAAATAATTAAAACGTTGGGGGGCTCTTTAAGGGATACTACTATTTTACAGAAATTTTAGAATCGGACCGGATCCGGTTATTACCTACACATTAGAAACGGTTGAAACGTTTCTTTTTCAATAAATAAATCACTGAGATGTCACCATATTTTTGGCAGGAACATTAAATGTTCTAGTAGATTGACAGAATCACTAAGGATACGGATATTTTACAGGGACCTAATAATAAAAATGCTGGACAATCCACTTATTTTCCGAGTAGACCTGCAGATTGTACAGATTTTTTCCGCGATGGTAATCGAACCCGCAACCTCCTGCGTCGTAGAAAGATCTTTTCCCGCTGCGCCACTGAGGTCTTCGGATAGATAAATAAATAATGCTGGAAAATCTAAACAAAATCATCTAGATGGAACGTTTTACAGCTTCGGAATTTGGAAACCACTGGTCCCAGATATTCATAAGCTTTACTATGCCGAGAAGGTTGTTCAGCATTGTCATTATAAGAAAATAACTATTTCTAATTTTTAATGAATCAAGCTGTTTGCTAGTCATGTTTGTGATGCTAACTCCGGGTTGACTAATACCACAACGCATTGTTCTCTCGCATTTGAATCACAATATGTGTCAATACTTGGTCTGACAGGCCGAGAATTACACGTCAACGAATACAAAGGAAGGTCTGAGAGACAGGACACCTCGCCTATTATTAGTGTTTCATTGACATTCACACATCTATTCAATAAAGTTTGGCGACGAGCTTCGAGGCGGGATTTTGATGATAAGTTTGATCTTTAGAAGCTATTTTTGCTATGCGAAGGTCCACCTGAAAAGCGAAATTAGGATTCTATTCCCATTGACGTGAATAGAGTTATAGACTAGGCTTATCTAGCACCCATAACTTTTCTCGCTCTCAAAATATTCTGATAAAGAGAAAAGTCAAATAATGTTCTGGACTGGCCCTGAATTTCTAACCCTTTATAAAGAGGGATATAATAAGATGTAATCTAATGATCTACTCGTCTATTAATTATTTATTGTCTGTATTTTACGATATGCTTAAGAAAGATGTGAATATGGAGATGAAGGATAACAGAGCAGAATGAAGAAAAATACATGTTGTGCCGACCCCACTTAGCGTGGGATAAGGTCCGGAAGAAGAAGAAGAAGTCTGTATTCTACTTTATTTCACTTTAGACTTGTTCCAATACTATAAAAAATCATGCTAGGTCTTCTGCTGAATCGCAGACATTTTTATTAGTTACCTTTGATTGACGAACATCGAACCCATTCTAGCCTCATGATTTTTATCTGACCGCGAAAAATATCGTCGGGAATATTTTTTTTATGTAAAATTATTCAGTGTCAGTCAGCAGTGGACTGGTAGGTATAGCATGATGATGATGATGATGTAAAATTAGGTAATCAAGCAAGCTCCAGGCCATCTTACTGTAGGTATCTGATAACAATTAAGTGCGCGTCGGCCAGGGTTGTCAATTTGCAGACATTTATGGGCATTAGAGGCGGAGGCGCGGCTGTAATCGCGTTAGTCGTGATAGCCCTGCAGGGCCTGTTATTGAGTTACAGGCTGCGAACTGCGAAATTAAAATTATAGGACTCTGATTCCTGTTGGTTCTCGAAATGCGGCGAGTTTGTGGAAATGGATGAAATCTAGCTTTAAATGATTCTGTTTCATTATATATAATGGCGTACGTATAATGGCGCACGGCATATATGCCGTGCGGGTATGCAATGTTATTGAAGGCAAAAGTTTGTTGAGATATAGGTCTAAGCGTGTTCGGTTGTGCCCAAACTCAAAACTACTAAGCAAATTGATGTGGACTTTTGTATTGCAAAAAGATCTGCAACGAAAAAAGCTCATTTTCCCGTGAAACGCGTGTAAAGCTAGAGCTAGAGGTAGATATTGGAAACTAGTAAGGAAACTAGTAAGGAAGCTAAAGACAGGGCGCTATGGTGCTCATTAGGGGAGGCCTATGTCCAGCAGTGGACCATTATAGGTTGATGATGATGATGATGAAGGAGACTAGCTCTTGTCCGTGGCTCGCACTCGTTTTTTGATTTAAAGGATCCTTAGTAAACGCAAATCCAGGCCGATAAATATCTCTACTTTAACAATATCAGCCCAGTCCGTTAAGTTGCTATGTTGTAAAGAGAACATCTAAACCTAAACCTAGCGTTCATTGTATGATTGTAATTACAAACGTACCTAATAAACTATTTACATATCCTACAAATCCTGCCAATGTACGTTTAATTCTTTAAACCCCTATTTCACAGTTCACAGCAAACATACCTGAACAACAAATACTCCAACAGAATAAATAAAACGCTGAGCGACGCAGATACATTTTAAACACGGTCAAGAGTGAGTCAAGTAGCGCTTACTGAGTTCCAAATTAAAAATAATATGCTACTTAATAAACGGCGTTCTCTGGTGTCGGAGGCCAAGATCCACTTCGGGTCGCTGAGCCACGCCATTCACGAACTTATAAAAATTCGTAAAGTATATTTTATAAGTTTGGTTGGATGTAGGAGTGAACTGTAGAACTATTAGTCTCGTTAGTAAAAAAACCCAATCTAATCATTTAGCTATTGCTTGAGCACCAATAGAATAATATACTAATGAAAACAATTCTTCATTTCTAACTAGGACTGATTGAGCAAACTTTGTAGTCAAGCATTTGTCACATCAACCAGTTTTCCCTATTTCGGCGGTACCCTAAAGTAAAATCACAAACACTGAAGTAAAATAAATAACATCAGTGTTACGAACACCCACTAAAAACATTCATGTAACAATCAGAGCCCATTTGAAACACTGCGAGCGGCCATTTTTAAATGTCACCCCAATGACAGATCGGAAAATGGAGGGAAATCAGATCGTGTACGTACTATTTCAGTGTTTGCTGTGTTTTTTAAAGTGAGGAGGTTACATTCAGGTATGTGGTGAAGAAGGAACGTTATACGGAAAATTTAGGACTTAATCTTTAAGCTGTCCAGACTTCTATTGGTTGTGAATTCGATATTCACCGTTCGAGATTATTCAACTTCAACGTTTAAATGCAATATGAACGATTTCGTGAAAGTATTTGTATTTGGCACTTGACATGTAAAGGGCAGGAATGAGTCAGGTTCCTACTCCGTTAAAACTTATATGAAAGTTTTTGTGTTAAAACTTTGTTGTTGGGTCTGCAAATTCGACGTTATAGCCACTCTGGCATGCAAGGGACAGCTCTCTGGAAAAGTCTTGTGACGGAAGTCAAGATCTACTTTCAGTAAGGCTCGATCACTTTATAGCTCCCGATTTTTCCGCAACATCCAGGAATCGTCTTCGCAATGGACTGGATGATGCAGGTTAGAAGCCCTGGAAGTTTCATTTTGTTGGAGGCTAGGACCGATTTGTGTGTTTATGTGTAAATTTATGTATAAATAAATAATGATGGACAACCCACACAGCATCATCTAGCCCCAAGCTAAGCAGAGCTTGTGTTATGGGTACTAGATGACTGATAAACTTAATACATTACGTATGGTGCCACCGCTGGTTCATCTCGTCCAGCCGGCGCTGCAGCATGACGGCATCCTCCTGCGAGGACAGGCTGTCCAGCAGGCGGCGCCCCGTGCCCGTGAGCGAGGCGTGCACATCGCGGTGGAACTCTCACCTGATAGCCATGCTCTTGTTCTTGAGATGGTGCCACCGCTGGTTCATCTCGTCCAGCCGGCACTGCAGCATGACGGCGTCCTCCTGCGAGGACAGGCTGTCCAGCAGGCGGCGCCCCGTGCCTGTGAGCGAGGCGTACACATCGCGGTGGAACTCTCACCTGATAGCCATGCTCTTGTTCTTGAGATGGTGCCACCGCTGGTTCATCTCGTCCAGCCGGCGCTGCAGCATGACGGCGTCCTCCTGCGAGGACAGGCTGTCCAGCAGGCGGCGCCCCGTGCCTGTGAGCGAGGCGTACACATCGCGGTGGAACTCTCACCTGATAGCCATGCTCTTGTTCTTGAGATGGTGCCACCGCTGGTTCATCTCGTCCAGCCGGCGCTGCAGCATGACGGCGTCCTCCTGCGAGGACAGGCTGTCCAGCAGGCGGCGCCCCGTGCCTGTGAGCGAGGCGTACACATCGCGGTGGAACTCTCACCTGATAGCCATGCTCTTGTTCTTGAGATGGTGCCACCGCTGGTTCATCTCGTCCAGCCGGCGCTGCAGCATGACGGCGTCCTCCTGCGAGGACAGGCTGTCCAGCAGGCGGCGCCCCGTGCCTGTGAGCGAGGCGTACACATCGCGGTGGAACTCTCACCTGATAGCCATGCTCTTGTTCTTGAGATGGTGCCACCGCTGGTTCATCTCGTCCAGCCGGCGCTGCAGCATGACGGCGTCCTCCTGCGAGGACAGGCTGTCCAGCAGGCGGCGCCCCGTGCCCGTGAGCGAGGCGTACACATCGCGGTGCGTCTCGATCTCCGACTGCAAGTCCTGGGGACAACGACAAGGGATTAAAATCTCAAAATACAATAACAAAACACTGTAATTTTTTTGGTTCAATATGGCTTTTGCGTCACTGCGGCCATGCATGATAGGCCTATTGTGATCGACACTTTATGTGTTTACCCTCGAAGACGCAGCGTTTATAATTCGCCATTTACCCTTGCAGCTGCTAAGAACTCAGTACATTACACATAAATAAAGATTGCAATAGAGACGCTTGTAGAAGCACGAGTTTAACCACAATCTTGTGGCCACTGTGTAGCGCGGTTAGGGGTTAAAATGTCTGTTTTTCATTAGAGTTGTTTGAGCTCACATGGTGGATAAAACAGCCGTATGGTATTAGGTTATTGAAGTTATTGAAATATGTAATTTTGGAACACCAGTGAAAAATAATGGCTACGACTCTACATCTATCTGGTCGCTTAAAAAAGTAGGAAAAACCCAAGTCGTAGCTACTTTCACATCGATTGTAAATTTTACGTTACGTCTTATTATTATTAAAGGAATGGGTTCATCATTGTCATGTAACTTCGTCAACACCCACTGCTAGTTTTTTTATTTTATCTGATTTGCATTTTATTTACACAAGTTTCTTTAGAATACTAATAACATTAACAGCTAATGTTTTATAGTTACTATAAGAGCACTTACGAGTATACTAACAAATTAAGTATCATAAGTAAAGACTAGATCTTTCTATTACTTACGAACTTACGAATAGATTTTAAAAAACTTAAGTAAAGACTAGTCTGAAATAAACGATTTTTTATTTAATCTATAAAACTTTACCAAAATTGAACCTGAGATATCATAACATAAAAGTCTAAATCTGGCACGGTCTTCATTCCTAAATCCTGAAATTAATTCAATAACTGAAATTCGCCCATAAAGCCGCCATGTTTTATTCATGTGAGTCATAAAAAGCGCACGGAATAGTTTTACTTGGAGGCTTGTTTGGGCGACGTAAGTGGACGATTTGTAAGACTTGCCCGCGGATTGTGCGCGCCGGGACGGACTAAGGACTTGTACATGGGCGAGACGGAATCATTGAATTATTATTGCAATTGCAGCTTCGTAAATCAATGCTAATTGATTGATATTGACTTATCTATGAATTATTCAGATCAATAATTTATTTTGGTTTGTCTTAATGTAAATTATCATAAAAGATAATATATTTATTTTTGTTTTTAGGGCGTGAAGGAAGGACACGGAGAAAACACACTTTCACATTTGTATTAAAAGTTAAGATTTATTTTTTGCAATCGTTAGAGCTGTCTGATCTGCAGCAACTTTCTGCATTTAACTCAATTATTTCAATTATATACTTACAAGTTTTATTTTTTTTTATATTTTTTGACAATTATTATATTTGCAATGAAGATTACTCTTTATTCCAATTGCTTATTGATACAGATTTATAAGCACACGTTTTAATTAAGCAATATCACGAAGAACAATCCCTTACGAAACTAAATGGAAAAAGAGACGCTACTCTAAAATACTAACAGACATCTATCGCCCCAGAAACATCAGGGGCAAGTTCTCATTCCAACCCTGGCTTGGCGAGATCAAAGTAACAAATGTCGTTCCCATTCCCGACGTAGACGATGTTTTGCGTCAGTGAGTGCAGCGTATTCTGCGGGATATCCGCGCCCCCTCGAACAGAGCCTGAGTTCCTCCCATTTGTTAGACTTAGGAGATAGATTAGGTTACTGTTGAATTGTAGGACTTCTGTTCTGTTTGTTTGCGACATTGTGGTAAAATGGAACATTAGACATCAAAATGGTAGAGCATTTGAGAGACGGAGAAGTTAATATTATCATATACTGCGTTGCTGATTTTTATATGTTTTCTAAGGTAAACCAGGCTCAGATAATAATAATACCTAAAAGTAGTGAACAATTCGCATAGCTACATTTAGGCCCAAGATACGCAGAGCCTGTGTTACGTGTACTCTATAGCTGATACTTCGTACAACATGCTAAAAATGTAAGTTTACAGGACCCTTCATCTTGCTATTTTCCTGTTTGGTTTTATCAAAAATAGAGTACCCCATTACCTGCACTCTAAGCTCACCTGGGCAAAATTAATGTGTACAACAATCTCATAGTAGGCAGGTACCAGTATGATGCTCTTGATTGAGATCTTGATTAAAAACATCCTGAACTATAGATTACTATTTTATGTACAATAACTCTTTCTCTACTCTCAATCAAACCCACAAACGCACACTTGTACAACATCTGCTAAATTGTCGGATGATGTCATGACGAGATATCCGACCGGCCGGGGCGGCTCTAGTAGCTCTACAATACATTTCATATTGATGAAAAAGATAAGTAGATTTTTCCCGAGAGGAAGGAAAGGTACTCAATGAAAACTATCAAAAATTATATCCCATTCCCTGTTTAATAAAAAATACTAAGTATAAAGGTGCTAGAGTTACATCATACGTAATCGTAATGAAACCCACAACTCTGGCCAATCATTAAAAAGCCTGCAAACGAACGGAAGCCAGCATAAAACCAATACTCGTTATTTAAACGCACCTGTAAAACAACCGGATGTCTCGCTACTGTAAACAAAAATTGAATTTCGACGCCCGCATTCGAATTTTATCTTTGAATTTCTGCTATTAGGGTTACGTGTGAGTAATGGAACCTTTTGTTGCGCTGCTGTCAGCTGTCTGTCTGTCTGTTGTCTTGAGAAATTTAGGTAAACTCGGAATTCTCATGAAAATTGTGTTTTGGAAGATAATATTCGAGGTTTAACCCAACGTTTCTAGTAAACTTATGATATGGGTAATGCTTATCGTTTGACTGACAACTCAAAATACCTATGTCTAAAGTTAGTTAAGTGTTTTTTTATTGGCTGGAATATTTAGTATATTTTTCCTATTAAGTAGGAAATAATACAATTAACTAGTTTTGTTTACTGCCATATTGATGTAGGTATTTTATAAGAAGCAATAAGATGAGTGTTTTATAAAGTGATATTTGATGAGTTACAAAATGTTTCCTTTAAGACTTTACTGACGGAACCAATAGATGTCATATTACAAGCTCGCTTGACCAACGTCGTCGGGTGGACGGACAAATGAACGTAAATGAGTTTTTAATTAATGTTCAATTGAATTTGATCGGTTTTATTGCACAGATTTATTGCTTTTGCAACGAAATATTGATGACTGGCGTAGGTAGGTATTTTTATTTGATCCAGATTCATTGAATGAAAGTGAAAATAATAACAAGTTTGTAAGCAGGCATTAAGTAATTCGTAAGTTAATGTGAGTTCTTTATGAAAATAAAGACAATAATGGGAAATTAATCAGCTGAAAAAGCTTCCAATTTTATGTTTATTTTACTGAAAAGAAGGCAACGGAAGTCTTTATTTTTAAGTTAAGTTAGTAAATTAAACTCGTAGATGTACCTTCCCTACCTACTCATTCCCATTTGTTATTAACTTGCAAAAATATTGCATACACATAACGAGGCGTCGTTTAAAGAAGCGATTTTCCCTGAAAAGCCTTATTTATTCGCCTTCCGATAAGATACCCTGTATTAGAATAACAAAAAAATCGTTCGAGCCATATTGAGCCCCTTTATTATAATAAAGCCCAGATATTATTAAGGTTTTTGCGCGTACGCGATAGGGAGGGTAAACAACATCAATATCGCCGTGGTCGCGCTGTCGTCGCTAGAGATGGGACAACTTGGGATTTTATCGATAACTTATCGCTTGTTATGAAAATTGTTTTGAAATTTTCAATGACGCGTCTAGGGAGGGATTTTTATTCTCTCCTTGTTCTTGATCTTAATATCTTATTGTCTATTAACTGATTTAATCAAAATAACTTTATTCACAGGCAACAATGGTCCATAGAAAAATAAAATAAACAAGAATACGAGAATAATGCTATCAGATTTTTTTTGAATCTTCCCGAATAACATAATAATGAAACAGTTCCGTCCAAAAATGTTGTAACATTATAATGGTATAAGTACCTAAAATTTTATAGATATAGGTACATTATTTGTTTTCACAACTCGTCTATCGATATCGACAGGTAGATAATTCCCATGAGTACAACACTGGCAGTTGGCCGGGCAGCAAGGTGCGTCGACAGTATTACATCGCTGTGTGCACAGCCCTTGCCCGCCCTCATTACTATTGTTTATGATAGTACCATGATTTCAGCCAAGTGTGAGTAACTGACCTGTCCGTGAGGAGATAGGTAGGTATGACGTTGGTGTGACATTAGGGCGATGCGGTCAAGTTATAAATGTAATCCTCACGAGAGTGATCTTGTGTAGCGCACGGGCGTGAAAAAAAGAGTGGCAATTACGAAGAACAAAATAGTAAATTATATTTTTGCTACTTTATATTTTAGGTGTGCGTGACATTGGCATTGAAATGGCAAAAAATACATTTTTTGTCCCATGAGGTTAAGTTTTTTTTGGGGTATCATTAAATGACTTATAAGTTTTTAAGGTTGAGGGAAATGACTTATCAAAAATAGAAATGAGAAACTCAAAATCTCTAGCTAGTCTAGCTACTACACGAACTAAATGTAACTTTAGTCTTTGAAAGGAATCTATAACATTCAATGTTTCCTCGAGGAGCTGACCAAGAGTCCCAGAGAGTTTTGACTCGACTTAAGTCAACTAATTTGAGAGTACTTATTCTGCCATCCTTTTTATTTTGATACATAAGAAAGGGACGGCAACATATATACAGTCAATTCAATCTGAACTGCAGCAATAACATGTCAATAGGGTACATTCGGTAGACGAACTGAAAATTTGTGTTTGCGCCTATACGCGTCTAATCTAGTGTCGACAGTTTACAGATGGCGTTGCAAGTGTTGCAACATGTATGGCTTTTATTTATTGTGAGTAGATTATTTCTAATAAGTATACACCTTTATTTCAATAAAAGCGATAGTGCAAAGCAAAATACTTCCCTAAATATAACCAAACCTTAGCTTAATAATAATAAAGGCGTTGTTTGCCCGTCGTCAATCAACCTGACAGGCTGGTCCAGATATGGTTATTAATGAGCGTACTTTGAGTTTCAGATGAGCTGCTAATGCTTTGTCTTTCACGGAATGTTTTGGAACAATCGTTATGATAATTTTGATACCTGTAAATAAGTTTGACTACCAGATAATAACAAATAAGTATATCTCAAATTTTTGCGTGTTTGTAATCTATTAGCCTATGAAATGAACCCAAATAAAAACTTAAATGGCTAACGATGTAAACTAGCTACTTATTTAAACCTCTATACTAATTTAATAAAAGAGGGAGAAACCACCATTTTCTTCCCTATTCAAGAATCCTACCAGGAAAGAGATTTTCTTTATTTTAGATGTAGAGTTAACAACAAATATATTGTTTAGAGTTAACGTATACTCTGAAACATCGGAAACAACCTACAGTCATAATTAGTTAGTTTTTTTTAGTTTACACAACACGGTACATTTTAGTTTACAGTCCTACAAATAACAATAAGTTCGAATCAGTAACGAAGTTATTTACATAAAATCTCTTTTAAGTTTGCTCACAGAAATATTATTAAGACCTCGTTATTCTATGCAGTATAGCCTCCTCCATCTTAATTACATTAAAATAATATTTCCCGAGCAGCGATCCGTCTTCAATGAGGCACCGTTCAGATTTATTACCCTGCAGATTTACTTGAGCACTCTTTCAGGTTGCGTCCAGAGAGTTGTGCACAGACAAACCAGGGAAATAATGCTTGTAGAGTACATTTCAATTCTTCTGACAGGTGAGTATATGGCGCAGCGCATCAGAATTGCCATACAGCGTGGTAATACTAGTTTTAGTTGACTGTATATACTAGTTATAGTTTCTTCTTCTCAATAAATGTAAGAAATTATTAATAACCCGAAAAATGAATTTCCAATATCTTTCAGATTGCCCTTAGATTATTTGCTATATGCGCATAACGCGTTCTCCACAGCCCTTTTCTACCATTGCTGGTCATCTTTATCTTTACGTGCCATCGCTCAGCATCCAATAAATTACTTCTTAAACCGATAAAACCGCAAATAGCTTCAAAATGCAAAACGCTGGCTTTTAATCAAATAAAACCAAACAAGTGGCAAAATCGCATTAACAAATTAAATTTAAAACCCACATGGTTGGTATTTAATTGAATTACCCGATGATTGCGTCGATATGTGAGACCGCGACGTCGGTGTTGCCGTAAATCGCCAACGTGAATTTTCCAAGCAATTTAATGCGATCAATTGTAGTTCGCACCCACCATAATGATAATGGTTTAATCTTTCGATAATTTTGCAATTAGTGTGCATGTTTATTGCCTAGCTTCCTGAATTTTATAGCGGCAGTTTCCGTACACCTATTTTGATGTACTTACTACTAAAATAATTGAAACTCTCAGTTTGTTGAGCATACAGCTCTGAAATATTATAACAATCTAGAGAGGCAAGAACTACGTCTATTCCAAATATCAGCCCGATCCGTTCAGTAGTTTTTTCGTGAAAGTGGAACAAACATCTATACAAATTTTGAATTTATAATAAATGATATCATCATCATCATCATCATATTAGTCCACTGCTGGACATAGGCCTCCCCCAATGAGTGCCATAGCGCCCTGTCCTCAGCTTGACGCATCCAGCATCTGCCAGCAGTCTTTCGCAGATCGTCATCCCATAAATGATATAATAAATGAATTTATAATAGCAAAATCAGTGCTTCCTCAACGCAATCCTTCAAAACGAAGCTAAAGTTCTGGCTGATTGAGCAATGTCATTATTCATTTAATCAACTTTTTGACCTTTTACAATTTTTTTTAATTTAGTATGAATTTAATTATTTTTAATTGTTTTATACTCTTATTATTTTGCCAATGTATATTTGAATATATACAAATTAGGTAATTATTAATTTAATTAGAAGTAAGAAAATGACATGTAACACAAAAACGTTATCAATAAATAAACTGAAACTGAAACTAATATTAGTAAAGATATAACAATACTCGGCAGATGCCTCTTCTGTTCACCTGATCTAGGCTAAGAAGGGTCACAGGTGCTCGAGGGTAGGCAAGGTCGTTAAATTGATACTCCTTCCGCGGAGTCCACGACTCGAGACCACTTCTAACTGACTGTTAATGCTGTTGCATTCAGCTTATTGTTGGAAACTTTGTTATTTGCTGAACTTTTCAGTTTGTTTAAAGCGAGCTATAAAATATTTTTTGTAAGAGTTTACTTTTCTGAACGGCTTATTTTCATTCATCATCACTACATAGTATAAAACATAGTCGCTTTCTCTGTCCCTATGTCTCTATGTCCCTTTGAATGATTAAATCTTTAAAACTACGCAACGGATTTTGATGCGGTTTTTTTAATAGATAGAGTTATTCAAGAGGAAGGTTTATACGTATAATAAAACCGTGCGAAGCCGGGGCGGGTCGCTAGTTAGTTATAACCCTCTGATATACCAGCTGGTTGATTTATAAATGTTTCTGAGTTATTTGAGATATCACTGCAACCGGCCCTAAAATAAGGAGGAGGTTCTCAATTCGTTTGTATGTGTTTTCATGTGCTCTGCACTTTTTCTAGTTGAACTCTTTTATTTGAAAGCTAACGATTCCAATGTGGCCCCATTTAAATATGATTAAGATCTAACTAGCTAATTTTAAGTTAGATTCAGTAATGCTTATTTTATTGATTTGGACTGGATGAATGATGTTATTATGTTTCGTTTTAAGAATTTGAAGTCCGTTTCTAATTTTTTAAAACACGCCAAGTTTTTTCTTCTTTTATTTAAAACAGCCAATAGAGGAACGAAAATGGCATGAGTGGTAGGTACCATCATGACATACTCCATTTGAATAGATCAACCGAGACGTTTCAAAATTCCATGTATTTAGATGAATCAACTCATTGCAAAAACTTAATTACCCAATATCAAACGTATACGTGTTTTTTTATTAAATTTGTAATTTATGCAAAAGTAATAAAGACCACGGAGCAGGGTGACGACACATCAAAGCTAATTTAATAAACCCATCATTGTCTCTCCGCCCACGTAGATCTCTGACGTAGATGTCCCACGTAACAGCCAATTTTTGACCCTCAACGACCCATTCTACGCACGTAACACCAATCTAAGTCACGTCAGATTTCAACCCGAGGGGCTTATTTCACTTTGCATCCTACTCACTCTTTCATATAACAGCTTAAATGAATTCGATTTAGTAATGGTACACGAATAGAAGCAAGTTTAAAAAAATATATTTTATTGGAAATAGAGTACCCAGAGAACTGATGAATACCATTCCATTTAGAAAAAAACAGTACATATTTTCAATATCTCAAAGAAAAATATTTTTATTGCATAAAAAGGACACCATTTTTTTTATTTTGTTTAATAGAAAATATATGTAGAGCGCTATAGAGCCTCGCAAATGACAAAAACGCAGCTTTATATTATTTTTCATTACTCATTCTCGGATAGTAGGTCTGAACATGCCTGAAGAGCGGGTTGAAAGTGATACTTTTCCGCCCTAGGGAGAATCGTTTTCAACTGACAGCTATAACGTTACTATTGAACCATGATAAGGGCAGAAAAAATGCTGAAGCTAAAAAAAAATCGACCTTAGCGACAATTCACTGAATTCAAAAAATACGAAAGACAAGGCAGTTTGGCTTTATGGCTTTCGCCTGTCCTAGATGGACAAATATATAAAAAAGAAATTGCGGCAATTCGATTCACTTGTTTAATGTTGTTTTCATATGTTTTTATTTACATGTATTTCCTTGTATTCGTAATGAAAAGCACAGTGTTTACCTCGGATGAAAGTAACTTTATTTAGTCCCTCGAAACCCCGTCTCGGGACTAAATAAGTTACTTTCAACCCTTGGGTAACAATGTACTATCTGTTATTTTACCGTGATGTGTGTACCCCTTATTCTGTTCTACGCAAGTTATGCAAATGCAACCCAAGCGAGCCCGGCTGATACGTCAAGTCAACCTGAGAATTTACCGGATATCCGGTTATGGTTGATCCCGGTGGAATAGCTGTAGGATTAGCTGACATGCCGAGTAAAATGGCGCGCGTTTTAGCATAATTTTACGGGTTACCCCGTTTGACAATTTGCTAATTTAATTTTACATGCTATGTTTTGGGTGATGTTTTTAAAACACCATTCAAACTTTTTTGCAGAATAATCTTGTTTTTTTATTTGTTTGTAACTTTTTATACTACGCTATTTAGTCCCAAAGTAAACAGTGCTTGCGATAATTATTTCAGACAGATGACCACCAAAACAAAACAGGAAAAAGTCAAACAGTAAAATGAAACAGTAGTTAAAATAGGTAAAGTCTAGAGGAGCGCAAGCGTGCAGCCTCCGAGATAAGGGATTTACAAGTTCCCGAACTGGATCTCAGTTTTGAAATACTCCTAGATTTAATCTCCGGCTTTGTTTCTTGGCTGCAGCTTGCTGCCTACAGCACAGCGGGAGGCTGGAGGGAAATAACATTTTTCTAAACTAATTGGAAGCAGAACGTTACTTAATCTGTGCATGGATGAGTTGTAAGTGGTAGCTTTAATATAATGATTTAAGCTTAAGCTTAATTTTATTATGAATTCCTTTAGCACACGATCTTGTGTGGTGTGGTCTGAATAGATTAAAAAATTGTGATATTTAAATCAAATCGATTTTTTTCTCGATTTAGTCTTTTGGAAATAATCTCTCAAGTATGTGCTGAAATTGAAATTGGATGCTGAAGTTTGGTGCGGCTCCTATGTTTTCAGAAGCTGCATCAAACTTACGATTCCCACTCAGCAAACCGCTACGCCAACAAGGGCGTCAAGTTAATATCACAGGATCCATTGTATTTTTGCATCTGCTCCGAGGAGCTTAAGCTGACTGGAGATAAATTAGGTTGTTTGTCAGAGGAGGCGTCGTTTTTCCACTTACAGTTTGAAAACCTTTCTTGACTAAGTTTTGTTTATTTACTATATCTGTTTAATTAAGTTTTGCAAATAGAAGTTAAAACTCTCTACAACACAAAAAAAGATTTACAGTTTGTGCCGAAACGTAGTGAAATATAAACTTGTAAATAAATTAATTAAACGATTAATTTTACCGAGTGATGCACATAAGTGACACACAAAGTGTTTAGCAAATTGTGTGTCTCGTTAATTTAAGATATTTCGTTTTTTATATGCATGTAATTCTATGGCTGAAATAATGTTCTTACCTTACTTATAAAGCTGAAATAAACTAATTGAATTGAATTGATGCTCCAATGAAGAGTAGCACTTTGTGCTAAATAAATGGGTTGAAAATCCAAAATGTACTAGAGCAGAAATCCAGAACTACTTTGAGTATTGTGTTGTTGTTGCACTGTAAACCTAGTAGGTACCAGTAATAAATGTACAGCTACCTATTTTAGGACCATTGTAACACTGAATATCAGCAGTCAACATAGACCTACTGAACGTGATCTTCCCCAAATAAGGAGGTTTTTCCATCACCATCACGCTCAGAAGGCGAATTAGTAATCACTGTTTTACGGCGTTTTTCTGAAAGATAACCTTACTCTCACATCCACGGGGTGAGAAGCAATCGATTATTAGGGCCATTGTCACACACTAATTAAAACATCCAACTTTTGATGCTGATTAAACAACCATTAGTAAATCTTGTCAGTTGAACAGAAATCCAAAAAACAACCGGAAAATCCGAGAAACCATTGCAGTGTATAAATCAAGTAAGAGCCGGGATCGCATAATCCCGACTGCGGTAACCGGTTGTAACCGGATATCCGGGCACCTGCGATAACGAGCTCCGATGGTATGTTCGTTACTGCTTTGTGGATTTTATGAGCTCTTATTTGTACTATCGAATTAGCGACGGTCCTTCGAACCGGATCTTTGTGAAAGGACTTTGGATTAATGCTATTGGAAGAGGTTGGCGACTGAGGTATTAATTTACTTTTTCGCCCCCTTAAATTTTTGCATTATTTGCAGAATTGAAGTTTGTGTTCGTTTAGCATAATTTTTTTTTTATTTTTCGTTTCCACAGTCAATGAAATTGATACTAACATTTGACACGTTCAGTAATTATATTTGCCAGTATTCTGCTCTCTCCACGACTTCCATGTTAATGAAACTTGGCGAGAATTCAAATTTTATTGCTCAAAGTTTTGCAGCTACTTTTTCCACGTAGCCACGTACAGAGGCTAGTTGGCTTATATTGTTACTAAGTTAAACAGTTCCTGTTTTGTTTAATTGTTTCTGTATTTTTAATTGTTTCATTCTTAAATGACAATTTGTATTGTTTAGAATTGTTCAATATATTCGTTTCTTACTCACCTAATGCCAGAATTTAGTGTTGCGAAATACAATCCTTAATATCTGTCAAAAAAATATATATATATCAGAATGAGAAGTTCTTGCTTAATATTCAAAGAGGTACGCACGCTCGGCACGTCGCGGGGCGTGACGTCATCTTATCCGGGTGCAGGCGGCGTAGTGCAACCGGGTGTAACCGGGACAGTTAGCTCACTCGGCATGTTGAAGGGTTAAGTTTGTTCACCGATAAGTGGTGGGAAAAAAAGCGGTTTAACTTTAAATCGACTAGAATTCCTTGATTAAACAAAAAAAATACAAACGTCCAAAATCTACCCGTATCTGCCAGCGGTCACCAATATTAAACCAGCTTAAACCAGCTTTTGCCCAAGGTTTAGCAAGCGAATGTTCGGGTAAAACATTTGCTAATAACTAATTGTTACTTTATAAATAGCAGTTGACTTGTTTTGGCGTGAAAAGGTTTGATGTGTGTGTGTATACAAACAATTAAACATTAATCTTAATTGTTTTATTTATTTTTAAATATATGAAAGGATAGTATATATGTATAGATAGTGCTACTTAAAAAAGATAGTTTTCGAAAATATTATCATCATCATCAACGTTAATCAGGCCACTGCTAGACATAGGCCTCCCCTAATGATCGCCATAGTGCCCTGTCTTTTGCAGATCGTCATCCCACCTGGCCGAAGGGCGTCACTAGTATATTATCACTTGCAATATATTTTACAAAAAACTGAGTTAAAATGTAATAGTGCGGGAAACTTTTTGTACTCAGTTTAATAGCTACATCTTTTTTTAAATTTAGTATTCAAACTTTTTCCATCCAATAGTTGAGTATTTTGCTCTTTACACGAATGTAATTAAACTTTTCCATCCCTATTAACATTCACCGTAAAATATAATAAGTTACGCCTCTGAACAAAAGGCGGGTACCTTGAACAAAGTACTAATTAAATATTAACTTTGTTGTGCTTTACACGGCTGTCGAACCAGAAATAAAAGAGAGCTTTTGGATATTTGTATTTAGGCCGAAAAATAAAGCTAAGCAGAGGAAAGAGATCTAAGCCGCTTTCTACATAGAAACATATTCTGAAATTACATGGAAAACACCCAGACCACCCGGATAATTATCAAATCGTTGCCGATTGTACGAACATTTGACCCGAAGCGGGGATCGAAACCCCAACCTATCGTAAGCGTCGTAGGCGGACTTTTGTGCCACTGAGTAACTACTTCGTTATCATCATTACTTACAAAAGTTATCCAAGACAATGGGAAGCAAAGTAACTCATGTCATTCAGTGACTGAAAACCTTATAATAATTATAATGCTTGCGCGCATTTTTCATCGGTTTTATTTTGGCGTGTATTCAAAAGTAATACAAAGTGCAGTCCCTATCTATATATTATTAATTTGTTGGCCAATCAACATCTTAAACTTACTTAAAAATATTAAATAAATAATAATAGGAAGCTAATAAGAGATTTCAAAGTATAGTAACAATGTAACTGACAAAATGTGAACAAGAGCTCAAACTATACTAACATTATAGAATGCACAAGGCTTTTGGACACGTGGACGCTAACATCACCACTCACATAATATAGCCATCGCATAACTTTTATTTTAGAAATAGATATAAGGCTCACCATAGTGCGGCGAGGAGCCACGATTATTTCGAATCAAGTTTGGAAAACCCAAATTGTATTAAAGTTGTTGACAGTTTTCGGCTTTAGTTAATTTTGCCGAAACCGAGGGAAATTCTGGTAATACTGGCTAATAATGCATAGTTTACGACAGTTCAAATCGGTCCTAACCCCGTCGTAATAAGGTTTATGTAGGCATTAATTGTGAACCAGGTGAATGAGGTATGAATTCTGGTTATGTGATAATTGTTGGGAATTAATTAAGATATTAAATTATTATGGGCATCACTTTTGCTTTATATTGACTTGAACCTCTTTTGTGCGGAGTTTGTGATTAAAACTTTGGCGGTAAACCGCCGTGGATTTTAATGGTTTTGACCGTAAATTTTGATGACTATCTACGTATCTGTTCCACCGTTTGGGATTATTGTTATGAACTTAAAGCTATCGATTCGATCATAAAGATTTTAGTTGATATACCTACTTATAAAAATAAATGACATGAACTATAAAAAAAAGTCCGCACTAGCCGCGGACCGCGAATCAATAATAATAATTGCAATAAGATAGTTTCCAATATATAACTATTTATTTGACTAACATCACTACATAGTATAAAACAAAGTCGCTTTCTCTGTCCCTATAAACGCTTAAATCTTTAAAACTACGCAACAAATTTTGATGCGGTTATTACAATAGATAGAGTGATTCAAGAGGAAGATTTATACGTATAATAAAACCGTGCGAAGCCGGGGTGGGTCGCTAGTTATAGAATAAGTACAACATGAAATTCTTGTTCAAACTAATAATGTAGCCTCAGTTGCCTAAAGTATACTGAAAAGTCTGTGAACCTAATAGGTATAGGTAGCTGCGCTGCGTCAAGCTTTTTGGAGACTGTTTAACATCTATTAAACTATAATATAAGGAACATATAAAGCAAGTGCTGTAGCAGATTCCTTGACATAATTCCCTAAAATATACAACTTTCATGAAGCTCCACCACATCCCTCAAAAGTAATTGTATTCTCGTCGCACGACGCGTAGCATTTATCATAAATGGCACAGCATTAGGGTACCGTATTAATATTCATGTCGGCCGCGCGAAGACGTTTAAAATTAATCTCGTTTGGGTTCTGTACATCAGCATGCGGGAACATGTGGGAATTCTATCTGAATCTGAATAAACCTTTGTTTTAAATGCATTGTGAAATACTGATACCAGTTGTGGCAAACCTTATCGTATTTCAACTGCCTGTTTGTACAATCGGTGCTGTTTTTTGATAGTAATCTAAATATACATACATACTTTCCCTGCAGAGTACCTAGTTTAACAAAATACTCAACTAGAATGATCCTAATATTTGAAACTATGAAATTATAGAGCTCTACTTTTAAATTCGCTATATTATAGCAGCACTATAAGTTTATATTTATTATATTTTCATTAAAAAAAAACCGTATACCTGATCTATTTATTGATTTAACTCTTCTTATATATTCCTTCTACAGGCAGTTGCCGGATGCGGTAACTTGAAGACAGGGCGCTATGACGCTCATTAGAAGCCTATGTTTAGCCGTGGACTAATATAGGTTGATGATGATTATGATGATATATTCCTTTGATACTTGATGATAATATAAATTCCTTTAATACTTGATCATGTTGAAACTTGATTCTTAAGTACGAACATAGGAAACTTATCTATTTTTTGTTGATATTTTCTGAATTATAATAAACTATTAAGGTTATGAAGGTGTATGGTTGTAGGTGAGACTTACCCTCTCGAAGCAGCGCACCTCAGCCAGTAACACCAGGTTGATATGAATGAACCTTGCGTCCTCGCACGAGCGTCCTTTCACTCTGAACCCAGGTCTATTATAGAAGTACTTATAACCCGTATACTCCGAACTGTCCAAATCGACCTTAAGCCCTCCTGAGAAGGTCCAATCTCCCCCACAACCACAGCAAACTCCCTTGGTCATGAACTTTTCTAGCGAGGCCGCCCTCGAGGCCTTTCGAGGGCGGCCCGGCCATGTCCCAGGGGCGGGAGCGCCCTGGGCCTCCTTAGGCCTCCTTCTCAGCTTCCAGTCTTCGCGGAGATCAGCTGGCGGCCTCCATCGCCACTTGGATATCACTCGTGGTTCTTTTGTTGGTAGTTTCAAGCTGTCCGTTGCATTGGTTGGGGTTTTTGGGATATTTGGTCGGTTTTCGAAGCACTCATGTCACTGTATCACTGTGTCAATGGATTTAGCTACGATTAACGTAAGTTCAAAGAGTTTATTTTATTCTAGAAGCTATAACGTGGAACATATTTTAATTAAATCTCCATATTAATTGTGATAATTTATTTTAAATTTGTTTTTGATCTGTTTAGTTTTTTGGTGTAGGTACAGAGTGTTTCGGTGTTTTCTATGTAGAGGTAAAATAAAAAAATATCTATCTTTACAATCTATTATAAGTATGTATATCAGTTATCCCATAACTCATACATAACACAAGCTCTGCATAGTTTGGGGCTAGATGATGCTCCCATGTCTTCCTATTTATTTTATACACAACTCTCTATCTACATGTAGATAATTGATTCAATATAAATAACCAATCTAAATACAGTAGCTTCCTTATATTCTAAGAACTTCGTTATAAATTCCCCAAAGAAAGAAAAACGTCCTGAAATACACAACAAAGGGAAGCCTGCAATCTCCACTTTCCCTAATTAAAGGGAAACCGACACTGGAGCGGGAATCACTGAATCATCTCCCACAGCCCTCTACTTAGTCATTAATCAAATAATTCGCTCGTGATTAATTAGAAAATCGGCAATTAGTAGGATCAAGATATTGTTTTTGGAAGAAAAACGACGCAAATTAATATCACCCCGGCGAAATCACCTTGTGTTTTCTGTTTACTCTATACAGATTTTACCAAAGATGGATACGTTAAAATTTAAACGACTGAGATAATTGGAACTTGATCTATCAGCACCGTACAGTGTATAGTTTATAAAGCAGTGGCTTACCACAATGCTATATATATCTACAAATCAGCTTTGCATTCTTATGCTACCGACTCTACTGGAAACGGAGACGGAATAAGAAGCGAATATTCCTTTTATACCTACGCTCATGTGAACCATACAATCGGAGCCAATAGAGAAAATAACTCAAATATTTACGGAAAATCAAATAGTCCCGGGAAATTTACTAGCATTAATCCCTTTCAGGGCGACCTTCCCTTCTGCCCGGAAATTATGGCCGGGATACATGCTTTTTATGGTGTTTCTTGTTTTTTCAGTTTGCTTTCGATGGATTACGTTTCGTATATAGTTTATTGAAAAATAATGTGATCAACACACGGTCAACTGAAAAGGCTTAGGCTCAAGCACTGATTGGAACTTTCTAATTTGTTACTAGATAATCATGAATGTCATATTTGCGGCAAGCCGAAAATATGGCGCCACGGCGCTAATTAGTTGAGACCTATGTCCAGCAGTGGATTAATAAAGGCTGGTGAACTTGATATACTTTCTATCGCATAAGTGGTACGTAGATGCAACATGCTCTAAATAACTCACAAGGAAAATAACTACTAACACTGAAAACCGAACCAATATCAAAATCAAAGTGCATTATTTCCATTAGACTTTACATGGCTTGGACACGTCAGAAACTCAAATTAGATTATTTTAATTAAACTTCTGAGAATTGCAGAGAAACTTGAACATATTATATTATATATAGTAGGGACCAAAGTTAGGTGATTTGACACTCTACCACGTGTTGAAATGTACCGACAGAGATGCATTAAAATATCCTAGTGCCAGTAGGATATAAACTTTAACACTAATTGCCTAGTGGGAGTAGGTAGTAAGACAAATGAACTAACGACTTCCATGGGACGGTTCACGAAATGCATTAAATGTACGGGGTGTTCCATTCATAGGGGATCAAAGGAAGAGGGGAGAATTGGAGAGCTTAACAACGCAAAAATGGATCTAAAAGTTATTCTACAAAGCGTAATTTCATAGAATAAATAACACAATGTGACTTGTAAAAGCAAAATGGTGATGCACATTGGAACTTCCGAACACCCAAGTTCGTTTGATATAAGTTTAGAAGTTTGGAACACCCTTTATGCAGCTTTTCTAGGCGAGACTGGTACGGGTTTTGCCTAGACACTGGAGTGATGCCAATGGGAATACAGAGGGTTTGGTGTCTTTGAAATTTAATTGCTCAAGTATTTAATCGAAGATAGCGTCTGCCAAGTAAGGGAAAACATGAACCATTGGGCACGCTTTTGTATCCTTAATAAACCTGCAGATTCGTAATTATGCATGTCTTTGTTTATCAGCCATAATATCTTAAGGGTGAGGCAGATACTCGTGGTACCGAGAAAGATGCTTTAAACGTGATTTGGTCCTTCGAAGCTTAGGTCCATCTGACTCAGGATCATCAACTGATCATCACAACATCATTTATCTTTAATATCGCTTTACCTATTATTGTATAATCTTTCCATTCTACCATCTTTAGCGTTACCATTTTTTTTGCCCTACTTGGTACAATATAAATTTAATAACTTAATCCGCCGACAACGGGGCTGATTATACCTAGAGTAAGACTACATAAGTTTAAGTTTATTTATAGTAACAACACCTTTGTATAATTTGTTTGTTGTCGCAAATAATTAAAAAAAAAAGACTGATGAAGGGATCAGAGAAGGATGACATTTGGTTTGTCTGCTTATTTTGTAAGCCTAAAGAAATAAACTTATTGATGTATACATCGTTTCTGATACCGAGGAAGGCCCTCAGGTCTGGTCATCAGAATCAACCACAACAAGAATTACGACTAGACTAAGACTGTGGGACTCCAACAGTGTTGTTATGTATTTGAAAGTTTTATTTATAAATAAATAATTCCGGACAGTCCACACAGCATCATCTAGCCCCAAGCTAAGCAGAGCTTGTGTTATGGGTACTAGATGACTGATATTATACTAATACAATACATTACATAGATATTACTTAGTTCAGTGGATAGCCATTGAACTTCTTAATTTAGAGGCGCATGAAAATTTACTTTTAATTTTTATGTTTTTAAGTACTCCTAGCATACCCTGCGAGTTTCAGTTTTCGTCAATTAGTAGTACCTAGGACAAAAAACGGAATAATAGATCATTTAGACCACTTTGGTAAGTATGAATAATGTGGATTTAAAGTTTAAATCCACATTATTCTTACTTACGAAGTTTGTCTAAGTACGACTGATGGCTTGCAAATGGCACTTTAGCCGAGATGCGTTTTAGTTAGACTTTGGTTAGCGCTTTGGTGGCCTTAACTTAAAGTTTAAACTTGATCCTTGGTTCATTGGACGCAGTCACCTATCTAACTTAACTCTGGTTCAACTTAGATAAGTTTCACTTAAGTTAGTTTAAGTTTCTTGCGAATTTCTGTTAGAATTGACCGCAATTCTACTTGGAGTTGCTTGTTCCCGGACGGTAAGTTCGATGGGTAGGAAGCCAGGTTATACTCATTTAATTTAAAACCTCTCCACTCGTAGCTTCACAGATTTTCCGCGAGAAAAAATAGTTGTAAACGTTAATCCCGTTGTAAAACTGTGTGTTTGTAAAATTTCAGCTCAATTCGTTCAGGTATTTTGGCGTGAAGAGGTAACGAATAAACATCCATCCATTCAAAATTTCCGTTTAATAATATTTACGTAAAGTGATGCAAATTTATTAGATAATGATGTCTTCAAGGTCGCTTCATTATATCAACTTATAATTGTCCAAGACATCACCACCAACGCCTCAGGTAGCCTACCCCGAACAGTATTTTCAATCCTATCTAATTTAATATTTCCTCCGGTCTATAATCGCATCTTGTATCTAACGTACATACAGCCTACAAAACCAGTCATTTTGGTTCTCAGTCTATTATTTATTAACTTCAAAAAAAGTAGACAGCCGGATATTAAACCCAAAACATTTATATTGAAAACCATCAACTCCCATTCCAGCAATAGGTTGCCACAAATATCGAGACCGGTGCCAACGAAAGCGGTTTGATATTCAACTTAAACCGAGTCTATTTCCTTCGTCTCCGGTATTGACAATAACCGAGATATCAAGTACCGATAAATAGTTCGGCAGTTATCTGTTAACCGGAAGTTCCGTAACTATTTCAACTGTTATCGAATGTCTATCCGCAAAGTTTATTCAAGTTTGTTAAGTGTAACCCGCTTTATTTACTGCACCTATAAGTTAAACTTCTAAAAGTCAATAAGCTTAACCTTTTGATAGCTGAAGTTGTAAACACTAAATAGCAGTATTGGCTAGAAAAGTAGTTTGTTTTTCCTGAGAAGTTGGAAATAAGTTAATAATAACCCAAATAACTAAAGAACACATTTACAAAAGCCTGTTGGGGCTGGCACTCATTCAGTTTGAAATATTTTACGGGAAATTTGTTATAATTTCATTGATTTAAATTTATAAATTTACATATTATATTTTTTTCAAATAGCATTACATTTAAAGTGTAGCTTACAGAAACGGGGAGGGGGTGGTAAGAATACATTACAAAAAAAAATCATCTCCTTCGAGTAGCTATGATGAGTGCTTGAAGCACTCAAAACAGATGAAAACGACTCAAGGACTTTTTAAAAATGTCTTTGAAACGAGTGCCTGGAAATCTTGCGCACTTGCGCACTTCTTATATTTAGCAACGTGAATTCAGGTTTAAGAAGGCAATAAAAGTTGATATTCGCTGAAAGGGCTCTGTGCCGTGTGCTACTTATGGAGGGGGGAGGTGGAAGTACCTTCGAGGGTGTTGCCATCATTTAGCAAAGAAGGGCTCGCTTGTTAGCTTGCTTGCCTATTTTGTAACCAACGCAAGGAGCACTTATTGTATATTATTATAAAATATTTTTAAAATAAAATTTATTATTTAACATTTAATTTCCTTAATGTTAATTTATTATTATTGAATGTAATGTTTTAAAGATTACATATTGGGCACCTGTGTTTGCACACACACTTGTGCACTAATAAGTCCTGCGCCCATGACTGGTATGGAGCCAAATATCGAGAGGAGTAATCAAAAATTTAAGATTTTAGCAGATACCTAACAACTTGTTATTTTTCACTGTTTTTCCCGGTACGGTACAAAATATTTGGATAGGTAGGCTAGATTTGTTTCCGCGTATTCCTATACCCAGATAAATCCTATTTAAATTTGTGCATACCCGTTAGAAGTAGAAACATTCTGTTTTCCGTTTAAACTGTTTTGTACCTGTAACAAAATAAAGGAAATGTAATTAGTCACATAGTTATTAGAATTAGAGATAAGAGATTAAAAACTAAACTTATGTATACCTGAAAAATATTGACTTGATATTTTCCTACGACCACTTCTCGCAATTATGTTGGAAATACTCCTTTCATTTTCAATTTTATTTTAATTACTATCACACAAGACTAATTAGAATGTGAAAACAATTCTCTACATTGTAACATAAGAGTGTGTGCAAACAGTATGATATAGTTAAAGCAACTTCATTATTTGTAATGCCAACGAACAGAACAACAGAACACCAAATCTACTATGTAATTGAGTACACAAATCAATTTAATTGATAGATTGTTTGCAAAATTCTCCAGTTAGCTCAATCGCTTTAAATGTAAATACTTGTTTTAATTTATTTCTATTCTTTGATTGCTATTTCTTTTAACAGTAAATTATATTAAGTTTTCTATATTTGGAATTCTGCGAAGAACGAAGACGTTAATAAGTCAAGATCCAATTTAAGGAGTAATCTTCTTAAATTCATAGAGTCCCTTAATTTGGGGGTTTTGGAGGACATTTCCCGGAGGAAATCAATACCTACCGATGTTATTTAGGTTTATTTTTGATTGCCTTTATTGATTTCTACTTTTTGATTGCTTACTTTTTGACTCACTGGTTCATTATTGGATTTTTTACTTTAGTTTAGTGACTTGCTTGCCAAACTTCATCACCAAGTCGTAAAGAAATCTAAAGAAATATTTTTCTACTGCACCAAATTTTCATTTAATTTTGATTCTGTTCTCTTTTGTTAATTTTCCTGTGCTGTTTGTGTGTGTTCCCTATAAAAGGTCTATCTATTTATCTAAATGTTACCTGCATTTAAGTAGTTGGTGCCTTCACAATGATTTTCAACACTACGACCGTAAACCAATAAAATTACAAACACGTGGTACAGACGTAAACCCATCACCGCATAAAAAACTCGTTAAAATCGATACACCCGTAAAACCAATGGTACGGCGATTCGCTAAAGTTTGCACAGTCGCCGGTAACAAGCGGTATAAATAATTCACGAAACTTGACGGGAGGGGGTTCGATTTATGCGGATGCAATACGGACCTAATGATCTTAGATTTGAAGGGATCTCTGCGGGTTGAGGTGTTTAAGATGAAGAGGAACAATTTATTTGAGATAAAATATATATACTTTGTAATAGTCACATGACTGAAGGAAGCGGTTTATTCATGTGGTTCTCAGCCTGTTTCATTGGATATTTTATACTAGTAACGATTTATTTACTTCTTCGATATCTACGCTATCAAAAGGCGTTAGCTACGCCGTAGAGGGTCTACGAAGGAGCTACGAATATTTCGTTGTTCTGAAATTCTGACCCAAAGAAGTAGGTCTAGTAAGAGAAACGTTGTATAAGCTAATGTAGTGGTAAATATAATTTGGAATTTTCGTTGTTAATACGGTACATAGGTACTCAATCTTTAAGCGTATACAGCGTCGATAGTAAAAAAAATGTGGCTTTGGCTTCTAGAACCACAGGAGTAAAGTAACTTTAAAACTAAATATATAATAGCAGTATTTCCATTGCAAGACGAACAAAGCGCTAGTAATCTAGTACAGTGAACGCAAGAAACACATTACCTCTATTTGCTGAAATACGGCAAAGAATCAGAGCCGTACAGTTGAATAAAACAAATCTGTCTTCGTGGCGTTTAGCTCTTATTTCCATCCGCTACTCAGCTATTTCCTACTTACGGTGTGGAACATGTAGTAAGCTGAAGCGAGTTGAGATGGTAAGAAAGAGTATGATCGGTGTGTATTGAAGAACATGGATGTAAATCGGTTCCTCGACCCATCTGTCATTGTTCTGTTTTAGTTAATTGTAGTTCTGATTCTTGTTATTATATTTTAACTCTTTAAAAAAATGACTTTTCAATTTCACTTCCATGGACAAAGCTTCCTTGCATTTTAGTTTCCTAAAGGCACTAAATGATTCTAACATAAAAACCATCAACTGGTTTAATTTATTCTTTAGTCTTATCTTAATCAGTAGATGTTTGACTCTAGAGTATGGTAAACAAAATTAAATAAATAAATAAAAGACGGGTGTGCCTGTTTCGTTACGATTTATTTGGCAATTGGTTGTCGCGATCCTATCATAATAAATGTTAAACAATGTATTTAAACTGAAAAGATTTATGGGGACTGGTTATAGAAACGCAAATCTTGTGTACTTCATACCACACACGGGCCATTTCCTCTTTGGCGTCGTAGGAAGCTCCATCCGACAACTATCCGCCCGCCGCCGTCGCCGCCCGCCCTCGAAGGCACGCTCGCTCGGTTCGCATGGATTTTTGTTCATTATTTCTAAACCAAGGATTTTATTCTTTACCGTATTTCGTATTTTCCTGTGCTATTTACAAAATATACTTCTATGTATGCGACTTTCGTTACAAAACAGAGGAAGAACATTTAAAAGAGGGCAGCGGGAACAATAGATGAATTATTTAAGGATTTGGCTTAAGTTTGTTAAGTGATCATTTTATTTTACGAAAACAAAACACTAACCAACACAATCTTTGTCAATGTAATTGAAGACAAGGCTGGTAATAAAAAAAATTACAAAGTAAACGCAAAGTTTAACATTAAAATAAGAGTTTGAAATAAAATTCCCTAGAGTGCAAAATACTCCAATGTGCAATGATAACACTTGACAGCCCCACCGACAGATAAATAGAGAATTTATGTCGTTATCGGCAGAGCTGAGAGTCGGTTTAGCAAATCGGCCGCGAATCGTTCATCCCTACTTATTCCCTTCCAGACTATTTCACACGGTTTCTTTTCCCGAGATGGCAGCGACAACGAGACTCACACAAAAATAAGTCGCAGAAGTTTGCAAAGTGGTAAAACTTACAAGGCGTTCAGTTTTAGGTTTGTTTTCACTGTGTAATGTGGCCGTACCTAAGACTTTTTAAACGCGATGGCAAGGACCGAACTACAGAAAACAGATTCAATTTTATTTCTCAGTTATTCCATTCCTTGACCCTTTGTAAGTTTATTTTGTATCCTTATGCATTTCTGTTAAACCTAGATTTTCAATGTTCTAGCTCACAGAGTGGAGCTGGTGACTCGTAATACAGGTTATTGTGAACCTAAACCAGGCACCAATCTCTCACACCTATAATATAATATAATATTTGTAAACACAATACTTTGCACTTGTCACTTGCACATGTCTTCTAGTAACCAAGCTTGTAAAGAAATTTTATAGAACTTTTTGCAGAAATTTGTTCCGTTGGTCTGGATGTTTGGTACGTATTAAAAAAATATCTATGCACTACATCAGTTATCTAGTACCTAACCATAACACAAGCTTTGAGTAGCTTACTTAGGGGCTAAATGGTGTGTGTGGATTCAGCATTATTTATTAGAAAAAAAATTGAAGTAAGGAGAAAAAAGGGATTCTATTCCAATGTCACCCATGAGTTTCATGTTTTCCTATGAACATACATCGAAAAAAAAACTGTGTTATTATTTAAATTTTTATGTCGGTTTTATTTCAAGTGAATGGATTTGTTTTAGTCACTTTTAGCCTATTTTTATTCATCAGTATTTTTGATCATGGTTTCTACAGTCTACTATTATGATTGAAGCCTCGCAGTCCATCCACCGCACCCGTATGTCTCAAGCAATATCCCGATTCTGAGAAAACACTCGGTTTGGAGCGCGTCGGAGTGTGAACTACATTCATGTGATACCGCCAACACACCCCCCCAGCCTTCTCACTAAAATAGACCCAATAATTGTAGGGTTATAGTTCAATGACTCTAAAATAGGAGCTTTCATGCACTTATTTTGTATCAAAATTTAACAACAAAATGAAGAAATCATTCATAAAAGCATGATTCTCAAACGTCGGGTTTGACGAAGAGGGGAAAAAATACAAATAAATAAAAATGTTGATGATACTAAAATAATGATTCCAGAAACGTCCTATTACCAAATAATATACCTAACTTTAAGGGCTAGTCAGGGCACAAGCAAAGGTTTTTGATCCCTGAATGTTTCTCACAGAATCATAAAACTGTACCGGGGTAGGGACCGCTAGAAAGCGTCGTCGGGAGCACAAAACCATTACAATAACCGCCTAGAAAGCTTAGTTCACGCCAGCTTGCTCCCAAACTGTGTCTCGTACTAAGCCGGCCTACTCGAGATGTGCAGAGCAGCGTGTCCTGCTGTCAATTAGCGTGTTGCACGGTCTAGATGTTGCATTCTCCATCATTTATAAATGCACGCTGTATGAAATTGCGGGATTTCGGGACTCCGGGGCGAGCGACGGGTTAAATGTGTCTGAATTCCTGTTTTGGTTGAAATACTCTGAATCATGGTGGCATGAGAACAATCGTAACACATATAGTATCTAAGACAGTAGATAATAGTTTGGAAGTTATTGAGGAAAATGATCGATTGAATTAAATATGAAATTGGAGCGTAAAGTGGTTAGACGATGTAAATTTTGTTGTCAATTAAACTTTTATTCTAGTCTCGGAGTTTTTATTTGCTGTATTCTTTTTTGTTATAATAATATATATAAGATACTAATATATTTAAGATATATTTATATTTTTTTAATATATTTAAGATACATTATTGGACAAGTAACTGCAACTTGGTCAATGTACATTTTATAGAGTAAGTATAGAAGGATTTTATATTGACACGTTGGCAAGATATTATAAACATTTTATGATGGATTTTACTCGCGCAGTATCAAGTGAAAACATTGTTGATAGTTTTATCTAGGTGCATCAGTTCAGAATGTGAGCAAAACTCATAAGTATAAAATGCATAAGTGTACATAAGTTTATAGCTGTAGCAGAGGTTATAACCTTATTTTATTTTAGCTAACATCATTTTTATTCGCAAGTTTATTTGAAACTTTTTATCTCACGAGTTTATGTAGGTCTTTTCGGTGTTTGATGAAATATTTCGCCATAAAACTTAAACTTAGCGAGTTAAGTGACTAACTTTTTGCTAAATCACCTTTTGCAGTACCTAATTCATCACTTCTCGCCCAATTTGCCTGATGTCCGCCATCTTGGAAAATGGCGACGAAGAGTTACTTGATGAACCTCATTAGTTTGAGTTACTGGCTCTTTGATATTGCTGAGTGTTTTAAGTGTTTATTAAAAATGGTGAAGATGTTTCTAATTTATCTGTAAATACTTTAAATCCTAAATTCTGACAAACTATATTTAAAACAACTTTTAATAGGTTTGTTTATATGTAGACGTTTTACTTTAATTCATACGCACCTTAATAAATAATTAAGCTAACGGAATTTTTATTTAATTTTCGGATCAATTCTTGAGTATATTTTTGCGACATTCCTCATCCATCTTCTAGAAACGTATTTACAAAGCTGCGATATTCTCACAAAAAGCCTGTTTTTTCGGTTCAACGGCGACCCTTCTGTCATTTATATCCTCTAAGGTCCACACAATTACTGGCAGTCCCAGTATCCAAGTAACCATCAAACAAACACACATACTGACAAATAACCCCCCTCTGCACCCCAAGTGGGGGTTGATTGATGTTGAACCCCTGTCTCCAGCTCTTCGGAGCGAACAAATCTCGGTTTTAGTATTTTTTGTCGATTATTTTTGTTTTGGACGCCTGATGGAAACCTGATAGCAAACCATTGCTATTGCTAAGAGAGAAAATGAATATAGAATGGGCTGTGAGATTAAAAAGAGTCTCCAAATTCTACCAATTCTCTTGGAAAAATCAATAGGCAAACATTGGTAAGCGGAAATCGACCGGGAACTGGGGACAGTGTCCACTGCCGGCTTCTAACTTATGTGCCAATATCGGGCCGCACTAAATCAGCAATGTGCGCGCTGATTTACAGCCGGCGATCTTATTATGATCTAAGTTATAGTAGCTGAGTAAATTAGATCCTCACATCGATTATTTCTACCTTTTTCATTGTCTTGAGAATGGGATCCATTTAGAAATAGAGTAAATACAGTCGGCTGGATTAAGTTGTAGTATTTTATTTTGTTTTATTCCGTTAAAATACTTAAAATATAGTAACTAAGTAATAAGGCCAAAAAGGATTAGAACACAAATAGAATTAAAAAGAATACAATGTTTACCTATTCATGTACTTAGTACCTTGTCACTTTAGAGTAGACAATCAAAATAAATAATCCTATTATGTTTGATTTCGAAGAAATATATGTTGAATATTTTATCAAAATCAAATTAACAAAACATAGCAGATCCGGTAGGCTGCAGTCACTGCTTTCCACCAGGCAGGTCGCATGCTTGTTTGCCACCTTCGCGGTATAAAAAACATACATTTATATTTTATAAATAGTAGGGTAAACCACCCATATATTGGCACTTTAAGCGCTGTTACAAAACAAAATGCCTAAAAATCAAAATTCACTGAAATAATATTCCTTAAAAATGCGTTCAGACATTAGAGATGTAATAAACTAATGTTCTTTACCTTTTATAAGACGGGATATTTACGCGCACTATTATTATTTTAAGTTTTTTTCAAAACGTGTATCTACACCATTTATTGGCAGATATTGACCCATTATTGGCACATAGAAACCCAATTATTGACAGTAGTGCCAATAATTGGTATGTAAAGGTAATCCTATTATTGGCCCCACATACCCAGGTTGACATCAGGGTATATTAAACAAAATTCATAGGATCTAGACAAAGGTTTATTATGTACCTGATACCTGTTAGGTACTTATAATATTCTTCGTGCCTATAATAATATTTAACCAGTTAACATATTCTTAGGTACGCCTACATAATATCACATTGACATTGAAATCAGGTTTTAATAAAGTTATTAGGATTGAAACCTCAACTTCTAATCAGTCTTCCGATTCGGCCAAGATCTTTTCCAATTCCGAAGTAGATTTTTTTTAGTCTTAAGAGTCTGTAATTTTTATTTCGTTTGGAGAGTCGGCACGTGACATGGGTGGATCATAAATCAGTCCGCTTTCAGTTATATAAACAACACTTGGCTGAGCAGCTTGTGAGTCAATGTTTACTTCGTCACATATTCATATTATTCAAAAGGATTTGCACATTGTCTTTCTTTTTTTTTATAAGTACTTGTTGTTTTTTTTGTTGACAACAAGCTCCCAGACAAGGTTAGTGAAGCACCTAGTTTCGAAATTTTAAAATAAGACAAAAAAACTGGCTTGTAGACATTCGAATGCTGCTGGTTCGTCGCAGGGGCGGCTTGCTCCTTACGACTGCTGCTGTTCTAACTGGGTAGCTCCTCCCGTCAGGTGCGGATGCTAGCTCTCGTAAGCTCGCTGATAAAGCTTAGATCGCTGAACTCCACGGGTTGCTGGTGCGTCCGAAGCTCACAGTACGACTTTTTACTATCGCGCTATGAGTTCTCGAACGGTATCTCGAAGGACTATGAAGATTTTTCTTTCTGGGCTCAGAGACACCTTATCGCTCGAAGGACCATGAAGAATTATTTCTGGACTCGGAGACACCTTTTTGCTCGAAGGACCATGAAGAATTATTTCAGGACTCGGAGACACCTTTTTGCTCGAAGGACCATGAAGAATTAACCGCTAGCTAATCCTGGGATGTTGATGTAAAAGTCGAGTTTGTCGGTAAAAGCTATATTCAACTTATATACCTAGAACTACGATTAATGATGCTGACGGTATCGCTGGTAGTGATGCACTGTCTGCTGGCTGACCTAGTGACCGCTCGTTACCTCCGCGGTCACGTATGTACTACCTAGTTAATCTGACCTGCTGAGGCAGCTACCTAGTTTAGGAAGCTAGATGATCGATGTGTATCGAATTGAAGACGTTCTACAGTCATGATGAGTTTTAAATTTTAACAAATTTAATTAAATATATTTTTATACCAATTTTTATAATAATTAAAAATTTTATGACGTGTGATTTGACAAATTATAAATAAAATGTTTATCTGTTTTATTTTGTCCATTCTATATTTTATTTTCTTAGTTTTGTTCTAAAATACTTGGCTTGGCAGGAGCGCTTAAGTATTGTTTAAGCTAGCCAATAATTAGATTTTTCATTAATGATATGGTGCCAATATTTGGGAAGACGGTTTAAAATGCACAAGTAGGAATACACAAGCAATAACAAATCTTTTATCTGTTAAATAACAACTTTAGATAACAAAAAACCATTTCATTAAAAAATCCAACTATCGGCAGGGGTGCCAATAAATTAGAATTATGTCTTTTCTACATACCAAACATTGGCACTGCCTAAAACAAGAAATCAGTATAAACAAATTGTAATTTTTAAGCATAATTATGTTGCAAAATTATAACCACATTCATCAAAAACTTTCGGCCTGCGCGGATACACTCATATGACCAAAACAAGACTATTTTGAAAACCACTAACCTTAGCAAAAAAATAAAATTTGAAGAGGTTTCGCGGGATTCGATGAGACGCTAAGTTCAAAGGATCATAATTCCGTTTGTATGACATATCATGCAATGAATCTGCCAGCTAAGTGAAATGTAAACCTACCAATTATTTTTTAAATATTTTCTCATTGATCCATCGTACAGCATGCTTAATAAATAGTTTAAATACTCAAGTGCCAATAAATTGGGGGGATGCCAACAATAGGGTGGTTTACCCTAGTAGGTCATGAAACAAACGAAGGAACTCCACGAAAACCCTAAAGAACAAACCCATAAAGATTTGTTTTACTACTTTGTAAACGTCACCGGTCGTTTTAACAAATCGTTACCTCCCCTTCCCTTCTTGGTCCTTTTACCCGAGTGATAGCTAATGTCGTGGTCATTCTCAATTAATGTTGTTCTTTTGTTTCGCTTCTGCTCCAATGGGCGAAGTTTTTATGATTTGCTGAAGCGTTCTCTCTGCTAATAGTTTTTTTACACCTGAGTTATGCGAAAATAACTCAAGCCAATATGATCGTTGCCAGTAAAAAAATATAGTTTTTGTTTTTCAGGAAAAGCAGACGGTTACTAAATTAAGATTCTCTGATATGAACGTAACAGTTCTAGATTTTATTTTAAAACTGACTGCTGAAATTTTTACGACTTAGGATCAGGAGGATATTAGACAACAACTCATACACAAAGTTCAGCTTAACTTAGAACAAGATACAGCATTACTTAGAACGCAGTGTAGTACTTAGTATGGTGATTGACACAATGAATCTTTACACATTTTACTCCAATAACATAGAACCTTCTTGAATGGGTATCATTAGAATTTCAGCAGATATTCATATTCCGATGGAATCGACTACTAGCGAACGAGTTTCCGAATAGTTTAGATACAAACATGCAACTATTTGCGCGCCAACTCTCTTCATATTGGAAGCTATACTTTCTCTTGATATATTATGTAGTTATTGTTGTAGGCTCCGCTGGCACAAGGAATTTTAAATCTCATAGCACATTGGTACAGTTTAACAGCTTACTTGACTTATTTGTATCGTTTGACAGCTTACTATATGTTGCATTAAAGCCCGTTAAATAAAAAAAGTATTTCGATAAGAATCATTTCAAATACATGACATAACATTATGTATCTACAATGAAATTATTGTTGACATCCACTAAGATTTTATTAATTGGTATACACCGAAAGGATACCGAATTATTACCGGTTCTTTGTTCAAGCTTGCTAAGCTCATTCCAAGTTCGGCAAGTCAATATATCCGTAATGTAATCCACACGAGTAAAACTACAAGCTAATGGTAACCAGGATTATTCAAACTATTTGTTGTTGTTTGTCTTTTGGTCGAGCAGCGAACAAGCTTCAATGCTGTACAGCAAACATGAACAGTTTTGCTTCATTCTCAACTTTACAACATAACATTACTGAAACATAGTCGAAAACTTTTGAAAACAGTTTATTTGTATTAATAACTAAACGTAGCTACGACAGCGTGAATTGCAAGTTGTACTGTACTGATTAATTAGTAACGTGCATTTAATTTACACTGATAATATTTATACGAATAATAACTAATACTGTTTTAATTTTATACAACGTCATCTAGCCACTAATAAGTAGAGTTCCGTTATATTTTGGGTATCAGATGACTGATTAGCTACTTTTTGAAAATATTTTATCTATAGTTTGAAAACACCCAGCCCCAGAACAGATATTTGTTATTACCTGTTTCACGACGGTAATCAAACCCATACTTTGTGTCTCAGATGAACCATCGCTTACTGAGCCAAGCAGCTCAAAGCGTTAAGAGTATTAAATCCTATTTACTATATGCAGAATTTGTCGAAATCCTACCTAAACGCTTAGTTAGGACATTAGACTCGACCGTCTGGCATCCTAACGCCTGTTAAGTGGATGGTGTGCCGAACTAAACCATA
Organism: Eupithecia centaureata; assembly: GCA_944547425.1. NCBI lineage: Eukaryota > Metazoa > Arthropoda > Insecta > Lepidoptera > Geometridae > Eupithecia > Eupithecia centaureata. The sequence goes on along the minus strand of OX155693.1, from coordinate 501,835 downwards.
GGAAACTCAATAGGGCTGGCAAACCCATCGACTGGCCACACGCGTATATCGATAACATGCACACCACATATCGATACGGCGAGACAGAGACATAAGGCATTGTACTGGCCACCCATTTCGCATCACGACGACGCCCCGCCACTACACTAAGCTCTAGTGGCTAACGTCTTAATGCTATCTACACATTAGAGATGGAACTGGTTTCGATGAAACAGAATAATTTTGTCGATGACTGGCTGGGACTTAATAAGTTTTTCGGAAAACGGGTGGATGGATGAGTCGAATCAATAATAAAAGGCTAATAAAAGATAGTTGTAAGTTAATTCAATTGTTCGTTGCATTGATAGGTTTAACAAATTGTAGGTACGTGTGAAATTTAGAAATTCCGTTGTATACCGGAATTATATGATAAAATAAGTGGGAGCGCCACTTCAGGTGCTGTTTGCACCTTAAAATAAGAATGACAGTTTTGGCATTCCTTTCATGGTTTATTTTTTTAATCATCATTTTTCATTAGCCATAATTTTTTTCATTGCATCAAGAGTTCAATTCGATTACAACAATGCCCATCTTATCAAATCATCGACACCACCCCCTCCCTAGCACCGCAGGTGCATCAACAGTGGCGATCAATTGCTCGATACCCACCGTGCGTCCTACGAGTAACTTCCCGTGGACGTGCGATGCGAGAGTAATCTCTTTATGACGTCATGGACACAGCCATGACAGTCATGGCCTGCTGAAAGCTGTTTTCGAACGGTATCCTTGCTTTGCCAATGATGGCTTTGCAGAATTTGTCCCGCTTTGGGAAAACGTTCGATGGTAAAGCAATGCCCCAAGTAATACTGAGTTTCAATGGCAAATAAATTGCACTGTGTGTCTAAAAAGAAAATTTCGTCTTTTTTTGAGAATGCAACAATAAAAAAAGGGCATCGACACGATAGAAAAAATATTATCTAATTGTACGAGACGTGGGCAAAACGGTCGAAGTCGTAGTCATACAATCAAAAGAATTACTACTATTTTCGATTATATTCTTTATTCCACTTGTGAAAAACAGCGATTTTGCTTACTGTTTTTGAGCAGCAGAGTCACCGTTTTCGATCGAGAGAGAGGCGAACATTTTTATTACTTCAGGAGTCGACTCTTGATGTTTTTTATGGCACGTATAATGTTAAAAACAAAAATATAAAAATCATAATAATATAATCAAACAAACGGTGAAAGCTGAAAAAAAAATATGCTGAACAATCCACATAACATCATCTAGCCCCAAGCTAAGCAAAGCTTGTGTTATGGACCAGACTGTTATAAACAATCAAAAATATTTTTAAAAAGAGTTATTGTTATTTCCTGGAAAGGAATTGAATTGATTGAGGTGATTTTCGTCGATTCAGTTTTCGAAAAGCTACTACAAAGTTTTTTACCTTTAGTTTTTGAAACAGCCAATAAAATATAGCCCTTTCATTTGATACCATCTTTAAATACCTTTTACGTGCATCGATAAAAACTTACTAAGCTTAGTTTGGTAAACTATCAAACAACTTAAATAGGTAGTATAACTTAAAGCTATAAATTCGGGTGTATTTTACTTAAATTAAATTGTATTTTTCGATCCTACTCGTACTTTCGATTTTGTTTGTTGGCTAAGCCAACAGAGTCGGTTGAAGAATATTTTACTTTATTTTCCAAATGGTTATTTTATTTCGTTACTTTGAAGTCTGACTGCGATGGAGTAATACCTTGAAAGGCTAGGGTTGTCACAGAGCCTAATGTATTACATGATTTTAACAACTTTAGAAATAAGAATATCCTAAAAGTAAACTTGATACAAGCTATTTTTTAAATTACACTCTAAACTACTATACACTTATGAATAAAAGTGTTCTGGTGTTAATCAAACTAACACTTCTATCAGGAAAATTAATGAACAACACAATAAATATGAACCATAGTAGTTTCTCTTTATAACAGCGATGGTCCTGTCCAAAATTAAAAAAAATAAAACAAAAATACAACAATTCAGTTGACACAGGATCTTGCAGACCAAAAAGAAACATTGTATAATTCTATATTAATATTAATGACTAGTGGTAATTTATGTTACTATTCTCAAAAAAATGATTATTTGTTCTGTGTTACCAGCTGGTTGTCTAGTGTCAACCCTGTGTAAGAGCGTATCCGCGCTAATCCGGCTGAGCCTCGCGGCCGAGCTCTTTAGGCCCCGCGGATTACGCCGTTATTTGTATATCACTCCATATTCGGCTGTAATGTACTAAAACTTCGCTATTTGCAACTTTAGCAGGAAATCTTTTTTGGTTAAGGGCGTTAGAGACAGAGCCTTAAAGACGCTCTCTTTCCTTTTTTCATCTTCCGTATTTTCACTTTTCACACCATTGTCACCGATCAAGATGCATTTATAAAGATGCGCGTTCGGAACTGCTTCTTAATAGACGATATGATATTTTCAATTATTTGTTTTGTTTTGGTGCTTAAATCATCGGTCTTTAAGTCAAGGGATTTTGAGGGTGTGTGGATGTGGTATACTTGGGGGACTCCAAATCCCAGCCTAGAATTAAGAGTCCCTAGTGCACTAGCACCATAGGGCATTTGACATCCTAAAATCTATACTAACAAAAGTAATTGAAAGCTTTCCTCTTTACCACTAGGTTTCAACGGGACCATAGTAACTTTCTGAAATTCAATAACGTATTTCTTTAGGCTTTAACAACGTATCGTAACTCTCGATCGCAAGTGGCCCACCCTTCACATCCATAACCAATAAGGCTCTGCCCTAATCCTTAGGACACAGCATGGGCGGGTCTGCTCCACGTGGATTTACTACCAGGGTACTAGATTAGTACTAGTTTACGCATACACAGGCAGGAGAGTACTACTAAAACTCACATTAGGTATCTGCAGTAGATAATATTTGATGGTATCAGATTGGTCTAAGGACTATGGAAGCGAAACTATATAATGTCTTTATTAACAACGAAAATTACAAGCAAAGGAATAGAAAAATTACAACTAGTATTTACAATTGAAACCATTGAGCTAACAGTGAAACTTACATTCATCTCCGCGATGGTTTTAAGGATACGTCCGAATGGATAAAGGGCGCGAGAAATACCCAGGTGGAAATGGAAAGACAAGGTATGAAGAATGTCACCTTTAAGCTTACGATAGATACCGATGTAACGAGGAGATCCATCCATCTCAGCGTTGATTGACGATGATGTAAGACAATGTTGATTACCGTAGTAGATTTTGATTCCTTTATTTCATTTTAACATTTTTTGATTTCATAATCGTAATCATGATTGTTAAACGACGACGGGAGTATCGCTTCTATACGACCATTACTTTATGTTAGACTTAGCACCTACAATACTGAGGGTACCAAACTGTTATCATTTCGTGGCGTCAGATAAGCCGAGTTGGGTTCTAGAATTTAGACGAACAAGTTAGGCCCTAACTGTTACAGAGGCTCCCGTGATAAGGGTTATCAATCGTAAGTTATAGTTGGCTTAGGATTAACAAATTGAATGTTTGCTTTTCTTATTAAACTTTGAAGTTTTCTTTCGGCTACTTTGGCAAGGGGTTTGATTTATATGGCAGCTAGTGTATGGAAAAACATTACGCTCTTTCTTTATTCGCTAGTTAGTTAAATAAAAATCTTTTTTGTGTGCCAAATTTAATTGACGACGAAATAAATGCAACTTCTTTATTCCCAAAAGACACCAAGAGATTTAATTTGATCAAAACTTCAACGCTAAATGAAAATAAATAGAACGAAAAATAAATGGAATTAATGAATTCTTGTCTTCGAAAAACTCCCCACAGTGTAATGACGTGAAAAGTAACAAAATGTTTCTTAGAAAAGAGACAGTAAATCGAAACAAAAACAAAACACGACCACAAGAAACGGGCGGCGCAGAAACAAGGAAATCCAGAAATAATTACATCCACAATAATCCCGCTTTCCACTAAAAATCCGATGTGACTGATGACGAAGTTCGCGCCGCATCGGAGCGCTGGGATTGGTCCGGGAATAAGAGAAAATGGCGATTTTGATAATGGGTATTTTCTATATATTATGATATATATCTATCTATTTAATGTCAATGTATTGGGTATATCAGTCGTCTAGTACCTTATCACTAACTCTGCTTAGCTTGATACTGAGTGTCTGACTCCAACATTGTTTATTTTATTTTTAAAGTAAAATGACAACATCTCAAGAGATACTATCCTTCCTCCTTTGTGACCCATGTTTACGAATAATAGTACATTGTTACCCAAGTGTTGAAAGTAACTTATTTGGTCCCGAGACGCACGAGGGCGCCAATAGTTCGAGGGACTACATAAGTTACTTTCACCCGAGGTAAACACTGTGCTTTTTTCATTACGAATACAAGGAAATTTAAATAAAAAACATGAGAAAACAAATTAATCAAATTGCCGCAATTATTTTTTTATTTGTTAGTCCATCTAGGACAGGCGAAAGCCATAAAGCCATACTGCCTTGTCTTTCGTATTTTTTGAATTCAGTGAATTGTCGCTAAGGCGATTTTTTTTTTGCTTCATCCTTTATTCTGCCACTACTATGATTCAATAGTAACGTTATAGCTGTCAGTTGAAAACGATTCTACCTAGGGCGGAAAAGTATCACTTTCAACCCGCTCTTCAGGCATGTTCAGACCTACTTTCCGAGTATGAGTAATGAAAACCCTTTTATATGAACTTCACAAGAAATAAATTACTTGAACAGAAACACATATTTTTTCGTTGAATCCCTACAGTATCTCCTTTATAATGGACGGATCTTTTAACAAGACTAAGTGCTAGTGACACACATTAAACTAAACAAAGACTAATACGCTTAAAAACTAAACTTCCTTTAACTTAAACTAGATATATAATAGTTTCAAAAAAGTAGGTACCTTGTTCTCTACTGCTGGTCATTTTACTCGCCCATTCAAAAGATTTAAACGCGCTCCCTATCTAATTTAAATCTCAATAAAATTGTTAAACTAAAACAATTTTATCGGGCATTAGTTAATTATGATAATATTATTAACTCCGCTGCAGTTTACACCTTGTGCCATGTTTGAGTAAAAGATTAAGAAGTCACCAGTCGAACACGCTTCCCTACTTTGTTACCCGTTGTACTAATAGGGTTGTCAATTTATCACTTCATTGTAAAAGCTATTCGATTAGAATTTAATTGAGAACGTACAGTCGGCTGTGGCGAACTCAGAAATCAATAAGTTTATTTCTATATGCTTACAAAATAAACACTGAGAGAAGTCTTATTTTAAAGTATTTTGTAATGTATAAATATACCATAGACTGAAAAACGACTAACAACAAGAAAATAACATTAATTAGAAGAAACAGATAAGAATATACTTCGCCAAGTCTGTGACCATCTATTATATGGAAAATATGTTCACAATTTTTACTAGGCATTATTGTTTTTGACAATTTGGATTCAACAGGCAATTAGTGAAATCAACCTGCAAATATTGACACTAAAAAAATAAAGGTTTCATTAACTCGTCGTTTTGGTGTTTCCAAAACATAAACTACGTCTTCCGTACCCAATGCTATCCCGTTACAGTAGAGCTCTCAACTCTACTAGGCCGGCAATGACTGGTGTCAACCCTACAACACTCACACACCCAAGCCGCAGCGATCAATCACACGCTCGCTCCGCACACACACATTCAGAGCACGCAGTTATATTACATTAAACAATGATATAACATCGACACAGGGAAATAAGAACAGTTGACAATATCAAGGATTTGCTAATATATTAGAAAAATGACCGAGAGGAAAAATAAAACTAATAGTCAATTTATTTGAAATAAATGTATCCTGCGGAAAATACTTATTCGTATAAGTCTTAATTATTTTCCGGTCACTTACACATCAGTGTGGTAAGGGATTGTCACATATTAGAAAAAAAAATCTGTGTATCTTTTATGTATTTTAAGAGCTATTCTATTTTAAGAGATTTTTTTCTTTTTGTTTACAAAATTAGCACTTATGTACACGAAAATCACTACATAGTATAAAATAAAGTCGCTTTCTCTGTCCCTATGTCATTATGTCCCTTTGAACGCTTAAATCTTTAAAACTACGCAACGGATTTTGATGCGGTTTTTTTTTAATAGAGTGATTCAAGAGGAAGGTTTATACGTACAATAAAACCGTGCGAAGCCGGGGCGGATCGCTAGTTATAAATAACTCTAAAATTCTCTTCACTAATTTTTTTGTTTGACAATAAACTGTTGAATACATAATTTGTAACAGTAAAATAAATAAGTACTTTGATTTGTAAAAAAATTATTAGAACGAAATTTTGTAACTCTCATCAAAATCTTCAAGGAATTTGTAACTGAGCTCTTATATTTACGCTGTGGTTATTAAACACGCACACATACGTAGCTAGTAATGTAACATTAGTGCTCGCAATAAAGGAGGCGGACTTCTCGGCTCCAATATATGGAATGAGCTTTTTCTTCAGATTTAGGGGTTCTCCCCGCTCCAATTATGAGAGCTATGATTTTATTACGGGATTAGCAAAGATATTGCTTTGAGATTAGTTTTTGATGATTGCGAAGATTGTTTTAGGTACCGAAGTTGGGATATATTACTCTTGAGTAGGTCTAATACAAATGAGGGATTTAGATTAATATTATAATAATACTAGATCGAGATTTTGACCATAAAATCACGCAGGGTGAAAGAACTGTTATCTCGCTTTTTTCTTTGTAATTACAATGAAAAAACACAGTAGCTATTTTTTTTTGCGGTGGGCATTCAAACTTTTCGTTTCATAACTTGAACCTAACAGCATTATTAAAATTGATTCAGTAATTTTCAGTCTAGCCATGGGTTCTAATCTCCGGTCACACGTTAAATATGGCCCTTTCAACCACGAGATGACATTTATATCGTCCCGCGTCATTGCACAGCGCAATCATATTAGCTGACTCACTTTATAAGTAAACTAGCCTTCTGTTTCTATTTCACTTATTTTTAATTTGTTGTATGTACTGCTGGTTTTCCTTAAATAAATAAATAAACACTTTGCATGGAAATCTATCTAGGAGTTGTTATTTTCAAAGAACTCCCACATTTTAACTTTGTTTCTGTAGCATCCACTCCACACTCTGATAAATGGCGTACTTACAAATAAAAGTAAGTACCTTACTTTGTTAAAAGCTCAAATTATCAAAATATCATCTTTACACACTGGATTCGTGTGCTAATTTCACGTTTACCCTTACATCAGGGGACACAGAACTAGAAGAGGGAAGTGAGGGAGGCGTTTGCTGAGCGGTGAGGCAGCACGAGGTAAAATGATATTAGTATCATACAAACGAATAAACATATTAATAGTACGTAAACCCTAAAAAATTTCATATAAATTTCATATAATTTGTGATAGAATTCGCTAAAAGCGAATTTTATCACAAATTATATGAAATTTACAGAGGCAGGGGTCGATACGCCACTGTTACATAAAAGCAGTTGAGTTTAGATTACAAAATGACCCAGCGGTTTTAAAAGCCTATGCTCAACAGCCCTTAACCTACGTCTCAATAGAAATGCGCGGACGTGACCCGGTTTAAAATGGCCCGGGCCATAAAAGAAAGGGGAATTCCGTGTTCTACTGTGCTACTCACCCATCATGTTCCTCTGTGTTACCCGGCCATCGATCTCCGTGAATACGTTGCGGGCCAATTTAGGCTTTTATGGAAAAAAGATGAGGTATTATGGTCATTGAAATTATGTTGAAAAGGGTTGCTCTTTATGTGATTTTTAAGAGAAAAATAAATGCTTGAGACTATTGTAAATGTATGCATTAGACAGGCATGCTATAATTAACTTGTAAGTACTTAATAGGTGTTCTGAAAGTTGAATAGGATAATTATTAGGAGGCATACAGGGCTTTATTTGTGAACAATATCCACTGATAGTATAAGGACGGCCAAAATTTAATTAAATGTAACCTTAATTAACCCAAAAATAAACAAAACCCCGTACTTAAATACCTACCATTTCAGGACGGCATAGTTTTTCAGCCGGTTTAACCTGTCGCGCACCAGCTAATCCGGCTGTCCCGGTAACAAGCTGCCCTTAGAACCTTCGGACATGACACGCTTAACCCTTTTCTAACGATCCTACCTTTACGCCTTGTTGCATTTTTACACTTCATGTTTGTTAAGTAAACGCAATTTAAAAAGGAAAAAGGAAAGCTTAAGCTTAAATAATCTCTATTTACTAAAAAATTAAAATATTTACTTATAAACTAACTTTATTGAGTTTAGTAATATAACAATTTTAAATTTTCAGAGGATGATGGCACACTGGATGCCTTTTATGATTTAAATCCTTGACAAATTTTATTTCGATCCAATCAGCCGTGTAGTCGTTAATAGGTTATAGAACTCAATAAAGAACAAATGACGAATGACGACAAAGTATTTTCTTCTCTTCTAAGTTTCGATTTGAAGTTTAAACAAAGTTGAAATAAAACTCCTCCTCCGATCGACATGACACTAAATCAACCTTAAAACGAGCTTTTAAGAAGCTTACAAGATTGCATCTGTCTTATGCGCTATTTGTATAAATTATCAGCGTAATTACATGGGCCTCTGCAAACAGCCCGGACCAGATAAGGCACGCGTGTCACATGCTGTAGCACGGCCCTTGTCGATTCAAGTTCTTGCCTAAATTATTCAGTTTGTTATTTTCCTTTTGAGTGAAATTTAATGAAATACTATTAAACACAAGCAAATATAATAAATAAGTAAATAATATAAGTAAATAATTGTGTTTTTACAAAAAGTGACCCATAGAAACTTACTTATCCGAAAAAAATTGGTAAGGTCTTTTATTTAAAAAAAATCATAAATTAATCTATTTATTTTTAAACTCGTAATAAACTTCATACAAAAATTTCCCAGAGTTTTTAAGTAATTAAGCTTTACACTTTTACTTCTTTTTATGACAACCCTCGCAACTCGTTGTAACAAATACCCGGATTAACTCTGGTTAATTTCAGCGCGTGTTAAACCGAGGGTTAAACGGTAATAGTTAAACTGCGGTTAACGGCTCGTTAGTGCGATTGATTCTGATGGCTTTGCACTCTGTTGACGAAGTTACCTGATAACTTCGTATTTTCTTTTCACTCTCAATATGTGGTTCTGATAGGTACTATTTATTATTATTAACAAAGAAGAGCTAACTACAGACTGCTGCAATCAATCTAGAGGTAAATATGCGTAGGTAAACTATGAAGAAAATTACTTAAAACTTAGTGTTACCTAGGGAAGGACTTCAAATTAAAATTAGGAGGTAAGTATTTAGAAGTTAAGCCGCAGAATAGCATAAGAATAAATTTGGGTGCTTTGCTTATAATACATACATGACAGTGCAATTACACTTTTAAAAATATGGTAGGATACCAGAGTCATGTTTTCTCAAATATGTTTTTGACTTTCAAGAACAGAGTACCTATTGAGTGAGTGACGCCTTATAATTTGGATATATTTGGATTATAACTTGGAAAAATACTTCCTATTCAAAGTTCCACACAGAAACTTACTCAAATATTACATTGAAAACCAGACAAAACAAACTACTCGTAACACGCGGCATTTCACACAATCCTGGAACCAAATTTCATGTGCACTTTACGAGTTCTGTCCTCGGCAGTACAGCTAACGAGCTTTTGTTGCGCACTGTACTCCACTTGTGGCGGCGAGTGTACAGATGAAGTTGGTTCTGATCTTTGTGGGGGAATTTGGTGGATTTAGCATTTTCCTCGAGAATGTACCTACTGTTTAGATGCTTTATGCGATGACTCTGGTAAAGCGCTTAGCTTTACTAGTTTCATAAGTATGCACTATGTAATAAAAAGCTAGTTTGCTAGCTTGGCTTTTCCTTTGTATAATGACCCGGTGGTCGATGTTTTTTTTATTAAATGGAGGTAAATTTAACAAATTATTGATCTAAAGAGATAGCATGACATTTTAAATAAGTACCCGTTTCATCTACATAACTCATAAGTACTTTATTTTTTATAGCCTTGACCTCTTTGATCTTTGAAACTGTAAATAATAAAACAATAAACCCCTCGAAGCGTGAAAATGAACTGAATATCGTTTCACGGGGACTGAGCTATCGACTAGCTGTCGCGCGCGGCTACGATTGTGTTTGTGAACTCAACTGCTGATGTGATGTCGGATAATGGCGCCAAATTATCATTATTATCATTTTGTTTCCATTTCCTTTGTTTTGGGCATTCGTTGCTCATTTGGAATATTCGAAAAGCGGATACTATTGCAACATCTTTTATTTACCTCCCAGCTACCATATTATATTCATGTTGACTCATTTTCATATCCAAAATAATTCTTTTAATAAGTATGTGAGTGACTTCCACATTTTTAGAACCTAGTATTATATCAATGTACCTACTTGAAAATAATTTTGCGATGTGATTTAATTTTTAAAATTTAAATATCAACGTGTCCGTTAGTCCTGCATTGTCTCAACTAAAGGAAATAAAGCTCATTGAATGAGGCACAGGTATTAGGTAATAAGAGTTTATTTCAATAATAATTCCACGGTAAATGACCCAAACAAGAAGTTGTTTAGCTTGTTAAATCCTAAATAGGATAACGCACAGTGTAAACAAAGCACAGTAGGTGAAGTTAATTATAAGCTCAGTAAACAAACGTGTTTGCTGTGTGTAATGAATGGGGGTGTAAGGGTGCGGCTCTGATAGGCGACGCGACAGAGATTACATTACTTTGAACCTTTGGAAGGAGAGGTTTGTTTGTGTTGACTTTGGCGAGCGCAGCGAGAGTTTTGAGAATTAAAGATGCTGAGACTATGAAATTTTGCACGGTCTAAATTATAGACCTAGAGAGGACCATAATTATGTATGTTCATAAATATAGGAAAGTAAACGAATGTAAATTTAAGTTAACTAAAAAAGCCGACTGCAAACGAATTGAGGTGTAAGTGAGAGTTGGCGCGATGTAAACTAATAAAGAAATTTCGATTAATCATTGAACTTCTATTTTTACTATGTTACGTATCAAATATATTTAGAAATAATACAAGTATTTTTTACATTTCACACAGCCTACACCACAATTTGATCATTTCCGTAAATTGTGTTAATTAAATCCAGTGGGCACACTGCTTTGTTTGCACTATGGCTCGCAGCGGCTCGTAAACATTTTATTGACTTTAGTATTGGTGTAAATTATTATTAACATTAAACATTATTAACCCTATTATTAGTTAAAGTAAGTATTTGCAGTAATATTAATATTACTACTCTAATAGGAGCTCGGGGATCATTTGAAAGTTAGAAATAATTCAACTGAAACTTTTCTAACAAAAATGAATTAAATAAAATCACAATATTATTTTAGACGCAAATGGTTGGATGTACATAAATGTATTTGGTTTTTTTTACAACAACAATTGAACGAATATTTTTTTATAGACATGGAATAACAAATAGATATATGAAGCCACGAACGTAAGCTGAAATTGTGGAAAATCTCACTGAAATTGTTCTGGCGTTATTGTACTTCAGATTATGCACTATCCACCATACATCCTTTATCCATACATGCTAGAGGTATTGTTTTATTCCTCCAGGTGACCATTCAACTTACTTTACAAACGATACCCATAAAAATCAAGATGGAAACCCCAAAATCGGGTAAAAGCCACGCTTCCCAATTTCTGGGGACAAAGTGTGCGTGAAAATATATTTATGAGGGTAGACAGAAAATATGGAGTCTTTAGAACGTTAGTTCTGTAGCGCACAAAGTTTACATTTTATGCTGGGTTTAAGGTTGCTTTATTTATGCTAGGTGTATTATTCTAAAGGTACTACTCATATTTTAAATCTAGATTAGAATTATCATGAGCGTCAGAATTGCTAAAAATACACTTTTATCAAATACATTTTTAGCCATTCTGCCATTTGTATAATATTGGCATGTAATGTATGGACTTACCTGCCAATTATTCTAACAGAAATTGTAGTCACTATTTTATAGTCAGCGTTATTTTGGATCGTGTTCATTTTATTATACCTCTAATTCCTGAACGACGAATTGAAATGCTTTTATGTGCAGATCAACAATTTAATAAATAATAGTAGTAGATTGTGTCTAAATAACCATTTCAATAACTAAACGGAAGCAGAACATGTGTTTTGTGAACATAAAACATATATTCCTTATTATTAAGTCTGAAAACAAACACGTAAGAGCCATTTAACCACTATAACTATCACCCCATAAACCTCTGTCTTTCTACTGGTTTTTGCTACTGTGAAACCATTGAAAACATTTATTTGTTTAAAGTAGATACTGATGAGTACATGATGAAGTTTTTTAAATACTCAAACAGATGACAAAAAAACTTTACCATCAAGATCCATTTATGGAGTCTACACACCAAAATCTGCCGGCATAGCGTGTCAAGCTATCGGCTTCTCATCTCATAATCAATGGTTGTTTGTGTACATAGTGTTGGGGATTTATGAAATCGGCCACTGACGCCGAACTGGATGACCAAATGATGTCGGCGACATCAACTCACCTTCGCGACTTCGGTGTGTAGTCTGCGTTACCTCTACTATTCAAAGTCGCAAAATGATAGCCTATTATTAGTTTCCTCATAATTCCTCCTGTTCCCCAAACCTGTAATAATCATCACATTCCGAACTTTATCTCCAAGATACAGGGTTGCGATTGGGGAGGCTGGTTCGAGATATGGGTCACTATTACGAAGGGGTAAGGTTGATATTGAAACGTTCCGCGGAAGGTTACAGTTACCCTATTTATCATGACTATACGTCACAGTTCAGGAGTGACGGCTGGTACACAGAGGTGAGAGATGGAAGATATGAGCTGTCTATCTGGGAAGTCATGAGTAGGTACCATTGTTTTGATAAAGTAAACACGTCTACTTTATTTTATACTAATTTAATAGGGATATATGACTTATTTTGTAAGCCTAAATTAATAAAGCTTCTAACTTTTGTTCATAAGTTTTTAAAATTCAGACTCTCTCTTTCTTTAACATTTCGATTCTTTAACGTACCTATTCCCGATTAAATGCTTCGCTTCTGTTATGTTTGAAGAATGTATAAAGCACGCAGCGAACGATATCTATTTCTTGGCCTTTACTCCAAGATATGGGCAACATCGTTCATGAATCATTCGTTGTACTTCCCCAGCTGTTCAGAGCGAGCTGGGTCCTGTCTACGATGAATGATTAGTGTGACAAGCTCGCCGGAATCCGCTTATGAATATAGTTAGTTTATTGGTAGTTTGATTAATGGGGGCTCCTGCCTGCCTCTCCGGAGTTATAGAAAACTAACGTTTATGGAGTTTTCAATAGGTTTTCTTTCACATTAGGACTGGTTGGTACTACAGTCTTGAAAACTTCGTACCTATATGCTCTGTGCCTGAATATCACAGGATTGGGAAGCTCTCTGTTACTGCAAAAATGCTGAAGTCCAATTTAAACTTGTATTTACTTTCAAGTTGCTAAACAGAACTTGAACTTGTTGGCGAACTTTGTATTAGTAAGTTTGATTTTTAGTTAAATAATAATTAAAAATAGATATTTCCTTTATACTAAGAATATAAAATCCTATCTTTCTGAAACAATTTATTTAAGTTTCTTAAAAAAATTCTGGATAGATTCTAGTAATAGTGTGCAGAATCCTTTATGTGCTTCGAAAACAGATATATTGATAAGGACCAACTTGGGGCAACAGCTTCTTAATGTTATTATATGTATGAAGACACTATGCAAAGTTTAATAACTGACTGAATTATGTATCATTTTTATGTCAAGTTCTCTGCTCCAAAAACTACATTTAATTTTTAGTAAATTGAAATCTTATACATCTGTGTTTTATATACCTGTGTCTTATATACCTGTGTCTATTACATTTGAATAAGAGTTTATTTATTAAATATTTACGAGGGTAAACTACGAACCTATTTCGTGTCTTCCAAGATAAACAAGGTTTGTTTCTAACCCGTTTAAATTTATTAATAATTCTTCAAACTATGATGTTTTTGCACTCAGCAAAGAAGAGTCGTCGTGTTTCTTTTACTAGTATTGTTATTTCCCATAGGTACAGAAAGCATCATTCTAACTAGAGCCGTCCCCGAGGGTAATCACGTAGGTACCTATTACCAGGCCCAGCACCGCGGGATACACAAGGAATCATTTCCGGGATTGCGGACGTTAATTTTTCTAATTGTCCCTCGGGTTTGCGATTCGGGGCCGGTTGGACCACACTTGTAGAGTTTCCTTAGCCGATGATGTGTTGTTTTATCAAGCTGAAGACGGGGCGCTATGGCGCTCATTATGGGAAGCCTATGTCCAGCTGTGAACTAGTATAATATGATAATGATGACGTTGTTTTGTTTACATGGTGAATGGAAATGAGAGAGAAACTAATCCTTCAGCTTCTTCTAAGGGCGGAGGTCGAGCTGGATACGAGAATACACTATATAGGGTGCTCTGAAAGTAACTTTCAGCAGTAGATTATCGTAGGAAAGAAATAAATAAAAAATGTTTCAAATCATGTTAAAAATCCCGTGTTCAATAACCTTAGTGTTGGAAACCATGATAGTTTAATATGAAAATATGTTTCTTTGACTTTTAGAACTATAATACAAGACAATAACTTACGGTAGGGACTAAATACCTACTAATTTTTACAGGTATGTAATTTTTTGTGCGCTTAAACATTATATGTAGGCTATAATGATAAGGCAAGGTAAAGTTAAAATCTGATTTATCTTATTATAGATCATAGACCTATGAGGAGGATATGTAAGTTTCAACCCTCGGAAGCACTTGGAAGACTGATTATCTTGGGGAAAGTTATGCCACGGAAGTTGCCTAACACCCTCGCTCATTGCAAGTTTATGGCGTGGGATTAATTACCTTTGTTTCCATACGTTATGAGAAAACACTCGGCAATCTTAAATACGGATCATAGTAGTTGTGTATTCCGAGGGTATCAACGAAACGAAGAAATGCTGAGAAATTCTGCGAGAAACCTGTTATATTTGAATATTTTGAATATTGTCGCAAATCCAATGCAATATCAACTAGGTAGGTACATTTATTATAGACAAAAAAAAAATGCCAAAGGACCCATTTAATGAAGATTTTAATAAATTTAATAGTATTTGGAACCCACGAACAAATGCACAAATTTTCATTTTACTTATTTACTAGCGACCCGCCCCGGCTTCGCACGGTTTTATTATACGTATAAACCTTCCTCTTGAATCACTCTATCTATTCAAAAAAACCACATCAAAATCCGTTGCGTAGTTTTACTGATTTAAGCATACATAGGGATATAGGGACAGAGAAAGCGACTTTGTTTTATACTATGTAGTGATTTAAAATTGTTCAGCTACCTTTACAGGCACACCTAGCGCGATAACCTACTTTTGTTAATTATTTTATGTAAAAGTTATCATATCTATGCCTGCTTCAAACCCTCCCTGGTTTTTTCTTTATTGGTTTACGCATCCTTACGTTACTTATCAATTTACAAATCTGTTCATCCAACTATCCTCATGGATTGTCACGTTTTCTGTTTATTTCTTAAAATAATCATTTCGACACAACATTTCAAATGATTCTTCTCAGTGACCTTTGAAGGGAAATCTTTGGATCCCTTCCGTTGTTTTGCGACTTTTTTATGTGTTTGATTAGCGTTTGCTTAGCGCGGAGACATTTTATTGACGAAACAGTTTTGTTTTTAGAAGGCTCTTCCGAAGCAATGAAACCGAATGAAACGTAGACATAGAGACAGTTTGAAAGTATACCCATTAATTAGTGAAACGTTAAAAGTAAATACCCATTAGCGAATTCCAATTCTGAACATTTTTTTAAATGGTATATGAGTAAAAAAGAAAAAAATCATCATGAAAGCCATAATTGAGGTGTTCTCCAAAAAATTCAACGCTTTATTTATTTATAAAATTATCTATTTATGTAATGTACCTATTGTATTTTGTATATCAGTCATCTAGTAGTATTAAAGAGTCTTTAGATAACGACTTCAGCAAGTACGAAATAAAATCGACTAAACTACCTCATAGGAAACATCACTTAACCTTAAGTTGAGTCATAGTTTTAAGAAATTATAGTATCGCCACATTAGAGAAATATATTATGTTATAAAATTCTGACGAGTCATAGCCTCATCATTTAATTTTAAGTAAATACACTTATTTTATGTATGATGTGTGACAAAAAATGATCTGAATCTGAATGTAGTACCCATAACACAAGCTCTGCTTAACTTGGGGCTAGATAATGCTGTGTGAATTGTCCAGCATTTTTTTTAATGTCCTCATTGGCAAGCTTCGTAGATGTTTATCGATATGTGGTGATGCTGATTATTAGCGTACAGTTGGTATAATCTGTTCTTTGTGATCACCGCGAACAGAACACGTTCCCTATCGTAATATTCAAATACCGTTTCCTCAAACAATAAATCATAACAGTCGAATTTCTAGTTAACATGCTTTACTAGCTGGTCTGGTTTAAATTATTTCAGGATTGCTACACATAAATACTAAACCAAATAATGAAAACCAGTTTTAGAAATTTAACAGGAAGCACGATTTACAAACAGACATTAACATTTATTTGGATATGCATATGAATAGGAATTTATAGTTTCGTATAAGCATAACTGTTTTTTCCCGACTTTTACTGCGTGGGTTGAATTGGACGTGAATAAATCAAACATAAGGGCCAATAGATAAGCTTTCTAGTTTTGTAATTAGAGAAAAATTGATCAAAATTTGTCTAGACGTGTAAGTGGGCTTGTTTTTCATCGCTTTCGAATACTTCTATCTCTTCTATCGTTCATTCATGTTAGCAAAGGGCCCAATTGAATAAGAAATTGAGTAGCAGATACATAGCTGTTCTCATAACTCTACCGAAAATAACGAGTCATTTGATAACGGCGGGCTCTACCAGAAAATTAGACGGGCTGGCTTAGAGACGACTCAAAATTATAACTAAGAAACATTCTGTCAAAACTGAATCTAAACTAACATTTTTCAATTTTCGTTCAAACACATTATTTGCCGTCGTATTTGAAGAACTAGCAGCATCCCGAGATTTATCCGCATTGGTACGATTAGATTCTTTTCAAATTATACTAAACTAAAACAATCTTTTATCCTCACCTATGAGGAACAAGCATTCCAAATTTAAAATCTCTGGTCTGTAAAAGGTTTAGGCTATGCGTAGTCTGTCATTCAAACGGATACTACTTTTTCAATATATAGTCTGTTTTTAGTGATCTTATAATGTATTTATATGTGATGATACTTATGTAAAGTAACGACCTGTAAACCCGATATGACTAGCATTCCCACCCGGCGCCACTTGTCCCACATGCGACCCGGATGCCGGCGGCTGCGGTGCGGGTTCGATTCCCACCACGCGATACCGCGGATCATGTTGCGCTATTTATAGGATTGGCTAGCGCTGCGGTGGCTTACGGCTTTACTTTCGAATTTACTCTTCTGGTCTATGAACTATTGATCAAGTAATTACCAAATAGACTTGATCTTATTCAAATAAATGAACAACAATTTTATTATAATTCGGTAAAGAGGAAGCTTGATAAGGTGTAGTTTAAAATAAATTACTAAGGTATTTTTTTAAGTATTTAGGATATAAGAAAGTCAAAATTTACCCAGAACCTGATGATGACTCTTTGCCTTCTTAAAATATGACAAACTTATTATAAAAGAAAATATAAACACCAAAGACAGTAGAAAAAGGGAACTTTCGGTTTCTCCGCTGACCGATTCACAGCCAAAAAAACAACAAACATCATTGTCAAAGAATAATAGAACAAATGCATTTGACTTGATGAGAGGGCGTTCGAATTCACTTACAACTACTTCAATGGACAAGAAACAATAACAAAAATCAACCGGAAAACGAAATCAAAAACTGAATAAGAAAAAACAAAATCACACAACAAATAAACAAAACCCTCCCCCAAGCCGACTGGTCCTCGTGGGGGAAAATGACCACGACCCTCTAAAGGTAATAAATAACTCAAACTCAATAAGGAAAAGAAAATTAAATGATATTCATATAGCAACAATAAACTGTAGATCTCTTAGAACTCCTGAAAAATTGCAAGAACTTGAAATAGCCATAGAAGAAATTAAATGGGACATTATAGGAATCAGTGAAACAAGAAAATTTGGAGAATATATAGAAGACCATGGAAAATATGTACTGCATTACAAAGGGGAAACACCGGGTCTGTATGGAGTCGGATTTATGGTCAAAAGAAATCTAGTAAACAACATAGAAGAATTAAGGGGAATCTCTGAACGCATTGCAATTCTTAACATCAATCTAAATGGGGAGAAAGAAGGAAAATGGTCCATTATCCAGGCGTATTCACCAACGGAATCTAACAGAAAGGAAGACATAATAAAAATTGAAAAATTTTATGAAGACCTCCAAAAAACTATCGAAACCGCACATAAAAATGTCATAGTGATGGGCGACTTTAATGGTCAAATAGGAACACAACATAATGGAGAAGAACATATTATAGGAAACCACGGGTTCGGAACAAGAAGCAAAAATGGCACAAGATTAGTAAATTTTTCACTACAAAATAAATTAAGTATCCTTAACAGTTTTTATAAAAAGAAAATCACAGATAAATGGACATGGACTTCACCTAATGGACTTTATAAAAACGAAATTGACTTTATAATGTCGAACAACAAGAAATTTTTCAAAGATGTATCTGTTATACATAATCTAAATTTCAACACAGACCACAGAATGGTACGGGCTAAATTAACAGTAACAGAACACAAAAGAACAAGACCACTTCACAATAAATATCCAGTTATTCATTACATAGGCGAAACACAATTACTGCTTAACAATCTCCAACTTTCAATAAATAAGGAAAAGCACATCTCAACACAAGAAAAATACAATAAATTACTACACCAATTAAAATCTGTAACTAGGAAAACAAATACAAACAACAGGAAAGAAATATCACTGAAAAGTAAACAACTAATAAAAGAACGCAAAGAACTACTAAAAGAAGAGAAAACTAAAGATATCCGTAGAAAAATAACAGAGATAAGCAAAATGATTAGTGAACAACTACGGAAAGAAAGACAAACAAAACGGTTGGCAACTATGAAGAGCTATATAGAAAAAACAGGTGGAATAAAAAAGGCACTGAAAGAATTAAATTGTAATAAAGAATGGATACCAAGTATGAAAAAGAAAAATGGTATAACTACAGGAAATAGATCTGAAATCCTAAAAACGGCTACAGAATTTTATCAAAATTTATATGAGACCAAAAAGGTGGGACAAATTACAAAACAATATGATACACCAACTGATGATTTGGAAATACCTGAAATACTAAAAGAAGAAACCATAAAAGCAATTAGTACACAAAAAAATGACAAAGCTCCTGGATCAGACCTTGTGACTAATGAACTACTGAAAATTACATTACCAGTGATTGCTCCAAAGCTTACAGACATATTTAACGAAATTATTGAAACGGAGGAGATTCCTGAAGATTGGACAAAATCAACAATCATACTTCTACATAAAAAAGGTGACAAAGGAGATATATCAAACTACAGGCCAATTAGCTTGATGTCTAACGTTTACAAGGTATTTTCAAAAATTATATTATCAAGAATTACCAATACTCTTGAAGAAAATCAGCCCAAAGAACAAGCTGGATTTCGTCGAAATTTTTCAACAGTTGACCATATTCATACCATTAGACAAATATTACAAAAATATAAAGAATACAACAAGACTTACTACCTGGGATTTGTTGATTACAACAAAGCTTTCGACACTTTGGAGCATGAATTTATCTGGGATGCACTAAAAGTACAGGGTGTACCAACAAAATACATACGAATATTAAAAAAGGTTTACACAAAGAGTACTGCTCAAGTAAAGCTAGAAAGTATAGGCAAAGAGTTTTCTATTAAGAGAGGAGTACGTCAAGGGGACCCTATCTCACCTAAATTATTCTCCGCAGTCTTAGAAATGATATTCAGGAACCTAAATTGGATGAATAAGGGACTAAACATAAATGGCGAAACCCTGAGCCACCTACGTTTTGCAGACGACTTAATCATATTCTCTGACAGCCCGAGAAACTTAGAAACAATGCTACAAGAACTAGCAGATGAAAGTGAAAAGGCAGGATTAACAATGAATCTAAGTAAAACAAAAATTATGTCAAACTCTCCACAAACAAAAATCATAAAAGTAAATAATGAGCAAATAGAGTATGTTCTCGAATACATATACTTGGGGCAACTAATATCAATAGAAGATTGCATGGAAAAAGAAATAGAAAGAAGAATCACTAACACTTGGAAACGATACTGGTCACTTAGCGAAGTCATGAAAAACAAGGAAATGCCTATGAAAGAAAAAAGGAAGATATATAATATGTGTATCCTACCCTGTCTATTATATGGGTGTCAAACCTGGGCGTTGACAGAACAATTAGCTAACAAAATAAAAATTTGTCAAAACGGAATAGAGAGAAGCACAGTGGGAGTTAGAAGAAAGGATAGAGTAAAACTAATAGACATAAAAAGTAAAACCAAATTTAAGAATGCATACACAACATACAAACAACTAAAATGGAGATGGACAGGACATATGATCAGGGAGAAGAAAGAAAAATGGACAAGACTAACAACAGAATGGTACCCACTAGATGGTAAGAGAAACAGAGGTAGACAGAATAAGAGATGGGAAGATGATCTCAGGAAAATAGCAGGTCCAACATGGAGCCGCATAGCCAGGAATAGAACGGAGTGGCAATCTTTAGAGGAGGCCTTTGTCGGAGGACAAGTTGTGTAAAATAAATACCGTTTGCCGGTAACGGTTACAAATTTAATAGTAGTTAGGTAATTAAGTAAAATAAGTTTCAGGCATACCATAATTAATTTTAAGTAAAATTGTAAAACACAACAATAAAGGCTTTTTTATTTTATTTTATTTATTTATTTATTATGAATAGGAATTTATAGTTTCGTATAAGCATAACTGTTTTTTCCCGACTTTTACTGCGTGGGTTGAATTGGACGTGAATAAATCAAACATAAGGGCCAATAGATAAGCTTTCTAGTTTTGTAATTAGAGAAAAATTGATCAAAATTTGTCTAGACGTGTAAGTGGGCTTGTTTTTCATCGCTTTCGAATACTTCTATCTCTTCTATCGTTCATTCATGTTAGCAAAGGGCCCAATTGAATAAGAAATTGAGTAGCAGATACATAGCTGTTCTCATAACTCTACCGAAAATAACGAGTCATTTGATAACGGCGGGCTCTACCAGAAAATTAGACGGGCTGGCTTAGAGACGACTCAAAATTATAACTAAGAAACATTCTGTCAAAACTGAATCTAAACTAACATTTTTCAATTTTCGTTCAAACACATTATTTGCCGTCGTATTTGAAGAACTAGCAGCATCCCGAGATTTATCCGCATTGGTACGATTAGATTCTTTTCAAATTATACTAAACTAAAACAATCTTTTATCCTCACCTATGAGGAACAAGCATTCCAAATTTAAAATCTCTGGTCTGTAAAAGGTTTAGGCTATGCGTAGTCTGTCATTCAAACGGATACTACTTTTTCAATATATAGTCTGTTTTTAGTGATCTTATAATGTATTTATATGTGATGATACTTATGTAAAGTAACGACCTGTAAACCCGATATGACTAGCATTCCCACCCGGCGCCACTTGTCCCACATGCGACCCGGATGCCGGCGGCTGCGGTGCGGGTTCGATTCCCACCACGCGATACCGCGGATCATGTTGCGCTATTTATAGGATTGGCTAGCGCTGCGGTGGCTTACGGCTTTACTTTCGCATTTACTCTTCTGGTCTATGAACTATTGATCAAGTAATTACCAAATAGACTTGATCTTATTCAAATAAATGAACAACAATTTTATTATAATTCGGTAAAGAGGAAGCTTGATAAGGTGTAGTTTAAAATAAATTACTAAGGTATTTTTTTAAGTATTTAGGATATAAGAAAGTCAAAATTTACCCAGAACCTGATGATGCTACCTACTTTTGCCTCGGGGCGTGAACCGAACCCACAATAAACATGAAAACGCGAGACGGCGATTGTAAGGCCCTAATGAAGTCAAAGAGATCATCAAAATTAGCAAAATAAATTGTATAACAAAATGCCCAAGACATCCACTCTTTTGAGATGGCCTCAAAAGAGAGTGTTTGTTGTCCGTTGTCCGCTACCCGGCGAACAGTCGTCACGCTGTTTACCCGGTCCTGTCTCGACTGACGTACGTTATAAGAGCGGGGATTCAATTTCGGGCGGGTTCACTTATTTATGTTGACTTACTTGGAAGGTTTTGAATAAGATAATCTAAATAAGGACAGGTAGGTTGAGCGTTATGGCGGTCATTAGGGGAGGCCTATGTCCAGTAGTGGTCTGATTTAGGTTATTGATGATGAACCTAATTAATTATATAATAAAAACATATAATTTAGTCAAACGAATGAGAAAGGACAGACTGAAGCTTCTTTCTGCACATTTAACACCTCGATTGCGATCGGCAATCCGGCTGCCACGCCTGGTGATTTCCTATGTTAAAACCCCTCTTGTTTGAAAGAGGCAAGTTCAATTATGAACGAAAAATACTGATAGGTAACTTTAAAAACTTAAAGATTTTTGTTTGGCTTAATACGGAGCACTCTTTCCCAGAAGTAATTTCTTAGCTCAGGATTCGAAGAATCCAATAATAAAAAGCAACGAAACAAACCCATCTAAATACATAAAATACTACTATTCCTTACTGCAAAAAATATATTATCTCTAAAAGGAAATCTTGTGATCAGTTAGAAATAGCTTACTTTTAGAGCAAATCTGTGAATCGGTAATTTCAAGTAAAGAATGGTTATCAATGGTAGGACCGTATCATCCACATTTCTTAACCCTTATCAAACCTTTCAGAGACAATAGAAAACGTAATAATTCACGGCCATTAGGAATATTTTAACGGTCAAATGCTCTGTCACAGCGCAGAGAGAATAATTGAGTTAGTGACGAAATGTCGCGCCTTTGAGAGTTGTACAAAGTGATATAATGCGATGCTCTAAGCGTTATAGCTATTCAAAGGAGGCAGAAATAGAAGGATTTGAATGAAATTGAACCAAATGTCTAAACTGAGGTAAAGGTCGAGGTTGCTCTATTTGTTTTATACTATTTTATTCTGATATTACTTTCGGAAAGAGGCAGGACATGCACTGATTCATATTAACATTTGGATTAATTATTCCATGTCGGATTTGAGATTGTCTACATTTAAAGAAAATATGATTAGGTATCTAGTTTTTGCGCCCGGCTTCGCACGCATTGTTTCTTCAGAAACTTAAAACATCATGTTACATCTATTCCATGGGAACTGATAAATGGTATCTAAAATAGCTTATATTTAAACATTCACATTTATAATTGTGAAATAAAACACATTTCAAAAGAAGTTTTAATGAATTTTGAGGTCTTCACTTGAGTAAGTTCTTGAAAATTCTAATCCAGCAGAGCTGAAAAATTTGTATAATTAAAATGATCCAGCTGTTCTCATGGCCCTGCATTTTGGTCCATTAAGAAAGCATTATATGCAAATGAAAGTGTTCTTGCGATCCTAAATTAGATTTGTGCTGTAGCCCTGAACGGCTGGCCATTTACAAAATTACTGCTTATTTAAATATTTGTAAAGGTAATGGGTAGTATACTACTTAATTCTTTGCGCTCATTTTAATGGTTATGCTGCCCAGTGTCCGGGGTTTCTGACTTTCAAATTATGTTTTGTCGACTTAATCCAAGGATTAAATTATTTGGTGGTCACCATGCTAAAAATTTAATTGGCTCGATTTACATGTAAAGTTTTTCTCACCAATGCTTTAACATAAAAAATCGGATGTTCTTACTTTAATCCTTAGTTTGTATGGTAAACACCCGGTACATACCTGGAACAAATAAAACAAAAACGTCAGTATATAAGACATTAGGTTCAAAATTAAATAAAAACTTTGTCACATCATAAAACAACACATAATACGCGCCAATCAAACGCCGAAAACATTTTCCGCAACAAATTGCCGATAAAAGTAATTTTATTGGCGCGAAAACTATCCAATCTTGTTGTGCCATAAATAAATAAAATACTCCATTGCTGGCCAAAAATCACCCCTCACACAATAGAGTTACAGTTGAAGTTCAAACAGCCTAAAAGTATTATTTATTCTGACCGTGTAACAAAACAACAATGTCCGAACTTTACCAACTAGCACCTCTTTACTAAAATCAAGCAACCAAAGTTATATTGTCAAATCGAAAAAAATAATTTAGTTTTTTAGTAGGTACCTAATTTATTTCTTCATAAGTCGATCTTTCTTTCCATCCAAATTTTGCATATAAAATATATACCTATAACTAGTGTCATGAGCTATAAGATAAGCTCTCTGACTTTTCATGAGACGTTGTGATCGCTATAGAGAATAACCCAAATAATTTAGAAATTATTACAGCATTAAAACTTTTGATTAAAGGACCAACTAGATCATTCTCTACAAAGGTGAAAGAATCATTTAAGTCGGACAACAAAGGGGCGATTATATCGAGTACCTAAGGGCTCAAACACAAAACTGCGAGCTCGCATCGCATCGTAAATATCTGCGAGCTCGCACGATAACGTCAGATCTCATTTGCATCGCGTATTCCTGTCATATTACGTCATACTTGGTGACCCCCCTTTTAGTCCGCTCTGAGACAACTTTAGCGAAAGTGCGCGGCGCCTGAGCCGCCTTCTTTGTGTTGTAAAAAAAAACTGCTTCAGTTCTCAACTCATAGTAATTTCGAGTAAAATAGTTCCCTTCAGAGTTCATAATCGTATTAAATGGATGAATCCAGAATCTTCTTTTTCTTTTATATCTATTTAACAATAACAGCAGTGCAATAAGGTATATTTTAACATATCAAAGACTCACACCTCTTTGTTCACAAATGTGGAAAATCCATATGATCCAACCCACAACTGTCATGTCGAAGACCATTTTTTAAAATGTATAAGTGTTTCATGCCACTTGAATCATTTTTGTGTTGCTTTTGTTACCCTAACATATAACCGTTCTAATTTGCTACAATGATTCAAACTATAATATTAAGCAGGTCCATCAGTTCAAAGAGCTCAGAAAGCTATAGAAAGAGCTATGCTCGGAGTTTCTCTGAAGGATAGGATTCGTAAAGAATACATCCGAAAGAGAACCAAAGTTATCGACATAGCTCAAATAATTAGCAAGCTGAAGTGGTGGCAGTGGGCCGGCTATATCTCGCGAAGAACCGACAACCGTTGGGGTAAACGTGTTCTTGAGTGGAGACCGAGACTTGGCAAACGTAGTATAGGACGCCCTCCGGCCAGGTGGGATGACGATCTGCGAAAGACTGCTGGCAGATGCTGGATGCCAAGCTGAAGACAGGGAGCTATGGCGCTCATTAAGGGAGGCCTATGTCCAGCAGTGGACTAATATAGGTTGATTATGATGATGATGATATAAAACAAGTTAAGATTTGACAAGTTAATATTTAAAATTGCTATTTCATCTAAGTACGTAAACGAAATAAAGTATATAAAGTTCAAAACACACAGAAGCCGGAGGAGTGGCGAAGGCGAAGGCGTGCCGGTTTTTCCTATGGCACCGCGTTCGCCACGGCCTGCGGTGTGTGTGTAGGCTTTCATAGGATTCCATAGAATACAACTCGCACGCCTTTGCCTCCGCCACGCCTCCGGCTTCTGTGTGTTTCGTACTTTAACGAAAAATAAATAAATAAAATAAAATAAGTACAGGGCCAGCAGATCTAATATTAGATACCAGATGATTGCATTGATTAATTTAAGAAACCGAAGGGAAGCTGCAATAATAGACGATGTAGATGGTTTATGTGATGAACCTTATTCTGATTTGGACGAGGAGTAGGGCCAATTTTGTTTGTTTTGTCTTTTAAAACACAAAAATGATTACTAATTTTTAACACACTTTGAATCATTTTTGCATTTTAATTTTTGCACCCTACATAGCTCTTTCCATACAAAATTAATTTTGTAATAATGATCCAGGCGCAAGTTTTCCCAATTATCTACTAAACTATTACAATTTATTCTTTATATTATTTATAGCAAAAAAGTTGAGTTTACATAGCATTAAATTAAATTAAAATAACAACATTTCGTATTACAAAGCTAGAGAAATACCGCCACAAACTTAAATATCGATTATCTCGAAATGAGGTTTGTGTGGGTTGGATCATTTTTGCTTAAATCGGTTCAATTATCTTTTTGGGATCCATCTTACGCTTCCTAAAAACACGTCCAATACGGCGGACTAAACTTGAAGATATGGTTACCCTACAAAACGGTTCGCCGCAGAAATTCGCATCGCAGAAATTCGCAAATCAAGTTCGTGTGACATCGCATCAAATCGCATCAAATCGCATCGCATCGCACCAAATCGCAGTTTTGTGTGGGAGCCCTAACTCCACATAAAAATAAAACAAAAATACGTTAAAATAAAACATACATCCTTATACATTGAACCTCCTATTAGGTATTTTTCGTTGATTGAAAAGTCCTACAATAATAATATAGTTTATGTATACATTAAGAACAGAGTCGATAACTCTTCCCCTTACGGTAAAACTTTTGGGCTTGTAGTCAAGGTGAATTGGGTCGCACGTGTGGTCCAAATATGGCCCATTTGTCCTGAGTGCCATTTATGGACCGCATTTGATAGTTCCGCTCTTTTGAAGCCACTTTCTAAATAGTTGTGTGTTCTAGGAATTTATTTAGAGCGTATATTAATTTATAGCCTAACTAAAGAAATGTTAGTTCCCTTACTATTCGTATATCGTAATGTTTTGTGGAAACCTCGTTGGCAAGATCATAAAATGACGCTTCAGCAAAATTACACATAAATTTACGTAGATAGGATAGACTCAGTATGACTGACACGTAATATCTCTTTTCGTAAGAATATTTTCTTTTTTTTAATATATACAATGGAAAAATCTATTTGATCAATTCAGAAATATGCGTAGGAGTAGAAATCTGAGTGTAAGTCATGCATATTATTTTCCCAGCCTAATGGTTAGTTTTATTCGGATTTTTCTTTGTTTTTACTAGCCGATTATAACTCAGAGATATCGCTAAAATATAGTTCTATAGGTTTTAATTAGACAACGGTAAAAATGCCATCCACTCCGCTTGTTAAAAACCAAGGATTTTTAGTGTCAAATTATTTTAGTGAAGTTTTGGTGACATTTGAATTGACTCTAATGAGTAGAAAAAATAAGATAGGTGATGTACACTTATAATAATAAATATTATTACAAAAACTTACAATCGACTCACAATCGAAGTTCCACGTATTATTAAAAAAGTATTCGACGAATCTTGATCAAATGTAAATGCGACTACACAAAAAGCACATAGCTTAAAAAAAAACAATCTACAAAATCGTTTTACCCAGAACAAACTTATGGTATAACAGTAGTATGAGGGTATAACAGACATTAAAAAGAGGAGTTGAGGCCCACCTCCTTTTTTCGGTTGAAAATACATCTGACTCTGTAGGGAAGTTGGGCGAGATATGAGTGAGATGTGATTCATTATAATATCAAATGAAATTGCTATAGAATTGAATCACACCCTTTTCCGCGATATGTACTTAAAAATCTAGTTCACAGTGAAGTGTAATAAAACTGGCGATTAAAAGGGCCATAAAGACATGAGTTAACGATCCGATTAACAGACCGTGACTCGAGTGCGTTGTGTTGCTTCGAGAAGCTACTCGCAAGTAAATAAACAAAATATAGAGGTATACCGACAATACACAGACAATAGATAAAGACAAACGATATCGGAAGGGTTGTTTCAAAATTATTTATAGTTTGACTGTAACACTCGCAAATGACTATTAACCTTTGAAAAGATATAGATAACTAATCATTTCTCTGTGAAACTTTGGAGAGATCTTCGAAATAGTCTGCTCAACACCGGGTACAAAGCTGTTTAAGATGATACTGATGGCCCTTTCAATCTCTTCTATCACCAGCCAGTATATTATCGTCGTCATCGCGCTTCTCACTGACCCAGATCGTGCGCACGCGCATACATGAACATCTGCGCAAAGTTAACAAACCTTTTGACACATTTACATACCTGCCATAAAGTTAACCTACATTCACATAGCAAGGTGGATTCATAATTTGATTAACAACTTTGCAGATAGCTACAGTCGGCCTTGTGTCCCACAGCTGGACAATGCCCCTGGTCCACGCGTCTTGAGATACTATCTAAGAAACTAATCTATGTAGGTGACAATAATGACAATATAGATGGCACAAAATTTGAAAGAGAAGAACTGTGAAATTGACAAGATTTTTAGCGATTGACCTACAGTAAAAAACTTTCAGTTTATTTATTTTTTAAATAAAGCATCATAACTTCATTCGCTGTTCCATTAAAAGATAACCACTATTTTCAAAATGATCAAGACTGTCTTCTAATCGAGAAGGGTGAAAATTTAAGTAGCAATATTAATGATAGAAGTTTGGAACATAACCATAACGACCGATAGTCGTTGCAACCGATGCGTGTTCAAGTTATAGCAGTTACCAAAGACTGCAATGGCTAACGTTCAGCTGAAGTTCAAAAGCTCACATTAGTGCTAAAACGCGCTATAAGTGCTATAACGCACAACCTGGCGGCGATTAGCACTGCCCGCGCCGGCCGCGCTAATGGCTCGATGAAACTTCCACTTGATCTATCGCACGGCTATAGCTATAGCAGCTATAGAGCCACTGTAGCTATGGCAGGGCTATAGCTCGGTTGTAGCCGTAGTTGGTAGTGGGAAAATGATGGATCGGATATTTTATTCTGCACAGCCAAAGCCACAGGATGTTTGTTGATGTAATCTCAGCTGAAAACCTGATGGTAAACCAGCTGACTTGTTTACGAAGTGATCGATTAGCTAGATTAAAAAAAAACATTAAGGAAATATAGACAAATGTGATGATGCCAGAACCTGGCTCGTTGATAAAGCATGGTTTCACAGAATTCTAAATTATTTAGATGTCTATGGTTTTATATGACTCAGCGGAAGTATCAGAAAATAGCATTTTTCAACAATGTGCCCTAACTAGCTTTGTAATCATAGAACTTAGAAAAAAAAATCCTTCGATTTTTAGAGCATATTTTGTGTGTGAAGTTTTTCCAAAAGTTTTTTCTCTAATTCAAGGCAATAATCAGTGATGTGATAATTGAAGGTCACGATAGTTATCCAATCGTCAGTGTAATCTGTTTATAGCCGTGATCAAGGTATTATGTCACTGTACTGCCTGTTACCGGGCTATCGAACTAGGTTGGTACTGTCGCCTTCAAATGTGTTGTGTGGCTTCCCGAGCACGGCATGTTACAAATCTAATTTACTCTAAAATAATGAATTTTTTTTTTTTGCTGACAACAAAAATTTTTTTCTATTGCTAGTATCCCGGATCTTCGCACGCGATGAATCTATGGAATTTTCAAAGCTATATAAATCCCATGGGAACTAATTTGTGTTATTCTAGGGCTAGTTCTAAGTCTATTAAAAATTAAAGCCCGATTCGTTCATTAGTTTCTCCCTGAGGTTTATCCATGTATTCTCCATTACAAATATCCATCAATAAAAAACTTTTGCGTTTACTTACAATAAATTTAAACGTAATACCTAAAAATGTTTGTGAAATGCTCAATTTAATTATTTTTATAAGTTTACATTTATATCTATCGTAGGGGACTAACTGTATGAATTGATGAGGGAAGGGTATCATTTTGTTTAGTTCAGTTACTCACAAGTGACCCGAGAGCTGGTGGAGTATCTAGTGCAGCGCATCCGTATTGAAATACAACCGAGTCAGCTAGCGTTTTGTGGATGCGACGTCTGGTATTGATACGAATCAGTTTAGCTACCTTTAGACTATTTGCAACCGTCTGCAAGTAGCTCATCAATTGTTTCAATGGTAAATATTAGTTTTGCACGCATTCAAAACTGTACAATATTTGGTTGAGTGTACCTTGGAAACCACTGTTCAACCTTGTACCGATTAAATAATGGTTGGATCCGAACCCGCTAAGTGAAACGGATGCTGGCGCGAGTAATCTACTAGTGTTCGCGGGAAACGTAACAAATAACGTGGAGGCCTTTCTTATAGACTTTGCCATGACTTCTTAGAAATATTTTCCGGTTTTATAAAATTTGATTGAATCTTTTTTCGTAGAAACTCATGCGTAATCTATGATTCATCCTATTCCGAATTGATTCATAACTAGCCGTTACAACTGATGGGAATGTGTAGTGCGTATTTGGAATTTACGCTTATTGCTTCAGGGTTGAATATACATAGAGTGCTAAAACTCTCGGCATTTGATGACACATCACAGGTAAGTACTTGCTAATAAGTGACAAAGGTTTTGTGAAGTCGTTCCGACACAAAAAACCTTTGAAAAACGATCGAAAGGCCTTCTGAGTTTAAGTACATTTCAAATCGCTGATTCTTAATAGACATAGTCAATTACATAGGTGGTATCTAAATTTATTAGTTATTCATAAAAAAGTACAGCTAATTCAAACTTTACTACATAGTATAAAACAAAGTCGCTTTTTCTGTCCCTATGTCCCTATATCCTTATGTCCCTTTGACTGCTTACGAGTAAATCTTTAAAACTACGCAACGGATTTTGATGTGTTTTTTTATAATAGATAGAGTGATTCAAGAGGAAGGTTTATACGTATAACCGTGCGAAGCCGGGGCGGGTCGCTAGTAAATTATAAATGCGACAGCTGAGGCGACAGTATGTTTGTTTGTCCTTGCGAGTTAAGGATTACCATATACAGCGTGGGAGGTAGGTAATGCAGCCAGCGTCTTAGGGACGCTTCTAGTATTGATATACATCAGTAGATTATTCGCTACTTTCTGCTCCATTGTAAATCTAGTTTTGTTAAGTGCCACATGTTCAGTGTATTTTGTTCCTACCGTATATATAAGTACCAAGGCCGTAACCTTAAAGCTACCATTCCACAAGAATCGTTTCCATTCCGGAACATTCCAATTCCTTAGATTCCATCCCCTAACTTCTACCCCCAATCTGTGTTCGCTCGCTCCAGCACCACTGCAGAACATTGTTGTTATAGTGGTCTCTTTACGATCGCCACAATGCGAGTCAAGTCGGGGCATTAAACTACCATCTTACGTTCTTACAAAGTTGAAAGTGCCGATCTGATGTGATACGTTCCGACAATGTTGTTGAAATTGAAATTTAAGTTTCTAACATAATAAATAAGTCTGTGGGTTAGGTATTTATGTATGGTGCTGCGAGACGAGTGATCTTGCGTCCATTCATCAGGGCATAAAGAAAATTATCTAGATACTTATTTCTAAATATCCTGCTTTTAATGCATCCTGCGGTTCATTTTCTTTTCGAATTCAGTCAATGAGCGCCTTAAATAGTATGCGTGTAACACCCACAAAAGCTTTACTTTACACAAAACTTTACGGTAATTTTAAAATAAAGCGCATTGGCTACTCAGGCAGCGAAATCCTATAGGTACTAATGTTTAACCTCTCAAGCTTTACTGAGGTACAAAATCGTTAACACCTATTTCTTTTGACATTCAATGACCTATTTAGTTTATTGAGTGATTCGTATCAGTCACTAAATCTCTCTAATATTCAGTGTGACAGAATCAATCAGCGCACAGGATGCTCCGAATTGTGAGATACAGGATGTTGATATTATGTTGACAGACGGACGGATTAGTAGACCATTATTAATGGTCATTAGATATATTGATGTGAGAATAGATAAGGTGGTATAGATAGTATGATTACATGCCTGTGGCGGTCGACGAGTAAGACATTTTTTCTTCTAACTCAGCCCGCACTATGTCGTAAAAGCCGACTAGGAGAACTGTTAATAGATTACTATAAAATTAATAATTAAAAAAATATATAAAACAAAATAGGAAGGCAGCACGTTGCTTTTGTTTTTGTATCATTTAGCTTTTTTAGTGTCAATAAATCCTGTTTAATTTGATCAATGTAAATAGAATAAACGCTTGAAGTTTACAGTTCGTTGATACCCGTAAGTTTATAATAGTTTCTAAGATTGGGGCCATAGATATCTATTCAGTTAACTACATATTAAAGTCTTTATTTTAATTTCCATAATTATTTTCAAATAGAAATTTATTTGTTCAGTAAAGTTAGTTCAAAATATTTTATGTTAGTGATCGATCGTCATATTTTTTAAATATAAACATTGTAATTCCTGTATTTGCCTTTTTTTCATGCATAATTTTTGTGAATTTGAATGCTACAGGCCTGTTGATTTTGTCAAATAAATAAAAAATATAAATCCTTTTTTTCGACAAAAGAGTGTTCGTTCCGTGTACAAGTATGCAAATTTAATTAGCTACTGGAGTTAGGTAATTACGTTTCATATCTATCCTCAATGTTCAGAGTATTTAAGCGTGGATTAGCAGTATTAAGCTATGAATATTCCGACTTTCATCTTTATTTCCATTTGATCTTGAGATAAGTTTTTAGTGGCGGAAAAGGCAAATGGTTAAGAAATTGTAAACACTAAATAACATGACCTATTAAATTAATACATCATATAAGTATCAGCAATTCTATCTTAATAACCTCATTCAAAAGAGAAAATCTTAAGCTAGGGCTGGCACCTACTACGATAACCAATTAAGCGGTCTATCAAAGACTAGATCATTTAGATTCTGATGCAAAGTGGTAGTTGATCTTATTATTAAGTAATCAGATAATGATATGGTCTGGTTTTCATTGCAGGCCGAACCTGTGGAGGCGGATAGGTAAAAGCTAAGACCAAGCTTAAGATCTGGAAATCTAGATGATACTTAGGTCATACTACCGTAATTAATACATACTACCGTATGTATTAAAATTTGCGAGGATTTAGCATAGATCTCAGTGTTCGAGGTCTTTTAAAGTTCCACATATTCGAAGTTTTCTTATTTATTTTACAAACGCAAATAAGATACTTAATTAAAATGCACCAACAGTAATAGGTACACTAGTTGAGGTAGACATAATGTAGCGTTCCTAGATTTAAATAAAAATGCCGAGATATTTCCTCTCCAAAACAGACTCATGAAAGCATTTCATTTCAACGAAAACATACAAAACGGTGAATTCAAATAAACAGCCCATGAATACGGATACAGCAGTATAATCCGGATATCCGCACAAAACGGTAAATATACAGAACCCAACTAATGATCACAAGTCTTCAATACATGCCAACCCTAGCAAAGATAGAAAAGGTACCTAATTTAAACCTTATAACGAACGCAATAAGGCGGATGGCTTTTGAATAAAAATGCTGAATTCATACACCGCGGCACCGTGTGCCTTTGACAGTTACTGTTTTATCCAAAATTAACTGCGCAGTTTTAAGTGAAACTAAACTTTAGTGCAGTCTAGTAGAGTTCAGTTCAAAATGCAGGGTTCAGTTCAAATGTCTCGTCCGAGATCGCACTGCGCAAATAAGATAATGGAATTAGGGAAATAAATTTCGTGGTGAAATTCATGAATTTAAACTTTGATTCATATTAGTTCTAATGTGAGTTCTGATTTACATGGTTTTATTGGGAATTTAATTTAAAAAAATATTTTTTTTTCTGTCGAATGTTTTGAAACTTATATTGAAATACCTCGTTAGGTTTTGTAATATTTTAAGCAATTAAATATTAAAATATTTAGTATAAATAACTTCCTGAAAACCTAGTTCCCTGATACCAGGTTTTTAGGAAGTTATTTTTATGACCGTGGCCAAGGCACGTGAGCCGAGTTCGAAAGAAGCTAGTAAAAACGCTTTCATTTTTTCGCAATACACAGTATTTCGTAAAACTGAAATTGGCAAATTAGTAATTATACAAATTCAAATGAGTGTAATTAGATGCTGGAACGGTTTCATTACGTTTCCTTACAATTTCGCAGCACGCACTCCGTATTACCATAGTACTTAGTGATATCCTTCTATGTAGGTACGATTATTTGCCATTTCATCAATAGCTACAGGTAATGGAGTTTGTAGGTCTGTTAGACAGTTTAATAACATGTTTTTTTCTACAGGATTAAGTAACATCATAGGCAATGTTTGCAGGAAGGGATTCCAATTATTATTTTTTATTTGAGTGTTTGTACGTTAGTTTAATTGCGATTGATTGGTGTTGCAAGCTGCAATATTGTTGTATTGTCTGCCCAAGTCGATAGGGGAAAATTGTTTCTTAATATTTATGTATTTTAAATGAGAGAACATGGGCAAATATAATGGTACTAGTTACGAAAATTAAAACTAACTATATTTTAATTTATTCGGGATCACTGAGCAGGAAAATTCAGATTATAATAGTGTATAAGTCATAACTTTTTGGCGCTCATTATAAATTAATTTCGAAAAACGTACCAATGATCGGAAAATAGGAGGTATCCATGTTTGATATAGTTAATAACATAATATCTTTTTGGATAGACCAGCAGCAGTTGAAAGGAATGTCCTTTAGTCTCATGGGCTTGCAGTAAAAAGGGGTGAAATAAATCGTATGAGCATTATGTTTATTTTATATTGATTCATGCGATTGTAAAGTCACAGTTGTCAAATCAATGTCAACGTCAAATCAATGATGTATTTTTTATTTGAATTATTCAGCATTTAAAATCGAATTTGTCGTCTTTCGGTATGTCGGTCGGTTCATTGACCCCGATTGTTTAAGTTTTTGCCATGGAGCGAGACAAACCACCCGCGGAAAGGTAAATAGGGTTGTCAAAATAGTTAAAGACAAAAATGGCAATAGATAGGTAGGTACTTAATCAAAGCAAAAAAAATCTAATTAGTTAAAAAAACGTTGGAACCCTCATGTAAGTTACTGGTTATGTTTTGTACGGAATTCACAAAACACGCACGCAATTCTTCGAACAAAGTAAACTAAAATTGACAATAGTTTACCATTACATAAAAACAAACAAGATATTTCTTGAAATTGTGTTTGAACACGTGTCTTGAAGATCAAACACTGCTTCTAAAGTAGACAGAGTGGAGGAATTCTCACAGAACTAAATAGCATGTAAATGTATTGCTTTTCTACGTGACACTCATTTTATTACCACTACACAATATTTGTAAAACAAAACGCGTAGACGATTTAAGATAAAAATCATACAAGGTTTTTTCTTTTATTTCTAGTTGACACGTACAAAAACCGAAGAAGTGAGGATCGGCATAAATAGTCACAAATTGTTAACTTCTTGTAAGACACCGATCTAATGCCAGGAAAAAATCTAGATCCGAGAGTTTCCTACTTTTCTTACGTCAGTTATATATTAACAAATTCCACATCAATTAAAAAGCATGTTAATGATAATGAATAGCAGCATATAACCGTTTTGTAATAAATTACAATTTAAAAGGGGCATGTCAACACGTCATAAAGAAGGTTTGACGCGGCACGCCCCTCGATCTAACGCCGACAAAAACTAACAGATCTTTTGATCGTGGGTAAATGTCGTATCTTTTGTGGCGCAGACGTGGTTCTGAGGCAGGCGTGATGGTCTTACAACAAGATTGTTGTAACTGCTGATGACGTTTATGGTGTAGCCGGAAAAAGTACGCCTGCCACTCAGGAGGTTACGGGTTCGATTCCCGCCTCAAGAAAAAAAAAAAAACTTTCTCGATTTGTTGACATAATAATGTAGCCCCGTGCTCACGACCGTTGCAACGCGATGGAATCCTAAGGGTAATAGGTAGGACTGACAGTAGGACCGGGATAAATATGTTATGATAAATAATCCTTATCAATTTGTATATTGTAATCTTACATAGATTACAATTATTTAACGATTATTAAAAAATATCTATCTATGTATATTATAATGTATTAAATATATCAGTTTTCTAGTACCCATAACACAAGCTTTAAGTAGCTTACTTTGGGGCTAGATAGTGCTGTGTGAATTGTCTAGCATTATAAGCATTATTAGCATTATAAAATAGGCGAGTGTCAACCCTAAAGAGCTAAAGCAACCGGACAGAGTACCCAAAGAGATGCGCCCGCCGCCTATCGCGGACTCTTGAACTTGGGAATTTTAATCACGATCGCGCGGACAGCTTCATTTGGAAATGTTATGATTGCAGGGACATTCTTTGTCCAATACTGACTTAGTTTCAGATACCTATAGTTGTAAAACTAATATAGGTTCATTAAGACTATTAATCAAACTCAAATTCAAAGTGCTTTATTTAATTAACACCTTAGAGGACTCACAGATGCGTCCAATATTATTACAGTCATTGAATGACTTAAGTGCTTGAAAGTTGAAACATATTCATTTGACTTAACAATTAATTATTTCTAGACATGATTACTGTTATTTCGAGTTCTGGAATAAAAGGCTTTTTTTACTTTTATTGTTTCAAAGCTTTACCGTGAAGTAGCAAAGATTGAATCATCTGCTCATCATTTAAAAAAGGTAACGGTAGTGGAAATAATTAAATAAAAACGCTTAAGAATAATTATAATATTCGCAGAGTGAGTTTGCAGAAACTGTAGAAATGGAAATGAAAGCCGTTAGGTTAAAATAGATAAGATGTACCAATAATAAATAGTATCAACATTTCACAGTAAAATGAAGAAAACAATATGAGTGGTAAAATAAAAACAAATTTATCAATATAAACCGTAAATAATAACAAACTTTTTGTTTAGTGCCCTTACAAAGAACACAAAAGTTACAAACTATGATCACAACGGAGACTTATCAGAAGCCCTAGATAGAGCGGCAAGCAGCGCGCTCGCTCCGGCCACAGATATCGTCGCGTGCGTATATGGCCTGCCCAGGGTACGTGTCCGCATGCCAGTGCCTGCTGCGGCTCAACGGTTAAAACATATAATGATGAAGTAGGTTCATTTATTTAATAAATACTTTAGAATAATAAATAATCATTCAAGAAGTCAGTCTTTTTAGAACTCAGAGCTACTTTGAAACAAGTCGTCTGCAAGACAGCGAAGTCTGTCAAAAACATCAGATATAGGTAAAAGAAACATAATTGTCTCGTACGAGTGTCCAAATAAATGTTTATTCTATTCTACATTTCAGCAATATTACTTAACCATAATAACAATTGAAAAAAATGCTGGGCAATTCACAAAGCATCACACAGATCAACCTATTTAAGATTGAGACAGAGAATAAAATTTTAACACAAAACGTGGTTGCTGGGAGTCGATGGATGGATACAGCTGAAAACCAGTATTCGTGATGTCGTTTGGGAGAGCCTGTTGTCCAGCAGTGGACGTATAGTATACGTATACAGGCTGATGATGATGAAACCAAACTATAGGCAACCCTAAGCGCGCGGAAACTTGCGACGTGCAATATGTAAATGCCTTCCAGCGTCAGTCAGATGTTTTATTAATTTCCACCGCATTACAATAATTCTGACAACCTTGAATCGCCGAATTTTAAAGAGGACAATACCCTTTAAAGCGAATTAAAATTATATAAGTTGGCGACCGAATGTAAGTGTTGATTAATTATTTGGAACGAATTTGTAAATTATTACTAAACTAAGCTATAAATAAAACCTGACTTAGGAACAGTTTAACTTTTGAAATTGGATATTGGGCCAAAAGGTATCTTGGCTACTCTAGGAAAATAGAAAGATTTAAGAGAGAATAGTCAGTGTTTTTGAGTGAGTCTTTATAAAAGTCACTTGGAAAAAAATCAAAATCCTTAAAACGTCAAACTTAGGTACTGTTATGGTATGACAACCTTAATGCATTGGCCTTTTGTTAGTAACAAAATGTGACTGCAGAAGATTATTTACACCGTAAATAGAAATAGAGAAATGTCTAAACAAATTCTATTGTTCTCACGGACAGCGCCGCTTGCATTACAAGACAATGAATGAAGGAAATACAAGTACCTTACGTACCATAGTAAGTACGTACCAAAGTAATGTTTTGGTAACTATGGGAACTATGCATTTTTTCCATAGAATTAGAACTTGTAATGACTAAGTTAATGTACATAGCGATTGTGGGCTTTGTTTGTTATTAAAATTACTTTGATATTTTTTATTTGCTATTCTAGTTATTTGTGAAAATAAATATATTATTTTCACAAATAACTAGAATAGCAAAACAAACAGAATTTGTAATATCAAGCCTATTATAATCAGTTCTAAGCCAGAAGGAACAAAACTAATTAAGTTACCCACATGGTGGTCATAATAAGCGTATAATGGCTTATCATATGGTCATTTAATTTCGACCCTGCGTGTCTGGTCACAATTGACCCAAGGCGGCTAGAGGGTTAACTTTTAGAGGTACATTGTAGGAAGGATACTCAATAGCAACAAGGTTTATGGTTTTATGTAAGTAAGAAGAATTTTTACTTCTGAATTAGCTACCTACTGTTATTTATTACTTCACGAGGTTTAGGTAAACTGGTTTTCAATCTTTACCAAAAAAATATTATTAACACAAATTACAATAATTAGTAAATTCGTTCAACCTCGTAGTAATGAGATCTACCTAATGAAAAACTCACTATTTTTACATCAGAAATAAAACAACTTTTTGTTATAGTAATTAAGGAGGTGGGGATATTGTAATTAGCAGAGAGGTGTTTAAAAACCGATTATTATTTTCCCAGGTAAAATGGAACGACGAAATGACAGATTGCTTGACAGCCACGTCAACCCGTCAGCGGAACGTCATCCATCATATCTGACAGCTGCAGTAAATGCGGGTAGTCGGCGATTACAAGATCTGTTGGTAATGATTTGATGAAATCGTGTGAATGAGGCACAAATAACAAAATTATGTACATGACTGCAAAAGACAAATAAAAATATAAATAAATTCTCTCTATAGGTAGATAACGAAAATACCAATCTACGAAAAGCTAAGTATTTAGGAGAGGCTAAGTAGGTATTAGGATTAGTTACCTAGTTACTGAGTGCTATTACATTGAATGAATGAACACTTTATTGTAAAAGTTGTATTATTATGGTTAGCTATGTATCTAAATAAACTAACATGATTACACCATCAATATTTGAACTTATCTATCCATCTAAAAATTACGGCCTTCACACGTCACAGCTAAATAAGGAGTCGGCCTCATGAGACGCAGTCAAAATGAACAAAGAAAAAACAAGTAGATAGATACAATTTGTAAGTAACCAAATATGAACTCATACGTAATGGCACAAAGTACCTAGATATGACAATAAAAAAGCTTCCTCAAAAGGCAAGCAATCAGCTGAGTCGCCTCACCACACCGCGCGGCCGGTAGGTACAACTCACCTAACAAAACGCATGAATGAACTCCATGCGCTTACGCCGATCGTAGTAAATCCATTGACAAGAGAACACAACAAAACACTATCCACAACACTGCACTCCGGTGGGATTCGCTTAGAGTCCTGTCTAAAACGATAAATGCGGGAAATTGATTTTGACAGATCGATCACTCGCGCACAGGTGTTTTGTTATTTTTCTTTTTTTTCTTTTTTAGTGGACACGCTGTGTTCGCTCATGCAGCCGCGCGGGACTGAGTAACGGCCCGCGCCTTGCGTAATGTTACCGGCATAGAGTAGTGATTGTGTACAGAGCGACTGACATCTGTGTATAGAAGGTAAGTCATTTGTTCAGTGCATGGGAGCGATGTGATTTGGGTCGGTTGGTGTTTATTGAAATCGTGTTAGATGCTAATCATTTTCTACCGTTGTTGTTTGAGTTGACTGTCCTATGTGAATCTTTTTAACAGAATTTTCTTTCGTTGATCATTTGATTCAACCTCCTTAAATTCATAGTGCCTAGGTACCAATGGCATTCACGGTTGAATGAAACTGTAAAAAATAAGCCTATAGAAGAAGTACAATTTCACTTAAGCCACTTATTAAAATGTAAGCTATCAAGTATTAGCGATTCGCATAGATCAAGTTTTTGGGATTCTTCGGGTTTGAAAATAAGACTTGTGCCCAATTGCGCGACGGACTGTACATAATACCCAATTAGATTTTACCGTAGATGGGAACCAATTTGAGAGAGA
Source organism: Eupithecia centaureata (assembly GCA_944547425.1). NCBI lineage: Eukaryota > Metazoa > Arthropoda > Insecta > Lepidoptera > Geometridae > Eupithecia > Eupithecia centaureata. The sequence goes on along the minus strand of OX155693.1, from coordinate 461,437 downwards.
AATAATATTCTGTCATTCCCCACAGACAATGCCCAATTTACCCAATAAGACGGTGCGTTTCCAAGTAATCTATGCGGCTATGGTCCCGCGCGCCCACACTGAGCGTTCGACATGTCGCATTCTACAATGGTCATCTAAATCACTCGGTTTACTGACTACAACAAACGACCTGTTTACTAGAACGTTGCTGACTATGTTCAAAACACCGAAAACAACGTCTTTGCTCTTTTTTATGCTTTTGTATTATTTATTCATATTTTGTCATCTGTATACCTAAATAGCATTATATTACGCATACAGGTAGTCCTTTTACAAACTAAGTGGTTTTTTTTCTGGCGTATTAGGTATTTTAACTTATAGGGGCAACATTACGAATAAAAAAGTATGCTAGAATATTCTCACATCATCATCAAGTCCAAACTAAGCAGGGGGGTGAGGCCGGTTGACGATAGCATCGAAACGTGATCTTGACGTCTTCTATTTCTATATGATTTGGCACAGGCAGCGCGCCTCTTGCGGACAGGGAACTACGAAAATATCATACGATAATGAGATGTAACGATCACGTCTTGATACTATCGTCAACTGGACTCGAGGCTCAGATCTTGAGTTAAATAAAAATATGTTTTTTTTCAGGTTCAGTCTCTATGAAAGTTTCAAGAAAACTGACCTACAAATTAAATCCATTTCGTAGTTCATGACATTGACAGCTGAAAGTTCAATATTTTATGTCAAACTGACATTCCTTAGTAGAATGACGGATGGTAAAATGATGCCATAAGAAACTCTATGTGGTCCACGAGAACCGCTTAAAATGCGCATTTTAAGTGAATAATCACCGGTTCGCAATTTAATTAGAGATATTAAATTTAATGTTGTGTTTTAATGATTCATGATGGAGATCTTGTTGGGATGGGCAATAACAGATAAGGAAATGGACATTTGTTAAATTCTAGCGTACGGGTCTGACTACTGCGCCGCTTTGGGTAGCGAATAATGCCATAGGAAGTCTTTTTTCTATAGCGAAATGAGCTAAAACTTAATACTGGGTTTGAAATGACTCGTAAATATAATCCCTTACTAGAAATGCCTTCAATATATCCAGGCACGTACGTACAGACACAAGCATTAGTAGATATCACAGAATGTGTACCTACGTTAGTGCCTTTCAGTAGTAGGCAGCAGGTTCAGACTAATAACTACAATACTTAATAGTGATTTTAGTTTACATTGTTAATTTGGCTATTTACGTGTTTTGTTTTATTTAAAAAGTTTACTCACTAATTTTGTGAGCGATAAGATACCAATACGATTGTACCATCGCGATGGTTTGAATGACATCTTAACGATACAGTTTTTGCTTCCTAGAATTTTAGTAAAAGATTTACAAAACGTGAAGCCATGTACAATGTAAACTTTAGATATTTGATTCTTCTATCTCTACAGTATTAGACCATTACAACATACCTACCTACTTGAAGCTTCCTTTTTCACTGAGGTAACCAATTTTGGGATCGTAACTTTTTTACGTGGTGCTAAAGAGGATCTTTATAGAGGTCATCCTGATGTTGTAGAACATTAAGCTACCTGCTTATAACAATATAGGTACAAAACTAGTTTTTTCTGAAAATATAAAAAATACTAAACAATAAATTCAACATTCTCATTCAAAAATGATTGACAAGAACTGTCGAATCATTTAAGTACCTCCGAAGAATTGCCGATTACTTCCGTAAAAAAATCGTTAAACATTTTTTGCCCATCGACTTGACAAGGAAGCTAAAAGCCTATCCAAAAACAACGTTCCAAGCTAATGTAGTCACTGGTAGGTAAGCTGCACGAAGGCCGCGCTAAGGTCATGGGAGTGCTAATGAGGCAGTCGGATTGATGTGGTCTGACCTCCGGACGCCTAATCTTACTTCATGTTCTACCACTAGTAGTACCACTAACATGACCGTGTACTTTATTTACTACGACGACGGTTAGACGTTTAATGATTTCAAGAGGGCCCGTTGCAGGCATTTGTACGAAAAGGTTATGAATAGAATTTTGTATTAATAGCGAGAAAGCGTACTTTTTTGGATATCCTTACTTTCTTCATAGTCGTTTTTAATAGTATCGGAACTAAAGAAATAATGTTGAATTTTATGTTATTTGATGAAAGTGACACAAAATTTCCGAATGTAGGTTCAATTGTCTATCTGCTTGGAAAAAATAGTCGGTAAGACTTAATGTGATAGGCTTATGACATCACGTTATAGGTATTTTACATCTCATTCAAATTAAAGGAAATAAACAAAAGCTAATCACGTCGTACAATCAAAAGGTGGAAAGTACCACCTATCAAAAACATTGAAACCGATTTATAAGTACTTAATTAAATAATAGGTAAAATATTTTAGGCATAGGGAAAATATACCAAAGCCAAAAGCGATCTTTAATTACCTGCCTAATTATTGAAAAATATTCTTTAAAGGTTCATCGAGTGAATCAAACGAAACGTAAGAGCGTGTTGTTTTAAGCGTTCGAATTTCAGAAATATTTCGATTGGCATGTTTTGAGAGAAAACACATCCAAAGTCAATGTTTTACTTACGTGCCTATCGAATGTTTGACTGGCAGCTTCTTCCGTACATACCTGCAACAAAAACAAAGGCATTTTAAGTATAAAATTTTAAAGGGCCTCAAATGAAAACAAGAGTCAAAGAACATAAATTTCGCTTAAAGTCTACGATGCGGAGATTTTTTTTAAGTAAGTAGGTACCTACTTAGATGTAATAGATTTTATAATTTCTTATCTATTTTACATGAAATTTATAAAAATCTGCATATTTGAAAACAAGCTTTTCGTTCCACTGTCCTATCAAAACTAAAAGACCCCAAATAGTAGGCTAGGGTACTTACCTAACTTCCTTGGCAAAACAAAAGGTTTAGACAAATATTTTTTCTAGCTTTAAAAAACAATTTTCAAATTCATTACCGTAAAAAACAATGAGAACATCATCAATTATCAGGCTAACTTAAATATACCTACTGCTTACTAGTCAGATCTTAATTAAATTTATACGGTTTTTTGAAAAAATACCGTCAAATTGCCACAGTCAAAATAAACTATTGTAAGCCGAAGATTATAAGTAGTGAAGAACAGATTGAATTTTAAAATTGACCCCAAGCCATAAAGCAGGTAACGACATTTAAAATCCCGATATCAATATAATAGAAATGTTTATAGGAGCCGCAAACAGGGAGGTGGAAACATCACAAACACTGGCTTATCGATCCATCTTGACACTATTGCTGAAAGCCCGCAGAGTATACAGGGCGAAGGAAGCTGCCTGCTGAAGCGATGAACGTGGATTGATCTACTCATTTTCCTAAGTATGGTAAAGTTGTGAGTACAGCTGGAGATCTTTTTCTCTTTATGCAATGTTGAAGATACCTATTTACCTAGTTCGTATAGTCTAGCTTTGGCACAGCTAAGAAAACCTAGTACTAGGCTAAACAGATATTTAATTTCTATTCACTTAAAATCGTTTGGTGGTCACTTTCTGTCCACGTTAAGACCGTCAGTGTTGGCTGGAGCGTGCGGCTGAAGCGCTAAGCCGCGGCTCGACACGGAAAGGCTCTCGGCAGGTGCCTCAGGCCCTGTGGATAAACCACTCTATTCATTACTATTTGAAATTCCTTTATGGTGCTGTGGGCGAAGGTCCACTGAGATGCAGAAAGTGGTGGGTTCGATTCCCGCCGTGTATCTCAGGTTTGTTATACGCGTAATTATTTTTTTTTGACTTGGCTGTTTCTTAACATCTATCTGGTACCGAATGTTTACTCTCAATCCTTCGGAGCTAGACAGAAACTGCAGTGTCTCATATTGTGCATTTGTTTCACTATCAAAATAGCTTCCAAACATTTGAAGACTTTCAACGAAGTCTGATGAAAAACGCCTAAAACTAACTAGAATTCGCAATCTAATAGAGAAAGAAATATTGGAGGTACAATACAGTACCATCAATATTAACACGGACCACTCAGAAGCACCTTACTAAAACAAACATTGGGATAGCAAAAAGTGTCCAATAGAAGGAAAAGGGCGATTCGTACAATCAACAAAAACACAATGAAATTCGTCAAGTGGATAGATACATTGATTGATGACTTGTGGACGCGACTTTTAGCGATCGCCTGGGTCATCTTGACCGCTCACACAAGATACGGTGAGGAGGTTAAACAAATAAATAAATTCTCTGCTTAAAATATTGTCCCAATGGGGTTTATTTGATTGAAATCTCAATGATCAAAATGAAAATGGCTATGTCAAAACTTTTTAAGTAACATAGCCATTATCATTTTAATCATTAAACTTGTAGACGGATATTTGTAGTATTTTTTGGTATATGACATGACGCGCGATCGTTTCTTTTTCTTGACTGATTGTTCGTTTTTTACCATCATATCCCAAAAAAATTAACATTATTTATCACCTTTCTTGTCAGAATAAATATAAAGCTAAATTAAACGGTACGAATAACTCTTCACAGGTTTCTAGTGTCGATCTTGATAGAGCCAATCATAAAAAGAATAACGATTCCTTCGATCTACCTCCCCAGGTCGAATGAACGATCCATCAGTAAATAATATCTATCCGTTTGCAACAACTAGATTAGACCATGAGTCCCATGACCATGGCCAGGCACGGCGGTCCATTCGCTGCCCACGTCGTCAGTATCGCGGTAATCACCATTATTACTAGCTCACGCCCACGGGTTTATACGGACAGTGCTTGCGTTAACACTTGGACCCAGAGGCTCTAATAGATATTGCATTAAAATTCTTTGTGTGTTGATAAAATATGTGACCCGGGAAGATAAACCCCACGAAGAAACTATGAAACAAATGAAGATAATGAAATAAACAACAATTTAAGCGATCAACTACTTTTGAGTCAACCATATTGAAGGCCTATGGTGCAATTAAACACCTTTTTGACGATATACCACTGATAATGATGATACATTAAATCCCCCAATAAGAAATATTGTGTTTTACATTAGTATAAGAATGGCCAAGTTGTGTCCTGTCTTTGTCCAAAACTACATCGAAACGCATAGGTACTTTAGTTTTTGCGTACGAGCGATCAACGTTTTGTTTGTAAGTCTTCAAGCACAAGTGTGAAATACTTTTTTCATCAACAACCCTATCTTATCACAAGGTCGTAAGGTATCGATTACATTCAATTCTTAAACGTTTTATTACTATGTACTAAGGCTCAACTTACATCGCTAGACGCATGGTCTTGTAGACACATAGTAAATGAAAATGTTTTTCTGAAGCAGGTAAATAGTTCTTATCACGTACCAGTAAGGTTGACTTGGAGTAGTGAAACAGGTTGTGAAGCAATATTGTCATGTGGGCGCATCTCCGTTATCCGGGAGTCGAACCTGCTTCGGTTGCTTAATGCCTGCCCACGGCCAGCGCTGGACGTGAATGTGTTAGGAATGTGGGCTTCGATTTGAAGATTGATATCAAGTATCAATAACTCAAGCAGTTGTCTACAAAAAGTCGGAGTAGTTTTATAATTACGATGATTTGTGGATAAGCTAGTTAGAGTTCTGTACCCAAAGGGTTAAAGCTCAAACTCAAAACCCTATTACTAAGACTTCGCTGTCCATCTGTCTTTTTTTCTTTACCTAAGAGTTATATTCCTGCCTCGGTTCAAATGTTTGTACGATCTGCAGATATTCATTCCAGGTCTTCTGGATTTATCAATGTTTAGTAAAGATTTCTATCTAAGGTATATACAGTCAGATATCTAGTACCCATATTATATGATTTGCTTAACTTATGGCTAGATCACAGAGATTCAGCTGTGTTAATAAATAATTAATAAACGATTATATTTATATCGGAAACTACTACTAAAGCCATATTAATGCTAGATCCGTTTAGTAGTTCTGGCATTGTTTGCGCACAAATAGGTAAGGTAGGTACCTTCACATCTTCACACTTTCTTCTTTATAAGTATTTGAGTAGTTCGATGGGCACCTGTTTTACAACTTCTGGCCCGAATTCGGGTAAGTATCGAAAACATTCAAAATAAGGCCAAGGGCTCTCGTAAGCCCACGTGCCAATAAAGAGGTTCCATTTACAAAACAATTTAAAACGATACCTTAACGGTTATATTCACGCCTACGCGGAATTCTTCGTATTATGAATGAAAACGTAGAATTACCCAGGTTTTTGGTGATTTAATATACTACTTTTGCAGTTAGAAAAGTTATTTTGTATGTAGATAAGATAAAAGTAGTAAGTTAAGTTTATTTAGGTACACGTAGGAAGAAAGCATAGAAATAAAACCCTTAAAAGCAAGAGAAATTAAAACCAGCACTTATTCACAAAGAGAATTGAGACGTTCGTTTCGTTACTTTCTTACTTGAGCTACAAAATCGAAACACGTTCGAGTTATCTTTTAACTTTGAGAACAGTGGTAGAGTCAGTAAGTAATCAAAACTAAATATCGGTCATTCCAACCGACACATGTTAATTAGCATATTGAACGGAGAGTGGGAGTAAATAGTTTTATTTATTTCCGGTAATTGGGTTATACGATGCTCGTATCATAAGCCATTAAATACTAGTAGATTAAATATCTACCGACTACCTACTAAAGAAAAGGTAACCTAAGCATAGTCCGTCACCGAATTTAAATGAGCTTAGGTGACCTTTTATAATAAATAGACTGGCTGACTAAGTAAATGAACCCAAGGTATAAGATTGTATAATTTTTTAAATATCCGGCAGGGTTTTAGTCAAAAAAGTCAGTGAATAGAATATTTTGCAATGAACAAAATATTTTTTTATTGCCATTACAAATTGCAATCAGTCGATACTGTGACCGCCTGAACATCACTCCTATCCCTCATGTTGATAACCCAATCAAAACAAATCGGTTGAAAAGGAGCCATGTTCTGGATTACCTTTTAGTAGAAGGACGAAGGACTATAAGAGTCCTTATACTAAATATGACTCAACATATCCGCCTACAGCCAATGACTAATCGCGGAAGCTAAATAAAACAAAAAAAAATTGCTAAAAGATTGTTTAGATATAGGTATCTGTGTTATAACAACCTATGGATGTGTTTTATTAGTGATCGGAAGTTGTAGCTGAGGGCTCTTCACTGAGCTGTGCTTCGAGTGAGCGGCGACCATCTATTATGGATTATCGGAGACAAAAAACTAGCTCGTTATTTAGGTACGAATTCTGCAAAAAATAATTAAATAAAACGAATCTATGATACTGAACGATTTAGACAGCATCACCTTGCCCCAAAATACACAACTGATAACTGATACATTTAATACAATACATAGATTGATATCGTTAAACAATTGACACATTTTTATAAAAAAAACTCCGAGTGGTCCGGAAAAATATTTGTAGTTCGTACAAAAATTTGTAATGAATTGGAAATCTAACCAGCAAAATCCTGCGTAAGTAAAGTAAAATCAGTAAATCAATTTATTTCTTTCTCAACTTTATTTCTTTAGGCTTACAAAATAAGCACGCAGTAGACAAGTCAAATTTAAACTATAGGTACTCTAAAATTTAGGGTACTTACCTATAGTTTAAAGGCTTGTCTACTGCGAAAAAAAATAGTAAAATAAAAATAATCAAAAATAGATGAAACACCAGCGTAAAAGGTAAAGTCGTGCACAATATCTTCATCTGGACCTTTAATTAATATTAAATGTTAAGATATTGTGCACGACTTTACCTTATACAGGTGTTTCAGCTATTTTTTGTCCGTAATGACTAAACCCATGGTTACCACGCGTAGCGTAACCTCATGCCACCATTATGTGGGAGATTCGATACTTGAACCATCGACAACTAGGGCCGCGCCCCGGTTTCACACGCCTTTTATACACCACTTTGTCGTGGGAACAATTTTGCACGGACTAACTATTATGTGTTATCTATTTCTTAAGAAAACAAAGTACATAATTTTATAAACGTACGAAGAAAGTGTTTCTCAGTATTCGATTCTTCGTTCGTCATCAGTAGGTATTCACGTCCCAGTAACATGACTATATTCTACTGGTTTATAAGTAGCTTTTTTATTATTGTAGTGTATGCCTGTAATACATACCTACCTATATGTAATATTAAAATTCTCTCCTTATCTCTCAAGTTACAGAATAAGTATTAGAGAGATACTTGCGTTTTTATATTAATTTAATTTATTTATCTATGGATTTTCAAATAAGTGTAAACTTTTCTATACCCCTTGTTTTTTTTTATTATATTTCTATTAGCAACATCTCTCCCATTATTAATGTATCGATTGTTTCTGTTTAGAATATTGTAAACTGTTTATGCCTTAATAAAATAAAGAAAAGTTCACTACATAATGAAATGCGAACGAAAACTCACAATAAAAAGCGTAATTAAATTGTAAAAATACATATAACTCCGGAGTCATTTTAAAGCGAATATTTTAGACATTTTGGTTTACATAGTTACTTGTTATAACAAAATTTTCTTAAAGACATGAAAACTAAATGAAACTCAACTCATAAAGACGTAACGTTAAAAGTATTCAGATAAACAAAAGATAATCTTTGTTCCATTTTCTCAGCTGGAGCAGAGTATTCAGCTGCCGGCGCCATGGATGCCCAGTCGTGCGAGACATGCCCTATACAGCCCCTGCAGCCCGGCGCTGTTAGGCGTGTAGGCCCCTATAGGCTCGCGTTGAGGGCTTATCTGGGGGCAGTGTAGCGAAGAGTCTAGCTTTTCTCTATTTGACATGAATAGTGACAATATGAAGGTAAATTGAATGGGTGGATATTTATGATATTATGGGTTATTTGTTTACTTTGAATTATAGGTATTTTTAAATTCAATTCAAAAGACAAATCTTAACTACGTCGGTATGTGGCTTTATTGCGATACTCATGAACCTTTTAACTACAAGTTTCACATAATTACCGTCTATTTTTATGCGATACCATAAGAGGCAAGTATACCAAACAAAGGCCCGCAAGTATTTCTAAGACTGCCCTTAAGATATGCCAATACCTACAGGGCCTATTGTTCAATAGGCACAATGCGATACGATATCAGAAGGCGGCCTTTCAAACACCCCGTATTTCCTCTCGACCGATGCCATTGTTTGCGAAAATATTATTTTTTCTGAGACGTTATTTGATGGGTCCGGAAATGTGGTCACCCTGTTCGAAATGAAGCTATGAAGTGATAACAAAATATTTCTACTGAAATTTAATAAAGTGTGTATTTGGGAATTATATTTTTTGGAGTTTTTTCATTTTTTTGTACACGGGCACATTCAAAACTTCATATTTTTTCAGTTAGAAAGTTATCTGTTATTCTGAGAACATGGGTAGTTTCCATTGAAGCTGGCTGCGGTGGCCGGAATTCATCTAGAAGTAAATCGTGAATTATCATAGTATTCTCAGCGAACAAAACTATTTGTAAATCATAAATCATAAAATCTTTATTGTACACCAATAAAATTATACATAAAAAATAACAAAAGAGGACATGTACAAAGGCGAGCTTAACCCTAACAGAGTTTTCTTACAGCAAACCTTGGTGATTAAGAAAAATACAGTGAACATGGATAGTAGATAAGTGTACATACAAAGTAAGAAAAACAAGTGAAGAAAAACTTTTGTTTAAATAAAAATAGAACTAAGTTTTATAAGTAATAAAAATAAAAATACATTAAAATACATAAATAATGTAAATATATAATATATATAACACATTGTACATTGTACAGACAAGTGCTTTCTATTTTGTTGGTTATCACTACGACATTGACGTCCGGACAGTCGGCCAAAACTAAGCTTAGACTTAAGTTACGGAGCATTAATAAAATAACAAACTTGGAACGAAACACGTGGAAAAGAAACTCCTTAGGGCGAAGTAAGAAAACTATTAATTGCTCGCAGTTTAATAAACCAGCGATTCTCTAACAATCACCGGGGGCCGCCAAGTTTTAATAAGAACAACCTAGGGCTGCCTCTAACGAAGATGGATATGCTGATAATAGTCAACGAATAAAACAGTACTTTACTAAAAACTAGATGCATAATAAATTCTGGATGTTTTACATGCATGTTAAAAATATCAATTATATGGTCAAGGATATTCGTGTTTGTATATTAATTATGTATATAAATTGTGTTGTATATTACTAGCGATCCGCCCCGGCTTCGCACGTTTTCATTATACGTTTGGTACGTATAATGAAAACGTGCGAAGCCGGCTTGAATCACTCTATTGATTAAAAAAACCGCATCAAAATCCGTTGCGTAGTTTTAAAGATTTAAGCACACATAGGGACAGAGAAAGCGACTTTTTTATACTATGTAGTGATGTTGCCTATCTAGTTCTCACTCGATAAGACTCATAGCACAACCTCTTCTTACTTTGAGGCTAGATGCAATGGGGATCATCCAGCATTATTCATTCATTTAAAAAACCATTTGCTATCCAAGCATGTTACCGTGCATATAATCCTGTCAAAGGCTGAATGAGTCTGTACTGTAGTACCTAGTAATATTAAAACAAAATTTATCGGATTGATCTTCTGTTTCGACCATAGACTTAAAATTTTTCACTATGGTTTCGACTACCTAATTTTTTTTTCAGAAATACAAGTTTCTTTTTTACGGTTAGTAAAAATCTAAAATCAATTTGCTTTTGGCTCAGCGCATCAGCATTGCCATACAGCGTGGTAATGCAGCCAGTGTCTTGGGGACGCTTCCGACTGATATTGACTTGGATCAATTGAGCTACCTTTAGACTGTTTGCAACCGTCTGCAGTTAGCTCAATTGTTTCAATTGTAAATACTAGTTGTAATTTTTCTATTCCTTGCTTGTAATTTTCGTTGTTAATAAAGTATTTGGTTTTCTGTTATTCCAGACGTCGCATAATATTCAAGGGTTGCCACCATGAAACTTCGTTGAAAGTCAATGAAGAATAATCGTGTGAGTCGCAGCCCTAGGCCCCGCCTGTAAGTTTAGCTGCAGCATCCTTCCTGAGATATATCAGGCGCTGGTTTCCGGAGCCGGTTCCTCTCCGCCTTCTATTCCCATTCTGGGTTTATTTCAGTTGCTTTAAAAATAGGAATGCTGGATAATTCAGTTTGTATTATTTTTGATAGTGACAGCATGACAAAGAAACAAGATCGAATCAAAAATAAGAAAATTAAATGTAACTACAAGGTTATAAGCGATTAGGCCGCCCTTTATACTTAGTCTTAGTTTGTAGTATTTTATGTGTTATTTTCTTTATTTGTGTGGTGGTTTAAGTTAAATAAAAAGTTTTCATTCATTCATTATATTTTAGTCTCCGTTTTTCACACAGCCAAACTACAATTTTGAGTTTTACAATAGAGAGTAACTTTTTTACATTGTTGCCCTACCACACAATGATCTCTTTTAAGATTTGATTGTGGTCCGCTTTCAAAATTGAACTTCAGCCAGCGGAAAATTTCAGCCTGATCCATAAAAGATTGCAGTTTCGTTTTCCGGACCTTTGTACGCATCATAGGCGGAAATAGATTATCGACGGCCTTCATGTCTCATAACTAATACAAATCTTGAATTAATTTCCTTATATGTAACTTATTAAACAGGTAAACAAAGCAGTCCAAGTGACGATGTTCAGTGTTGCATTAAGTTCGTGAAACTGACGGCAGATGGCGCCGCCCCGCCGCCCGCCGCGCCGCCCGCCCTGTCGTCCCAGGTGCGTCGCGCACAACTTAACTAACTCGGGAACCTCACAGATTTATTTATAAAGAGTACATTCGGGCTTGGAAGACGGAGCTTTTATATTTTGACATGGAAATATAGGGGATTATGTTTTACGTGCGTTTTTTACGGTAAGGTAGGTACACAGTTGTGCCCTAAGACGAAGACACTTCAGTAAATTCTCGTATCTTTTTAAATTAAACAGAACTTATTTTTAAAGGGATGTTGTAAGTGTAGTTTTTATGTTTTTGTGTAAGTCACAAGATAGAGAATTGAAACTTAAAAATAGGTAACAAGTAGGAACGAAAGATTTTTGTACTGAATAATTATTTATATTTATTATTAAAAAGTATTTGTAGTTTAAAACACATTACTAAATTCTCACAAAAAATAACTTTATTATTTTGTAGCAATAAGATAACTAACTATAAGGCCTGATGAACCACAATGTGGTAAAGAAGCTAAAATCTGCAAAATGGTCTGCACTTATTACACTCACAACTTTCTGGGTAAGCTCTGAGCTCAATTTGAATAAACTTTTGGAAAACCTCTTTTGGTATGAGCTCAGCTCAAAATTACAGTGCGTGAAGAGCTTCAGCATTAAATTATATAATTAACTACCAAGATACTTATTTGCAAAGTACACGTATCAAAGTTTTTCGGTAAAAAGTAAGTACTTAAAGTTAAATAAACTTATGAAACATTATTTTTTGGACTTTCGACGCAAATATTTTTTTAAATAAAAATTTATTGCAAGTAATTGAAAAATATATGCCCGTTTCTCTACGCACCTATTTCAGCTGACGATAATAATGTGCGTAGCAGTTTCTAAAACTACGTAAAAAACTTTAAAACCCTTTGAAGGTTACCAACCCTGTATATTGGTCTGCTTTGGGCCATTTATTCTGACAAAGTTAAGCCATATACAAACCCATTCAATTACCGGCTCTATCACTATTCAGATAGTGTCCAAAAACCGTTCACTAAATTTTGAAACACAAAGTAATATTAAAATTGCACTATAAATCGTTGACTGTAAAGTTAAAAGTGCGCTGCGGTTTTCGAATTTCATAATTTTAAAGAGACTTTCGCATGGAAACCTTTTTCGAGTCATTTGCTGCAAAAATGAAGAAATTCGCAGAATCTTTGCGTGGATTTTGCTGAGTTAGATTTTTGAAGACATTTTCTAGGTTTTGTGAACCTTAAAATCAGGTTTTTAGCTTCAACAGTTTGTTGGCACTATTTTTTATGCAACTTATTTAAATTATTTTTAGGTGGAATCAAAGTTATAAACGTTTATTCATTTGATGAGATATTTCGGTCATGTTAAAAGATGTTATACGGGATTTACTGAATTGAATTAAGGTCCTTGGTATTTAAATAATGTACGAATAAAAGAGCTGCTCCATTTTATTTTATTAAAGTAGAAACCTTCTTTGATACATTTTTGAAGAATCTCTTTCAAGAAATACCTTTTCAATTTCCATCAATGTCTAAAAAAGCGCTAAGCGAGAATTTTCACCTCCCAAATATCTTTTCAGCGCCATCAATAGATGGTCAATCAGCAGCCCCCATTAGGATGGCATCCGGAGATGAAACACCCTGTATAACTGTTTGGGTAGACACCTAATCAAACGAGCGGTATTTATGTTTATTTTTAAATTAATGATTCAGCTAAAATTAATACGTTTTCAGTTCCAGATGAGGTTACAAATTAATTTCTGTGTGTGAGTTATTGATGGATACGTCACACTTTTGTCTAAATTCGGTAAGTAAGGAGTTTCCAATTAACGAACTAGACTAGAATCTCTTATCTCAAGCGAGCTAGACTCGGCGCTACGTAAATCTATTTTCTCTCCCAGCCTCCACTATCAGCTATCATCTCCGTACTCAACCTTTCTTACCCGCAATTCCTCCTGCACTAAATCTATCCATCCGAAATTTGGACTGGAATAGGAATGATATAAACAAGTGAAAGTTATAGAACCAAGATCAAAAGTTCGGGTTCGAGCAAACTTTCAGAATGTGACTGTTTTCAAATCTGCGGTAGAAAACTTATCTTGATCCACATAATTAGCGAACCCGGATGGATTGTAACGGATGGACCTCTGGAACATCTTCCGAGTGCCAAATGAAGGTACAATGTGTTGGAGTTTGCAGTTATTTTGGGCTTTTCTAATGTTTATTTCTCTCATTTGGGATGAAAAAGCGAAGGGTCCGATGATTAGACAGAAAATAAAGCGAGTTAAGGAAATTACTTCTGATCCCTAAGAGTACCATTAAAACAAACCCATTAGGTGAGTACTTACAAATAAAAGCAAGCATTAAAAAAAAAAAACTTTGTGGATCCTATCCGTGAAATGCTGTCGCGGCGGTGGAGTTCGATACTTCAAACTTTGGCAAGGAGAACTACAACTAAGGGAACCATCCAGAAGAATGGACAGGAGCTTCCTTCTATATGCTTTAACAACTACTCTGAAAAGAGCAAACCGCCAAGCTTGGTGAATATGGTAGAGCTTCCCTTGCTTGGGGGGCTCGTTTAGCTGTGGACATGATAGTGCGAAATCCGTAAATTAAATAAAAGTACCTAGTGTTGTTTTTGTTTTACTTATGATACCATTGTACAAAGGGTAACCAGATAATGATGCTTCCTATGTCTAACCTATTTCCCAGGTGAGCTTTGGCCACTACTGAGAAGATAGGTTATATGAAGATTTAAATTATAGTAACGACATCCCTTCTTTGTGTGAGACTTGTAATTAATCGAAGCTCAAATCCCTTATGAAGCGAATTCCAGGTACCAACATCCGTGCCGCCAAGGAGAACTCCCGGCAAATTACCCGCGTCCCTGGAGAACGCAGGCGTCTGATAACCTCTATGCAATTTAACTTGTTCGCTTAGGCACGTCAGCTCACGCACGAGTGCTATGTGTTACTGTGGTGAAGAGCATATAACTTTAATAACAAATAACTCAAACAAAGCTGTACATATTCTTATTATTTAGGTAGGATATGTTGTGAAAAGCTTGCAGAACTGAGTGCTTATGGGCATACGTTTATTTTAATTTTATTGTGTCTCGCAAAGCTGGGGAAAGGGCGCCCTTTTGTTAAGATGCATGCATTTTATATTATTTTATACATTTCGTATTCGTAATCTGCACGAATATACTAAGCATCCTGAAATTCATGTTTAGCGCATTTATTGAAGCCTTTTTATAATCAACTAGCGACCCGCCCCGGCTTCGCACGGTTTTATTATGTATAAACCTTCCTCTTGAATCACTCTATCCATTAAAAAAAACCACATCAAAATTCGTTGCGTAGTTTCAAAGATTTAAGCGGTCAAAGGGGCGTAGAAAATGGGACATAGGGACACAGAAAGCGACTTTGTTTTATACTATGTAGTGATAATAAATTGTGAAAGAAATATTAAAGTGCCTATCACATAAACGTGAGCAATTCAGCAAGCGTCTTGCAACTCAGTTCAACGCAGGTGGCTCCGTGCTGGATTAAATTTCCACTTCAAATGTGCAAAATGCATGATGTCCATATTATGATCGTAAGATTTTATAGCTTTCACCTGTGAGCCATCTGATTTTCATAGCTTTTCTGTTCATAGCAGTTTAACAAATAAGCCATTATTATAAAAAAATAGAACAACCGTGATAGATGTTGCTGTGTGATTAGGTACCTACCTAATCATTATCATCCATATTTACATGAACTTTTGTTTCGTGTGGAACTTTTGAATACTTGAAAACATCTGACGCACAAAAACATTTACAAACTACACCCTTTCTGATGAAAAGGTATCATTAAAATTATATATGTTTGCCCTATTTTCAATTTCATAAGATTATTGAGACTTTAATGTGTTTTCATGCGTCATGACAATTCTCGTTAAATGGAAGGAAACTTCTCAGTGAGTAATCATACAATCGTACAATAACAACTTTGTTCTTCGAACAGGTCCAAGTACCCCCCGCTCCCCCGCTGCGTGCACCTCGGGGCCCGTCTTACCTGTCGCGAGCAGACTGTATTAATGTTTTATAGATACGGGGCGCGTCAGCCTCGCAGGGAAAGGGTGAAATGGGTCTCTAGGTTACACTGCTTCTATGGCAGAGATATGTTCTCGGGAGGACTTTACAGGTACGGAAATCACTTTTTAACTGATTCAAAAAAGAGGATGAAGTTCTTAGTTTGGCTGTAGGTAAGTTTATGTATTAGGCTTCTATTACTTGATATATTTGCCAACGTTTACCCGGTTTTGATGATTATTTAACTATTGTAAGGAGAATATCCCGAGATGGTCCCACTTTATTCAACCCAAAGTTTATTCTTGAGGGATTGTTATAGAACCCGTTTTATTTTTATATCTTTGGGGAATCAATATGATCTATAACAAGTTATTTAGTAAAAACTGAAAAAAACTTATTTTGCGAAGAAGTCTGGGAATAAAAGCAAGTCGAAAACAAATATTTCTTAGCGACTCCCCTCGAAAACCAATTTTTATTAACAAAATATTTCCAGTGCCAGGGAAAATATCGCGCGTAAACTCGTTTTGACATCTGTCAATAACAATGGCGCGAAATGGCAGCCATCTTGGATTGGTTTTAATCAATCACTTCCCATGAAAAAACGTTTCGTTTAGATGGTTTCTGGATTTACCTCATTATTTTGGCATAGAACGTGAACATTTCGTCGATTGATTTTCCATGATGAGTTCAATAGCAATTACTTAGTAGAATTCGCAAATTGGATTAGAAAGAATTGCTACTTTCCAGGCACCTCCACATGATTAAGTTGATTCAGGAAAACCACCTCTAATTATATTATGTTTTAGCTTGTTATGTTATACATTTACCTACAGCTCTATTCATTTAGCTCTACATATAGGTAATGGAGGAATTTTTTTTGGTATACCACACTCAATGTTTATTTTAAATATTATGTACTGTTTATATCCCAAATAAAATACATTAAACTTAGAGAAAAACTGTGAAATCTAGCTACACGTTTTATGATTCAGACTTTATCATCCACGATCTGAGTAGCCAGGGTATTTTCCACTAGCAAATTTCGCTATCAGAGAACCTCATCTGAAAACTCCTTAGAGTCCGATAAGAATTGTTTACGTAGAGTTTTTTGGTAAACGCACCGCCAAACGAAGCAGATGATTAACAGAAATATCTAAGGTCCAATTTTATACAAATTATCACAGTCCAGTAACTGAGCTGTGATAATTTGCACCTGTTGTGCACATGCACAAGTAGAGGCTTAAGATGATGAGATTTCCTTGGACTTCCCTAATAATCGCCATGGTTGGTATCCCGCATCCAGCATTTGACGGGAGTTTTCACGCTTCGACCATCACTGCTTACTGTTCGTCTGGCGAGTTTTGATCTCAAGAACACCTTTAAACAAACACCTGTAAAAGTGTTTTTCAATAAATTGGCGATGCTTGAACAGGCGCGTTCGCGTGGTGCGAATAAATTGGAGTGGTGCGACTTGTCATCGCGCGTGTTTGTAAGATTGATGACTGTTAATGCACGTTCAGGCAAATACAGTGGATGAGTTTAGCGGTTGATTGATTGATGTGTCGAGTTTCAGAGGATTATTCATAAATTTCGTGAAAATTTTGCTAATTTCAGCCGTTGATTGGTCCATTGACCAGTAGAGTACTGTTTATTTATTGAATGGGTTTAAGAGGAATATGATTTGATTTGGATTTTAATTATACTCTTTTATTTAGAAATGACAGAGACGAGAAATGGTTCGAATAATATCGCTTGTGATTCTAACATTACAGTAAACTTTTAGTTTTGGAAAATCCTAATGGACGACGACTGTAGACATACAAATTTAATAACTATAAGGTTATGTAACAGTAGTCGATGCGACCCGTGACCCCAGAGCTGGTGAGTATCTGGCTCAGCGCATCAGCATTGCCATACAGCGTGGTAATGCAGCCAGTGTCTTGGGGACGCACAGACTGGTATTGACATGGATCAATTGAGCTACCTTTAGACTGCTGGCAACCGTCTGCAGTTCGCTCAATGGTTTCAAGTGTATCTACAAGTTTTAATTTTTTCTTTTCCTTGATTGTAATTTTCGTTGTTAATAAAGATGTCATTAAAAAATTAACAGGTCATCTCATCATATCAAGCAGCTATGCTGACATGGATAATGTAATTTACACGAAGACATGTGTCCGTGGCGAGTGGATCGCCACGATCGTGTGAAGGAGGCCTTAGAGATCCTGACACGATACAGCGAGATTACGCACCGGTCTCGAAGGACCACCAACTAATTCGATAGTTAATTAACTGAGCTGCTGTACAGTTCTGCTGAAGGTTGGTCGTTTGAGCAATATCAGCATACAGCTTGATAGGGACCAGAAAAGGTTAAAAAAAAATATCAAAAAATGTTTTTTTTTGTCTGCAGGATTTGCCTTGCCACTGATATATTCATCCCGACCTCCCATAAAAGCTTTCAGAAGTCAACACGCTACGACGAAAAGTAGCGCCAAAACCGAAAAATTCTCACATAGATGGCGCCACGTCATTAGTGGGTCGCACATCCGGTTCCGGCAGGTAGCCGCGCTGCACCCACATCCCCCCGGGGGAGGGGGGTGGATTTAAAAACGTTTGTAATTGAATGTGTGTGGATTGTGGGGTTTTGTGAAACGAACTATGAGGTTGAAAAATATGAATTGGGTCAAAATGAAATTCTCTCGTTTCTTTTTTAATATTTCGTAGAGTTTTATTGCAGTGATGCGTCCAAAAAAGCGATAAAAAGTTACAGATTTCAGGTGTATGCTTTCAAGAGATTGAATAATTAATGGAGAGAATAAAAAATCATCACTGAACCTAGTAATCTCCTTGAACTGATTAAATGAACGAAAGTAACGATAAGAAACTAATTCCACTGTTGCCGAGTAAATACTTACCTTACATAATTTTAATCAGCAATAATTTCAATAACTTTTCATGCCCAATTTAGAATGTATAAAAATATATAATTTAGAAATTGATTGCGCACAGTTGTTAACCCGTTACGAGCCGGGCTTTAAAAGGAGGTGCTGGACCACGGAGTAGGCATCCTCGTCAGCGACTCATGGGGTTCACAATGTGGACGACCATGGACCTTCTGGTCCTGCTTCTGGTGGCAGGGGCCCTAGCTTTTCCTAATACTTGTAAGTGCTTTTTGTTTTTATAAAAAAAATAATATTTCGTTTTACTCGTTTTTTTTTTATCGAATATTAGTTACCTAATATCGAATGAAGTGACTCATATAATAGTGATCGAACTTCGAACACTTGAGCTACCTTTAGACTGTTTGCAACCGTCTGCAGTAAGCTCAATGGTTTCAATTGTAAATACTAGTTGTAATTTTTCTATTCCTTGCTTGTAATTTTCGTTGTTAATAAAGTACTTCACTTTGCAAGTTCAATTGATCACCTATTTTTCATCATAATTTTCGGTAAAAAAGCTGATATTGTGTAATAGAAAAAAAACACAAACCTAACAAAGTGATTTTCGTGAATCTTATTATGTTATATTGGGTAGGTAGAGGTCTGAAATCTAGAAATCAGCTTGATATTATTTTATTTCCTGTTGCTATGTCGGAGCTGAACTTTCAAAATCAGGATAACTAGGATTAAGATCACATCGTGTATATCAGCAATTAATGTTCGTACTGGATGTACAAAATGAAGTGTTAGTGTTAGGTTTCTGTTTTCATAATTTTCTCGTGTCCGCAACGTCAGAACTAAATAAAAGACTGCGTTTTGAATTCCAAGTATGGACGTTGCACATCGCTCATACAAGTCCGAGGTAAAAGGACACAGAGTGGCCAATGTCCAGCGCGGGATAGCAACTGCTGATGATTATTCTAAGAATGTATATCTACATAAATGTACGATCTAGCTGACTTGAACCCGCGAAGTCAATGATGATGCAGTCAATAAAGTTTTGTCCACAGATGCAAAGCAGCAGTCCGGCAACCCTGGCGAGCTCGTCGGCCGCATGCTGAACCCGGCTGACCTCATCAACATCAATGCAGCTGGTAAGCTCTCAATGGAAGTTCATATCCCTCCAAGGATCATAGAAATTGAGAATGTATCAGTATTTTCGCCGCTCATTGCAGCCAATGACTATGAGAGATACACTCAGAACCTCTTAATAAATCCACCAGGGTGAAGATCAGTACAAAAGTCTTAGCTAGGTGATGCTATGTGATATGCAGAGCTGCTCTTATTGCGTGAAGATCAGTTTATAGTAGACTGAGAATGAGCGTGCCATTCACGTGCCATAAGAGAATGGCACAGGTTTGATCCTGTATTATAATCGGGCCTGTGGACCACTTCCTATTGGTGAGCACCGCCGCGGTGACTTATCTTTGGCCTATTGGAGAGCCGTCACAGAGGCTTATATCTAGTCCCTTTTTGTGGTGCTTTATAAATGTTTCCTGCCCTCAGGCAACGCTCGCTGCAGCGCGGAAGGCCAGATGTTCTCCGTGAGCCACATGCGGAACTGCTACATCTGCGCCTGCTTCGGGACTGGCTTCGGAGGCTTCGTCACCAAGTGCGCCTCGTGCGGGCTCTGCCGGGCTGAGATCCCGTGGGAGATGGTCGGACGGGACGACGATGTTGATGATCAAATCATCATCCCGCCAGGTACCACTTACCTTCAATGTCAAGACTTAAGATATACTCAAATCGGGAATCGATTGTGAGGGAAATGTTTTGGTGGAATATTACGAATAATCAGTAGAAGATTGCCATCGATTCGCTTATTAACTAAATAGGTTCGTAGTTAACCCGTTTCAAAAGGAAATCGATTCGCTTATTAACTAAATAGGTTCGTAGTTAACCCTTTTCAAAAGGAAATAAGCTGTCTTATTAATTTTTGAGATGTTATCATATTTTTGGACCAATGATTTGAACCAAAATAGAATGAACAATTCTGAACTATTTAGGTGATCATAGTTTATTTTAAATTAGATTTTTCTGTTTGATTATTTTGCAAGCTTAAAGATAAAGTTATTGATTTCTAATTACTTCCAGGAGGTGTGCCAATACCAGGGCCGCTGCCGATACGGAACTGGCCCCTACGCCCGCCAGTGCCCGCCTGGTGGCCTCGTCCGAATCCTCGCCAGATAATACCTGTGCCTGCACCCATCTGGTCTCCGGTACCTAAACCGGTCATCGTACCAAGACCAACACCTAACCCTATCGTACCTTTCATTCCGAGACCGATGCCTTCTCCGGTACCATCCCCGCTACCGTCTCCGCTCCCCTCCCCGGTCCCCTTCCCGATACCCGCTCGGATACCCACACTGATACCCACACCGGTACCCACACCGGTACCCTCTCCGATCCCACTACCCAGTCATCTGCCAGTTCCTCAGCCGCTGCCACTTCCTCGGCGGATTCCGCTCATCCCATTCTGTGAGTTGCTTTACTTTTAATTTGCGAGTATGACCAATTTTTCAAATGTCTCGTCTTAATTACCTTCATCATTGGCCATATTGATTACCTAGTTATGTTTTATTAGGTCCCCCACCGATAGTGATACCGGGTCCGGTGCGTCCGTACCCCGTGCCCGTCCCCGTGCCCGGGAGGAACATCTACGTGCCTGTGCCCGTGCCGGTGCCGTCGCCGCCCAGGAAGATTTACATCCCGGGCCCGTCGGTGCGAGTGCCTGTGCCGGTGGAGCGGAAGGTGCCGTACCCCGTGCGGTTCAACGTGCCGTACGCGGTGCCGTCCCCGCCGAAGGTGCTGCGCGTGCCGTTCGCGGTGCCGGATCCGGTGCTGGTGCCCGGGCCCATGGTGCGCGTCCCCGTGCCCGTCAATAACTACATCACACTTCCCGGACGCAACGTGCTAGTGCCTGTCCCTATACCTGTTCCCAGTGAGTATCTACCTACCTGACTTATCTAAAAGTTATCAAAAATATTCACGTGTATTTATCTCGTTACCTTTCTATTATTATCACGTTAAATGACCTACTTTTCCCAAAACTTGGTAAAAATAGATACTTACCACGATAAATACCGGTGAATATTTTTATAATAATTGGTTCTGATCGCGTAAGATTAAAAAAAAATCTAATATATTCCTTTTTTTTTTCTCTTCAACAGTTCCAGGACCAACACGAGTTATCTACTTCTTGTGTAAGTAATTAAGTCATCTTTTTCAGTACGGTAAATCAATATCTGTATTTCTTTAGGCTTACAAAATAAGCACTTAGACAAGTCAAATGTAAACTATATGGTACCTACAAATTATCAAAATAATCTAAGAAATAAAGTGATAATTGATTTCCCCTTCGCTTAAATTTTTTGTTCACTTGTGGAAGAGGCGAAATAGAATAGATTTTGATTGTAGATC
This sequence comes from Eupithecia centaureata, assembly GCA_944547425.1. NCBI lineage: Eukaryota > Metazoa > Arthropoda > Insecta > Lepidoptera > Geometridae > Eupithecia > Eupithecia centaureata. Next base: position 439,265 of record OX155693.1, on the reverse strand, counting down.
ATATTATACAGAATTTTTGACTACGTCATTTATCTCAACATGTTCCCTGGCCCGCAGCGCCCCTGTGCCGAGACCAACTGCCCAACGTGCCCTTCATCGTGCGCGGCTCATCCTGCAAGATCTCCGTCTGCAAAGTTCTATACAACATCGTGTACATTGAAACTCGACCCGACATCAGATGTGATGGTAAGTTTTATATTTACATGTCATAAAACGTATGATACACTTCATAGATCAGTTTTATTTCATACTTGCGCGCGGCTACTCGTACAAATTAAAGAAAAAGAAGGAGATGGTGTTATTAGGCCTGGGCATTGGGCAGTCATGAGGATTGGGTACTCCGTCTGTATGTAGCGACATCTGGCCTATCGTGAGCTCAATACCTACTACATAGCTTATCTGAGGCGCTAAGTAAAAAATTACAGCAAATGCTGTTTAACAATATCTGACTTGGTATAGAAAAAAAACAAAATCTCAATTTCGGGAAATAAAGTCATACAGTGCTATTTGCAGAAATAAATCAGAAATCGCTGAAACATGTTTGTTCAATTTTAATGGGGATGCTTGTTAAATTTTGAAGTAAAGAGCATTTTCTTTTTGGATTAAAAACCCTGTTTTAGACCCCTTACAATGCTAATTTGTCAAACTCTTTTATTAGTACACACTTACGCCCAAAAATTAAATTACAATCCAAATTTCGGCTTCTTACACAATATGTTATATGTAGGACCCTATATTACCTAGAAATAAAAAAAATAAATCACCAAAACTCCCTCAGGGATGCTCAAGCCTTCCTACCTTAGGGAACATCAATGGGCATGTTTATCATGTTTCTGAATCCCTCTCTAACTTGCACCAAATCCACCAAACCAGTGCAAGATCTGTTAAAAATTATGATTATTCTAATGTCTGCCCCCGGCTTCGTACGCGTTGTTTCTCTGATAACGTTTTTCTGATCCATGGGAACTGAAGTATGAACTATGTGCTATTCCAGGACTCGCACAACTATTCGAATTTTCAGCTCGATCCTTTCAGCAGTTTTTGCGTAAAAGAGGAACAAACATCCATAATCCGTAGTACAAACTTTCGCGTTTATGTTGAATATAAGTAAGAACTATATTGTATTGCCAATGGCCTAGGCAACATTTTTGATAAGCATATGAAATAAAAACTAATTATTAAAAATTCCGAGTTTAAGTGCCCAAGGATCATTACCGACCTTAACAATTAAAATTTCTGGTCTTCGCAGTTAATGGTAGATACGAGCGCGATGATGCATCAGCAAATGCAGCTGCTAACGCGATTGCCAACGCAGGAGGAATGAACGGTGGTTACGGAAACGCCCATGCTGCAGCTAACGCAGTCGCCAACGCAGCCGCCAATGGAGCTGGATGGTTCATTAACAAGTACGGAGGCAGTGATGCCTCAGCTAATGCAGTTGCTAATGCACTTGCCAACTCAGGTGGATTTTTCGGCGGTAATGGAAATGCCAATGCTGCAGCCAATGCGGCAGCCAACGCAGCGGCCAATGGAGCTGGATGGTTGATTGACAAATACGGAGGCAGTGATGCCTCAGCATATGCAGCTGCAAATGCACTTGCCAACTCAGGTGGATTTTTTGGCGGTAATGGGAATGCCAATGCTGCAGCCAATGCGGCAGCCAACGCAGCGGCCAATGGAGCTGGATGGTTGATTGACAAGTACGGAGGCAGTGATGCCTCAGCAAATGCAGCCGCTAATTCACTTGCCAACGCAGGAGGACTTTTTGGCGGTAATGGAAATGCCAATGCTGCAGCCAACGCGGCAGCCAACGCAGCGGCCAATGGAGCTGGATGGTTGATTGACAAGTACGGAGGCAGTGATGCCTCAGCAAATGCAGCCGCTAATTCACTTGCCAACGCAGGAGGACTTTTTGACAGTAATGGAAATGCCAATGCTGCAGCGAATACAGTAGCCAACGCAGCAGCAAACGGGCTATTAAATAGATATGGTGGCAGTGGTGCATCGGCTGATGCAGTAGCCAATGCGCTTGCTAATTCAGGTGGACTTTTTGGAGGTTTTGGAAATGTCAATGCAGCAGCCAATGCGGCAGCTAACGCAGCAGCCAATGGAGGTGGATGGTTATATAGGAGTGGAGGCAGTGATGCTGTGGCAAATGCAGATGCTAATGCGTTTGCCAGCACAAGAGGACTTTTAGGTTATAATGGAGATGTAACTGCTGCAGCAAATGCAGCGGCCAACGCAGTAGCAAACGGTCTATTAAATAGATATGGTGGCAGTGCTGCATCGGCTGATGCAGTAGCCAATGCGCTTGCTAATTCAGGTGGACTTTTTGATAGTTATGCAAATGCCAATGCAGCAGCCAACGCGGCAGCTAACGCAGCAGCTAATGGAGATGGATGGTTATATAGGAGTGGAGGCAGTGATGCTTCCGCAAATGCAGATGCCAATGCACTTGCCAATACTCATGGTCCTAATTCTGTAGCTAATGCTGCAGTCAATGCAGCTGCCAACGAAGCTAGAAGATCTAACGTAGCCGCCACTGGTAAATCCAATGTAGCCGCTAATGGAGGAGCCAACGTAGCTGCCAATGGAGGTTCTAACGTAGTCGCTAATAGAGCAAACGTAGCTGCTTCTGGTGGAGCCAACGTAGCTGCCAATGGAGGTGCTAACGTAGCTGCAAATAGAGCAAACGTAGCTGCCTCTGGTGGAGCCAATATAGCTGCTAATGGAGGAGCTAACGTAGCTGCCACTGACGGAGCCAACGTAGCTGCAAGTAGATATGGGGATATTAACGCTGTAGCTAATGCTGCAGCCAATGCTGTTGCAAACTTGGGTCTGATAGGAAGATATAGGGATGCTAACGCTTTAGCCAATGCAGCATCCAACGCAGCGGCCAATGGTATCTGGTTAGAAAGAAATGGCGATGGCAGCTCCCACGCTACAGCTGACACTTTATCTCTTGCACTTGATGACGTAGGAGAAATAGGAGGTGGAAACACATTAATTTTCGGAAACACACTGTCCCAAGCTCAAGCCAACGCACCCGGTATTAAAAGTAAACACGTCACAATTATCAGATCAGCTGATTTAAATGATAAATCTGACAATGATAACAATGAACCTGCAAGTAACAGAAAAAGTCGTTCACCTCATCCTTATGTAGAATCTAATAGCAATTCTGAGGCATTGGCAAATGTCAATAGCATTTATGGATCTTTGTATGGTGGAGATGCTGTGGCCAATGCTGAAGCACAAGCACTTGCTAATAGCATTGCAATGAGTAACGGTGGAGATCAAGATGCAAGCTCATCTGAAGAAGAGGATGCTGAAAGCCGCTCTGCTAACACCCACGCTCATGCCCAAGCCCATGCCAGGTCAAAACTTTCGGGACTAATCAAATTTGGCCCACACCTTCAATTTAGTACTCTTGTAGGAGGCCACGGAAATGCAGCTGCTAATGCAGAAACGAATGCAGCTGCTAACGCTCTGACAACTAAATATGGTATTAGTTACGAAAATGCTGCTGCCAACGCTTTAGCATCAGGAAATGGTGGCGTTGGAGGTTATGGGAATGCTGCTGCCAACGCAGTCGCCAACGCTTTAGCGTCAGGAAATGGTGGCGTTGGAGGTTATGGGAATACTGCTGCCAATGCAGCCGCCAACGCTATGGCATCAGGGATGGGTGGCGTTAGAGGTTATGGGAATGCTGCTGCCAACGCAGTCGCCAACGCTTTAGCATCAGGAAATGGTGGCGTTGGAGGTTATGGGAATGCTGCTGCCAACGCTATGGCATCAGGAAATAGTGGCACTGGAGGTTATGGGAACGCTGCTGCTAACGCAGCCGCCAACGCTATAGCATCAGGAAATCGTGGCATTGGTGGTTATGGGAATGCTGCTGCCAACTCAGCTGCCAACGCTTTAGCATCAGGAAATGGTGGCGTTGGAGGTTATGGGAATGCTGCTGCCAACGCAGTCGCCAACGCTTTAGCGTCAGGAAATGGTGGCGTTGGAGGTTATGGGAATGCTGCTGCCAACGCAGCTGCCAACGCTATGGCATCAGGAAATAATGGCATTGGGGGTTATGGGAATGCTGCTGCCAACGCAGTCGCCAACGCTTTGGCGTCAGGAAATGGTGGCGTTGGAGGTTATGGGAATACTGCTGCCAATGCAGCCGCCAACGCTATGGCGTCAGGGATGGGTGGCGTTAGAGGTTATGGGAACGCTGCTGCCAACGCTTTAGCATCAGGAAATGGTGGCGTTGGAGGTTATGGGAATGCTGCTGCCAACGCAGTCGCCAACGCTATGGCATCAGGAAATAGTGGCACTGGAGGTTATGGGAATGCTGCTGCCAACGCAGCTGCCAACGCTATGGCATCAGGAAATAATGGCATTGGGGGTTATGGGAATGCTGCTGCCAACGCAGTCGCCAACGCTTTAGCATCAGGAAATGGTGGCGTTGGAGGTTATGGGAATGCTGCTGCCAACGCAGCTGCCAACGCTATGGCATCAGGAAACGGTGGAATCGGAGGTCATGGGAATGCTGGTGCTAATGCAGGAGCTAACGCATTGTTGGTAAATAGATATGGAAGCAGTGATGCTTCAGCAAATGCAGCTGCCGATGTACTTTCTAACTCAGGATTTTTTGGGGGTTACGGAAATTCAAACGCTGCAGCCAATGCAGCAGCCAACGCAGCAGTGAATGATTTATTAGATAGATATGGTGGTAGTGATGCTTCGGCTAATGCAGTAGCCAATGCGCTTGCCAACACCAGAGGACTTTTTGGTGGTTATGGAGATGCCAACGCTGCAGCTAATGCAGTAGCTAACGCAGAATCTAACGGAGGCGGTTGGTTAATAAATAAATACGGAGGCAGTGATGCTTCGACGAATGCTGCTGCCGTTACGCTGGCCAACGCACGAGGACTTTTAGGTGGCTTTGGAGATGCAAATGCTGCAGCTAATGCGGCAGCCAACGCAGCAGCTATCGGATTATTAAATAGATATGGCGGAAATGATGCGTCAGCTAATGCGGTAGCCAGTGCACTTGCCAATGCACGTGGGATATTTGGTAGTAATGGAAATGCCGACGCAGTAGCAAACGCAGCAGCAGTCAACTCAGAAGCAAACGGATTATTAAATAGATATGGTGGCAGTGATGCGGCGGCAAATGCAATAGCTAATGCGCTTGCCAATGCAGGTGGACTTTTTGGTGGAAATGCCAACGCAGCAGCCAACGCGGCAGCTAACGCAGCAGCCAATGGAGGTGGATGGCTATACAGAACTGAAGGCAGTGATGCTTCTGCAAATGCAGCTGCTAATGCGCTTTCCAATGCAAGAGGACTTTTGGGAGGAAATGGAGATGCGAATGCTGCAGCTAATGCAGCAGCCAACGCAGCAGCAAATGGAATAATAAATAGATATGGTGGCAGTGATGCGTCAGCAAATGCAATAGCTAATGCTCTTGCCAATTCAGGTGGACTTTTTGGTGGTAATGGAAATGCCAACGCAGCAGCCAACGCGGTAGCTAATGCAGCAGCCAATGGAGGTGGATGGCTATACAGAACTGAAGGCAGTGATGTTTCTGCAAATGCAGCTGCTAATGCGCTTTCCAATGCAGGAGGACTTTTAGGCGGAAATGGAAATGCAAATGCTGCGGCTAATGCAGCAGCCAACGCAGCAGCAAACGGAATATCAAATAGATTTGGTAGCAGTGATGTGTCGGCAAATGCAATAGCTAATGCACTTGCCAATTCAGGTGGACTTTTTGGTGGTTATGGAAATACCAACGCAGCAGCTAACGCGGCGGCTAATGCAGCAGCTAATGGAGGTGGATGGTTGTTCAGAAGTGTAGGCAGTGACGCTTCCGCGAATGCAGCTGCTAATGCGCTTTCCAATGCAAGAGGACTTTTAGGTGGAAACGGAAATGCGGCAGCTAATGCAGCAGCAAACGCAGCAGCGAACGAAATATCAAATAGATTTGGTGGCAGTGATGCGTCAGCAAATGCAATAGCTAATGCACTTGCCAATTCAGGTGGACTTTTTGGTGATTATGAAAATACCAACGCAGCAGCCAATGCGGCGGCTAATGCAGCAGCGAATGGAGGTGGATGGTTATTCAGAAGTAGAGGCAGTGATGCTTCCGCAAATGCAGCCGCTAATGCGCTTTCTAATGCAGGAGGACTTTTGGGAGGAAATGGAGATGTGAATGCAGCAGCTACCGCAGCAGCGAACGCAGCAGCGAATGGAATGGTAAATAGATATGGCGGCAGTGATGCGTCGGCAAATGCAATAGCTAATGCACTTGCTAATTCAGGTGGACTTTTTGGTGGTTATGGAAATACCAACGCAGCAGCCAACGCGGTAGCTAATGCAGCAGCCAATGGAGGTGGATGGCTATACAGAACTGAAGGCAGTGATGCTTCTGCAAATGCAGCTGCTAATGCGCTTTCCAATGCAAGAGGACTTTTAGGTGGAAACGGAAATGCGGCAGCTAATGCAGCAGCAAACGCAGCAGCGAACGAAATATCAAATAGATTTGGTGGCAGTGATGCGTCAGCAAATGCAATAGCTAATGCACTTGCCAATTCAGGTGGACTTTTTGGTGGTTATGAAAATACCAACGCAGCAGCCAATGCGGCGGCTAATGCAGCAGCAAATGGAGGTGGATGGTTATTCAGAAGTAGAGGCAGTGATGCTTCCGCAAATGCAGCCGCTAATGTGCTTTCTAATGCAGGAGGACTTTTGGGAGGAAATGGAAATGTGAATGCAGCAGCTAACGCAGCAGCGAACGCAGCAGCGAACGGGATGGTAAATAGATATGGCGGCAGTGATGCGTCGGCAAATGCAATAGCTAATGCACTTGCTAATTCAGGTGGAATTTTTGGTGGTTATGGAAATACCAACGCAGCAGCCAACGCGGTAGCTAATGCAGCAGCCAATGGAGGTGGATGGCTATACAGAACTGAAGGCAGTGATGCTTCTGCAAATGCAGCTGCTAATGCGCTTTCCAATGCAGGAGGACTTTTGGGAGGAAATGGAGATGCAAATGCTGCAGTTAATGCAGAAGCTAATGCACTGGCTAACGTAAGAGGACACTTAGGACACTATGGTGCTGCCAATGCAGAATCGAACGCCGACGCAAATGCGGCAAATGCTGCTGCTGCAAATGCAAAGGCCAATGCCGCTGCTAATGTTCGTTCATCAAGAGGACTTGAAGATTTTGTAATGTATTGGCCATCACAGAGCCAAGCTCAGTCTCAAGCACAATCACAGGCTCAAGCAATAGGACAAGGCACAGGAAGTGATTCTCAGGCACAGGCCCAGTCACAATCCCAGGGCATAGGTTCATCGCAAGCCCAAGCACAATCTCAAGCTTTAGCTCAAGCTCTTGGACTAGGCGTTGGAAGTAATGCTCTAGCCCAAGCTTTAGCACAGGCACAGGCACAGTCCCAGGGATTGGGTTCATCGCTAGCCCAAGCACAATCTCAAGCTTTAGCTCAAGCTCTTGGACAAGGCGTTGGAAGTAATGCTCTAGCCCAAGCTTTAACACAGGCACAGACACAGTCCCAGGGATTGGGTTCATCGCAAGCCCAAGCACAATCTCAAGCTTTAGCTCAAGCTCTTGGACAAGGCGTTGGAAGTAATGCTCTAGCCCAAGCTTTAGCACAGGCACAGGCACAGTCCCAAGGATTGGGTTCATCGCAAGCCCAAACACAATCTCAAGCTCTTGGACAAGGCATTGGAAGTAATGCTCTAGCCCAAGCTTTAGCACAGGCACAGGCACAGTCCCAGGGCATTGGCTCATCTCAAGCCCAGGCACAGGCCCAAGCTTTAGCCCAAGCCTTAGGGCAAGGCGTGGGAAGTGATTCTCTGGCCCAAGCTTTGGCTCAAGCACAGACACAGTCCCAAGGCATTGGCTCATCTCAGGCCCAGGCACAAGCCCAAGCTTTAGCCCAAGCCTTAGGGCAAGGCGTGGGAAGTGATTCTCTGGCCCAAGCTTTGGCTCAAGCACAGACACAGTCCCAGAGCTTAGGTTTATCTCAAGCCCAGGCACAGGCCCAAGCTTTAGCCCAAGCCTTAGGGCAAGGCGTGGGAAGTGATTCTCTGGCCCAAGCTTTGGCTCAAGCACAGACACAGTCCCAGAGCTTAGGTTCATCTCAAGCCCAGGCACAGGCCCAAGCTTTAGCCCAAGCCTTAGGGCAAGGCGTGGGAAGTGATTCTCTGGCCCAAGCGTTGGCTCAAGCACAGACACAGTCCCAAGGCATTGGCTCATCTCAGGCCCAGGCACAAGCCCAAGCTTTAGCCCAAGCCTTAGGGCAAGGCGTGGGAAGTGATTCTCTGGCCCAAGCTTTGGCTCAAGCACAGACACAGTCCCAGAGCTTAGGTTTATCTCAAGCCCAGGCACAGGCCCAAGCTTTAGCCCAAGCCTTAGGGCAAGGCGTGGGAAGTGATTCTCTGGCCCAAGCTTTGGCTCAAGCACAGACACAGTCCCAGAGCTTAGGTTCATCTCAAGCCCAGGCACAGGCCCAAGCTTTAGCCCAAGCCTTAGGGCAAGGCGTGGGAAGTGATTCTCTGGCCCAAGCTTTGGCTCAAGCACAGACACAGTCCCAAGGCATTGGCTCATCTCAGGCCCAGGCACAAGCCCAAGCTTTAGCCCAAGCCTTAGGGCAAGGCGTGGGAAGTGATTCTCTGGCCCAAGCTTTGGCTCAAGCACAAACACAGTCCCAGGGCATTGGCTCATCTCAGGCCCAGGCACAGGCCCAAGCTTTAGCCCAAGCCTTAGGGCAAGGCGTGGGAAGTGACTCTCTGGCCCAAGCTTTGGCTCAAGCACAGTCACAGTCCCAGGGCATTGGCTCATCTCAAGCCCAGGCACAGGCCCAAGCTTTAGCCCAAGCCTTAGGGCAAGGCGTGGGAAGTAGTGGAGCTGCAAAATCTTTAGCCCAAGCGGAAGCAGAAGCCTTGTCAAACTATGGCTTGTCTAGAAGTGGTCGCCATGACAATGATTCGCAGGATGGAGAAGACAGCGTCGATATGAGCGATAATAGCGATGGATCTGCCGAAAGCGCACCACCTGTTGAATCCCGGAATAAGAGAGCCTTCTACCCTAACGTGATGTATTCCAACATGAAAGTTATCAAGGCCTAAGCGTTGCGATAATGACCAAGTGAGTGCCAGAAATTAATATTTTTTATGAGTTTATAAACTTCTTTCTTTCGTCTAAATGGGTTCTATTTCCTATTAAAAGCAGTTTCTTCCAAACTTATAAATACATTTACGACCTCGATATTTTTGGTAACATTTTTCAAAAACGTATCCTATCATGCCTTACTATATCATATCTAGTAGCGTATTCAATAAATTTCATAAATATTGCTGTCTCACTTGCGCTTGTTTAATTCAATATTACATAATAGATGAAAATGTGCCGCTGTAAAGGTGTAAATTACTTTGATAATAGGTCTTATTTCAAATAATATTTTTTTAAAAGGAGATAATAGTGTAAGATAGGTGCGACAACTTTTAATAGAGCATTTCGGCCAATCGTGGTGGACTTTTTTTTTTTTTTATTTATGGCCCTCATTAGTGGAGGCCCATGTCCATCAGTGGAGTTATTTAGGGTGATTAATAAATCTAGTTAGACTTTTTAATAAAAATAAAAAAAAAATTATCATCTACAGCATCGAAAAGTTTGGCACCGAACAGATAATTTATAATTTTTAGTTAAAAGCCTATAATTCGGAAATCATTGAAGATGGACTCTTAGTTTTGTTTTTTCTGGGTCATTATGAACCCTTCTGTTTCAAAACATTATGTTTATAGGTGCGGCATTACTAATTTTTCATATTATCTTCTTAATCTGGAAGAAATAAAGTTTTGGGATAATCGTTATTAATTTGTGATTTAAATTCCCAGATGTTATAATTTTAATTGAATTTCTGTTTGTTTCAGACTATCTTTTCTATTTGGACAGTGAAAATGGCAAGAATTATGGAACACGGATTAAGTTTAAGATTTTAGATAATAATAACGAGCATTAGAAAATAACATAACACTTACACTTTTATATTATATTATACGTTTAGTGGGATTCATTCTGTCTTTTTATCATTTACTTAGTATCCCCTAGGTTTAGCTAGTATAATTTTATTTTGCCATGGGTTTACAAGTTAGGCCAGAGTAATAAACATAATATAAAATTGGTAGAAAATAGTATACTGGTAGTACATATTAAACTATAACGAACCACTCCAGATCAAGAGCTTTTTGCTGAAATACAGCTATAATCAATAATCAATATCTTTATTTCTTTAGGCTTACAAAATAAGCACTTAGACAAATAAGCACTTAGCTCCTCAGTAGTAGGTATTGTCTTAGCCCAAATATCAAAATAGATTTCAAACTCTCTGTTTTATAATATTAGCAGGACTGATCGACTACAACTATCAGTAATTCGACAACTGTTTCAAATACGGCAAAAAGGTTGACGAATCTGATTATACAGTAAAAATGTAATCCATCTCGTTCCGCCAACTCTGTCGCGCGGTCATTAGCATAATTTGTATGCAAACCTATAAAATGAATGTGTTCTAAAGGTGGTTCATTAATTAACTTGTGGACAGAGAAAATGAAGGGTGTAGGCTGGAAGTTGACCTTCCTGTTAGCTATCCCTTTTGCAGTGGTATTAGCTGATTCCCCTGATCTCAAACCTATTAGTAAATCTGGTAAGTACTTCATACTTTTTATTATTATAAAAAATAATTTGAATTTATTTATCGCTTTATGGTAGAACTCAATTAGCTATATCTTCAACTCTCTTCTAATAAAATTCAGTCAAATTAAGTAGTCTTTACCAATTTTTATAATTCAGGGATTTAAAAAATCTTAATCAACTTTAATGATAGAAGAACAATAGAGATTTAGATTAAAATCTAATTATAAAAAATACTAGGTTTTGTACTTATATTTAACAATCGTACAGACGACGCAGAAGAAAATGCAGCAGCCAAAGCTGCATCAGCTGAAGAAACTCCTGCCGAAGAATCAGAGACGAAGAGATCCTGGGGGAATCAGCCGGAAGAGATAATTGTTGTAGCAAACGGTAATCCAAATTACCCACAGCATTTCTCCAAAAAACTACCTGATCAAAACGAATATGCATATTTTTCAGATCCGGCATCCAATTCTTCATTCAGTAAGCAGACACTGACTTCATTATAGTATAGATTTATATTGCATTCATACATTTGTTTTTTTCTTCGCAGGGCAACCCATTTCAAAATTGGTTCCTCAAAGCGAGTTAGTTTATGCGCATAATATACCTGGTGAGTAGAATCCGATAAATCGAATTCCGTGAACGCATCTTGTCATGGTGAGCTGGCTATTGTTTTAGCAGGCTGTAAAATTAAACAGATCAAACGACGTCAATTATTATTATGACGTAGCCATCATAAAAGACAGACCAGAAACACCAGAACGGAGGAAGAGAAAGTATTGACAAATTAAACTTGACCTCACAGGGGCAAGCAACAGCGTGACCTGCTCGAGGGAAGGAGAGCTCCACAACCTGTGGACGCCGAGCCACCAGTGCCTGGTCTGCGCCTGCGTCAGGGAGCAAGGCTGGCTGCGCGCGGTGTGTGCCAGCTGCTCCGGGTGCTACAGCCCTCTCACTCCTGACGTCATCGTGCCCGATCCAACGCCGAAGCCTTTTTTTCCAACAGAGAGGCCGACCGCACCACCGACTGTCCCAGCACCGATTGAAGAGGAAGGTAAACTCATTTGTGTTTTCTACTAGTTACGCTTCGAGCTGCACTCGCGTGAAGGTTGATGAAAAACATATGTTTTATTACAGATAAAGCATAGGTTTATTTAAAATTTCAACCTGATCTGTTCAGTAGTTCTGGTATGAAGAGGTAGGAAACATCCATTCCATTCAAACCTGATCGCCTTTTATAAAATATTTAGGGTTTTATGACAGTGTTTGTTTTTTCTTTCCCTTGGCAGTGACCTGCAAACCGCTGCCGAGTGGGCAGCCCTTCGAGAACCCCCTCCACCCGTGCCAGGTCTGCATCTGCGTCGAGTCTCTCGACATCTACGGCAGGCCCGATGTCCACATCAAGTGCCAAGAGAACCCACAGTGCGGTAAGATGCCTCCTTTTTATTAGTTCCAAATTTTTCAGAATTGCATTGTTTGTAAACATGGGTAACAAAAGGTGGAAGGATAGTATCTAAAAGCACCATGGATGTTTTGCCTAAATTGTAGTTTCACTTGTAGTTTTGGTCAGTATTTATCTTGCTTGATATTTTCACTCAATCCATATTGTTGACATTTGTATTTGATTATGACAAATGGGGAAAATGGGTTTTGTAGTAATTATGTTTTAAGCTATATAAACTTTCTACTCGACAAACTCAGCCTAATTTGTACATATAAATTATGACCTGTTACCCAAAAGGTTGGGATGGCAAATCTTAAATAGTTATTTTTTTCCTTAAAAAAACAAATAAGAGCAATGAAGGTTTATTTTCACCTATTTTCATAAAAGCTGATATTTTTCTTTCCAGTTCTGCCAACAGACGTTCCTCCAATGCGTGAGTATTGTACAGTATTTCAATGATAAACGCCACCCACGTGGTCTTCAATATCTCGGTGGAAATGCAAAGTGCCCTCTCAATATCTCTTTTCAGCGCCTATCCCAGAAGAGCCTGTTCCTTGTGAGTATTTTTCATTGTCACTTAAATGAGCCCATTAAAATAGAGAGAGTATCTTATCCGTAAGTCTTCTTCTTTTGTTACTGTACTTTTATCTTTCCTCTCCCGGTACTATTTGTAGCTAACGTCTCTACCACTTAATTATATGATAAAACTTCTGTCGTAGGCTTTGCTTGCATTTTTTAAGCATAAAAGTAAATCCAGCGTAGGGTTTAATTTATTACGCTTCTAAACAGTTTAGTTTTATGAGCTAAATGAACTTCTTTTATTACCCAATACAATAAAGTGCAAATTCCATTGGTAGCGCCGTACTGTGACAAGTTCCCTACAAACGTGGTGTTCCCCCACCCGTCCAACAGCTGCAAGAGCTGTCAGTGCTCCGTGCGCATGTCACCGCAGGGCGTGCCCGAGAAGCTACTCATCTGCGTGATGATCCCGGAATGCAGTGAGTACCACCGACACTCAGCCAACAAGATATCTTCCCTTCCAGCACATGTATAACTCAACTTGAGGCAGAAGCCTATTAAAAAACGGAACGCGTAACGCCCTTCTTCAATGCGTTTGTAGAGACGACTTAACAATTCCAACAGACAACGGGTATACAAGTGATGGATGTGGCCCCGATCGAGCGGGTTGTACCATCATCACTACCCTTGGCAGGTGGATTAATTCATTTTAGATAGGGAGAAATACTTAAATTATGGTGCAATATACACTCCGATTGTGTATATAATATAACAACCGATGTTGCTCGCGGTCAACGAAGGTCTGCGTACCACCCGTGATTAGTCCAGCAGCATTATTAGTATTTTGGTTGTGGTATAGTTTCTATCCAATCTGAAGGAGTTTGATACAATCGCGATCAAATATGATTAACCAGTGCAGCCTACTACAGCCAGCCATCAATAGACGAATAAAAGTATGACTTAAATTCTCTAACAAAGTAGTTATGGGGATAAAGGTGATATTTCCCCAAATAGTCAAACAGAAGATTTCCCCTTCGTGATTGGCGCTGAATTATAACAAATCCGAGATCGAGTTCCCTGCATTGTGTTCATAGATTGATAACATTTTGGATGTTTCAGAACAAACTGAAGTTGATATAATAATAACAGATAAGCCCGAGGTGTATCCGTACGTCACTCCTGAGCCATGTAAGTTGACTATAATAATTCCAAGTCTTACCGCATTTTGTGGACTCGGGGTCGACCCATTCATTCAGACAGTTAGTGGACGATTTACGTACCTGAAATAGGAAAGAGATAGGTTAGCAATCAGGTGGTTTCTTTGTAAAGAAAAAAATATCCAGGATACTCGTATTAATAGCAAATAACATAATACATATATCTACTACACTATATAATACACAAATATCATTATGTTTAATCGGGAACTAAAAGTTTATGTGCTGCCTTTTAATTGTTGCACGAATATCACGAAACAGCCCTAGAGCCGTGCAATATGCACGGCTCTAGGGCTGTTTCGTGATATTCTTATCACAAATGACAAAAAATACAAATTTATACAGTATTTCCCAGTTGTAATTGCTCAGACATGGTGTAGAAAGCGTATGGATTAGTTTAAATATGACTGTCAGATGAATAAATAATAAGAAAAGCCTTTCATGGCAAACGTTGTAAAACAACCTTTGATGTGAACTGTCTCAAAGTCAATAATCGTTTGAAGCAGAGCGCACGGGCATGCTACCGACCCAAGTAAACAGAGTAGTTATGAATGTTCGTCCTTCCAGCCTGGGCGCCCGCCACCCTGCGCCCCCCGCCCCCCGGCCCCCTGCCCGGACCCTCGCCACGTGAGTACATCTATTCAATTACAATTTTTTCTTTATTAATAACTAGCGACCCGCCCCGGCTTCGCATTGTTTTATTAAACGTATAAACCTTCCTCTTGTCATATCATTCTATCTATTAAAAAAAACCGCATCGAAATCCGTTGCGTAGTTTTAAAGATTTAAGCAGGTAAAGGGATATAGGGAAATAGGGACAGAAAAAGCGACTTTGTTTTATGTAGTGAACTGACTATGTAGTGAAAAAGTGCTTACAGTATATTTCTAGTGTGAATAATGTCCTAGAAATTATACAACCTTAAAATTATGTGCAACGTTTTTTAAGCCAGCTTCTTAAAAACTTTTATCTAATTACTTACTAGGTAGGTAATTTGGTTTAGGTGTTACATTTACACATTTCATATTTTTATGTAGTAGGCCGTTATGCTTTTTACATTGGAGTTATGTAATCTTTGGAACTAAATTACATTTAATAACAGAAGTGTGTACATTTGATGGGACGTGAATACCTCATCCGCTGCTGAGATTTACCCAATTGCACCCAGCTGGTACTTTATAGCAGTGGACTAATACAGGCTGATGATGATGATGATTACTTTATATTAGGGAATACGACAAGCTGAATATGGCACTATAATGCATGTAGTCCTATGTCCAGCAGTGAACTACAATAGAATAGGCTGCTGATGATCGAGCCAGGTATACTGGGGTATATAGGAGTTCGTGTCATCCCCCACGGTTGCGCGGCTACCGTCCACGTAAGTACCTACTAACTGCGAGGTTAGCTAGTTCTCTAGTTAGTTCATTTTGAGATGGGTCATTTAGATTTGAACTTAGTTTTCTAGGTAAAAGAGTAAATTCTTTGAGTTTTAATAGTTGAAAAAGTTTATATGGTATCGCTCTGTGCGTTCTTTTTCATCCACTATCAAAGCTATTTGATCAACCTTTGTTTTGTTTGTTTTTAAGCTTTAGCTGAACTTTTTACCACTACCTAATTCATAGCAATCTGTTAATTGCGTTCTGGGCTGCATTATTATTAAAAGTTATATGCATTATTATCAAGGTTTATCATAGCAATCTAGTTATTTGCAACTATATATTTTGTAGCCGTTTGCTTTTTCTGAATAAATAAAATAAATAAAAACACTATATTCCATTGAAAATAAAACTGTTACCAATAACTTAATAATAACTTAATAAATGTATAAAAGATAATAATTTCGTGTCCTCAATATGTGTTCGTATTCTATATAATTGTTATCCGACATTTAAAGGGTCGGCAACGCGCGTGTAGCGTCTCTGATGTTGCAGGCGTCCATAGGCTGCGGTAACCGTTTTCCATCAGGCGGGCCGCATGCTTGTTTGCCACCTTGGTGGTATAAAATATATATATATATATTTATAACACTATGTGTATATCGTGGCCTCCCTTGCAGACGACTCGTGCAAGCCGTACGCGCCGAGCACGCCCTTCCAGCACCCCTGGGACGAGTGCCAGGTGTGCGTCTGCATGGAGGCCTACAGCGCGCAGCACATCAACATCGAGGTCATGTGCTACACCAAGCTCTCCTGCTGTAAGTTCTTTAACGTCCTCAACAGATAGAGGGGGGGAGAGAGAAAGAGAGTCTTTATTTGCTTAAAAACTACTACACAACAACTAAGAACTAATAAGATAAATTAACAACTCTAATATAGCTATTCTTGTCGTATCCGAACACGTCGAACCCGGCTTTAGTTTCTTATCTATTGTGAACCGAATTTAGTTTGAAGGCTATGTAACTGTGGCACAAAGCGTAATTGACTGCAACTGTGTGAACCGTCAGTCGTGTACAAAAGGTCAGTCTTATATGTCAGTGCATCGCAATAGATGTGTTGTGCGATGCCAAGCTAGCCTGGGCATTCATCATGTCTCGGCAAATTTCTGGACAGGACCAAAATTTGCAATAATTATTTTGAGACTGTAACCTTTTATATTTATTATTTTGTGGAAGGTATATTTCTAAGATATTTGCTATTTAAATTGAAAATATTTAATTCTAAAATGAAAGCAACTAATTATTAGAACCTTGAATGCTTCATCATAGATGATGATGATGAAGCATTCAGTGGTATTTCGTTGATTTTGTTTATAATTATTTTCATTTCAGGTATCGAGCCCCCGTTCGATCTTGCGCCATGTAAGCCACACAACAATTTTAGTATTTAATTATTAAAGACCTTTTACCTAACACGTGGGTAACATTTAATGAAAACAATTAACAATGTTGTATTTTATTGCAGCATCAATTCCGCTGGTAACGATTCCGCAACGTAAGTTGTAATAAATTGAACCACTAATTGATTTCAATTGCAGGTGCACTATTTATAACAAACTTCTTTTATTTCAGCGGCGAAGGGAAAAATTCGTATCCAAGGTAAGCATTAAACTAAACTAGAAGACCTCTTTTTAAATAATACAAATTTATCAACGACATTGTTTCTAGGATAAAACAATGCTAGAAACTGAAAATAATTTTAAAGCGTCTTAGGTTTAACAACTATTCTTTCGATTTCTGTAAAAAGGTGTAATTTGCAGACGCCGTGTGCGAACTGCGAACGTTCGGCGTCGAGTTCACGCACCCGAACGACGCCTGTAAGATCTGCACGTGCGAGTTACAAGGGCTCGTCATATCGACGGTCTGTCGCCGCTCCTACAACCCCGCATGTAAGTCATCCGCACCAGGATTTCACCCACTGATATTGTGCTGTCGTTGGTGCCATACACCACCGTCCTGTATACTAGCGGCATCTTGACGTCCGCTAAACGTACTACGTCGACCCTCCGCGCTAGCGTACTCGACGCTCTTTTTATCCTATCCTCGACCATGAATATGTCGTCACTTTGCTCCGCTTCTCATCATAATCGTACACTAGCTGTAGAGCAAGACAGCGAATTAAATCCACCAGGTAGTCAATCCTCCGAGGTAATAAGGGCAGCCAATAAATAAAACATGTCGCAAAACGACTTCATGGAAGAGAAACGGCCAAACAAGGCCTCTCTTTGCCCTTTATTCCTATTGCAATAAATCGACGACCAAACTAGTAATGATTGAAATGTGTTATTTGGCTATTCAATACCGTTTATTTTAACACCTTCTCTCATATTGTACCACCGTAATTTCGTAGATACCTACCAATGCGATGCGCTGTCGAATTTTATTCGCTGTCATAAAATTTCTTGTCGACGGGTAGCGTTTTTATGCTCGAGCGCTTTTATGTTGACAACTGGTTGTTTTATTAGTTGAATTTAATTTCGGGTCATGTAAGCGCAGTATGCGGTCTAAACACTTAACTTTTATTGCCCTTATTTAAAAAGTTCAGACCGTTTTAATTTGAATTCTGATGTTGTAGAAGTTGGCACTAGAATTAATTAACTATTTTAGTGTGTAAAGAGCAAAACAACAGCTAATGAGCACATGTATGACTGAAATGTAAGTTTCAATAAATATTTATATAAGAGTGTAACAGTAATGCAAGCTCAAGTATGCTGAAATCCGTGAAGAAGTTATGTGCCCGCCGATTGCACAGGACTTGTGCACGAGCTCCAAAACAGTTTGTTGACACGCAAAGGTTTTTAATAAGTCCGCAAGTTGAAAGTCATAGATCAGAAACCACTGAGGGTTAACTCTGAGATACAATAGAATAAAGGATACAATTTTTAAACGATTTTGTGAAAATGGTTTCTTCCAACTGCACAATTAAGAAAAATTTAAACAATTTAGTCTACTTTGATTTCAAAACTATATTTTTATCAGCTGATAGAAATTAGGTTCTTCATTCTAGCATACGATTTCCTATTACCCTATTGTTAGGTGTCAGGACAATCATAAAATTCCTACAATCGTTTCATAAAATCAGCAGCGTAACGTACAGCATAACGTAAAGCAGCCGTCACAACACTGCATAGGTGTAATAAAACACTTCTTGTTTTCCAGGTTCACCACAGTTTCCTGAAAAATACCCAGGAGCTGCAAACATTGTGGCAAATAACGTCCTCTATGGCACCCAAAACAAGGGCACTATTCGTTTAGGACCAGGCGGAGCCACCCAAACCCCCGTGGAGTGGAACACCCCCCGCCCTGGACTCACCTTGACTCCACCACAAGTGTTGATCAGCTCTAACAAGCAAGTCCTCATCAGCGCTCCAAATGGACAAAACCTTCAGAGACCTGGGGCGTTGAATCATGGCCCAGGGTATCTTAGCAACCCTGGCTCTTATTCGCAAGGGTACCAGGTGATGCCTAATGCGTTCGCTTCTCAGGGGTATTACACGACTCAAGGACACGCTGGGCAAGTATTTAACGATGTTGCTTTAAATACCTTTCTTGTCAGTTTACAAACTTAACGCAAGACTACACAAGAGAACAGATGAACTGGTGAAGAGATTGAAGGGTGCGGAAAATCACTGTGCATATAGCTAAGGACCCAGGTCATAGCGGTGATCTTTGGGGAGGCATTTTATCCAGTTGTGTAGTTTAAGTCCTAGAAGGAAGAGAAGATATAACACACTCACACATAAATTATATCTTCGCGCATCATGTTTGGATTGTCCAAAATTATTTATTTACATTCAAATCTGGGTCTTGGTCAGAGTAATGGATCGCAACGGCTTTTGCCATTGTTGTATTTATTATTTGAGTAAATGATGTGTTATGTTAATAGGTTGGTCCAGCAGTCAGCATCGGCCACTAGCTACCACAGCCTGCCGTACCACCCCGTCCACCAGCAGTACGCCTCCCCTCAGGGGTGGAATGGTGGCCCGGGGATGGGACATGTTTGTAAGTATTTTATTGATCATCCATATTTTCTATTTTCATTTGTAGGTACTTTTTGACTCTATGGGGATTAGGTAGAAGTACTATAAAAATACATTGATGAATGGTACACGTTTGGAAATAGTTATAATTTGAGTACATAAATATAATTGTTACAGCGATCGCAGCTCAAGCCAACGCTCAAGCACTGTCCACTTTGAGGTCAAGCCAGACTGACCAGCTCAACAAATCTCCTGCGGCTGGTACGTTACTTCTAAAACCTTGAACATTCCTCTGTAAAAACAACTGATTTAAATTATTGAAATAACGCTAACTCTAGAATTTCTCAAATAAATTCCTAAACAGCTTGTGTTAAAATTTAAACAGCGAAATTAGGAAATTTCGTCAACTTTGAGAACATAAATTAAAAATAAATTACAGAAACATCTGGGCTCGAGCGATGCAAATCCATTTAATCTAACTTGGCCAAAAAGGCCGCTTATTTTTTGTTTTAACTTAGAGCTAGTTTCTGTTAACCTAATTTTTTCGGAAATTGACTGACAGAAAACTCATCAAATTTTCTAGGTTGAAATATTATGACAGTATTTTTTTCGAAGTTTACAAATAATTAGAGTTTTAAACAAAACTTTATTTTTTCAGAAAGCCCCAAAGACGATGATTCTCCAAATAATGAAAGCTAATGTAAGTCCATCATCACCTCTGTAGCTTGGCACATGTATTTGGAGTGTTGGCTTAGGTCATCTACTTACATTCCAGTAAAAACATTTAATGTTTTACTGGAATGTAAGTAGATGTATGAAGTACAAATTGTACAAAGTGTAGTATAAATTTTATACTGGCCATCAAAGTAATTACTAAGATTTGTTTCTATTCCTTGATTGTAATTTTCTTTGAATCGTGATTTTTTTTCTAAAAATTAATTTCTAAGCTTGGGATGTCTACTTATTACGAGAGGATACTTGGGAAATCTTATAGACATGTACTTGTTAGGAGCAGAAAGGCGAGACTTAACAATGATGATGATTTAGATGGCCTCCTTTGACGGTTACATATTGTTTATATAAAATTTAAGAGATTGAAGACTTAGACACGTGTTTAACAGTTGTTTAACATGGTTTTGTAGGATGACTTTTGCTAAGCAACTGTAAAACACGTGTCTAAGTTGTGATTTTGTTTTTTGTGGTAAGGCTGAAAGTCTTTATAATAAAGGCTTCTTCATCCTATGAAAAAGACTGTCACTGCCCTTTCAAATGATAATTTGTACCTGTTTAATAATTTCTTTGTATTTGCAGAATCGGATGACAAAACAACACGGCGATGAAAATGGACTCCATGAAAATGAATTTATAAATGTGCACAAAGCAAGAGGGTCTTCAAACGCATTCAATAAATAAAGAAGCACCGAGAGCGGCTGTTTTATCGTATCCTCTCAAACCTGTGCTAGGGCAGCCAACATCTGTTTAGTTATCTATAATTAAGAATTAAGCAACTAAATGACGCACAAATAATAAAAAAAAATCCCGAAGATTAAAAATGGGACATTGTTTTAGGAATTTTAGTATCACTTTGCTTAGTTTTTTAGCAATTATGTTGGTGGAAATAGATTAGGTGGGTTGCAACCTATTCTTTGCGCTCTATAAAAAGTAATACAGCGGATATGTAGCGCAGATTTTATCAACTATTCGGAATCCTAACGTACAATTTGACTTGCACGCTAAAATACGAAATCATAAGTTCAATTTAATATCTCAAGCAGTAGTAAAGTTATAAAAGTCGTATAAACTTATTTATAGCAGTTCGCGATAAAATGTGCGAAACCGATAATATTTTACAACTTCGGAAATATGGCCTGAGCTAAAAACTAAATTATGATCTTTCTTTGGATTTTTTATTTTATTTACGGTAAGTACCTATATACCACTTTGAATTATTACGTCAATAAAATCAGAATTAAGTACTAAGTGGTGACCAAAATGACTTCATTTTGGTAAAAATGTTCAAGATATCCTCCAGTATCAAAAAACGTAGTTAAACGTAAGCAAATGCGCGTAACTTTTTGAGTTGAGTCATATAAAATGAGTCACCTAAAATATAGCCTATGTGTTATTCCAGACTATAATCTATCCCTGTGCCAAATTTCATCAAGATGTAGTTTTTGCGTGGAAGAGTAACAAACATCCATACTTACAAACTTTCAAGTTTATAATATTAGTATGATTATCGTGTTCCTCAAACAGCACTTAACAAAGCGACAAAGAACGCGAGAAAAATGGATAGTATCATTCATGGCGTTATTCGAGTAGTCGAAGAGCCAATGTAAAACAAAGTGTATTCTCTGCTTCCGTAGATCTCCAGAGATTGGTTCTACTATTTCCACGGAATGAGCTGAAGGGGTCGTTGCTGACGTAACCAACTTACAATTACTAGAATTCATCAATTTCAATCATTTTTAGGAGTATCAAGCGAAGTCGCGACGCCCTCTTTCCAGGTGACCGAAAAAGAGTTATCTGAAGAGAAGAAGCTGGAAGAGCTGCCTTCTTTCCAAGAAATGCACAACCTGGGTTTGTTCAACGACGCCGAGCACCGCGGACACAAGTGGTACGACGACGGCACCAGCAGCGGCAGGACTAACAGCGAGAAATATGAATCCAAATCCTCTCAGACCTCGTGAGTTATTCATGCGAAGTGGGCGAAAGTCACCATGCGACGTAAGGGTTACATTGCCGCCTGGGGACAAACGTTTGTACGATCTGCAAATGTTTGGCTTAGGTTTCTTAGCCGATTTCTATGTAGATAATATCAGTTATAAATGAATAATCTATAAATAATAATAATGTAAAAGAGAGGATCAAATAAAGTTAACATTTCAGATCTCAATCATCATCGTCGGAGACAGAGACACAGTCATCAGACGCATCATCTTTCGAGACATCAGAGAAGAAAATATTGTAAGATTTTAATTCTTAGTAGTCAGTCCCGGCCGGCTATCGATCAGAATATTACTACGAACTCATTTGCTTGTCCCATTCACATTCCACTACTATATTATTGAATTAATATAAGTTATTTCGTATGTTTGTGATCACACAAAATATGATGTTTCTTTTTCTCTTCATCAGAACAAGAAAATACCGCTCATGCACTCCATGCCCCCATGACAAGTTGAAGAAGTATTCGAACCGTGGCATCAAGTGGATCTGCGGCTCCTACCAACGCGCCAGGCGAACCTTCAAGAGCACCTGCATGATGAGATACAGGAACTGCCAGGATGGAACCAGTACGTATCCTATATAGATGCTCCAACCCAGAGTTGTCATCTTCGTCGTAGTCTGCTGCACTGACTCCTTGCGATGTGATCTTGTCACTGATGGCTTTGGTTCGGTTCGTCAAGGACAGTATAAAGTTAAACATTGACAATTTAACAAGGAAGCTTAATGCTATAAAAGAGTGTAGCAGAGAGGAGGTCAAAATTTTGCAAAGGACGAGACTTATACGCAGCAGTAGATGTGAATGTGCTAAATATCCAGATTATGTAACATTGTCAAGAATTCGTTCATTCGTCTCATGTTCAAGGAGAAATTTTTAGGTACTATATTTTGTTGATAGCGTATTTTTTTGTCGTTATCTTTCGCCTCTCAACAGTTTATATCTTCCCCTCGTTCCAAAATGTAGTGTTTGAGGAGCTTTTGTACATTCCCAATTATATAAATGAACTCTGGTTACAGTGTTCGTGAAGATCTACGATCACCGCTGCAAGAACGACACCTTCCACGGCCGCCATTGGTTCTACGTCTATCGTACTTAGTTCGCAGAGAACTTTAGCGATTAAATAATGGAAAATATCTATATATTTTATTTCATTATAACCCCATGGTTAAACGTTTATTAATTTTCTTTTGTTCCTTATGTCAAAAGGAAAAAGCTCATCACATTCAAATTGACCTTCTTTTAGTTGTCTATCAACCTTATTTTCTCAGAAAAGCGCGGAGAAAAAGGGTCAATAAAATATTAAATACTGAAGTCATTTTATCTTTTAAATGTTCCTACATAGTATAAAACAAAGTTGCTTTCTCTGTCCATAAGAATGCTTAAATCTTTAAAACTACGCAACGGATTTTGATGCGGTTTTTTTAATACATACCTCTAGATAGAGTGATTCAAGAGGAAGGTTTATACGTATAATAAAACCGTGTGAAGACGGGGCGGGTCGCTAGTTACTAATAAATTAATAAAAAAAACACTCAAAAACATGTTAAACTATAAAACAATATGATGAATACTAAATGGGTACTTATTCTTTTAGGAATACAAAAATAGGGAATAAGTACCTAGTTTCCAAAAGAAACAGTACAAAAGTATTCACAAATTGGTTTACACTTAATGTAAAAACAATAGATGCAATTCGAAAATAGCAGCTGTCTTAAATTGCAATAAAGTGGAATTTAAACTGAGCTCCGTGTTTTATCGTTTCCTAAATTACCAGGAAACCTAAAACAATCGCCTAAATGAAGCAGAACTATTTGGAATGTGGGGACGAGGCCCCTACTACGGGCTCCTCGCTACAATAACTATGACGTTTGTGTGTGAAGGATTAGCCGCTAGCTAATCCTGGGATGTTGATGTAAAAGTCGAGTTTGTCGGTAAAAGCTATATTCCACTTATATACGTAAAACTACGACTAATGATGCTGATGATAATGAGTGCGGTTAGTATCGCTGCTAGTGATGCACTGTCTGCTGGCTGACCCAGTGGCCGCTCGGTACGTTCACGGTCGCGAGTGCACGAGTCACCTAGTTAGTATGAGCTGCTGATCGATTATATATCTAGGTGATCGATGTATATCGAAAATGACCTCTGTAAATAACATCCCCTCCTTTGTCTAAATTTTATTGAAGTTTTTACATTTGAAACTCTCGGTGCCAGAGCAAGTCTATACGAGTCTACTGATAGAAACGTGAAAATCAGTATAAATGACTCGAATAAAGAAGAAATAGTGAAATGAAGAATAATCCAGTATTATTAGGTTTATACGCAAAACCAATGGTAAAATAACTTTGACTACGTTGTTAACTAACTAGACGCTGGTAGGGGCCTGGCCCCGCTAAAAGCAATCGAATAGAGAGCTAACAGGCGCTCATAAATTACCGACCAGCGGGGAATACTGATCTAGGACATTACGAAACGAACGAGAACATTCCACAACTTTCTCATGCTAAGAAATTAAATAATATCCCGAAAATTGCGGGAATCCCCTAAAAACGGGACTTGACACAGCAACCTTCCTTCAGTACTTACTCAATAATCTGTACTCAAAACTCAAAGGAAATAGAATATTTTTACCTTATAATTTTTTACCATACCCTTTAGAAATTACATGATTCTTGGACACTTTAGAAATATGGGTAAATTTATGAAAACAAGGAAATAAAGTGATAATTTCATTTTTTGTTCACTTCGATTTTTTAAAGGTAAATAAAGAGGCGAACAATAAACCTTTATCTTGTTAGGTTGTTAGTATTCAAGTTCGAGCAAAACTCGTCCCTCGTCGTACTTCCTCTAGCTGTACGAGAGTTATAAACGTAGTAGTGGACTGGGTAAAGTATTTTATCAACAGAATATATAAATCCTTGAATGTTTTTTTACATCTTTAAACCAAAACAGGTATAAGGTATAATAATAATAATAATAATAAGTTTATTTCTCAAAAATAGGCTTACAAAGTACATTAAATCTTAAATTAAGTAAGGGTAGCGTTATTCCGTATGTACTTTGGAATAGAAACCTTAGGGGTCGAATTAGATTGACTCCTTGCTCTACTAAGTTTTCACTTGTGTATAGATACAAGGGCTCATTCTCTCGGCTCTATCTAGTTCTTTAAGTGCACTTAATCACTTAATGAGATAACACAGTACTTATTATTACACAGATAATACCTACAGTAAAAGTATAAGAATAAACAAAGTAAACAAAAAAAAAAGGTATAAATTTTACATGCATTCCTTATGGTCTAAATATTAACTATTTGAAGAATAACATTACATAATAATGACTTAAAACTAGATAATAGCCCATTTCTTAATCTACGATTGAACCTTTAACAAATTCTCTGTTTGCTCATAATCCAAACCCAGCAAGTATTGTTTTAGTTTTATTTTCAATTCTAAATAAGTTAGATCTTGAAGAGCTATTTTGCTGTTCAACTGATTGTAGAGGTGTGGTGTTAAAAATTGTGAATGACGATGCGCAAATGAAGTTTTCCACGTTTTTGTTGTGAAGACTTTGTTTTTCCGTCTTTTTCCGACGACATCTATGTTAGGAGGTTTATTGTGTTGTCTGAGGGCAATCTGTTGGATAAACAGTTTCCTGACAGAGAGAACATTACAGTCATTGTAGAGTTCAGTGGTTGGATATCTGAATGGCTTAGTATAAGCTACTTTGAGTACTGCTCGCTGCGCTCTCTCTAGTGGGAGTATGTGAGTCTTTGCGCCCCCACCCCAAGACCTTATACAATATAGTAGTAGACTTTGACATAGAGCATAGTACGTGGTCTTAAGTTGGGAGTCACTTGCGGCATGCCTAATATTTTTGAATACAGCGATTAGCTTGCGTATTCTTGATGTTATTGAGCTAATATGCGATTCATATGACATGTGCTGATCTATTGTGATGCCTAGGTACTTTATGACTCTACTTCTTTCAATTGTTGGGCAGTCACAATTTAATGAAGGTACCTGAAGACACGGGAATGAGTGGGCGCGGATGAAGTATTCAGTCTTATTTGGTTGTCCTGGTTGACGAAGTGAAAATGTTACACATTTAGTTTTTATCGTGTTTAATGTCAGGACGTTTTGGTAGAGATGCTTAGAAACTAGGTCAAAACCTTTTTGAGCGCTGTCGAAGACGCTTGGCCAATTTTTTCCCTGGAAGAGCAGTACAGTATCATCAGCAAAAGCTATCAGTTTGCCATTTTGAACTTCAAGGTCACATATTTCGTTCAAGTACGCTAAAAATAGAGTCGGCCCGATAATAGAGCCCTGGGGAATACCGTACGTTATTGGTAATTCTGTGCTAGCATACCCACCAATTTTAACTTTTTGTGTTCTGTCAGTCAGATAGCTTTTCATCAGTTCCAGTTGCTGTCCTCGTATTCCCAGGCTTTCTAGCTTGTCAAGGATCAGAGGAATTGATACCGTGTCGAACGCTTTTGCCAGATCTAGGAATATACCCATGCATTTTTCACCTCTATCGAGGCATTCTACGACATATTCATTTAGTTCCGACACGGCATCAGCTGTTGAACGCCCTTTCCGAAAACCAAATTGGTGTTTTGATATAAGTTTGAAGCCCTCTAGGTAATTAACCAGCCTATTATTTAGTGCCCGTTCTAAAATTTTTGATAGAGCGGGTAATATTGATATTGGTCTGTAATTACCTGTTTCTTGCTTATCTCCTGATTTATGAATCGGTAGTATTAAAGATTTCTTGAATGCTTTAGGGAAAACGGAGGTAGTAAAACTTAATCGACAGATGTGTGTGAGAGGTGGGACTAAAAACTCTTTATTTTGTTTTATTATTCTGGTAGAGATTTTATCCCAGCCTATAGAGCAGTCTGATTTCAGGGAAGTTATTAATCTTAATACCTCTGATGGTTCAATATCAATTAACCCAAATGATTGTGACGTTTTGTTACTTGTCCCTAGTTTGTTGTTTGTATATGTCGGATTTGTTAGTATATTTTTTGCTAAATCAGGGCCAATATTGGCAAAGTACTTGTTCACAGAATTCACTGTTGTATAAGGGTCAGTTCTTTGTATAAGTTCTAGAGAGAGGGTTTTTTTAGGCTTATAATTTGTTATATTATTAATGACTCTCCATGTTTTTTTAGCGTCACTCCCAGCTTCTTCAAATTGTGATTTTTCATACGCTTTCCTTAGTTTCCGCATCAGTGCATTGAAGAAATTCCTATACCTTTTGTAGATTATTTTTAAATTTTCATTGTCAGGTGATTTGCGTACTTTTATATGGAGTTTGTCTCGGTGCCGCATACACCTTATTAACCCTGGGGTTACCCAAGGTTTAATGGGTGTTTTTCTACGAGATGTTTTAATTGATTTTGTATGTTTATCTATTATATTAATCAACATTTGTACTAGGGTATCAGTGGCATGGTCACAGTCGGTACTTGATAATACAGGTGTAAAGTCGACGCTACACATCTCCGTTCTGATTGCCATGTAGTCAATTTTCGAGATGCTCTGCGACTCTACGCTCTTTCCGTGGCTTTGTAGCGCAAGTATGACGGTGTTGTGATCTGTTATGTTGTTTTCAATTACAAGTATCAAAGCGGATTTCTTCGATTTAAGGAAAATGTGATCAAGGCAACTTGAATTTCGTGTAGGTAAGGTATGTGCTGGAAGTAGACCATGAAAGGCCAGTAAATCTTGGTAATCAGTTGAGTTTCTAGTTGAGTCATCATCTATGATGTTTATGTTTATATCGCCAATTACAATTATGGTTTTAATATTTAATAAGTTACCTAAAACAGCATCTAATGAGTTTATGAATTTTTCAATGTTTGAGTAGGACGGCGATCGGTAGAGCGATATTATAGCAGTATCATTATTTATTATTGTAACAAGACAATTTGCATTTGTAAATGTAGGTTCATAAGAGTTTGATGGTATATTTGTTCTTGTATAAACCACAACCCCGTCATTCTGGAGAATATTGTTGGTGGTAGAGGCCGAAATATACCCATCTAGGTGAGGAGGGTTGTAGCATTTGGACAACCAGCACTCGGTTAAAACAATCACATCGGGGGGTGCATTTAATCGTTTTATTAATAATGAGAATTCATCAAGATTTTTAGAAATGCTTCTTATATTTTGCCCCATAATCACAATTGGTTTTTTTAATTTACTTATGTAGGACAAACAATCCTCAGGCTTACAAGTGTAGGCCTCCGAAACCGACACTTTATCTATACTATGGTATAATTCTTCTATATTATGTCTATTCATTTTGAATCTGAATTAGTATAATTCTTACACTGCGTAAAAACATACAGTGTGAATGGTGCCCGAAGGGCGGTGGTTTTGATGACATACAAATAGTATAGAATAGTGTAAAGGTTTCAAGGTAGTAGCCTGCAATGCTCCTGATAACTGTCTGTCCTTGCTGAAAGTCTCTTTCGTTATAGTTAGGCTTCCAATTGCGGTGGGTGGTGAAAATTGAGTTTGGATTACTGTAGAGTATTGTATACATGTAGTATTTAAGTTTGCTTAAAGATTCAAAGTGATGGGCATTTTTATCTAGTGTTAAAAAGTAACTTAACAAATAATAGCTTAACTTAACAAGTAACAATATTGTACAACAATGAAAAAACACGCTTAAATATAGGTACAGATATAGGTACATGCAGTATCTTAGTCATGCAGTATTTCCTAGGCTGAAAAGTTGCTCTTCGCTCTTGATAACTATGATCTTAGAGCCTTCTTCCTTACGCAGACAGACCTGCCCATATGAGGACCAACAAAAGGCGTAATTATTCTGCTTTGCGTATTCGCGAGCTTTGTGAAAGAGTCCTTTTGTTTTATAGGTTAGGAACTCACCGATATATATTGGTCTCGGTGGACCGACAATTGATAGATGAGTGGTGTTTAGTTTTGCTGTACTATTTTGTTTATTGTAGTTCCTAGTTTCCTGTATTATGCTTCTTTTGAGGTCGGCATTATTTACCTCGAGTATGATTGGTCTCGGTGCATCCGACTTCCCCGGGAGCCTCCTGACGCTGCGTACTTCAGTAGGTGAAGATTCTATCTTCAGGGTTTTCAATAAATGTTGAACCTTTACTTGCAGGTCTTGTGTTGTTTCCTGGGTATCCGACGGGACATTTCGTATTTCAATTTTGAACTCGCATAGTTGACGATCTAAACTCTCTATTTTATTTTCCAAGAATCGGATTTTACTGGAGTTAACTTCAATATTATCTTCCAATTTCATTGTTTTTAACGAGACGTTCTCGTAATGTTCAGCGAGGACGTTAAGCTTTTTATCTGTCTCTTCGTTAAACGTTTTGATATCTTTTATTTCTTGTTTAATTTCACCGATATCCGTCAGTAGCGTAGTAAACTTAGCATCTTGACTCTTTTGGAAGGTGTCAAATAATTGTGTCATATGCTGTGACATCTGCTGTTGGAACGTGTTTAATGTACCTTCCAGCTTGAAAGAGTTGACTAGCTCTGGGCTACGCAGAGCTTTTCGCTTTATTCGGCGGCTATTTATGTTTTTATCCAATTCTTGCTCAGTATCAGATTGACTTGGTCCCGGCTTTCTAGCATCCATTTGCTCTGTTTTAGTTGGGGTACGTACCGGCTTCATTTTTCTTCGGATGTTCGTAAGCAATTAACTTCCTGAATTAGTCAAACTATCAGCGCTTCACTTTGCTGTTTGGTTTTATCAAGGCGTTCCAAAACAAGTGTTTTGTAGACTAAGCTCGTAGAGGAGCTTTGTTTCAGTAGCTTATCGATTTAGCACAGTTTTGGAAGTTTAGTACCAAGTTGATTCTATAGGTTTGTCTGCAGGGTACCGCTGTTTGTGTACCAGTAAGTACTGTCCTTAAATTTTGGGCGGCCGCTCACCGTTCCTGTAGCTCAGTTTGCACAAGGTCCGCCTCAGACGCCACCGGCCGCCGGTTCGAAACCACCGAAATGTATGGAGATTTAGTTTCGGGGTAAGGCGGGTCGTAGCAGTGCAGTAGCAATACTGATCTTGGTCACTCACCGCTAATGCGAATGCAGGTGTAGCGACAAAGGCCATTCGTTGCGGGCGTCGTAAAACACCAGAGCAGTAAATCGACGATTTCTCGTTATTTACGATTGTTGAGGTTTCAATAGAAATAAAATGAAATGATGCAGATATGGTGCACACCGGTGCTTGTGTTGTTTTGTTAGTACTTGGTAAGTGGACTTCACAGGAGGTAATTATTCACCAGGCAGGGTCTTTGCACTCCAAACTAAAAAAAGAGGGATTTTGCATAGATATTTTGGCAAAATCCGAACCTACAGAGTCTATGAAATTCGAAGAGAATTTATAGAATCTTCGAAATTTCTGAGTTGAAGTTATTTTCTGCTAGTGGACAGTTCCCTCTCCCTGGTGAACAACTCCATGATAGAAGCGAGGAACGCACTCGAGGACCTCAAGGAGAGCAAGATAAGCGATGTCACGGGCGTTCGCAGGGCTTACAAATCACCGCCGAAAGCCGGCAAGTCAACCTCTTCGGAAAGTAAAGGTAAGTTTCACCACATTATAATTTGCTAATTTAAAAAAAAATAGCCTTACTCTTCTAGTTTTTATTTTTTTTGTGTTTCGTCTTCTTGTCTATTGAATGTGTTATTTATAAGTTATAAGTAATTTAAGTAATTAACCTAATAATATGTAAAAGGGCCAAATAAATGAATTTTCTTTCTTTCTTTCTAGTGATGGGTTGTAGTTATGTTTACGACCGAATCCTCTTACAGATGATTCGGGCGTGGGCAAAGACGTCTCTAGCGATGGCGAGTCGTTGGGGTTGACCTTTTCGGAGAGCACCGAGGAAAAGGAGAAGAAGAAGGAGAAACAAAACAAGAGGATCCCTGTATCCAGCAACGAGAGGCGTGGATGGTGAGGAATCATTTACAGAACCATAATGGATTATAAAATAGTGCGTAAGTACTCGCACTCGGGGAATATCTAAGTAATTAAATAACATCGCAAAATTTTCGATTTCGGCGGGACTTGAACCGTGTCTCTCCCTCAATACGGGATGAACTCATCCCGAACTGACGAAGGGTCGCGGGGGATTACAGGTTGAGAAACAATGCCTTAGAATATAACTCGACGACGACGTTTAGTTTTACAACACAAGATGCTTATAAAATCATTGTTACCCTGACTAAATTAAAACTTTAAATATATGCCCAGCTATGAGCCTATAAATCTGATGTGTATAGGCTATCAAGCTAAAATTGCTGACATCTTCACGCTAAAAACTAAAATACAATTCGGGCTGAAATTTTACAAACTGGTTAGATGTAATACTAGCAACCCGCCCCGGCTTCGCACGGTTTTATAATACGTATAAAGGTCGATTTATATCTACGGACATTGAATGTGGCAGACACGTGCCGTGACAGACAAAATTATATTCTTCCATATAGTAACTATTAACGTATTTATATCTATCGTAACACGGCCGTACAGACGCTTACAGACACGTCGTGTCGTGCCCGGCCAGTATTCTCGGAAAGAATATTTTGTCTGCGCGGTTCATGTCTGTACGTGTCTGTGGCTCCTTGTCGGGCAGTGTGATGTGAATAGAGTATCGGAACATTTTCAATAACATGCTTTTTCTTCTAAAGCTATGCAGTAACTGCCAGTGAAATGAGAGCGGACGCCGATGACGGTGTCTGTCGGTATCCGGGGTGTCTGTCACGGCACGTTTCTATACGTTACATATAAATAAATGGTGTCTGTCGGTGTCTGTCACGGCACGTGTCTGCCACACTCAATGTCTGTAGATATAAATCGACCTTTAACCTTCTTCTTGAATCACTCTATCTATAGAAACCGCATCAAAATCCGTAACATATGGACATAGGGACATAAGGACATAGGGACAGAGAAAGCGACTTTGTTTTATACTATGTAGTGATTATGCGGCTGATGATGTATTGATGAAATCTTTATATTCTACTTTGGTTTTTCAATTTTTATTGCTTCTTATATTTATTGACGTTAATAATAATACAAATAATTATGGATTGCAGGAGAAAGTGGCATCGCAAGTGCCCATCGTGCCCTGAAGACATGAAGATGAAGTGGAGAGACCCCGAGATCAAGTGGATCTGCGGCGCCTTCCAGCGCGCGCGGCGCTCCTTCAAGAGTCTTTGCATGATGCACTATAGGAACTGTCAGGACGGCACCAGTACGCACCAGCACATACTCCCCCCGGGGACACTTGCTTACTATCATCATCAGCCTATATTAGTCAACTGCTGGACGTAGACCTCCCCTAATGAGCGCCATAGCCCTGTCTTCAGCTTGACGCATCCATCATCTGCCAGCATCCTTTCGCAGATCGTCATCCCACCTGGCCGGAGGGCGTCCTACACTAGGTTTCCACTCAAGAACACGTTTACCCCAACGGTTATCGGCTCTTCGCGAGATATGGCCGGCCCACTGCCACTTCAGCTTGCTAACTCTTTGAGCTATGTCGATAACTCTGGTTCTCTGTCGGATGTATTCGTTACGAATCCTATCCTTCAGAGAAACTCCGAGTATAGCTCTTACTTACTATGTTTATAGATATATCATTTATTGCACCATCAAAATATGTTAAAGAGCAGTTTAATACTAATTGCATCTAAAGTGGAACAATCGGTGGCTTTATCGCTGAAAGTGATCTGGCTCAGCGCATCAACATTGCCATACCTACAACGTGATAGTGCGGACGCACTGACTGGTATTGACATGGATCAATTGAGCTACCTTTAGACTGCACCCGTCTGTAGTTAGCTCAATGGTTTTAATTGTATATACTAGTTTTAATTGTTGCTATTCCTTGATGGTTAAGGTTCCTTAGTTTGAATTTTGTCTACTCCTCAATGGGTTTTTCATCATCATTATCTGACCTGACTGACCTGATATATCCTACTAATTTAAAGCTTTTTGTTCTCTGTATGTACCTATGAGGTATATTATGTAAACGCTCATTATGCCTCTGTTTGTATAGTTTACGTTAAGTTAGCTTAAATAGAATATTTTTTAATTTTTGGTATGTCAGTTACCTACGACCACCGTCAATTACATAATTTAACCGATCCTGTTCATTCAAAGGCTGCCTGGATGAGATCGCTTTTAGTGATAAGGCCGCCGATTATGCTCTTTTACAATTTTACGAGAGAAACGTAACATAAAACAAATTATAACTAGTCAATAAAAAACCCACCCCTGACCATTACCGGCGCAAAGCTAACGCTTGCAGCTATACCTCGCTGAATAGCGATGGCAATTGCACCAAGAACGAACCGGAGCGAGAGTCTCCTGTCTTAAATCCTGTCATAGGATATGTTTGTGCGGTATTGCAGTGTTCGTGAAGATCCATGACCACCGGTGCGCCAACAGCACGGCCGGCCGCCCCACCGGGGACCACTTCTTTTACGACTACCGTGTGCTGCTGCCGCTGGAATCCGGCTCACGCAGCACCTCCGAAGAAGAGAAGATCTCTTCGGAATAACCAAAAATTGTAATAAAAACTGGCCAAGGGTTCGGTACTTATATCTATATAGAGATTATATCTACATAAAGAAAATCATGTCTGTGGTATGTTAGCTTCTCAAAAATAAATTTTCTTCTGACTTTTAGTATTTATTTTGTTGTTATAACGGCAACAGAAATATTATCATCTACGAAAATTTTAACTTTGTAATAACTATGGTTCATAAGATCAGCCTGGGACCACCTGGTGATAGACAGACAGACAGTGTGGTCTTATGAATAGGGTCCCGAACGAAAGTAAAGTGGCAGTTACCTACACAATGAAAATTTATTGAAGTAATGATAGATTGGAGTTACAATTAAATCAAGTGTAAGTAAATTTGAGGTTAGTGAGTCATCTAAACTGTAGGTACCTACTCACGCTATGCACGCCTATGAAGTAGGAACCCGAATTGCTGATAGATGAATGACGACTGAACTAAATCCTGTTATTTCTTATTTTTGTGGCGAATTTGTCGAGGCTAAATATATCCGGGACTGACGAGAGTTTCAATATTTATTGAGTCGTAAATGGCACGAATTTATTGTAGTGGTTTTTTCGTGAAAAAGTATTGAAAATAGAATAAAAGTTATAGTTTACCAATGTAACATATTCGGTCTTCATTTTTATTCCGGAAAATCGCATGTGATGTCACGTGCGGAAACAATTAGTAAACAAAACAACATAAGATAATAAATTTTTGAATTTAAAAACAAATTTATTCAGATGCCTGATTTTAAAAAAGTAACAAAATCGATTTAAACCTTAATCATTACTGATTGTCAGAAACAAATAGGAAAAACATTAGAACATGATTTATTGATAGAATCAAGAGCTTTAAAACAGAAAATAAACGCGTGGACGGAGTAAAATAAACTTAACCTCTTATTTTAGTCTATGAAGTTAGATACATTAATTTCCTCTCCACACCATTTGTCCATAAAGACTAGCCGTAGGTACAACTAATAGCCTCTCATACAATCACTCATACACCAGCGTCCATACATCACGACCATTATCTTCCGTAAATCCGTGACGTCATATAACCATTAATCGTATCCCCTGTAATTTGTCATACAGACAGATGAAGACCTGAGTGCAAAGCTGTTGGCAACTATTTCACACTCTACTAGAGGGGGTGGGGGGTGTCTGCTTTTTGTTGAACCGAGTCCGAAATACCGGTTGTACATTAGTTTACGATGACAAAACCTCGTATCTCCGTCAGGTTTGGCTAGTAAAAGCTTAAGTCTCACATAAAGTTGAAGAACAAACTAATAGAGTTCTTTTGCCTTTGATTGTAAATTTTTACGAAGCTCATAACATTTCAAGCATCTTGTTTGGCTCTATCAAAGCTTGGAATAGTTACGGTTACGTTTTTCCAAACGCGATTGTTGTCTGTTGTAAGGGTACCTACTATCAGCGCATACAACATGCACGATCTGTTCACAAACAAAACATGACGTATGTGCACGGGAACTCTCTTTTTGGCGAATGCAACAAAACACTTTTATTGAAGTAGTTTCAACAGTTGAAGAATTTTCACCCTGTGACTCCCCACACAGTGAACACGGTCCAAATTCGGCACTAAAATTGGACGTTTGGCCGAAATTGTCTTAGTCGCTTTCTAGAATAGAATAGGCAAAGCCCGGTGCAGATTATTGAACGTTAGATGTTTGACTTTTTTAAAATATACTTCTGGGTTTGATTAAATATACAAAAGTCAAAGGCCGAAATTGAACCCTTATTTCTAGTGTTCCGAAATGCGTTAGTCAAACCTAGGACGTACCAGTTTTTCCGTCAAGAGGCTGTTTATCGACCTTTGGCCATCATAACACATACATTTGTCGCCTTACAGCGGCCTTAACGGAAAGTGAGAAAATAATTTTCTTGGTTTCATTTGACAGCGGTTAGTTTTATTATAGTTGATGCTATTTTCACGGAACTGAGAAAATTTTGCTTTTTTCTGTATGGAATGCACTCTGTATTCCTCTTTATTGAGAGCAATTACAAAGACAGTATGAAGAATTACCATCAAGGCCGAAGTCAGGATAACCAAGGTCGTATAAAATTATAAAAAAAACTCTCTCAATATATCATCATAATGCTCATTTTTGCTTGACTTCCAAAACATTTATCTGTTATCAGACAAGATAGCTACAATGAGGGCCATTTTGTTGGTCTTGGGTGGATTTACAATCATATTTCAGACTTAATGGAAGGATCATAAAGTTGTTTTTTGAGTATAATGCTGGAAATTATTCATCTTGAATGTAAGCATAAGTTAATGTTGTTATTTGTATGGTTGTCCAGTTTTTGTAAAAAGGTGCCATCAACTTCTTCAAAAGTTGGGGTTCAAATCCCGGACGTGCAGTTCACCGTACTTTATCATACTTACTTCTTGCTTTTAAAGCTGGTTCACTAAAGATATTTTTCTTTTTTATTTATTTTTATTTTCATTCTTGCTGAGAACGCTACCTTGTATTTTAATTTAACCCCACGGAAATATTATTGTAATTTCTGTGGCGTTTTCATAATAATTGAATTACCAAAAATCCCATCTTATTGCGTGTCAGCGTAGTAAAGGATACATAGTTACCCCCAAACTTCAGCTTTCTCTTCAGCTTCAGCGGTTTGGGCTGGGCGTTCTCTCCAAAAAATTGCTTACTCTCTTATGAATTAGGAATTTCTAAATATCTGATACTGAAATAACCTACACGGTAGCAATCATTAATTAAATGATATTGAATTATATGGACGTAGACTTTATCTAATTAATAAATAACCACAAAAAGATCAATAAATTTTTGGCCATTCGTCATGGCCACAAAACAAATGTAATTCCCCGGGTGATGTACCCGCGAACCAATCAGCGGCGTCCCCGGCGAGTGCTAGAGGCACATGCGTCAATCACAGGTTAGACCTTGCCGTACCTTTTGTTTGTTCTCTAAGCAATGTACGGAAGGACGAAAACTAATCTACCCTTTTTAATATTCTTACTATATTTTCCCTGATACCGTGAGATAATAACGAGTATCGAAATAATTTTCAAAAAGACAAAGTTTTATCATCATAACTTTGGTACTGTAAGCAAAGGGTTTCAATGGAACCCTTTTACTAATACTTTACTAATCTCAGTATCCGTAAAAGGTAAAAAATAAAATAAATAGACAAATACATATTATGTAGGGGGCCCTATCCAAACACCGAGACGACAGTGGCCTGTCGCTAACCCTATATCTATAGGCGATCATTTTTATCAGCCCTTGAGCCCGGTAGAGAAGCAAGTTGCATAGTTGTCGTTCTGAGCCAAACCTACAGGGCGCTATCTATAGGACAGGTTTATCCCTATAGGGTATCATTTTCATCAAGCCCCTCAGCACGGTATGTCCAATATCTGTTTAATCAAGCGAGCATGTCGCGTTGATGACGTCATCGTGTGTGCGTGTTCACTTTGGGTGGTTATGACGAAATATCCGTAGGTTAAACGTCATTGATTGGAAATCTGTACGAACTACTAGTTACACTTCATTTCAAGTTATTATTTGGTTTTATTTATCTAAGGGAAACAAAAAGCTTCAATACTAGAAAAATTAAACAAAAAATCTAAGCAGTTTCCACACATAGAAAGTGCAATTAATTATCCGAAATTATAGAAAGAGGATAATTTACAAATTATTACATAAATACCAATTGAACAAACGTATAAGCTGTCAATGAATAATTAAAAGTCCAGCAGTGGACTTATGTAGGCTGATGATGATGATAATGTATAATTAAAACTTGGTCTGTAATTTTTGTTATGATTAAAACTTACCAATAAATCGATAGAAGAAAATAATAGCTTCGTACTCTTTCCTTACCTGAAAACGAAATAAAATCGTTAGAACTCAACTCTCATAAAAATTAAATGGGTTCACATTTTGCGTGATCACTTTTTAAACTCGTGATCTTTATCAATATCATAAACGAAAAGTTATCAACGTTATCTCAAACTCAAGCGCTATACAATACCTTCTTATTTGAGCTATAGATATGGGCCGTTTTGTGAAAACTGTTATTTTTTATCGCGCGTACACTGGCCGTAACGCGGGCCATCGGCCGTAAAATATAACGCGCCAGATGTCGAGCCCTAGGTAAGTAGATATGCAGGTACATAGCTACTTACTTACAGGCCTCCAGATTTTGTGAAAAACATGATCCGGTGAATGAATTTGAAGAAGTATTTTCGTAGCTTTGGGCTCTATTTTCGGAGAGAACATCAGCAGGTCAATTCAGATAGTAATCTAATCTGTAATCTGTTTTTGATTGAGTTGCACTTATGAGCATAAACGTAAGTTTTTAGTGGCAAGTAATATACTTTCCACACTATCTTTGTTTAACAATGAAACATAAGGCAAACTTTAATAATAAAATTCAAAAATCTATCGTATTTGTGTGGTTGTCACTGTGCCTCGTATTAAATCGAAAAATGTTATGTATAGTGTAGGCATTGAACTTTAACTACCCAATAAATTGAATCAATACCTCAATACACTGGATCAATTTATTAAAAGCATGCGAAGACCACTGTGGTCGTCTATTACGACTTACGTTAGTCAGGCAGGATTCTACTGTTCGTAACCGAACTAGAGCATAAAAAGCCAAGACATTTTTCCTTTTACTGGCGTTTTGTCACCTTTGCAAGACAACATCTTCAAAACATTGAATCATACATTAAATTTATTGCAAAAGCTCTTTCATAAACTTTTGGTAAATCCAAAAGCCGCCCATTCCGCTGTTTTCCTTATAAACATCCATTCTTGTTCCACGCGAGACAACCTACGG
The DNA here is from genome assembly GCA_944547425.1 of Eupithecia centaureata. Classification (NCBI taxonomy): domain Eukaryota; kingdom Metazoa; phylum Arthropoda; class Insecta; order Lepidoptera; family Geometridae; genus Eupithecia; species Eupithecia centaureata. Next base: position 400,816 of record OX155693.1, on the reverse strand, counting down.
AACCATTACTGTAATGGTTTGCCCCTGTCTTTTATCTGCTGACCCCTGCTTTTATAATTTTTTGCAGCTACCTTCATTTTGTAAATAAGTCCGTAAACGCAAGGTAAACAATGCTAGAGTTTGTTAGAGGTGTAACATTTTATGGCGACAAATTACAAATTAAAATTCCCCTAATAGCTGTTTTTAAGAGTAGATTACAAATGACTATGTTTTTATCCTGGTTTTTCTCGGTACGTTTTAATTGAAGCCTACAGTCAAACTTTTTTATTACGTATATTCTTGGACAACTTCGTTCCGAAAAAAATGAGTTTCAAATATGATCCATTTGTTAATAATGCGAAATGTTAAGAAAAACCTACGTTGTGTTCTCAGTATTGTTTAGTATATTATGTACTGCCGAAGCAAGTACTTCTCAGTATTGTTTGTATTGTATATATTTTGTAATGTATATATTTTATCGCAACTTAAATTCGGCTGAGCTGGAAGTCATACATATTTGATGAGAAGGGTCGACGTGTCGGACTGACAGCCAGACCGACAGCTGTCAATGTATCGATGTACAGTGCGATGTTTTATAGATAGGCTTTATAGAAGGCTTAACACATTATAGTATAGGTACTAGGTTTTACTGAGATTTGTACTAGCATTCAAGTTCAGAGTAAACTGAAAAGATACTTCATATTTTTTCAGGAAGCGAAGATAAAATACGTATGATTTTGATAATTATTTGTAGTTCATTTGTTTTTGTAAGCCTAAAGAAATAAAGTTAGCGATTTGCGATTTCCTGAAAACTTAGGACCATTTTTATTTATTGAAACTGTATATGCTTTCAAATAAAACGGACATCAAACTACGAAAAGCTTGCTCCTTTTATTTGCCATAAAAGCGGGTAAAACACGCGAAACTTAGATACTCGTAAAATATCTCCCAAAGCGTATAACAAATTGATAGAAAAATAATATCCAAGTGAAGTGGTAGGTAAACAAGCAGTAAACATTTTACACATCCACCCCCACCCCCTCAATAAACGAGTTATGTTCGATCCCCAACTCGTAAATACCGTTATATTATCCACTCTCAGCTTTAATAGTTTTCTGATAATTTCCTGATAAGCTGTTATGATTTATCTAAAACAATGTAGGTATAATAATGGATTTAACACCTTTTGGTAGGATGATGTTCGCAAATATACCTACTAGGGATAGCTATAATTTATAGACTACCTATAAGAATGGATAACCGAGATTGGAGGTTTTTGTCAGTTTATCGTTTCTTGTTAGATTGTGTAACGGATAAACGAAATAAGAATATGTTACCAACCGCATGCGCACTAGAAATGTTTGATTTCATAATTAACTATCTTCAAAGGTTCAGGCACATTTCTGTTATATTTTTATATTGTTTTTGACACGATATCACTGCAATATTTAGTAATAATTCATAAAATTTCAAAGAACACAACAGCGTACCCAAGTATTTAAGGTTTCTAGGCCAGTTTTTATTTTGTTCAAACTTAATCGTATTGAATCTAAATTTTGATAAAAATATGTAGTACAAACAAAACTGCTAATCTTGCGGATTTAATAATAATTACGAGTGACCTTTACAGAAGAATTGTAATAATCATGTAATAATATTCTCTACGTCGTTTGAACGTTGAACGTGAGACAAGTTGTTGAGCCCGACCCCTACTTTCACTGTACTGATGAGGTGTTTATAATAAAACAACTTGAACTCTCGGAGTGGACTCAACACAAGTAGTAGTTTTAAATTTGACTTGTCTAAGTGCTTATTTTGTAAGCCTAGAGAAATAAAGATATTAATTTACTTGATTTACAAGTAAGAACAAACAGCATTGTGTTCAGTAAGTTTTCATATCTTCAGTCCGGGACTCGGATGCAGTGCGTCCTACAAACTTGACATTTATATTATTTATCTGACCCTGGCGAATAACTTCGCAAAGATTTCACCGGCATTCTACAATTCGTAACGTTACAGATGTCCAGGAATTTTAAAATTTATAATATTTGCTTCTACTAGACGTTCCTAGGAAACAGAAATCTGAAACAGGTATTTGCTTATGACTGGGATTAGCAAGAAAATGAGGGCAATATTTCGAAATAAGATGAATAAATTGCTGTACTACAGTTCTTATTTCTTTAAAAAACCTATCCCTCAACTTCTCTATTAAATTGGAATGAAAATGTTGGCTTTGTTGAAATAATAAACCTAACTATATAAGCTATGTCCCTGTAGAGTCTGTGTGGCGAGGTAATAGTAATTCGCTTTGGACTCTCTCAGTCAAAATTTAATAAAATTGCTGAGTACTTACACCATTAAAAACAAACTTCACACAGAAACGAATGACAATCCTTATAAAAGACTTACTCTAGAACACATCTAGGATTTGAAAAGGTTTCATTAAAAAAAATGAGTGGTTTAAAGTTAAAAACAAGTATAGGCGAGGTCACAGCGGGAGGCAGACCGCGAGCGCCGCGTACCTGACCTGGGCAAATCGCGCTCAGGAGCCCCTATAAATATTTAACACCCTCGCCTCGCTTCCTCCCCTTAAATAGGTTACAGACAACCCTTACGCTATGATTTTAAGCTCAGAATTCGTGGTTAGTCTAGATGTAGTTAGGGTGGGACGAATAATTCAGTTTGGTTGGCGAGACTTTGTTTTTAAGTGAGTTAATTTGATGTTGAGTTAGCAGGTGAATCTAGTTACAGATATGTAAGTGCATTGAAACCTACGTTTTTAGATGGGAATCCACGTCTATTCATATTTCCTAACACTGTAATTGCTATTACGAAGCCCGGGTACAAAACAAATGGTGTCGCTAGAACACACTATAAAAGTGCGCCATCATTTTCAGGTGAAAGCATTTAGAAGTGATAAATTGAGTAGAAAATCCGATTTGCGTCGCTGTCAATTGGATTTTTCCATGGATTGCTCATCGCGCCCGCTCTTCGTAAATAACTGAGGTGCCTATTGGTGGGTAGCTGAGTAGTAAATGCTATTCCGCCGTGACTATGTTGGTAACGAAGTTTTTACACCAATGTCACACCAATGTCGGTAAGTGATAGTTTTTATAGGTTTAACATTGTTACGGTGGATGATTTTTTTTGATATTTTGGAGATACTTTCTTTGAAAGAAAAATAATCTACAAAAAGGTCTTCGTAGAGTAAATACGTCTCGCACCTAACGGATGGTAGAGAGGATTCTCTAGACTCTACTCTGCTTTGTAGATTGTGGACCCACGCGATAGCGAACTGACGCTTACAATCCTCACTAATTAGAGTATTATACTCCGTATAGTACGCTTTTTTGATACATGCATGCTTATGAAATTTCCTTATAGTATACTTATATTGACAGGCGAATTTATGAAGGCGGAATCAAAGAATTTTTTAAGCTCTAGTTCCTGTTTTAGAATAGTAATACGAATCCTGTTCAAAAAATATCTGTACTAACTAAGGAGCTTGGATTTTGATCGATCTGACGGTTGACGTGTCTATACCTACAATAATATCAATAATAAATAAATCAATATCTTTATTTCTTTAGGCTTACAAAATAAACACCTATACAAGTCAAATTTTTTATCTTTGACTCACTCAAAAAAGAACGTATGGCCGGAATTTAATACACAATACAATACATTACTGAATATTGTACACTACAAGGTTAAATTAAATACATAGAAATTAACAGGAAACACAAAAATATAATGGGTGATCTTATCGCTTAGAACCAAAAAAACGATTTCGCGAATATTAATTGATTACTTAATAATAATAATAATAAAGTCATTTATTTCGGACAACATTAGAACAAGTAAAAAGATCTTATATAACTTATTCTACGGTCCATATCAATATATATACCTTAAAACTAAAATACATATTCAAGTATAAAAACTAATAACTAATGGAACTAGGACTTAGATACTTACTGTATGTATAATGATTAGATTAAGCTATTATGCTTCTAAAATGTTTACGATTTTACGTAGAGTTTGCGCTTACAAAGCTCACATAAAAGTCAGGACTTAAGTGCTTTTCGTATAAAAAGCAACAATAAATACGAGCTACGATAGAAAATACACATGTTTTACTACATGAAGCATCTGTCAATCAACATACTGTAACGCAACACTGACGGCTATCACAAACAATCCTTCACCTTTTTAGTAAGGGTTTGTAAAAGTGCGCGTGAAAATGAAAAGTATTTAATATCTATCTACTGACGGCGAGCCGTCCGGGGCCAATCTCTTTGACAGCATGTTAACGCATAGCCCGGGGCCTCCGCCGGCGGGGCCTCCGCCAGCCACGGGGCCCCAACCGGCGCGGGCGGGGCCCAAGTCATAGGAGGCTTTTACTTTTAATAAGTGAACTACATTGGAAAATTTATTTAATTTGAACGAAAACAAAGTTTGGCGACAAAATGTTACAACTATCATAGTATAATACTAATGTCATTTACAATGGGATATTTAAGATGATTTGAGTTGGGAGCGCTTTACTATAGAATTGAAAGTTAACTGAAAAACACGGAGTAACTAGTTCTTCCGGAAACATGGCGCGTGAAACTGTGCCGAAATAATAATGTCAAGACACTAAAACCACTCAAATAATTTTATAAACATCGCGTTCGAACGGCTTTTTAGTTCATCTTTTTCTTTGAAATATTACGATTGAATTAGAATTCCTAATTGTGAGACAAAAAACATACAATGGTTTTATCAGCGTTTATTAAAAAAATAGAAACTTATCCTTCTTTCGAAGTCTGTTTATTAAGAAAGATCAAACCCGGAAGAAAATTTCAGAAAATTTCCCCAACTTCTTGTAACTTAACCCTGCCTCTCGTTTAAAACGCTTTTACATCAGAGTTATTTTTTAATAAATTCCCGCTCCCTCAAACGCTTATAATTGACGATATTAAAAACGTTCGCTTCAAACAGGAATTACTGCTTTGTCTTACAATTTTCAGGTGATTTTCGGGAACTTCCATTATTGGTACTTACGAGAGGCCGGGCCATTGACATATCCCGGAATAAACAAAACAAGTACAGGCAAATATCCCTTATAAAGGTATTATAGGGAGGCTAAAAGGTTAAATTTTGCTTATTACAAAGTTATCACAAAATTGAGGTCGACTCCAAAATCCTTTTAAAACTTCGAGACGGATTACGTAAAAGCGTCGGTATAGCAAAGTTTCCCTTCAAAAAAATGTAGGAAATCTTTATTATTATAAAAAATAAGTAAACTTTTTACGTTTTTGCGTAGGTAGTGAATTTAGTTGGTAACTCATTCAAAATTCCATTACTGTGTAGAGTTCCAGCCGCGCTATCGGCCGCGCACACTCTCTGCGCGATGTTAGACAAAAGTTATTGAAAATAAATTGGCTCCAACATTATACATGTAACTACTCATACGAGAAAACAGCTCGTTCACTTCATATTAGTGTGCTCCCAATATACTGTCCTGTATCAACGCGAACACAACAGTTCTTGGCTTTAGAGTTAAAATAAAAATTACGATGGGTAAACGCAACAAATCGCATAACAAAATTTTTTCTTTAGGCTTACATAATAGGCACTTAGAAAAAAACAAAATTAAATGTTATATTATTATCAAATATGAAATGAACTGTTGATGATTGATTTTTGAGCGCTTTGCGTTAGAATTGACTGAAAGTGTACTCAAAATGTACAAGTACCCAGCCACTACAGCACTGAGCTGTCCTACGCAAGCTCAAACTAAAGAATGTTACTATGTTATTGAGAAGGAGATTGTCCCAGATAGGTAATCCCGGTGTTCGCGCGAATCCCAAGAATCCCCCAGAATCCCCAACGTTCCGACACCTGCAGGAGCATTCTATTACCGCGCTGATGTGATAAATGATCGATCGCTGAACTATTGAACGCTGATATTGTTTTCAAACGATATTTTGTTTTATATCTTTTACTATAAACTCTAGAATGGAACGGGACATTGAACAATTTATGCTTGAGAGAACTTGAAAGATGGTCTCCGAAGCGTTTTAAATGGATAGTAGAGAAGAATTTTGTTATTTTCAGCTAGTTTTATATTACACCTATGTCGCATCGTATATGTGAATCTAAAAATAAACAATTATTGATTTAATGACAGTTCAGAAAAAATCTTTACAGATAACGAACACATAACTATGTTCAATCACCTGTAGAAATAAGATGTGGAACCGTGAACTAAATGTGTGAACTTAATACTTACAGTAGTATACTGTAACTATTTCCAATAGTACCAAAAAAGTAAAGAGTCTAGTATAAACTAAATTCTGTACCGTTTGGAAATCAATATCAACCCGCGGTCGTATTGATGCAAATGTCCCGCGAGACGGACTGTCCCGGCCACGTGCGGGGGACAGATATCGCACAATATCAGCTTTGGGGATTTTCTGTCTTCAGAGGTTAAGGGTTATTTGGTGAAATGTGGGATTAACTAATAAGGGTTCGATAATTTTATAAAATAGAAATAAGGCTCTTTTATTAGTTCCAAACCGCTAATAGGTATTACATTATACAAAACTAACTTGTTCCTGAATATGTCTCGCATGTGTACCTCATTAGCACATATAAATAATGTCCACTGCTGAACATACATCCCCTTACCTGTTACTTAACTGTGTTAACTGTTACTTTGCTTGTTCACACTTTTTATGTTTCTACTATTCTTTCTATTCGTAAAAAACTTTTATTAGCCTTCTGTTTCTATTTTACTTATTTTTAAATTCTTGTATGTGCTGCTGGTTTTCATAAATTAACATCAGCATGGCAGGCCGATTGTTAATCGCAGTGTTGGTGTCAAAAGTGCTTAGAGGAATCGTATGCGTGATACTTATTCGAACCTTCAAAATACGCACAAAAAAGTAAAATTACATATCACATCACAGGTAAAAGTTAAATACAATCTCTGCTTTGGTTTCATATGCATTATTGTATTCAGTCTTTTATCAAAATGTCGTATTTCACAAATAGTTCGGCAACATTTAAAACAGCAAATATAAAACACAAAACGAAACAGCAGTCAATGGTTCGGAACACGACATCTTGTCGTCAAAGATAGCAGCGACAATCGACAAAGCTCGTCGCGAGACGTCGCGCGACAAAGAAGCTCGCTTCTTTGTCTCCGCGTCTTTAGGTCCCTCGATCTCTTTGGTCTCAAATACCTGCCTCTAACAGCCACTTGGTAGCCTGTTACGAAAGCTGGCCTGAACAATTCGTGAGGTACTTTAACTATAGATTTTGTGTAAAAGCTTCACTCAATTTGCTTTATTTACCACCAAAGGAGCTGTGAATAAATAGCTAATGTATGTGTTATTTTAAATATTAACTTCTGGCTTTTTATTATTATTCCGTTATTTTGCCATAGAGATTTGGTAGTCAGGGGAAAATGATAGATGGGAAGCAAAGGAGCGAAAACCTTCTTCAGTAAAAGCACAAACATTTGAGAGCTAAGAGATATTACATTTCGAAAACAGTTTCTAGTTTTCCTGAAATCAAATATTTCTAAAGCAATCCCGAAGCTGAGCGCGTCACAGGTGATTTTTAAATCGGATTTTGAAACTTGAAGGCTGAACTTTTACACTAGAAATTACTTATTGAAACTTTTTATGGTAAGAAACTTTAGCATTGGATGGAAGTAAAGCTGGAACCATAACTTTTTTTTGAAATACAGCTTCATTGTCACATAAACTAATACTATACCTACAAAGCGTTATCATATATCTCAATTTAATTTTTTACCTTTTTTAATACTATTGTTTCCCATGTGTCCTTAACTTACAAGATAGTGTGAATACTAAATAATTCGGAATCTACCTACATAACGCTGATACAACATAGAGTAAGCCTCAAGGGAGTTCAAACTGGGTCTGAAAACTCCAAGCTAATAATGAAATAACATGCAGAAGGCTGTTCAGAACTCTTGAAGCCTAATCTGAGGGTTTTGAAAGTTTGCAAAAATATATCTTTTGTTTACTGTAGAGACTTAGAGAGACGGGCGGGTCAAGGGCTCTCTTTAGGGAGACCTTTGTGTAAAGAGCGTTCAGACAAGACACAAACACAATTTGATTCTTAAACCTTTGAGATATGAATGAATAGAGATGTCTTGGCAATGAAGGTAGAAACGTATGAATTATTTGAGATAAGACCTTGACGTGGGTTTTGTTTACACACACGGGATTTCAGATTCTGCAGGAATATTGGGTTAACAACGGCCTGTGTGGATTGAAGCTTCTTGGCTGAGCGAGAGGCACGCTTTCAAATTAATGGCAGTATGTAGTTTTAAATGTAGGCGCTCAAAATAAAAGTACTACTTCAGCCTATATTTTAGAGAAAGAACAAAACGTTCAATAAATTTGCGAAGCTTGGTCCATACAAACCATGGTAAATAAATTGTTCTGTTTTTAAAATAACAATCACAACGATAACAAAATCTTCCATCCTAAATCATCCCTTCAAAAAATATATGAACCGAAATAAATTCCGAGGGTCAAAAAAGTTGGAAAAGGGTCGCTGCCCAAGTTGGGTCATCAGAAAGGGCGGATTATGCGTGTTCCTTCAAATTGCCGGTACATGTTGGATTAGAGACGAATAAACACCGAGTTTTTAAGTTTTCAGATGTCTGGTGTGATGCGAAATAGGCAAAAGGTTATTTCTTGAACGCCTGCCAAAAATGTCGTAGCAACAAGTTAGTTATTTATAAGCTAACAACTTTATGTGCCATACATAATGACAAAACTTATTCTAACGAGCTCAGTCACTTGATTTTTCCGTAAACAGTCAGACATCAAAGTTCTACAGACGGCATGTTGAGCACGGTCCTTTATAAAATAATTTCGGCAACCGGCTCGCCGCATTGATATAGTTGCAGTGACATAACGGGCAGGCGTTTTGTTCGCTGCGCGATTCATTTGCATACAAAACCAAAGTTGAGCTCCAATCACAGGGCACTATGTATGGACGGTGTATTGTTTGTATAGATGTCACCCAAAATGGGAATAAAAAGGTAGTACCAAACATGAAAAAGACTACGTCCAAAGCAGAGATACCGATACTAATTACATATAACAAGCACGTAAGAGGTTGGCTCAATTTCATCTTGAAAATACAGAATATTTTTTACGCAAAAGCTCCGAAGCTTTGCAGCTTGGATTAAAAGTTACATATGCTTTACCCAAAATACCTAGGACTTGTGTAATAAAGCTCCCCACGACTACAACGCGGCATTACCGAGAGGCGGACTACCTAACTAACGCCACAAAGGCGTAATGCGATCTATGCATTTCTTTGATAGCTTTGAGACATTTAAGAGGATCCATCCAGCGGCCGGAGCCCTGCGGCCGGTGGATCTCGTAAATAGTATTACTGGAGCCGAGCTCACTGTGGAAAGGCTGCGGTTTTACTGCCCTACACTTATTTTGGTTAGGTATTCAGAGTTGTTTACCGACTACCACCTACACTTTGAATTAAAGAACCACCTAGACTTCATCTATCACTCAGTATGGGAGCGTCTTATGGTATTTTTGTTTGGGGACAGGAAGCCAACATTTACACTACCTATATTTGTGTTTCAAAAAAGGGCGATGTACGCAATTTGTAAATTAAAGCCACTTGACTCTTTGAGGGATTATATATAGATACCTAATAATTTCGAAATATATCTCTGATTATTTATTAGGTCTAAGGGACCTGTATGCGTTAAAATACTGGACATGTTGAACACAGCGGTCAACACCATTTGTTTCGATGGCACACTGCACACCCATCAGGCTTAGAATAACTTATTAAATCATTAACTTGTTACGTAGTTCAAACAGCCACCACTAGAGGCGCTTTGAATTGATTTATTGTAGAACTATACACTAGACAGCTGTTTTTATCAATAAATTTGAATTCCTGAAAGATTGACTGGTCACTTTCTGCATTTTACACTTGCGGTGCTGAAGGATTTCCTACTACTACTATTCCAATTGCAGCATCGCCACAAAGTCTTAGAAAACGATGGTCTCTAATAGCACACTTTTATATTGGCAAAAACAAGTCATTAGTCGTTCATAAAAAGCATCATAAAAAGAGCTAAGCGGTGAAGTCATATACTAGTTGGTCCCTGCAGCCTGCGGCTCCAGCGAGCCCTCGTTGGAGCAAAGCTACGTGCTCCACAAACATAGACAACTAAAACACAAGCGTTTAATAGAAATATAAGAGGCACGGAGCATTTGGTCCAACTAACCCGGTCTACATGTGTGCAAACAATTGCGGAATCCAGAAAATCCCGACGTACGGAACCACAATGCGGTAATGCCAACTGTGTGTAGGCATTTTAATGAACGTCGATACGAGACGGTTAGAGCTAGGGATGGGGGATGCGGAAAGGCCTAAGTACAGGTTTGACAATTATAAATAGTGATAATTAACCAATTTATGAGAACGGCTGGAAAATAATTCAATACTACCGATGCAGCATGAACATCCAAACAATGGCGCTGTTGCGAAAAATTAAATTTTATTGGAATGAGTATGTTTTTGTTGTTGAAAGATAGTGGCGAGGCGATTGCGGCGTAAGAATCGACCCCTTTTGATGTTAGACAAAGTATATCCTTTTGCTTTATCTACCCAGGTGCTTATTGATAGGTATCAAAAACTCTTTATCTCTGATAGATATATAAAAAGTGTATTTGTTTCCACAGACACACACTTATACACTTACATAGACACAACAATTAAAAAAAGTACAAAACATTTAGCAAACATTCAATTTCACAAGTAATTATGTTCTTACAAAATAACCTTTTTAAAATGAAATAACTTAGTTTAGTTTAGGTAAGTTTGTGTGTGCTGCAGCATGTCAAATAGGCCATGGCTCAGTGAAATGCCGCGTCTCCCGAAACAATAGGGTATTACACCATTTTTTAAAAACTGTTTTAAATTAATCCTGAGATCGTAATGAACTAGTAGAAATTTTGTTAATTTTTTTTAAAACCGAAAATCGCCCTAAAATCTGTTTTTTATTTATGATTTTGAATTTTCGCGCGGAAACGCTAGCCGCCATGCTTTTTCATCTCGTGACGTCACTCGGTTAGTAAACAATACGACTGCGAAAGACCAAGTAATAAGATTCGTGAAAATAATGAGTTATCATTGGTGTCTTGTGCCTGAATGCAAAAATACAAGTGTAAAAACGCCACAAAAATTATGAATTCAAGTGCCAAGTGATGTAAAAATGAGAAAAAAATTCGCCACCATTAAAGTATTAACCATTGGCAGATTTGTACTTTCTGCTTTCACAAAACGGTCTTCCATAGTGAAATAAAGGCTAGAAGTCTACAAACGTGTTAATAACTCGTAAATTTATCAAAATAACAGCGCACAACTTATTTTCAGTAGATTGTTTGCTATCGGAATGACGTCACGGCGGGATCCAATATGGCGAATGGCGTTTTAGACATTTGAAAAACAGATTAGAAAAGACGATTTTTAAAATGGAATTATAAAATTAAAATTGCAATTTTATGAATAAATATCGACGTTTCTTGTTTACTTTTTTCGAAATCTATTATGAACAAACATTTTTATATTTTTCCTTACATAGTGTAAAATACCCTATTGCCCGTGATTCTCATCTGATGGAGAAGTGAAGGGTGTGCTTTTCATGCATGCATAATGCTCAAGCTTAAAGTAATTTTCACGTCAGAATTTTCCGAAATTCCGAAGCGGAAATTTCCAGCATATTCCGGAACATCACTATTTTAGAACATAAGGTGGGAATGTAATGACTATGGAAGAATTTGCGGCTAGAACGGTCTTTGTGATTCAACATAACTGCGGCTTTCAGAGAGAGGGACGGAAAGTAGACGAACCCTAAAAGGAAGAGGGAGGGAAGATGTTTTGGATGGATAATGACACGTGAAATTGCTTGACAAAAATATGCCGAGGACATTATAAGGGTATTAAGGGGATTATTGTCCGATTCTGAAACGTTTTGGGGCTCAAAGATGTAATAAACAGCCGCAACCAGCAGAAAGTTACATTTTACTGACTTACTGAAAACTATGAGGTAAACAGCAAGCTCAAGTTTGTTATTGGTACCTAACAATAATATGGTGTGCAAATCAAATTCAAATCAACTCAATTTATGTTTATTTCAGACAACAATAATACCTACAACATATTAAAAAGTCCACATTTGAGTCATCAACAGATATAAGAAACCTTATACAAAATTACTTTAAAATCACAAATACATAACAAAGTTAATATTTGTATACATAAAAACTTGCTTTTTATGCATTAAAGTTTAAGCACATTTATAATAAACACAAGATAATAATACTTACAAATGTGAATACGATAAACCTTCAATTTATAAAATAAAAGTCTACCCTAGAGCATAGGTTTAAGTATGAAAATAGTTAAGCACGTGTTTAAAACGAGATAACTTGAAAACTTATTGAACTAATACACTTCTTGCCTCAAAATGGACAAAGTTGCGGCCTTTCCTTAGGGATGTCGCTTATAAAAGCTGAGGTGATTCCAACCTTATACACCTTGTGTTAGGATGCAGTATTGCAGGACAAGATGGTGTTGATACTAAATAATGGAGTTAGTTAGAAAGCAGGTGTTTTCGGAGTGCCCTGAGACCTGTTGAGGGCAGGAAGGAACTGGAATAGGTTTTGTTGAAATTTAGCTTTTTGACGGTTTTCTTCAAATTATCATGTCCCACTGGCTTATCTGTGCGCGGCAGAAAAGCGCGTTAGAGAGCTTTTTGGGGATTTCAAGCCCTATCACCATTTCCAAGAGTCTTATCTTCTGGCCCGTCCGCTTATTTTAATTAGCTTTTTAGTAAGTAGGTTATTGTTGTTATTGTGTAAAGAGGAATGTCGGATAGGTATGGTTACACAAATGGAGGTTCCATTCGTTGATCGGCTTCACCTGTGGGAACCCTAAAACAGAAGGTTATTTAAAAGAAAACAGTGATTCCCTTTAATCTCAAGGTATTTCCGTCTATTTAAAAAGCGATTCTTCGAAGCACCAGGTGTCTAACTTTGCCCGACAAGCAACTTTGCCCGACACCTTGTTAAAGAAGCCAGATAAAGAGCGTCAAACGAAGCTTCGATAAAATTCACCATTTTGTCGAAATAATGGGGGAAAGAATAATGGAGAAAACGGAATTTTTTTATTCGTTTGCGAATCGGATGCTAAGAGGTTTAATGTGATACCTATGGAGATTTGGAGGGGTGATATTCGGTTTTAGTGAAATGGCGAAGAAAACATCGAAATATAATTTTTCCGCTTTCAAATAATCAAATTAATGGTTCCAGTTATTTTGTTATCAAATCAATTTTTCCCGTATGTTTACATTCGATCTTTCCATTTTGACTCAGAAACTTTATCTGTTTGCATAAACTCAATTCAATTCAAATAACTTTCTGATTTTTTCTTAACAGTTCCCTAAAAAGTGAAAAATAGGTAAGGTAAATATATCTGTAGCCAACAGCTCAATTTGGAGTAACAATGTGGTGACTGGCATATTAGCGGCTCCTACACACTTTCTTACAAGAATAACATATTTTTCTCAAACCGGGTTATTGGTAAACCGGATGTTCACGTGTGATACTAGTGTGAGCTCGTTTCACGTCAGAACTACTTATAATATTACATCTTTTATTTTTAATATATTTTAGAATTTTTAAATGATTATATTTTGGATTTATTTTATATGGTAGGAAAACCACTTCTCCAATACTTCTCATACTTACTTATAAATATAATTTTTAGAAAATCTAAATTAATTTGATATTTTGATGTTTCAGAAAACATATTATATACGAATAAATATTGAATTGAATATGATAGCCTGGTCGCGTAGATTTTAAAAACCTGTTCACTTTTTCTTGTCTATGTATGTATGTATCTACAACCTTTACTGGTCCACTGCTGGACGCAGGTCTTCCCATGAAAAGCGCCTCATTGGCACTCATCATATTTTCATATCATTTTCTTGTCTACCAACTATTAAATAATAAATTCGAGATTCAATATTGTAGCCAGAAGTCGATACCACCTGGCGTCTTCTTCCTGCGTCTATTACTTCTCTCTGTTGATGTTTTTCCAAATAAATGTTCATTGAAAACTTTGCCCGTTTATAAATAAAGCCGTGGAAACCCTGATGAGGTGGATGAGTCAGCACTCCTGCACGATTAAGTCCCGTCAGGTGTCCGGCTGCAGTAAACAACCCGCCCGTTAGGGGATGATTCTGGGAAACGTGGGCCAAGTGGGGAAACAGGGGAATTAGCGCGGGAATTGCAAAGTTTTTTTTGTGGACGCCTTCTTTACCATGACGAAGACTTTAATAGGAGCTATAGTTTTTATTTTACGGAGTGAGGTTCGTTTATTTGTTTTTGAACCCTGTGGCGCAGAAAGCTAGGTCCGCCTGAGACGCAGAAGGTTGCTGATTCATTCCCATACAGCACACGAATCCTATTATTATACTTGTATTTACAAAAAAAACTGTTCACAAATAATATCTAGAAACCCGAGCACAAACTCTTGAATATTTCCACTTTTGTCAGTTTTGCGGAATGCAAATCCTTCGGGAAAATTTTAAAGACCGTCTTGGGATCATAGATTACTAGCAAAATAATTATTATAATCGTCCCTCAATTGAACAAGAAATAGGCGAACATACAATATTACATAGTTACAGAAAATAGAAACACTTCCTTTGTTCAGAGTCGGTTTAAACAAATGACAGTGCCTATTTTCCAGGTTCAATATTTACCTGCCTTACATTACATCTTCATAAATTGTGATTGCTTTTATAGTTTACTTTTTTAGTTATCTAAATAAATAAATAGAGAGAGAGAGTCTAAACACTAAACCTCCAAAGCTGTAAGACTCCTCTCGGATCCCGCTCAAAGCCAGAGTTAAATTTTAACAAGGAACACTTTAAACGTAAGATGCTTAACAACAAAGTACTGTGCAAATAATGCCAAGAAATATTTATAAGCTCTCAGAGGGTACAGTCAGGGGTGAAACTATGTCGCCGAATAAATACGAGTTTTTTTAATGTATTTTATTGACAGCCTGAAAAGATGGCGCTCTATTAAAAGTAGTATAGCTACACAGAGCGTGCATTGTTTGACATGCCGGCATCACAATGACTCCATCTATACCATTCTGCGAAAGATCCGGACCATTTAGTTAGATAACATAAAATATATTTTTTTCTAAACGTATCATTTTTATGTTTACTTATGTATGTTACTGGACCAACTTTGCTTAGGGTCCCAAGCAGGCAAGTGATAGCCCGACTTACCAAACTTGCATTACTTTTCATGTTTATTATTTTATTTTTGTGAAAAGTTGGAAATCTTCCCGTGACTACGTAAACGTGTTCACCGTCTGCACATCGAGATGCTACGCTATTTACGAAGGAAACTAATTACATATTACTTTGTTGGGCTACTGATCGCGATTACTAAGTATTTAATAGAGTAGTGCAGCATTATAAATTTTAGTAATTACTTTTATTTTGAACCCTTTTTTTGTGCTGGAATTTGATAATTAAAACATCATCTACATCGCCGACTGTAGCTGGAAGCTCTTTGGAAATTGCGACACCTTCCTCCAGCACAACTACTTGAAGGTTTCTTTGTTTACCGGAGATTACTCTAATGAATTTTTGAATTGAAAACTGTAATTAAGGATGAACTTAAAGTGAAAACGAATTTAATAATATGAAATTCTATAACTTGCGACAACTATTCTAGGAAGATGTATATGGTATATTAAGGGAATGACGTGTAAGTATAAGTAGTTCAGCATGTCATCAACATTTGGAACATCATCGTTATTATCTCGTCTTGCAATGTTCGCAAATCAATTTAGCAGTAAGTTTTAAACATTGCAGTTTAATTTATTCATTACAAGTGCAGAATCTTGAAGAAAACCATATAAATTCATGAGCGTGCGCGTCATTACTCGAAACTGTTCGTTTTATTGACCATAACAGTTGCGGCAACAGGTAGTTGCGGCCTGTAAAAACTTACACCCCTTTTACCAATCTCTACCCTTTCTTCAAACAAAGGAAACGGGTCCTTATTACCAGAAGGTAGAGTTGAGGAGATAAGGGAAATTAAATCTGTTGTTTGTAATTTTGTAAGCGATTCAAGTGTCTGTGGTACATGCTATCTCGGAGCTTCGCTAACTGAATTTTCATTATGGCTGAAAGGTTCCATCAGATTTTAATTTTGATAATATTGCGTAATGGGGTTAAGTAGAACGTTCTTTTAATTTGCAGTTTGTATAAAACCTCATTATGACCGGCATAACCATCCACCATCTAACAAACCGGACAGTTAAATCCTTTAATAAATCGGTTGTAACTGAAACAATTTCAATGCTTCGTTTCGCACGAACCACTAAACATATAAGTAAACTACCAAACTAAAGCACATCCCAAAAACCCATTAGTTTAGCACGTGAGTTTTCACTGCTTATTGCAAAGTAGAACAAAACACCTGCAGTGCTGGCGCAAGCAGGTCAAACATACACGCCATAAGTTTGACTCCCGTGCCACACTTTTATCCTCCACAGCCATTGCCAGGACAGCCTAAACAAATAGTGTATACTAGCTTACTCTGCTTGCTGTTACGCATAAATTATCATGGTTAAAAACTATACAAATATAGCTACAAATACATATATTCTATCCAATGGGAACTGATTTATGGAATAAAAGTAGCCTATGTTTTATTCCAGGACAAGAAGTCTATTTAAACAGTCCGGTCCGTTCAATAGTTTTGGCATGTAGTGACTATAATAGTAGAGATAATAAACATCCATCTATATAACCATCCATCCACCCTAAATTTCACATTAAATTATTAGTGTGATGCAAAAAATCAATATTGATTCTCAAAGTTTTTGCAAATGTAAAAGTGGCACCTAAAAGTTTTATAGGTTAAATAAAACGTGGTTCAAATTGAATGATGTTGTTGGATGAACGAGTTAACGGTCATTCGTCAAACCTTTACTTTACGAGTATTGTTCGCAATTGATTGTTTTACGGTAGATAAAGGTGAAATTCCGTACCTACTCGTAGGATACACAAAAACTAGATATGCTTGATTTTTTTCATTTAATACATGTACGTACATATGGTACAGTTCATTCACATGACAGAGTGAAATTACAGTGTAGTCCGTGTCAATATAGTCTCTCCATATTTAACTGGCTCTCCTTGTTCGCCTATCAGTGCCAGTGTAATTACAGCATGGCGTCGGCCCTCCATTACCGCGCGAGGCTCACTTCTGTATAATCTTTTAAAAAATTCACAAGCGCAGGCTCGCGCCCCCAATGTTGTGCACCCCTGGCTACCGACGACAGCCCTATTTGCACCTTACGGCTTTTTATGTACAGTCCAATTTTGGATGTCAAATATTTTTTTAAATTTTTGATTAAATGTTCTACGAACCGCAATGAAAGTGGTATTGCTAATTAAAAATGTTTTTAATTTAATTGGCGGATTACGAGGGCAACGAGACCGGGGTTCTCAGCCAGTGGGTTAGTGAACCACTTTTGTTGTTTATTGAGATGTTTATTTTCGAGTTTGTTGGTCGGTTCAAAAACAACTTTATAAGTAACATGGAACGCTGGGATTACGTTACAACCAAGAGTTAGGTCAAATTATCAACACTGGAATACTTTGTCAGAGCCTCGGAAAAGTGCTAGTTTTCAACACAATTATTACGATCTTAGCCAAAAAACTCCTTTGCTGGACATTGAACTCACCAAAGACCGCCACACTTAGGCTCTATGTTAGATTACTATTGCAAAACCTAAGAGGTTAAATATTTACTAAACTAAATAATTTATTCGTGCAAGTAATGCTCAGAGTCGAAGGTAGCTGAACACTCAAAGGCTGACCATTAATTTAGTGGTACAGCCACAGATATCCGTGGCATAGCAGAGGTGTAGCCAGCAAGTGGTAATCCGACGCAGTTAAGCGATATTGCAGCGATCGGCAGTTGCATGACCACCTGCGTCGGCTATTACTATGGATAAACACTTACCTTTGACAGTCACTTCAGAAGCTTTGATTAATGCATCGAGTGCCTTAGACACGTGACAATGTTCAGCAGGTCATAACGTGATACACCCCTTTTAACCTTACTGCTTAGGCTGGGCAGTGAATGCACTGTATTTTCACAGTAAGAGGCTTTCAGAAGCAATGAGAAAAGTAAGCCCTATGGTTTAAGAAGATAGTATTAATGAGCCCTATTCAAACTAAGGGACAAAGTTTTGCAAGGTCAGTCATGCCATGTTTTGCTACGAGATATATTTTCTCATTGGTAGATCAGTCTACTATCAGTCGGTAGATGATAGTTCAGTTCATCAGCCAATTACACTAGACGATGATCATCTTGCAGATTAATAAACTTTA
The DNA here is from genome assembly GCA_944547425.1 of Eupithecia centaureata. Lineage (NCBI taxonomy): Eukaryota > Metazoa > Arthropoda > Insecta > Lepidoptera > Geometridae > Eupithecia > Eupithecia centaureata. The sequence continues at coordinate 382,323 of OX155693.1, read as the reverse complement.
TTAACAACGAAAATTACAAGCAAAGGAATAGAAAAATTACAACTAGTATTTACAATTGAAACCATTGAGCTAACTGCAGACGGTTGCAAACAGTCTAAAGGTAGCTCAATTGATCCATGTCAATCATCTTGCTACGAGTGAATAGTATTTAAAATTGTGATTTTGTCCGTAAACGATTTCCAAGTACGGCCAAGAACAAAAGTACAAAATGAAGGGTGAACTACAAACTTGAAAGAGAAGCTCAATGTCCTAAATATAGTCCACTCCAGCTGGATGAGTTTCTCCGGACAAAACTCCCACTTGGCCGGTAATTGAAATGTATTCCGGGCATCTTTGAGTAAGAACCTCTATTTGTATTGTAGCTCGTTACACCGAGTGCTACAGATTTAGCTCCATTCTTTGTGCTTAATTCATTTTATTCCAGCCGTTGTTATACGACAGTTTTATTATTCGATAGCGATATTGCTTTTTACTAATGAATATAATTGTTACAGTATATTCCTTTCCAGCTTTGGAAAATAATTTCGAAAGAAATATTAAGAAGATATTATCTGTGTTTTTATCCGCGTATCGAAAGTACCAAAGTCGTTAGAAGCCGTAATAACAAAATGGGATCTGGTCGGATTAATCTGAATCTCAGAATATGAAGCGAGTTTTGATCTCCGTCTGGATCCAGATAAACCTTAAGAGGTTCTAAAAAGAGATTATAATAAAAACTTACCCATAATATTCACGGTTATTAACATTACAGCTGTGATGAAGTTTTCCACTTACCTGAAAAAAAAGATGAGTTTAATGTACACGTTTTCAATTTAAAAGTTACAGTAGGGCAGATAACGATGAGTAAAAAGTGAATTGATATGTGCTCTACAAAGTACACAGGTATATCGAGGCATTACACTGTACAGGCCTAGCTGGTCCCATTTCCATGTTGATACTAGTAATGCCAGCGATCCGGGCAGCCGCGGCCGGGTTAACTGGAATTATCCGGTAATCAACCGGTTTGTAATTTAACCGCTGCAAGAAATCTCGGGATCTAATTTTTGGGGAGATTAACCACCACTCTGAGTTGGCAATAAGCTTAGATATTACTTATCGGTGTCACTTTAATTCTGAGAATTAAGGACTTCACGCAATCACCGAAGACCGAAGAAGCTGTGGACTTGAGGCTCAAAATAAGACAATGAAATACTTCTTTTAAGTAGCATAAACCTTATAAGAAAACCATGCCAAGATTCCACCCTATCTTTTTGGCTTGGCTTCAAAGTGCTCTTTCAGATTTTATTAAATCGAATGCGACTAGATCGTAATATTTATATACCTACCTCCTTATAAATCGTGAAACTAGTAAGAAAGTAAATAACAGTTCAGTTTCGGACAAAAGCGGTACAATCCGACCAGAGCAGGGTTGATAAGAATGCCGCCTCGCAGACAGATCGATACTGCACTAAAATTATAACGCACCCGCCGCAGCGCTGTGCTCACGTGCAGTCGTGCACCTCAGGAAATACTCTTCTCTCATACCTTCCTTTTACCTAAGATGTGTAAACATGCTAAAACACTAGAAACAAATTGGGTAAAAGCATCTCAAAATCCATGTTGTATTAAGAAATTTATTTTGACGAGGTCCAATAAAAAATTTGTTGGGTTCATTGGGTATGGTTTTAAAAGTAAAGTGTAGAAGTACATTAACTTTTTTATTTTATATGCTTAAGAAAGTTTATAAGGCACAACTGGTGATCCAGCAGCTTAGCCTGTACCATTATATAATTAAATTAATGTTACCATTAGTTCTCAACTCTATAAGACTATATAGATAAAAACAAAACCATTAAAACCAAAATATTAAATGGACCTAGAAACGACTGGATAAATAAATCGATTATTGAAGCAATACAAAAACGCAATATATTATGGACACGTTCAAAAACAGACCCCCAAAACGATAAACTTATGAATGATTTCAAAATAGAAAGAAATAAAGTAGGTATGTTAATAAAAAATACTAAAGAAAAATACTTTTGCAAAGAATTCGACCAATGTAAATCACCTAAAAAAATATGGTGCCTTATAAATTCATTAGTTACAAACAAAAGTCAAAACCCCTCATTTCCCGCTAAATTAAAAATAAACGACATAGATATCACAGATCCCATCCAAATTTGCGAAAAATTTAACTTGTTTTTTTCATCAATAGGTGCACAATTAGCTGAAGACATTCCGACAACTTATCAAAACAATACTTACTATACGCTTACCTACCAACAAAGCAAACCACCGGACGAAATGCACTTCCTACGACCTTGTACTGAAGATGAGATTTATAAAATCATACACAACCTCGACTCGTCCTCTAGCACCGGGTTGGATGGTATCAGCACGAAATCGGTTAAATGCATTTCTAACTTAATTTTAACTTCACTAACAAACTGTATTAATGAATGCTTACAAGACGGCGTATTCCCGAACAGTCTAAAAGTAGCAAAAGTCACCCCTATTTACAAATCGGGAAGCAAATCCGACCCGGGGAATTACAGACCCGTATCAGTTTTACCCGCCATCTCTAAGATTTTTGAGAAAGTTATGTACAATCGGCTCGAAAATCACCTGACCAAAATTGACTTCTTATACGAACATCAGTACGGGTTTAGGCCGAAGTCGAACACATTGTCGGCAACTATCGATTTGATTACTAAAATTAAAGTTAATATAGACGAAAAGTTATATTGTTTGGGAATATTTATAGATTTTCAAAAAGCTTTTGACACAATAAGTCATGATATACTTTTAAAAAAGCTTTGTGACTTAGGCATTAAAAATAAAGCATTAAAATTATTTACATCATACCTAACAGATAGATATCAAGTTGTAAAGTTGGGAAATAGTCAAAGTAGTCGTCAGAAAATAACCTACGGAATTCCCCAAGGGTCCATTTTAGGAACTCTAATTTTTTCAATATATATTAATAATATTAGCAAAATAGGACTAAAAGGACACATAACTTTATATGCCGACGATACCTGCTTATTCTACTTCGGCCCGAACCTCGGTGAATTGTTTAAAGATGCACAAACGGACTTATCTAAATTTGACATTTGGTGCCAGAGCAATCTAATGACAGTCAATGCAAAGAAAACATCTTTCATGTTATTCGCAGCAAAAAATAAAAAAATATCTCACTCACCGCCACTAACTATAGGAAATTCAACAATACACCGCTCGCGAGAGGAGAGGTACCTAGGTCTTATACTCGACGACGGTCTAACCTGGCAATCTCATATTGAACGTGTACGAACTAAATTAGTCTCTCTAACGAGCGCACTGCGGAGATCCGTGGGATGCGTTCCACGAAAAGTCCTGATGACCATCTACAATTCCTTAGCTAAATGTCATTTACAATACCTATTAGAGGTATGGGGCACTTCAGCAGTAACTAATCTTAAAATTTTACAAACATCGCAAAACAAATTAATTAAAGTTCTTTATAAATATGACTACTTAACTAGCACATGCATTATTTACAAAAATACCAAAATTTTTAACATCAAACAGTTGTATACTTACCTTACCTGCATCCTTATAAAGAAAATATTAACTAAAAAAATCCATACGCAAATTACCTTAACAAAGAAAACCTACACCTATAATTTAAGAAATAAAAATAAGTTATCATTAAGGAGTCCACGCACCAACTATGGAAAAAGAAATATTCTTTATGAAGGTGCGCAGTTATACAACAGCTTACCCGATAACATTAAGAACTGTTTGTCTATGTATATTTTTAAGAAAAGACTAAAACAATATATTTATGATAAGATTTATTAAGTTAGCGTAACGGTACTATTTATTTTAAAACTTACTGCTACAATTAGAAAACTAAGTAATTTAGAAAATTTAATTAAGATAGTAAGTAAGATTTTTGTATGTACTCATGTAAGTGAACTCTGTTCTTTTTGAGTAAATAAATTTCTTTAAAAAAAAAAAAAAAAAAAAAAAGAGATAGTTTCGATACTGTTAGTAACTTCAGTGTCTCTTTCGTCCCTCCAGCCACGGAGTCCGTCCTTTAGAGATATTACACATTTACGGGATTATTATTGTCTGAGTTCCGTGAACCGCTTTGTTGTGATAGACAATATCCCTCTTCCACTAGTGGACAAAAAACTGAGGCGAACTGAACATCAATTATCACTTTATTTCTTATATTATTTTGATAACTATGTACCTATAGGTAGGATTAAATTTGACTTGTCTAAGTGCTTATTTTGTAAGCCTAAAGAAATAAAGATTTTGATTTCTGATTTCTGATATATATTATAGCTACCTATAGCAACGCGAAATTTTACTAAATTTAAAGATGTGTGTATGTATAACACAATGACAAATTACAATATATAGATAATTACTTTAAAGTACAATCAAAATAATACACATCGGAGCATCTTAATAATCTCAATACTGAAACAACCTGATATGTTGTACGCATCTCAAAAAAGCATGCAAATCCACGGTCTGAAAAGTGTTCAACTCCTACTTGTAGGTAAAACAATCTTCCAATTACAACAAATCCTTTTAACTAGAGTTCATAAGTCTTTTCACATCTTTCGTTTAAAATTGCACAGATCAAATTCAAATTGTTATCAGCAGCAGACACTCGAGCAGTTTAAGGAATTAGGAGCAGGATCGGGCAGATAAGTCTGAAGCTATCGCCGTTACGTTACCCTTTACCCTTGAACTACGCCGTTACGTAACGGTGTCGTTAGTAACGGAGTCTTTTCCTGTTGCGTGACGTAAGCTGTTTTGATCATAGGCAATAGATTTCCAAGTCAAGAAACTGTCTCCGCGTAAAAGTTTTACTAACAAATCTTAATTAAGTAAAGAAATAACGCTGGACAATTCGCACAGCATGATCTACCCCCAACGTTTTCCTAGAAACCAGGCAAGCGAAGCCGTGAACAGGCAATTATAACGTAACAGAAATTGGTCATCTCGTGTGGGATGTTTTTTTCTGGTTTATTTTCGATAATGGACTAAAGTCACATGTGCGCATTACGTATGGCTGTTACAATAAAAACAAATCGCTCTTTTTATTGCACCTAGAGATAAAAATCTCAATTTTTATATCCGCTCTAAACCGCCCGGGGTCTATCAGACCCGTGTAATTAACCGCCAATTGCTCCATTACAGGGCTACCCTTTTAGGGGTATTATGTGCCGCTGTCGATTACCATTGTCGTGATAATATCGCCTCCTGCTCTACCCTGTTATTGGGTGAGAGGAAGGCTGGCGGGGAAAACAGTGTGTCGCTAATGTACGGGATAATCAGGCTTTGGTTGAGATTCAGCTTTCTTTTTCATCAACGTTAATATTAGGAATAGTCGTAAATGCTTACGATGAGAATTCCATTTTCGAGTTGGTTCATTTTTTACAGAAGCTGGATGTAAATCGCAGAATTGTGTAAGCATTGCTACTCTGCTATTCAAATCAGAACATAATTAAAGTTTTTGAGGCGGATACAGCAGGGCGTCCTGAATAGGGGGTGAAGTTAGTCCACTCCAACTTTTTTCATCAAAGGCCAAAGTTACTTAGGATTCCGCACAAAATTAACAAATTTCAAAACCGCAATGTAACGTCGGTTAGCCGGCTTTGTTTATTTTAATCGCAGATTCTAGTTTTAGCAACTCTGTCTCGATTCTAACCAGACTTAGAGTTAAAGTGAGCGTCGTGCTTTCGCGCTCTAGAACTTTCTCAGAACCTTTAGCAAAGTGTTTAGGAGCACAATGTTACAAATTTAGTGGACCATGACTTCTCGATATAAACCTTCTACCCCCAGTTTTGATCCGTTTTTTTTCAGATTAATAACATTATATAATATTCCAGGTCCATAACTTTGTGTGCAAAATTAAAAATGGTACAAATTTGATTAACATAATAACTTAGATAAGCGACCCACAGCAATTCTGAACAAACTACAAATAATGAAAACAATTGGCGAGATTATCGCTCAAGTTAATAATTAAATATATCCACCGCAAAACGGCGGGAGAGAATTAAAATGTATTTAAATGCAGGCGGTGGTGGACCGTGGGGGTGGCAGCTGGCGACGGGTCCTGGCCGCAGGCTCGTGCAGCTAGTGCTGGCACACGGCTTCCCCCCCACTTGATGCTTGCCGATGTATACTCATTATTTTCTATCTCATGTAGAAACTAATGAAATAAGCGCTCTCTGTTTTGAGCCCTATTACATAGATAAACCAATAGATGATTATTATTTATAGCTTGTAAGGTCTTACAGAAGTAAAGCTTGTAGACTTTTTGCAAAAACTAGTAAATGTTACGAATTACTTGTTTACTCACAGTAAAAATTAACAGCTAATTTAAGAGCCGCCTGTATCACCCAATGATACAGGCGGCTCTTGGTTGAGATAAAAAGGTTGCCAAATGAAAAGCAACCATCAAACTTTTTTCATTCAATCTTAGTTATGTTATACTATTTTGATAAATACGATTCACTGAAAAGTAAGGTAGCTGTTCTAGAGCGCTATGCCAACGTGGGGATGAATGAAATCAGGGTTGCGGTTATAATGCACCCGCTCTGTATGCAGATGGGGCCGCCTGGGGGAGAGGAACCGTTCCGGGCTCCCTTCGAGGGCCCATTAGGGGCTCATGTCTCTGTAAGTTATACGACGTGAGTCTTGTAACTAAACATACGCACCGGGGAGATACCTACCTACAACTTTCTAGAGCCGGCGGGACGTAAGACAAAAATAAAAAAGCGGTTAACTTATAACAGTTTGTAACCTACGAAACACAGTCTCCGCAAACTTTGGGGCTAATTGATAGCGTGTCAATTGTGTATTTATTAATTAACACATATCCCTGGGCTGCTGTAAACCGATTGTTAGGTATTGATGCGAATACACCTGTGGGCTACCTCTAGATTGTTTGCTTATTTTGTAGTTTGCTCGACTGGTTTTGTAAATACTAGTTGCAATTTGTATGTATTGGTTGTAAATTCAGTTAATATTTATAAGTAGCTTTTACAGCCTGTCCAGATAGGGCGCTTTACGCGCGCTTTACGCGCGAGTGCCCTCGCGCGTTTCAATTTATATTGCGTCCAGATGCGGCGTTTTACGCTCGCTCCACTGTTCGCCCGAGTATTTCGACTCGCGCGTAGCACGCGCGAGTCGAGAGTCCAGCGCTTTACGCGCGTAAAGCGCCCTATCTGGACAGGCTGTAGACTGTGGCTTCACACGCGTTCTCTTGGGATTAAAATAATACTACCATACAGGTTGTCAATCTTTCAAAGAACGTTTACAATTAATAGTTATGTAGTTATTAATTTTGTAGATGGATTACATTTACATTACATTACCCCCTTCTTCAGTAAACACTGATTGTCTCTCCGTTGACTATAAATTGAGTTAAAAGAGCTTCTTGTTGTAGCCCAGACTACACCATCTCGGAAACAGTAAGTTACAAGATCGCAGCAGATACGAGGATCTACACGGTAGGATTTCAGGACCTTCCAAGGATAAAGTAGGTACATGTATTCAGATTACCGGTATCTATATATTAAATTAAATTAACTTTTTATATGAAATATTAGTTTTTTTTTTGTCAAAGTCTAACATTTACAGTAAATAACTGAAACAATTCTAAAAAAATGGAACAGAAACTTCTCAGAAAAATAAAAGAACTAATTATAATAACAACAATGAAAAAGAAATATAAAATAAGGAAGACAAAGAAATTTAAACGTCTTTATTCTGTACCTGCAATTTATCGGTCATAAATTCAAAAAGAAGATGTACTAAAATGTTGAGAAGACACTAATAAAAATGGAGAATGTTGGAAAAATATAGAATACCCAAGTAATAGAAACAGCATGTATTTTCTCACGGCATTATCTGTTCAACATGAGTAGAGATTATTTTAGATAGTTGGTTTGAGGCGACTGGTCACCCAAAAGGAGTGTTCCACAGTGTTCACACTAAATCGGGCGGGCCGGCGACAAATTGACAAAATATTGTACTGGCTACGTAGAACGTACAATATTCATAACTGACACGTCGCACCAACCCGCCGCAGGCTCTATCGCGGACTATGGACTATAGACTCTCTCAGAATATATCCAGTCCCAAAACATCACCATTCACATAATTTAGAACCTATTTTACTAACAGTTGGGTATCAATAACCTCCCTAAGTTTTCTATCTACGACGTTTATACTAGTAGTAAATGTTACATTAAATTAATGGTATATAGGTATAAAACATGTTATGGCTGAAAAATAATTTTGTATTTGTTTTACATTAATATTTCTACAGCTGGTGCGAGTCCACAACTGGAAATAAGCTTCCCCTTAGCTAACCCTTATCATAAGCGGGTAATGCCATAGGTTATGTTACAAAAGTAGGTAAGTCCAATGAAGTAAAGCTTCTCTAGTGTCTCTAGTGAAACACTAATCAACAGAGCGTGCGGGCGCAGCGCTGACGGCGGGTCATCTGGGCGGTCATCGCGTTGGTTGTCCGGGTGTACTGCTTTAATCCAGCTCCAACCGGTCGCGGGGCCGGGGATGAATGAAACGCGTGCTTTTAACTAGTTATTTTAATCCGGGTTTAAGTTTGTTTGCGGATGGATAAACTAACACTCGGTCTCAGTTATGAAGTCGATCAAGAGTGCGAGCAACACAGAAGTCGAACGGGGATAAGAGTATCTAGTCACAGTAATGGTATATCAATAACAAAGAGCAGACAGGTGAAAGAATGTGTTTGTGCTTCATGCCTATACTACTACGTCTCAGCACGGGTGGGGCTGAAAGTTACCATCAATATTATTGAAATTGATGCAAAATTTAAGCCTGACGAGGAGTAATATAAATAATACTTTATACGGGAATACGTCTAAAGCTGTAGACAGAATGTAGTGTATAAAACTAGCAGTGAGTTTTCCAGAGCCAAAAGCCAACGAGTTTTTCTCTAAATGCAGCACTGGCCAGCTCCTCCTAATTAACCACAAACAAAGAGACTAATTATTCAGTCAAGCAGCCGATTCGCGCTTTATTCCAGACAATTCGTCCCGGACTGTTTAGGGTTATTGGGGTCGGTTGGAGTGAAAAGTTTACTACTAAACTGTACGAAGGGGTTTATTGTCTTTTTCTTGTAAACGGTTTTGTAGAATCTTAATTAATGAATCTAGTCGTACATTATCTAGATACCTCTATACACTTAGTCCACGTACCAAGGTATTATCGTTAATTAACAATCTGTGTAGGTAGTTACGTAATACCTACATTTCATTAAGATAAATTTGATTTTCTATGTACATAATGACAAAAAATATTGATTATCTTTATTCAGGGGTTAGATAAGAAGCAATTAGAATATATTTGCTAATTTTTCACCGAACTCTTCTAAAAAAATACAGGGACGTAACCTGAAGGACAGTAAAAAATATGTTTTGAGATTTTAGATAATATCACTACTGTAAATTTCAAGAAACCATTTTGTGTTTCCTCGTAGTATTCATAAAACCGAAGCAAACTTTGAAAGAATTCAAATAAATTAAAGTATGGCCCTAAATTCTCGCAACCTGTGCCAAAGAATCAAAGAGGGCAAATGAGTTAGTAATTACCAGATTTGCCAGGCAGGACTTTCTTTTATAGCTCTTTTAATCAAAAGTGCAAACCTTAAAAAAAGGCGGAGATCGTGAAATAAACGTTGGTTTGAGAAAATGCTACTACTGTATATCAAAGGCTAGTTTCTGATGTGAGTAACCATTATATCTGATAGTCTGTCGTGTGTAATTAAATTCTTAAGTATCTAAGTATAAAATAGTTAAGAAGGATTGAGATATGTTAAAGTAGAAATCACTTTGATATTTTATGAAGAGGGATATAAAAATATTATAACTTAAATTCTTAAACCAGACATCAAGAGAATGATATAAAAATAGCTTCAACTTTGATAGAGATCTCCCAAAGTAAATTAAATAAAACGACACAAGAAAGTTCACGACCGTTTTGGCTATTGCCAAAAATTTGATTTACACTTTTTGGTTTGTGTAAAAAACAATTCAATACAACCATAGAAATATCATAACTAGGTATTTTAAATTTAAATCTGACCTGAAACATTAATTTAAATAATAGCGTTAGAACAAATGCGCTCAATAATGATGATGGTAATTTTAGTATAAAGGTACTTTCATAAGAATTGATTGTGAAGCTTTCACAGCGACAAAGAGAAGACAGCGGCTTTTTTAAGATATTCAAAGGAAAAACTGTGAGCGGGGAAAAGCTTCATAGAAAGCTGTCAAACAACCGGAACGTCCTGTCCGGCTGCTTTCAATTAACACGCACCATTACTTTATTTACCAGAATAAAGAATAAGAATATTTCCCTGAAAAATGAATTTGGCCCACGGCCCGCTTATAGAAAAGTCAGGACTACAATTTAAACATCGGAAACTAGCGTTCGATAGCGCGCGTTTATTCTGCGGCGAAAGTTCGAACATTTCTTCAGGAATTGACTTTTTTTATTTACATCGAAGTTGAACGGCAAAGTTCAAAATAAAACGCAGCACTTGAATTATTTTGATCAATTTATGTAGAAAATATTGTGTATTATAATTATCGTTTATTTTCAAATTGTGATACGAAGCTACATGTAGGTATTTTTATCTAATGATGACTTTAAATGGTAGGTTCACTTTTCTCCGATAACTTTGTTAAGCAATAAAACTTTTTAGAGGCTGTATTATGCAAATAAACAGTACACTAGATGTCCAGTGCGAGTTCATGCAACAATCAACCGAATTCGCCGCCCGGCTGGCCACGTCGCTAGTGGCTCCATCTAGTGCTCCTTTTGACGCCTCTCGCCAAACTCTACGACCCAATTTTGAAGTCATATTTCGATGACATATCACTGCAAAAAGTGTTTTGCGACAGTGAACAACGAAGGTGAAATAAGGACCGCTTGCATTCGTGTATCATCAAAATAATATTCAGGTTATAGGTACGTCATGATTTTAGATCTATACTTAATATAAGTATAAACTTATGCAATAAGTGATATTTTTAACATTATTCTATCTAATTTTAGGTACCTAGTACCTACAATCCTGACCCAGAATAATAAAGTGGCTTCTTTTGTGTCGATCCGCGGTAAGAGTTTCGAGCAAAAGCTAGAGTTATGTTTCTATCTGGTAAAACCATTATCGTGCGTTTAATTCAAACGTAGTACTAGCAAATAGGCAACACTAGATTAGTTTGCTACACACGGTCCGCACGGTCGGGCAGTGAGAGGGTGACAATGTTGCGGGCAGCCGCCGCCGGAGCCGAGGGCGGCGCTAAACCGCGCGCTAACGACGTAGCAGAGCTATCAGTCCCTCGGGACAGTCTCGGGCGAGACCGAGCAGCTCCAGACAGGACGTATCTATAGGAGGTACTAGAATAATGTCCATGTGATGTGATAAATCTTTACCACTTCTTTATGATGTAGGGTATTAGGCAAAAAAGTTAATTTAAATTTGATCGATTTGCTGATATAATTTTAGAAAGAATATCTAGAAAAATAGCGATACGATGTCAGTACTAGAAATAAAAATAAACTCGCTTTGCCTACAACTAGACTAAACAAGGTCAATGTATCTTTCAAAGGGTAATAGGTATACGCTTCTACAACAAGACTCCAAGTGAGTTACCTAACAAGGTAAAGGTTTCTTGTTCGCTTCTTTACTCTAGTTTTAATTATTTATAAAATGAATTTTATGACGTGTCCAGATGTCCTGTAAGGCCTAAAGGAAATAAAGCACTTTGATTTTTGACTATTGACTATTGTATGATTAAAAAAAACATTCATACTTTATAGAAGCAGGTGATATTGTGAAAATCGTGGGGCGTGGGATGAGACTGGCGCAGAACCGTGTGGAGTGGCACAAAAGTTTGGAGGCCCATACCCTGCAGTGGGTAGTCGGGCTTCGGATGATGATGATTCAATCGTACTACAGATATTGTAAATAAATTGTTTTTGTTTTGTTCAGCGGATGAACATTTAGAGCTGTAACACTCGGGCGACAAGTTATTCCAACAACGGTGTAGGTTGGAGCAACCGTTTGTGATAAATTGTTGAATTTGCAAGTTGCTGATTCAATTTTGTTTAGTCGCAGGTTTTGTTTGGTTTTCCTTGGTGGTTGTCTCAGTCCGGATTTTAAATTCCTTACTACTGTGGTTTGTGTTACATTGAGATTGTGTTTTAGTACGGAGATGTGTAGTCATTAACTAAACCGTTGCTCTCTTTTGTTTGTTTAAAGAGCTCTTTTTGTTACGGCTTAGATCCTGGTGATTTAAAACAAATAATAATGGAATTGAATGTTTTATGAATTCGGTCGCATCGCATGTCCACCAGTGGGGAAAATATGTTTGAACGTGTCGGCCAGGGGTCCAATTTCGATACAGAATTCCTCAACTATGACCGTGGTATTGTCGTAGAATCATCGCAAATAATCCTCAATAATAAATACTCTAGGTAGAGCGGTTTTGCACGGATACATTGAGAGAATGTTTTCAACTTTAACACTTTTGACCAGAGCGTCTCTCTATTTGTACATTCAATTTTCATCTGAGGTAAAATGACAACTTTCGGCATATTATGACGACACTACTGTCGTAGTGAAGCGATCAGTTTAGAAGAATGACGTATGAATCATTAAAAGCATAGATAGAACGGAGTGTACGCGATTTAAGTGCAAATGCAGTTTAAATGGCGATGAGGTTAAGGAATTCTTGTTATGATTTTGTATTTATGCTTAGTAACGTTTGTAGGTTGTAAGTATTATTCAAATGCCCCCGCCCCGCGGAGCAGCAAGTCTGAACTCGGCCGTGCGAGTTGTCCCCACCATTGTCCCTCTAATTTATTGCAGTTCACCCTGCTTCACGAAATCCAGCTTAAAATATCCACTTAAATTATTTAGTAGTTTATGAGCGAAGTTTAAAAGTATCGCGAGGAAAGTTTGAAACAATAATCATTAGCTTTGGACGAGGAAAGAAGATGAAAAAGACTTTACCTTCGCGGGTTTTTGTTCCGCTTTCTTACAGGTTAGTTTTATACAACTTATGAAAGTCATTAAAACTATTACGGATATTAAACACAGAGGAGATGCTTTAGTAACATTATAAATTATGTTTATAACTTGTTAAAGTTTTTGTACCGTCTTAGTTGTCCATTTCAAATACTATCCGTAGTTGATAAAAACATTCATAAAAATGTCATGCATGACTATGTGATTATTTCCAAACAACAGAAGTATAAAATGAACTGTATAAAGTTAATACGTTATCCAATAAATTCCTGAAGCGCCGAGAGCCTACGTCCCGTTCTTATGAGCTCAATCTGTTATCCCGTTAACAATAACTAAAGGTTATTTCCCGATACACGAGTAAATAATTGCAGGTTCCCGGCAGCCATTGACGTGTCAACAAGACGAATGTGCGGACCCCTTAGGATCTAATAGAGATTGTATACAATTTTCTTGGTGCTATTTTCTTTTTAAGAAGCTTGGACAGGAGCCAGAAGTAGCTTTACAACTCATAGGCGCAGAAACAGCTTAGCATTCGCGCCGGTGGCTTCGTTAAGTTTTAGTGTCTAGGAAAGTTATGTGGTCTTGCAGTAGCTTCATCTAGTGTAATTTTCATAATCCTTTCAGAAGTTAAACATTTTGTTTGAACTGAAAAGTTGCCAGACAGTTTTAAACCTAATTAAGTTAAACCTATCTATAGTAGAACCGTTTTTAGGATTTACTTTTTTCTTATAGTCTAATATGGGCGCCGACGCCCACTGTGTGAGGTTATGAAAGTGTTTCCAATATCTTGAAGAAAGGTGTAATAACAGCAATCAATCAGTTATTGGACAGGCGCCGAGTGACGGATCGTAAGTACACGACTTCATTTAGAACTTTTTGTAGCTAAATTGAAAAGTGATTGATTTATATTTCCCTAGAAAGGACAAGAGCTTTTTATAGTTTTTAGAAAGCTTTCTTCGGCTTTCGACAACGGTACTAGAGGTAGGCTATTTTTTTCTGTGTGCTATTCAATAGAATAGACAACCTTTAGGGTGGGTTTACTTCAACTTTGGTTGTTTAGCAGTTACTATCATGTATCTGTACTAGAAGCGATGATTATAAAAAAAACTAACATTCTTGATGAAACTGCAAAAAATATCTAATGGGAGTAATTAAAAAAAAACTTGAGTACTTACCTAATGGACTGTATATATCGGGGAATGGTAGAGACAGGATGATAACACGACGAGTATTAATTGCAAGCTCATGACCCACCTCGAGCTAGTCTTTTTACCAAATCACCCGAAAAATCGTATTGACGTGATGATTCATTCATGTAACGAAAGATTTCACAAATCGTTCGGACTGAAGTTTGCGAAATGATTAAGATTAATTACTTTATTTCTTTAAGCTGAGAGGATGCTGAGGTACGATGAATAAATCATACGGACAAACATAAAAACATTTTTGAAATATGAAGATAAATCTATCGTGAGAATAGATATTATTATCTCATTGCCTTCTCATTGACCCGTCTCATTTCAATACTTCCGAAGTAAAAGTCCGTTATTACGTAAGGCTGAATCGCTATTTACTGAAATATGACGAAGCAATCAAACGCTGTGTTCACTGTATTCCGAGTATTCCTGGACAGAGACAAAGCGCTTATTTTTAATTTCCTGTCCCCGATGGATTTGCACATCTGTGTACTGCGCTGTTGCCCTCAGTTTTGATTACAATTTCTGTTACAGTCATTTGTCGTGTGTACGTAAGTTCTGTAAGTATTGATTTAATAATACCTCTACACACAGAAACAAAAAAAAAATTAAAATGTAAATTTTCAGATTTATAAGGCACTATCGACCCGCTCCGACTTCGCACGGGTACTAGTATATTATACGTATAAACTTTCCTCTAGAATTACTCTATCTATTAAAAAACTGCATCAAAATCTATTGCGAATTTTCTTAGCTTACATAAGACAGACAAACGGACAGACAGCGGGAAGCGACTTTATTTTAAAACTATGAAGTAGCAATTCAGATACTAAAATTATTAGCATTCGAGAACCCTAAAATTAACATTCAGTAAAAGTAGAATTCAATACTTTTTCAAACAAGCACAAGTACTGGGAAACGATCGTCCAAGCCCATATTAATAAAACTCAACCAATTTGGTGAACTGAATTTTTAATCAAGTATGCTCAAAGCGAGGTCCATCTAACCCTTTCCATTTTTGCGAGCCCGCGGTTATTGTATCTGTACAACATTGTGCGCTGACAACGAGCCTCATTTATTCATCCAGGGTTAATTTGCTTAGGCCTTCATCAGGGATACATGTGTCCGGGCGAGCTTTACGTCTGATTGCCATTATTTTTTTAACTTTATATTACGAGTACAAACGACACGAGAAATTAGAGAAAACCCATACAAATATGTTTATTCAATCCGAATCAATATCCAAAACGATAATTATAATTTCTGTTCTACATTTTTCAGATAAAATTATCACTTGTTTATAAGAAAAGTATTTGAACAAGGTTAAATTGCACAGCTCGCTATCCCAGTAAATGCATGAAATAGAGCTTAAATACTTTTGCAATGCTTTTATTCTTTGAACGATACTTTGACTTCTTTTCTACTAAATTATACAGTATGATTCTGGATGGCTCATAAACAGAATCAACTTGTATAATTGAGTACCCCCGAGGCGTTCCACAAGGCACAAGTACAAACTAACGTTATAACGCGCGTGTCGCTTCACGCTCACAATCTCGTCACTAAATCGTTTCGGAGCGCAGACGTGGCAGTGAAAAATCACTGTTGTTTCACTCCTATTATATTGTATATTGTTAAATATATCGAGAGTTTTATGTGTTCTTCGCACCTGGTGCGGGCGCTTCAGAGAATGGACTGGGTTTTATTCCAACAAAAGTTTAAAGGATGGAGGTCGTTTCTAAGATGGAATACTTTGTTGGTTTTCTGTTTACGGGGGCGATTTTTCATGTCAGTTTATACTGTCCAATTCAATGAAGGCCCTCTTTTATCGTATGTTTATAGTTAATTTGACTAAGTGCACTTTCCAGTTTTGAACAGGGAAATAACTATTAGACGACGTCAGCCGACGTAGATGTTAACAGGCCCATGATAATAATAAAAAAAAAATGCTGGACCATCCACACAGCACCATCTAGCCCCAAAATAAGCTACTCAAAGCTTGTGTTATGGGTACTAGATAACTGATAAATTTAATAACTCTATACTAACTCTTAACAGTAATATCTAGCTGTTAAAGGACTCCAAACAAAGTCCTAAGGTATTTGATGTATCTTCATGCCTCGCTTCTTTCGTATGAATTTGCGAAGTGTAAATTCCAATTTGCCTCGGGGGAATCTAAATTGGCCTAAAATTGGTCTATCGAGGCTTCTCGTCTTCGGCGGCTTCCAAAGTGGTACAATGTAAATTCTCTCGCCTAGAGGAGGTAGAGACAGTTCCGAGCTGAACATTTAAGAGATTAATTAACTTAAAAAATATTACAGATATAAAATCGCGAAAACTATCGTGAATCAGAAAGATTATTAAAGTTTTTGTCATTTAAAAGAATGAAAAATGTAAACGTTACACATGTATTATGTTTTTTGTTCTTGGGCTTATTTGAAAAAATATTATAGCACCATCATAATAACTGAAGAACTCAAATAACAATAAGTACTAAAGATGAAAGAACACAAGCGTGTTATTTGCCAAAGTTGCCAGAGTTCTGTAAGAAACAGCTCAAAGGAACAAAAATGGGACAAAGTTCCTTTCTTATCGTTAATCTGAGATATCCTTATAATCTCGGTGTCAAAGGCATTAGATGAGAGGGAATGATCACATAATTTTGGATCGTTCAGCAAAGTTTCATTGTAAAACACGATTCTTAAATTATAAGAGGTTTAAAAATCAAATAATTGGGATTTTAAGACCCTTTGAAGATAATTTGAAAATTTGATTTTAATTTAAAATATAACTTTAGTTTATTATTAGAACTTAAAAAAATAATAATGACTCCAGATCAATAACTTTCTTCTTTGAAAAAATCTTAATAATGTTTTTTTTCTAATTACTTTTCATTTTAACAATGTATCACAACAAAACATGATATACACATTCTTTATCATTTAAAATTACTTTCGTATATTGAAAACCGCATCATTTCTCAGCCTATTAGACGGCAAAAAGCCATTTGATTCCATAAACCTTGCTCCTACGAGTTAGAGTTCCAAATAGAAGCAATTTCCATAAAATCTTTCCCCATTTACAAAATATATTTTCCTGGAGAGACAATAGGCAGTGACACGTAGGGAAGACTATATTCATATTGCGTTATGTTTTTATTACTTTTATTTTACGTTTGGGAGATATTAGCCATATTTATTGCAAGTTCCATTATTGTTTAACAAAAATGTAGTGGTATTCCGATACAGTAATGCGGATAGAATGGCATCGGCACAGTTTTATTTTGTCGAATGTTTTGTAAAGAATAATAAAAGAATCACCTTCATACGAAAACACTAAAATTGTATCGCCAAAATTTTAGAGGTACCTAGTGTAACAATTAATAAAATTAGTATTTCAATGTTTTGAAATGAAAACAGTAAAGATAGATCCCGGTTTTTTGAAAGTCGGGTAAAAATATGAATTCCAGTTTCCGTACACAAGGCAGGTTGGTAAATAAGGGCCGACGTGCTCCGCGTACATTCGCCCTGAAAGCACAGATAATTATGAATAACGCTTTAAAAAACAACATCCCACGCCATTTGCAATAATTTTATATTAGCTGCGGATATATTGTGGCGTATTTTCCATTTGGATTGGAGATTATGGTTTCAATTTTTCAGGATACGCGTTCGTTATCGTCAATGCCAGGTACGTGAGTGAGTACAGGGCGCGCCTGCGACTTTGCCTGCAGAATATCCTGTACAATTATACATTGAGCTAGACTCATCGTGTCTCTATGCACGACGAGACTAAAATGACAAGAAATAGAGAACTTAGCTTTTACCGATGCCGGAGCGAGTAAAAATATAACAACGGGAGACCATAGAAGGTTAAAATTTATTTATCGTGTCCGTTATAAACGAACATTAAATGTATTCGCTAGACAGTGCTGTGTGGATTTTCCTACATTTTATTATTTGCGCTGATCTTTCTAAGACGTTCTGTTCATATAAATTTAAATAAATTTTTGAAGCATCCAAGTCTACTTCTTCTTCCTTAAAAAAGAGCGTCTAAATAACAGTTTTGTTTAAACTGTCCAGCGCGTATACTATATCACGCTTACATTTGTTTACCATACACACATGTCTGTCCGTCTGTCCGTCCGCCGCCGGCGCCGGCCCTCGGCCGCCAAGATCAACAACTCAACAATATTGACCAGTTCGCCAGACAGGCGGAATCGTAGCATCGTGTTTGTATATACATAGTATGAATCTACTGAATGAAACGTCAAAACATTTATTATGTAACTTATAAACTTCCTTTTCTTTAAGGATATAGCTATAATTCGTATTATTTCTTCTGATTACAAATATTAAAGTGAGAAAAAGTGAAACTATGTTTGATAGGTTCTGATGATTAGATTAGTAAGGGAAATGATATAATGCTATCGCATCTACATATTCTGTCCGAGTTACAGCATGTGGTTAATCACTTAGGCTGTACAAGCCTAAGTATACGTCATGTTGACGACAAAGCGAATGATGACCCGAAAACCATGCAGGGTAAGTTAAGGGTTAAATATCATACCAGGGTGTGTCAGGGAAGATTTTGCCCTGCAGTCAAAATCTCCAATAAATTGAATAAATGAAGCGCGATAGTAAAAGCAACTCTGTAAATGTATCGTAGATATAAACTAGCTGCGAACTTTGCTCTTAAATATCGACACAAAGAAAAGAGCAGCTCCAATATTATTCCAAAGAAACGAAGTTGAAATCACTCATAACTATTTTAAAATTCTTTGCGACGGGCTTTTATGAAGGACATTGTAAACTGATACAACCGGTATTTAGCTTTATATTTTTGGTTGTAAAAGCAAAATTAAATCATGTGAATTTAGAAGTTTTATTAGCTTTTTACTTAAGAACGTTATTGAAAACAGTTTTCGCTGAAATGCCTTGTATTTTTCGCTAAAGGATAGTTTTATAGCAGCGCTCTCGTGGACAAAAGCCTTTGAAAGCAGAAAAATGCAATAACATCTGCAACGATAAATTTAGCGAAGGCTGCTCTTTGCGCTAATTTGTGCTCTTGTGTGCTCGTTTGTGCTCGTTTGTGCTCGTCGGCAGAGGCCCTTGTGAAGGATGGCTAATTAGGGGTAATGTGTGTCGGCGAAAGTAGGACATTAAGAAATATGAAACTTAAGTGGCCTCATCTCAGGAATGACGCGTTTTATACTAACATTGTTTTAAACCAGCGGTTAATGTTTGACGGTTGTTTACGGTTTTATTACGATGAAAGTTTTCAATGTTGTAGTTAAGGATGATAAAATAAGTTATCAAAGGCTTGGTGGAAAACATAAAATATTGCTCTTTATTCATCGATTTTAGCAAATAACTTCTAGTGCTAGTTGGAGATAAAAATATTTTGTAAGCCTCGAGTAAAGATACTCTTGCTTTCTCTTCTCTCTTTTTACAGCAAAATACGAGTACAAGTCGCAGTAAATAAGCAGCTCAATTTCAAAGAATTTTATAGCTTCACTGCAAAATCAGCCTCTCAATTTTTCGCTACAAGAGCTGTACAGTACATCTTTATAAGGTTTAAATTACAGTGCAATTATCTGAAACAACGCTCGAAACGTAGCCGTCTCTAATTCCGAGTGTTTCAGAACCGCCGAAGCACTGAAACACGTAAAACTACAGTTTGCTTTTAGCGCGCTTTTAGCGCAGCTTAGATGGATCGCTGCTTAGATAAAAGCTGGAAAAGCATTATAAAGGTGAGGACGCCATTTCTGGGCAAACAATATTTAAGGCCCAAGCAGCACCTAAAGTGGCGAAAAAAGAGTTTGGTGGCCACCGAAGGCGCCTTCGTATCTCTTCGTAAACCAAACAAAATACAACTACTACAGATGCACTAAATAGCTTGTGATTGGTTTAACAAACTACGAGTGAATTTTGAAAATTCCTCTGTTTAACGGAATTATATAAAATGAAAAAATAAGTGGGGGCGCCACTTTGGGTGCTGTTTGCGCCTTAAATAGAATTGACTAGCCTCTGCCCGCCGCCCCACACAGCTAAAAGGATTGATTCCTCAGTTTACAGGACATCTCTTTGCTAAATTTCATTGAAGTCTGACTACAGTTTAATGTTTTGGTATATGGACTTAAATTTTTTAACACCAACCCGACTAGGCTGAGTTTTCTCTATAGGTATCTAAAATGTAAGTCCTTTAAAAATAAACAGTTAATTAAAACCGAAACAGATAAGCGTGTTCTATTAAAGTAATATTCAAAATGGCGAACGAAGCTCAATAAAAATGCAGAACAGTCGATTAAAACCTGCAATATTGCAAACTTCAGAAAAACGAGCGAGGACGAAGTAAATATTGGAAGAATTTACTCAGCAGATTATTTTATACACATTGATATTCAAAGAAAGTTCGTTTAACTTTACTTTTCACAGATGATACTTTATACCACAAGCCAACATTTCAAGGGATACATCGCAAATGACGGAAAATGCATTGGTAATCACTGCTATATAGAGGTAGTATCAATTTTCGAGAAATAATATTTTTCGAGTATGTCAACTGCATCCCTCTCACGACGCCCCGCACTTTTTTCACATTATTAGAAAATCACCATTTCTTATCATTGTCTCTAGTCTCTGTGTGCACAGGATTCTCTAGCACAGTACAACTCAAAAGGATAAACTATTTGTTTTTCATGTGATGCGTGCTGAATAGAACCCCCATCCCAAGCTGAGCATCCACTAAGCCACATCGGAGACACAAAGCGTCGCCCATGGTACAAATCCATTATTTTCCTCAAGTTCCCGCGCAGCCTTTAAGCCAGAACAAAACAGCCTTCGCCTCCGTTAAAAGGCGGGACGATCGCCCACCACGTAACTACGTTAATTGCACCGGACACTTTCACGTTAACGGGATACAGTTGTGGAGCTCCACGTATTGACAACTCGATTACTGCTGCTCTACTTCAGGGATTCGTTAAGTTTTGCGGTGGAAAAAAACATTTGGAACATACGTAGTATTACTGGTATTGACATGGATCCATTGAGCTACCTTTAGACTGTTTGCAACCGTCTGCAGTTAGCTCAATGGTTTCAATTGTAAATACTAGTTGTAATTTTTCTATTCCTTGCTTGTAATTTTCGTTGTTAATGAAGATTTATATCAGTAAAAAAAGTAAATATAGTTAGAAGTAACTAATAAAGGTCGTAGTATAATATTATTGTGATCTTCCCCTACATTTTATCCACGTAGAGTCGTAGACGCAAATAAAAAAAAAGTAATGACATTAATTAATTAAATTAATGAATTAATGAATCGATTTGAACAAGAATTCTCACAGATGTTATTTTACGTACTTCATAATATATAAGACAAATTAGTATGGACTCTTTTCGAATTGTGTGTTTTTGAAACAAACTATAGATCGTAGATTTGGATGCCTTCGATATCAAACATTCACAGTTCTTCACAAGCTTCACGTATAAAATATTAGTAAGATTATTCATTCAAATTAAGGAAGCAATAAAATACAAAATCTCAAGTAGTTTAACTCTCTCGGTGCAAAGTGCAGTAAATCAAGCGATTGACGTGTAAGTGATATTGACGCCCAAACTTGAGTGCACTCTTGCGAGGTCAGTGACCCAGCTATTTATAGGTAATGGACGGATCTCGTACTTTTATTTGCTATGAATATTCAGCATAAACTAAATAAAACACTGTATTAATTAGTTCCGAACTTCCGATACTATTTTGTAAGGAACATAAAAATATTACGTGTGAGTTTGATAGAGATTTCTACGGTATCAGTTTGTGTACTTTGAAGCAGGAATAGTTTTGTAGAGTCATTTTACGTTTGAATTTGAAATGAGTTGTTGGTCCATTTCATAACCAAAATAGCATCGGAGTTTTAGCATTTAGGAATAATTCCTGCCTTTGATTTGTTTGACATTAAAAGTTAAATCTAGTCAAGTCATCAAGTCAAATAAAAATAAAATCTGAGAATAATAAGAGAAAATAGCCTAAAAATTTATCAAAACGGATTATTGCTACAAAAATAAATATAATAATATATGTTGAATCGATCTTACGTAGCCTCGTAGCATCCTCGTAGCACGTGCTACGGCGTAGCGGCGCAAGTGCTACGAATAGGCTTCAAATATTTTGCTACGTGTAATTTCGTAGCGCCACAGAATAACTCTGTATCTGCTCCATGGAATAACTACACATAAGGTATGGAGGCGCATCTCGGCTTTCAGAATTTAATAACAAGGTTGAGATTGACATTCTAGGCAATAGGCAGCTCGGTGCAGTATTTGAATATGAAAAGATAAGAGCGGTGTGCATTATACGTTGTGTATTTAAAGAAATATTGCTATTAAAGTGATGAAATTGTGAGTATATAAAAATCAAGATGGAGACTGAAATATTACTTTTTTGATTAAACTTCTTCTTCTTCAGGATTAGTATTAAGGGACTGTTACTTTTATAGGTCAAAAACCTAAAAGCCATCTTTAATTAGCAAATGAAATGTAAATAAGAAATGAGTTATTTTGATATAAGGAATAACTCCGAAATTTTGTGAATTTAAATTTCAGGACCTTTTAGGTAGGTACAGAGATCATTTGCAAGCTCAGTACGCAGCGAAAGCGCTATGTTTTAGGGATTCCCTCCCGCGAGACCTGGCTTGGTTACAGCGAGCTGAACTCAAGATATGTTCACATTTTCAGTTCCAGTAATTTGTCATCGAAACAAAAGCCTTTTTCAAAAGGCTCCTTCAGAAGGAGGTCAAGAGGCCGCCGTGAATTTAGCCGCGAGGTGGAGAGGCCTTTCATCCCCTCCCCTCCCCTCCCTCCCCCTCTACAGTTTCAGAATCATTTTAATTGAATTCTAGATTTCATCTGAGGCCGGTGTTGCCAGTCACTTCATTTGTACGCATTTAATTGAATAGGTCAATTTGCTGTTAATTTATTGCTTTGAATGATTGTTCGTTAATTTGCTTTTACAATTCAGTTACATTTACGAAACGTGTTTTGGAAAATATTTTACATAAATTTATTCTAAGTTAATTATGTTTCAAGCTTCTCTGATTTTGAACACTGTTTTAATTAAACGAGACGTTATTTATATCTCTCGAACGTAGTACTATAAATCTTCTGCGATTTACTCATTCATAATATATTTAAGTTTCATAAAAACTTCCCTTGAATCAAACGAAGCAAGTGAAAAGTGAATAAAACGACAAAATAATGAACGCCGCACTTGAAACACTAAATATAATTTCAAGTTAGTGAGTGAACGTGAAAGTTTTAAGTGTTTACATGCGACGGTGGCGCCGCCGGCCTTTCGCGGATACTAATCTGATGAAGTGAAACTAAATATGCCGGTAAATCAGAATATTATCTTATAATAAGGATACATTTTTTTTGACAGGGGATTATAATGAAATATATTATTGTAGTACCATTTTCGGGTAGGCGAAATACATACAATGGCTTGACATATAGATATGTTATATTGAATACTCTTTATTAGATAGTGATAGTACATAAAATTTATACATAAACCTTGTATTTCGCAAGTAACTTTGAATGCGGGATGTGAGGCAGAAGTCGTGGGGACAACTTTAAACAAATACAACCTTGTACGGTCTTGAAAATTCTATTCAATAACCCGAATTTTATCTTGAAAATTCAATAGGGTATAATTAAATATACTTTTCAGTATCATAAATTTTAATGAATTGGTAGTCTTAAATAATATTTCAAATATTTTTTAAGATATCAATTTTGTGAAAACGTTTCCTCTAAAAAGTGTTATCATAATCCGAACAAAAATATAAATTATAACGGAATGCTAAAACATGTCTTAACATTAACGTTAATAAGCCTTAAGTGTTGAGATTAGGAGGAGAGCCAGATCAGCCCTTTTTAACATACGACCACGAGAAATTAACATTACAAATGACCAAAAGTACTCCTTACCTACTTACACCTGAGAAATTTGCCATGTGTGCAGAAGTAGGTACTACGTTTTATTTTAATAAATTCAGCTGCGATACAGAGAAAATGTATCGATCAAAGATGTAATTTCCCTAAGTAACTTACAGGAAAAGTTCGTTCACTTGCAAAGACATTTTTCAGGAACAAATCCGGGGTAACCCCAACAACTTACAAGTAAAGAGTTTCTTGTTTAGGAAATTCGAGTTTCCGCTTATTTCGTTTATTATAATCGGGGGGAAGTTGTGGAATTTTATTTGGATTAAATTACTTTGGAATACTCGTACAAAGTTCTGAAGTTCGTTTTATGTGTGTTTTGCAGACACGAAGTCTGTCGTAGCTTATCAGAGTGGATGTCTAGAGCAAGTTTTATATCGTCGTTATAATTTATTTAACCCTGATTAACCTAAAATTACCAGCCTGCCCACAAGCTTACAAATACTATCGGCTATCTATAGTGCTTTAATAATAACATATACTTTGAAACAAACACGTTAAATACACCTACAAAACTAAAAAAATACTATTTGTGTTGTAGCAAACAAGTAAGTTTGTGGATGTAACCTCTGAATGCTCAGAAACTACTGAACGAATCGCAATGAAACTTGGCAAAACGCCTGCAATAACGCATTTTACTTTTTATCCGGAAACGAAGCGAACAAAGCCGCGGGCAGAATCTAGTAGGTACGTAATTTAAAAAGTTTGGTTTTCCTCGTTTGTTTTTTAAGAGGAATGAGAAAATACAAGATAAAACTGGCAAGTTTGATTTTTGAGAGCTTTATAAATACTCTGTGTCGATTGTTCCATTAAAATATGTACCCGCCGCAAGAGCGATACCCAGCACACAGCGCACTATTCCATCTCTAGAATTTTTCATTTCGCAATATTATTGCCTCAATTTCATTGCAGTACTATAACTTTTCGTAGGATTTCCTAGAGTTTTCTGGAATGCTTTTACTTTTCAATTATATTTAGTTTGTGGAATGTTTCTTTTGATTCAAGTTACCGTTTCATTGAATATCCGTTTACAAACCGTTCGTAAACACTATTGTGTCTGCGGTCGGAGACGTATTCGTACAGGTTAATGTTCGTATCGCGTAAAAGTTTCGTTTATCGATGCCCTCGAGGTACCTGAGAAAATCGTTCCTGAGCATCCAAGATCTCGATGAAGAGCGACAGTTTGTGGTCCATGATGGGGAAGCCGTTCCGGGGCTGCATGAGGAGGTGGCGCACGGCCTCGCGCACGGCGGCCGGCGTGCTCGGGGTCCCCGGGGGGGCCAGCAGCGGGGGCCCGCCCGCCAGCGCCGCCAGCCCGTGGAACGTGGCCGACGTCTTCGGGCACACGCCGTTGGCCCCGCCGGGGAGCGACAGCCTCCGCGAGGTGGAGGGCGGCACCGCGCCGTAGCCGTTGGTCATGATGGCGGGCCGCTGGAGCTGGTAGTCGCTGCGGGAGGCCGGCAGGCGGTACCGCGGGAGCGCCATGGCGGCGGGCGGCGGCGCGCGCGGGCGGCGCGGCACCGGCTGCAGCAGCGGCACGGCCCCCCACTCGTCCTCCGCGGCGCCCAGCGAGTGCGGCCTCCGCGCCAGCTGGTGGCTCGGCCGCGGCGCCACCGCGCTGGCCGGCCGCCTCCTCTCCGTGTAAACACTGAACGCATCGAAATCGTTCCTCAAGTTCTGGGGCGGAGGTTTGGCCTCGGGCGCGGGCGGCGGCGGGTCCTCCCAGCGCGGGTAGGTGAGAGTCAGAGAGGTGGGCTTGCGCGGCGGCGGAGGCCGGGGCCTGGCCGCCGCCTCGGTCATCGCGGCGAGCGCGCGTCACATGGCACGTCAGGCCCGCGCCGCGGCCGGCCTGCGACTGCCGGCCGCGGCGCCGCTGCACCGCCGACATCGACGCATGCTGTTTTGGTTTTGTAAGAGATAACGTGCGGGCGAGGGATGTCTCGTTCGACTTTGATACTGAACGCTGAACTTTGTGATTGCTGTAATACGCGCGGT
The DNA here is from genome assembly GCA_944547425.1 of Eupithecia centaureata. NCBI lineage: Eukaryota > Metazoa > Arthropoda > Insecta > Lepidoptera > Geometridae > Eupithecia > Eupithecia centaureata. The sequence continues at coordinate 356,056 of OX155693.1, read as the reverse complement.
TGTTCTAAAGAAACTGTGTTCAAAACCAACATGGAATTAAGTTCCATGTTGGTTTTGAACACAGCGAACACACCCTCACGCGAAAACGACGAATGTTTTGAAATGTTGCTACTTCGTAATTAGGGTCGTGTTGTGTTATTAATTTAAACTGTATCAATTATATAACAATTGAACATCACAAACTTCAAAGGTTACTTTAAAAGGCTCTACACGCGCATGAAAAGGATCGTATTTTAGCATAATTTCAATAGTAGGTACCCCTCCAAAGGATTCCGCCCGTGAGATATCGCCGGGCGCGGGAGGCTGTGCTCTGAAATAGCCCTGGTTACCGTATCGAAGTCCCGTAAATCTCGTTTTACGGCCGCCGCCGCGTCCGCGCCAAAATACAAGAAAAACTACGGAAATGCGCGAAAAACAACCGCCGCTGAAAACAGCGAATGTAGCGCGGGGACATTTAATGAATTGTGCCAATAAGGAGCGGAATGGATGGCATTCTCTAAATAAAATGAACGGAATGCTTTGAACCTCTTTAGAGAGTTTTTATTGTTTTAAAGTTGTCTGCTCTCGTTACAGCGAGTTTTAAACAGAAGCTGCTTTATTAAAAGTTATGAGTGGATCTTTGATACATTTATATCGCTAACTACGTTCGTTTGTAAGAATACGTTCGTTGTATTCTTACAAAAAGCAGTTTATTACATCCACTTCCCATATAAAGTTTCCTGTTTAAATAGCACGAGTAATGTACAATCCAATTCGTCCGACCCTCTGAGCCGTGCCTCGATACAACTCCGATAGATCAATAAGCTCTGACTAGTACTTGAATTATTAATTGTGATGCACCGAACACTTCTCCAACAACAATAACAAAAGAACTTTCCAATCAGAATATACTATTATATTTTGATTTGAAATATATAAGAGTTTACATCTAGAAATGAAACCCAAGTTACTAGGGTTTCATTTGTTCAATAAATGTAATGCGAACATTTTATTAAGTCTTACAAGTACTTTAGTTGTGGTTATTGGGGTGTATTTATTAGGTACCCTACAAAACATGAAAGATATCTACGCGATAATTTCAGTTTTATACCTCTTACTTGCTTTTGTTAAAAATCTGGATATTATAAATAAAATCTTTCAAGAGAATTCGACTGTAAGAATCCTTTCATCTTCTCGCGTCACTCGAAGCCCCCCGCTGAGAACTCGTAAAAACGACTGAAATTATCTCCGTTCGTAAAAATAAATCTAATATTAATATTCCTAAATAATGAAAGCTAACATTCCTGTTGTAATGACTCTTTCCATATCGATCGCTATTTCTGAAACACTACGGAACACGCGTAAGGTTAATTCGAGCTTACCAATAAAATACTTAAGCCCGGGAATAACGCACTCGAGATGCATAAATACACCGCGGCGGTTTGTTGACTTGCACTTGAACGTTTTATGTCTTAATTAGTTTCTCCCTGCGGCTTCGTCGACGTGGTAGCTGGATGAATGTATAGCGATTTGGTGAAATGACGGGTTCCTATTTATTAACCATTCGTGATCTAAAATATTTAGGATTGACTTTTACATCTTAGTAATGTCAGTAGATGGTAGAGACCAGGAGCACCTATACTGTTAAATCCCGCGTAAAAAAGTTAGTGAAAATTGTACTACCTACTCAATGCTGTTTGAGTGCTTTTTAAGGTTCTGTGATCGAAGGGTACAATGGGACTCTATTTCTAGGACTCTAGGTCTAGTAATAGGGTCTGTCACCAGGCTGTATCTCATGCACCGTGATAATAAGACACTTAAAATTTTCACAGATGATGTTTGTCTGTTGTTGCTATAACAAAAGATACTAAAAACAGATAAAATGAACATTAAAGGAAAATGAACATTAACCCATACCACAATAGACATGATTTTTTTGTCACTTTAAATTGATAATGGTACGGAAACCTTCTTGCACGTGTCCGATACGCACTTGATCGGTTTTATTGCTATTATTTCGTTCAATGAGGGCGAAGGCCTACAACTTATAGCTAAGAACCATGGAGACCAGGCGACGATTTTCATTTACTCTCTTATACCGAAATCGCTTGAGGCTGTTTTGACGGTTGAAGTCAAGAAAGAACGTCCACCAACCACAAGACTGCCTTGAGTTCATTTGTGACATATTGAAAAGCATTTATCAGCGAGCAAGTCCGGGAGCTAAAGTTGTTCCTAGGCATAAGGTTCGTTGCAGCATGAAAAAGCTGTTATGTTTTTTCGACCTGCAGTCGACCGCGAGGGTGGCTTTTACCTTTCATATTTCGAGGTTTGTAAAACGTAATAGTTTCTACCAGCGGTTAACTTGTAGATTCTATGAAATCATTCGATAATCCTGTTATCCCCCCCCCCCCCATACATCCAAACTTTCGCCTTTTGTCATTAGTGTGATGTTATCGGGATTTTAGCGCAGAAGAAATGCGAGCGATATGTGGAATCCCGCCTCATGAGTCATCAAACCTTGTTTAAGGAAATTGGTTCACTGCCTCAAGAAGTAGTGATTTTGTTAAGGATCACGGATATTTATTCCAAAAATCATACGAAACCTGAGACTATGTAGAGAACCAAACAGATAAGTTCTAAAGGAACCCCACGATCAGTCAAGTACACAAAAAGCTGTTTGACGATGTGCATAATATAGTAAGATACCAAACGAGCTTCAAATAATTCATAGGTATTTAACTATTTATATAAAATATGATTGTTTAAATGGCTTAGTGACTTACTGATGTATTTACATGTTCTTTTATTTAAATTATATTGCATGCTACATCGTAGTGAAACATTACTGATATTGTTACCACCTGTAAACCATGTTTGATGCAAATATATTTTTGAATTGCTGATTTTATAATTGTGTAGTTACGGATGTAAAAATGAGTAGGATTAAAACAAGAATAATCGAGACTTATTAATATCCCAGTGAAGGTTGTGCGTTTCGATCTCTCAGACACTTTCCCTAATAAATAAGGGCTGGAGCCCTTTTATATTAAACACACAAAATATTAGCTCAGAGCCCGCACAAAGAGCTGCCCTTTTAATCCGAACATAAACAAAATTAAAGGAGATAGCGGAGTGGTGGCCACAGAGGCGACACGGAATATGAACATGAACGATGTTCATGGTCAATCTTTCTCAGACTAATTAATGTTCAATGAACAAGAGAAATTCAATTCAATGAGAAAGATTGACGGAACTCCAACTAGACCTTACCTAAAAGTAACAGAACCCACTTCAAATATGTGCAGATGAAATTTAAATAATAACGATCCAATTTAATGTAGTACTTCAATATTTTACGTAGATACTTCAACACTTCACTACTAAGGATAAATAAAAACTAAACAATGCAGCATTATTTAAATGTCGACTTTCTACCCAGAAAAACTTAATTTTTTTCTACTCCTTGATTGTAATTTTCGTTGTTAATAAAGAAATACTAGTAGAAGAATGAGCAGGCACTTAATGCAATATCAAGTAAAGTTACATGGTAAGTAATTAAAAGTACCTAGTGTAAGTGCATAAAAACGGATTGATGTTAGTAACCGCAGCAGCCAAACCGCCTCTGAAACTCCTCCTGGCAGACGCCTGGGCAGTGGAAGGGTTAAATATTGCAAGGTAGACTGTATCTATCGCATTTCTTTTTGTTTTGGAAGAACAAATGCGAATCCGCAAAAGTTAGTTCCATTCATAAGTTTTAAGCCTAAAATCATGAGTTTTCGAAAAACAAACTATTTTTCAGACCTACAGAATAATTTATTAACTCTATAGCAAGACCTTTTTACTCTCAGATCAAAAAGGTTCAAAGGCAAAAAGAGCGGTTTTTTATGTGTTTTAAGTTTCTTGACTCGCCCAAAGATTTTCGTATGAAACTAATGCGAAACTATAAATCTATTGTGTGGCCTCTCGCTGCTCTTCAGGCGGTCATGTTGTCGATGAAATATTATGAGCTTTTATTCAATTTTCTCGCTGAATTTATGTTAGAGTTTTCTTGCGAGAATGCGAAGTAGACAAGCTTGACGGCTGATAGTAATGTTTTGCAGTTTTAATACGTCCATCGAAGAATTTACGACTCAAAATGTGTACATAATATATTGTAATAAATTTCGTGGTAAGAGTTAAATTGACAAGTTGATTGGCAGCGTAGGTAATGTTTTAATAAAATTTATATAGAAAAATAAGAAACAATAAAAATTACAGTCAGAATTTCAGTAATAACTATGGTTATGGGTATGGTTACGGAATTATTAAAGTCTGCAACTGTGCAGAAATGTTGGTATATCATAAAAAATATCCATCCATAGTATGACTTTAGTGAGAATAACTTTAATATATAAATAATTATAATATTGATCGGTCTCTCAACTGAACGAAGACGTAAGGTCTACGAAAGGTTTTTAGTAAAGTCATAATTTATTGAGTGAAATATGAGCATGGAGTTAAAAATAGATTTAAAGATCATTTTCACGGAGAGTGTTATAGCATAAACTGCTTGACATCAAAGGTTGCCACTGCTAGCACATGGTCAACAACAAGACACATGCCTAGAGGCCACACAAGCTCGCGGTATGTGAGGAATGCCTCTAACCCCAGCCTCTTTACAACCATAATACAACTGAAGCAGTTTCTATACGTCACTACTGACGTCATACATACGCAACACTGGTAGTGCCTATGAAGTCTTACTAAAAAATATCTGAAAACTAGACGAGTGAGATAGACGAAGCAAAGAGAAGAAAGACTCAGGAACATCATGCGTGAAATAACAAAAACGCAATCGAAAACAAGTGGGCACCTAGCATCCACTATAGGTAGGTGTGTTTTCATATTACATTAAGGTTTGCAAATTTATCTAAATTATTGTTTGTAGCTCAATTAAAATTAATTGAATCTCTATAATTATTCAGGCAGTGATTAAAATGAATGTATCAGCTTGTAATTAAGTGTTACCAATTGGTTTGATTGTTTATTGTATTAATGGTGAATTGTTCATTTTAATTTTGATAATGAACTCAGTACAGTAAATAACAGAACCGTGTGTGAACTTTATATAAATGTATAGCAATCTCTCCAATCCGTCAGACAGTCATCAAATCATAGTTACTTTCATCTGATGATTCCAAGTTGCGATTCTACGATGTTACATTGACTTATTTTGCAATTAAGTTGAACCCAGGGGCCGAATTCCACCATTCCATCAAGATTAAAATGACGTTTGTGCATTTGGCATTTTACTATTTTTGGCGGTTGAAGAGAATTTCATAATTAGAATGTCAAATTGGTATTCAGAAACATAATCTTCACAGCTATGAATATCACCATTCATATCCTGATTCATTCAATAACTTCCTTCTGTTAAATCACGTTCCATTCAAGGAAGCATTTACTTTCTTTAGTAAAATGGTGGTGTAACACTTTTACAAAAAAGTACCTATTTTACGTACACAGAGCTAATAGTGTGAGTGAGCAACATTTGCGGATCCCAAGTACCCTCGGACAGCCATTAGCCGGTGAACCTCCGCCAGTTAGTCGCATTAACATTAGCCAACAATAAACAAAGACGTGGAAACAAAGCGTTTCTGTTGCTGGTGAACTAAAGTGCTGTGGGCATTCCTTTCTTACTTATTTAAACTATTTAACGACCGACATCGCGTGGCGGGCGAAAGTGCACCTGCGACGCAGGAGGTTTCGGGTTCGATTTCCGCCTTGGAACAACTATTTGTACAATCAAGTAAAATTTGTTCCAGGGTCCTGGGTGTTATCTTTGTATAGTTAAAAATATTAACAAATGTAAAGTATTGTATTAAGTGTAGCTCTGTTGCGTTCAGCAGTGTACGTACATACTATTAGGAGTGGGAGGAGTGAGAGCAAGCCTGTTGTAAGGCAACGATCTGCGCTCGAGGTTCAGTCAAACACAAATACTGAACTGGGAAAAAAATTTGACTGCTTTAAGTTTTTGATACATATTCATCAGTTGTTAGTGTGACTACGAAAATAAGCTAAGATCACCTTATGAATAGACAGGCGAAGTTTAGTTTCGGTGGACCATCTATGTTCCACCTTTAAGCTGTCCATGTGAGGCCATTAGTGGTCCGAGAATAGTCTTTGTCCAGCCGTAGAGTAGACCACAACCGGTCACATCCCTAAGGTGCTCATTGCACCGCCTGCGGTAAGCATCTGACGCAACAATAGCGCCGCAGTGCGTTCGCACCTTAATTACTATTTAATTCGCGCAACTTAGCTGGATTTTGTAGTTTTCTATTTGTATGTACAACTTCGTATAACTTCTTATAGGCGAAGCCTATATTCCTCGTTTAAATTTATTTGTAAAAGAAGAACAATACGAATGTGAAAGACTGAGAATAATACGTTTGTTTCTGTGGTGGAGAAGGCAGGTTTAGGATTGCGAAAGTATATCTATTCGGGCTTTTGCATTTTAGAGCCGGGACGCGGAGATCGGATGCGCGCTCTGTTATCTATGTGCGTGGTTTTTTTTAATCAAGGTATAATAAATCTGTGGCTGGCTTGAGCAGATGATGATGTCATGGAAATGGCACAACTAGTGATAGAAACTAAAATATGTATTTTAGATTAGTTAATGTGTGTATATTGTAACTGTATTAATGATTTAAGAGACCTTAAATAAGTTATAATTTAATTGTACTTTACTTAGTTTAGATCTAGCATCGACTTAGGGCTAAAAAAAGAAACCTGTAATGATGTTATGATTAATAAATAAATAAATAAATAAATAAATAAATGATGATACCCTAAGCGTTTAATAAGTTAATGTACCTAAAGCGGTCCTCTTAGAAACAGTTTGCGGAGGTAGTAATGGGAACTAGCAGGGCTAACGATACTTTAATAATAATAATAATAATAATAAGTAGTAGTGTAAGGCCACGCCTACCTCGCTTTCCCACCCATAGACGTGCTTTAGCTATAGTGGGGGCCTTGAACCCATTACTAGTCCCTTATCTGCTGGCTAGTAGTGATCTTACTGATACGCACTCTATTCTCTATTGTGGGGCTATCGCGGCCTGTCGTGTTGCGCGGGTAAAGTTTCCGGACTGTGACCGCGCTCCGCGCCAGGCTTGCAGTACCCCTTATTGGCAACAGAGGATAGAGAGGCGTATCAGTAGGTTTAGGACCCTCATAGCTAAGCTTATATGTTTTAGGGAAGGCAACCATAGACCTCGGGTTATGCGCTTTGTGACACAGGCTTTTGACGGAACTGAAATTCAACCTCAGGCCTATTTAGCCTGTGCTACAGAGCGCATAGACTACCTAAAACAAAAAGTCTATGCGTGGGCAAGCCGTATAAAAAGGTATAAAAAGCGAGTTGACAGGTTTTGGCAGAATCGCAACTTTCAAAGTGACCAAAGGAAAGTTTACCGAGACTGGGAGAAAACCGATCTACGTGTGTCCGATGGTCAAGTACCGGATGCCGAAACTGGAAATAATTTTTGGCGAGGCATCTGGTCTTTACCTGTCGAACACACGGAGGCGGACTGGATGAATGTGGTAAGAACTGAATGTGAAAACATCGAAACCATGGACGCTATTACTATCTCTTCGTTGGATGTAAGTAATGCGATCCGCTCGGCCCATAATTGGAAAAGTCCTGGCCCGGATGGATTGCATAACTTTTGGCTAAAATGGTTTCGATGCTCACATTCAGTTCTGGCCACACAATTCCAAAAAGCAATTGAGATCGGTTCGCTCCCACTTTTTATGACGACGGGTGTAACTTTCCTGCTCCATAAGTCTGGTAGTACTGCGGAGCCAAAGAATTATAGACCCATAACGTGCTTACCAACGATCTATAAGCTACTTACATCCATCTTGACCACAAAAATTAACACACATATTGTTACGAACAATATTTTGGCACCTGCTCAAAATGGATGTAGGGTTGGGTCCCGTGGTACTAAGGAGCTCCTCCTCATTGACATGGCCATTAGCCAAAAGGTCAAACGTGGCAGAGGGAATTTATCGGCTGCATGGATCGATTATAAGAAGGCTTATGATTCGGTGCCTCATACTTGGCTTGAGAGGGTCTTAGAGTTGTATAAAGTAGATACTACTCTAAGATCATTCTTGGGATCATGTATGAGACAGTGGACTACGGTTCTTCGTCATCCAGGCAGCCGATTAATTCCACCTGTGACCATTGATCTGATAAGGATAGAGAGAGGTATATTCCAGGGCGACAGTCTGAGTCCCTTGTGGTTTTGTCTAGCCCTGAATCCACTCAGTACCCTACTGAAAGATTCAGGAATAGGTTATCGCCTTCGGAGAGAGGGTGAGGTTATTTCTCACTTGTTGTATATGGATGACCTCAAACTATTTGCGCCGAATGAAACACAGTTAATGGCCCTCTTGAATATCACACAGATATTCAGTAGTGCTATTAACATGGAGTTCGGCGTTGATAAGTGTGCGGTCATACAAATACAACGAGGGAAAGTTGTAAATTCTAATAATTTGCAACTTTCAGAGCTTATGTCCCTCAAATCTCTCTCAGAGGGTGAAACTTATAAGTACCTTGGTATGCCAGAAGCCTTGGGTATAGTGGACGGGGAAATAAAACAGTCGGTGAAGGAACGCTTCTTCTGCCGCCTTACAAAAGTGCTAAATAGCCTATTGTCGGGTGGCAACAAGGTGCGTGCCTTCAATGGCTGGGTTATGCCCTTGCTTACTTATACTTTTGGCATACTAAGATGGACTCAGACTGAACTAGACGCCTTGGACTGTAGGGTTCGTCAACTTTTAACTACTCATCGCATGCGACACCCCCGATCTTCGGTAATGAGATTGTACATCCCACGGAAATGTGGCGGTCGAGGCTTTTTAAGCGCTAAGACCCTACACAACCGTGAGGTTTGCAATCTCAGAAATTATTTCCATCAAGCCGAATACCAAATGCATCGCGACGTAGTTGCAGTTGATAAGAACCTTACTCCTCTCTCCTTAGCTAACGAGAACTGGCGTAAACCTATAGTGATGAGTATAGAGGACAGGAAGGCCATATGGGAAAGCAAAGAGCTGCATGGGAGATTCTACAAGGTCCTCACAGGTCCTGATGTAGATCTCCTAAGCTCAGTAAACTGGCTACGTTTCGGTGACCTCTTTGGGGAAACCGAAGGCTTTGTCTGTGCAATTATGGATGAGGTAGTTAAGACGAACAATTACCGAAAGTATATCATGAAAGATGGCACGATCGATATCTGTCGAGCGTGTCATCTTCCAGGGGAGACCCTTCGTCATATACTTTCGGGTTGTTCGCACCTAGCTAACTCTCAGTACTTGCACAGACACAACCAAGTAGCCAAAATTATACATCAACAACTTGCTCTCCGATATGGCCTTACTGGTCCTGAAGTTCCATACTATAAATACACACCAGCGCCAGTTCTCGAAAACAGCCGTGCCACGCTCTATTGGGACCGGTCTATCATTACAGACAGGACTATTCTTGCAAATAAGCCTGATATTGTACTGATAGACCGGTTAGAAAGATGGGCGGTGCTTGCTGATGTCACCATACCACATGATGTTAACCTCGTTAAAGCTGAGAAAGAGAAACTCAGTAAATATCTTGATTTGGCTAACGAGGTTGTCAGCATGTGGGATGTTGATTCAGCGACCATCGTCCCGATAGTCGTTTCGGTTAACGGGGTAATAGCAAAGAGCCTCGATAAACATCTCAAGAGACTCTCGCTAGGAAGTTGGATCAAGGGTCAGATCCAAAAAGCGGTTCTCCTGGATTCGGCGCGTATCGTCAGGAAGTTCCTCTGTCTGCAACCCTAGTCACCGGCTGCTTGAGCCTAGCTTCGCGGCCGGTGATCCACCGTTTTGATATATTTTTTACTGTAGATTAGTTTTATAATATTTTTGTATTTTCTATAGTAAAAAATATATTTTATAACGAGTATTAAAATAAATAAAGTGAAATAATAATAATTTATTCAAAAATAACTTATGACTAAAATTAATAATAAGTACAAAGTCATATATTTTGTGGGATAAGATAATGCGTGTGCCTGAACTAGGTAATAACCTGTTTCTCAGGCAATATAAAGTGCTGACAACAAGTAAAATCGAATGAAATAATCAAATACAATTAGTGACCGTATTAAATTTATACATTTACCTAAATGCGGTGATTACTTTTAAAATATTTCTTTTCTAAATAAGCTAAACTTAAAACTATTTTAATGATAAAGGTGCTTACAATGCGTGGCCTACTTCAAAACAGTCAATAAATTTTCTGTGTCATCGTATGACATACATTGCAGAGTATCAGTAAGTTTCTTCTTGCAATTATTATAGTTTAGTGAATAAATATCGGCTAATACATTTAATCTATTATATAAAAAAGGACCAAGGATACTGTAAAATTTATTTGAAAAAGCATGTCTTCGACCTAGTGGTTTAGGGCAAACGTTATTTTTCCTCCTTTTGTTAGCGATGTCTGTGATATATGGAAGTTCCGCGTGTTGTTTTAGTACTATTTTCATTATGAATAACTGTCGAACTGATAATACTCCACAGGATTTAAAGAGGAGATCTGTAGAAAAAATAAAAGGCCGAAAAGTTGAGACTTTAAGTATCGCTCTTTGTGCTCTTTCGACAGTTAGTAATAATGTTTTTCCTACTCCACCCCATGATGTAATGCAGTAGGTCAATATGGATTCGCAAAGGGCCCGGTAAACTTGTATAATAAGTTTTCGATCCGCAATACGGCGTAGATTTTTGAAGACAAAAATCAGCTTGCGGACTCTACTTACTAAAGCTTCTAAATGGGGTTTGAATGAGAGTGATTCATCCAGCATTACGCCAAGATATTTAATTCTATTTGTATTATTAATGGTAGGGCAAATACAATCTTTATCAGCGTCTACACAATGATGTGCAAATAATTTAGGGAGAATTTCAGTTGATCGCCGTATTCGCATCGAAAACCTTATAAACTTAGTCTTATCTGCATTAAGAGTTAGTAAGTTGTGCTGAAGCCAGTTATTTACAATATTGAATCCTTGTTGCGCAAACTTGTACACTTCTTCCTCAGAATCCGCGGAAAAAAGGAGAGCAGTGTCATCAGCATATGATATTATTTTGCCATGTTCTAATTTTAAATTGCAAAGGTCATTGATATATATTAAAAATAAAGTAGGTCCAAGGACACTGCCTTGGGGGACGCCAAATTCTGTATTTTTCTGATCATTGCTGAGAACATCGCCTATCCTAACACACTGCGTACGTTCTTGGAGGTAACTTGTGAAAAGTTTCAGCTGAGTTCCTCTGATGCCCAGTGTTTCAAGCTTGTGCAACAGCATGGGGATAGCAACTGTATCAAAGGCCTTGGCTAGGTCTAAAAATATTCCAACTGTGTGCTTACCCTGATCCAGTTCTTGTTCAAGATGGTGAGTAAGGTGATGAACTGCGTCTGCAGTTGATACCTTAGCTCTGAACCCGAATTGCATTTTTGATAGAATAGCCTTTTCCTCTAAGTAATTTACCAACCGCTTATTAATAACTTTTTCTAATATTTTGGAAAAGGCAGGGAGCAAGGATATTGGTCTGTAATTAGTTATTTGATCTTTAGCACCAGATTTGTAGACCGGTACAACCACTGCTTTTTTTAAGCATTTGGGGAAATTCCCTTGGCTCAGGCATTTATTGAAAATATGTGTCAGTGGTGGGCTAAGAATGTGTCTGTTACTTTTAATTATTTTAGCAGATATATTATCCCAACCCACTGCGCAGTCATCCTTAAGGCTCGATATTATGTTATCTATTTCGGTCTCATCAGTGTTAAATAGAGCAAATGAGGTTACTGTCGAATAATGAGTGAAATTTGTGCAAGTTGGAAGTTGCGAGTGGGCTTTATCCGCTAGAGACTTACCTACGTTAATGAAAAAATTATTTGCAATGTTAGCTGATTCAAGCGATGTAGTGCTAGTGTGTAATAAACAAGAAGGTGACTCACGTTGCTTCGTAGTATGCGTTACAGTTTTAATACAATTCCATATCTTTTTACAATTTGTTCCAGCATTTTCTAAAGCTAATTTATCGTGGTTGACCTTTACTTTCTTTAGAATATTATTGCAGAAGTTTCGGTAACGCTTGTACGATAATTGCAGAATTGGATTAGTGGGATGGGATTTAGCTTTCATGTGAAGCTTATCTCTGTGTTTCATACAGCGAATAAGACCTGGTGTGATCCAAGGTTTTAAGTTAGAGTTCTTTTTATTTAAACGAATAGTACGTGAATTTTTAAGTATCGCCTGTTGTACTTTTTCTATGACGAATGACATGCTAAATTGCGGATCAGTGGAATCGTAAACTGGGGCAAAATCTAGGTTACGTAAGTCATCTTCAAGTTTATTCATGTTTACCTTAAGGCGAGTACGATTGTCGTTTAGTTTAGGTAGTTTACAATTTAAGGTTAGTAGGGCAGCATTGTGATCGGTTATGGATGAATTAATAACAAGCGTGAGTGAGGGGAAAATAGATTTCATTATTGTGATCCAAACAAGACCCAGATTGATGTGTTGGAAGAGTATGAGCAGGAAGCATACCATGAAAGGCACATAGGTTTAGGTATTCCTGTGCATCTGTATCGATCGATTCAGAGATTATATTGATGTTAATATCACCAATCACAATGACATTTTTAAATGACGATAGATTTTGCAAGGTGTCACTTAATGATTTATTAAAATTGCTAACGTTTCTAAAAGAGGGTGGTCTATATAAAGCAAGTATTGCAATATCTGACCCAATTTTAACCAATAGTCTGTTACAGTCGTCTAAATTCGGTTCTTCAACCGATACATTGAGTTGAGGTTGTCCCTTGCATAAACTATTACGCCGTCATTTTGGTTATAATTTTTGGTGCTTTGGTACATGGTATATCCCGGCATTAGTGGCACTTTGTATTGTTTAGCAAGCCAGCATTCTGTAAGTACTATGATGTCACAGTTGATGTTTAATCTATTTTTAAAGACTGTCAAGTTGTCAAAGTTTTTAAACACACTGCGTATATTCTGTGTTAGTATAGTTAAAGGATTAGTGTATGAGGAAATATGACGTTTGCAGCTCTCTACTTCACTTAGTTTAGACTCTGATATGGAGAAGTTATCTAAATCATGAATTATACTACTTATCATTATCCAAATAAAAACTAAACTAGACTAGTAAAAGAGGTCAGGGAGTACTGAATTTAAGGCGCTCTTAGGCGCCCCCATAATCAATAGAGTTTATATACCTCTTCTCGGCCGCTATTTTCGCCGGGCAGTCGACAGAGCCAGTGACGTGATTACCTGGTTTCTTGAAGTGCAAACAGGTTGCGCACTTTGGTTCTTCAGTCTTCTTTGTGCACTCTTTCACCGAATGACCTTGAGCTCCACAGTGACCGCAGATATTGGATGTCTCACGACAAAACTTCGCTGCATGTCCGTACTGCTGACATTTATAACACCGGGTAACCAGTGTGAAGTCCCTCACAGGACATGAAGACCAGTTCACAAAGACCCTGGCTTTAGTTATGAGGGCCTTGCGGATGGCTGCAGAAACCTCAATCACGTAATTACATGTCTCAGCGTCCTTTTTACCGGATCTATGGCTTAATTTAATCAACGACAGATATTTTTCTAATGTTAGGTCGGGTAGTGTTTCAGCAATATTTTGTTTATAAATACAGGTAAAGACGTCCTTTTCTTGCATCGATGACGGCACTCCAATTATCACGACTCTGGGCTTCCGTTTCTGCGGCTCATCGACCAGTAGGCCAGAATTAGTGAGCTGCACAGACTGCTTCAGCTTCTCTATGTCGCCCCTCGATTCTGTGCTGATGATTACACCTCCGTTTTTTGTTTTTCTAAGGCCTCGTACTTGTAGCTTCATGTCCTCGGGGCAAATTATTTTCTGGACTAAGGTTTTAGTTTCCTCGCTCGACCTGAGATTATCTTGAGGATAAATGGCTACAGAGCTAATGTTATTTGGCTTAAAAAAGTTGTTACTACCTCTTTTTACCATATCTGCAAAGGAGGAATTTCCAGGCTGTGGTTTGGATGTCTCGTCAATGCTTTCCTTTAGATGTTGAAGCCGTTCGGATAGGTCCATCTTCTCTTTCAGGGCTTGGTTTTCAACGTTCAGGGTCATAGCTCTTGCTTTTACAGATTGGTAGAGAGTTACCATCTGCGAAGTGCCATGGACTACTTTACGGCATAAGGTGCTAATTTTTAATTTGTGTTCGGTATTTAGTTTACCTGTTTCGGAGATGTTGCAGATCTCATTTAAACACTGATCGATGGCCGACATCCAATTTTGTAGTTCCGGCGTAGAGACCATGTCTACACACACAGCTCCAGGGCGAGACGAGGGTTGTGGGGGGTCCGGGGGCTGGGGAGCGGCGGCCGGGGGCTGCGAGACGGGCGTCCGAGGCGGGCTGCGAGCTATCCTGCTGCTCCGGCCGAAGGGACTGTTCGGATCCATTGTTTTATTATACAACGATAATAAACTCAGCAGAATCAGTCCATTTTCACGAATACACAGTGACACAGTTTAGTTTCTTACGATAAACGAGGTCACTAGTCAGCAAATTACAATTGATTATTAGATTATTAAAACATTTAGTAAGGCACGTCCGCTCTTAACAACGGCATTAACTCGAATAATGATAAATTAAACTTTAATGTTGATCAGCACGTGCGGTCGCAGGAGCGGTCTCCTGGAAGTATGTCGGGGTGCAGTTGTGGACACTGTCACCTCACTCATTAGACAAACAAAACAATAATATACGTCTACTATTTCGTAATTATCTTTAATTTTGGCCTATTGACTTCAAAGATCTCGGTGCGCGGTGGGATAAGTTTCACCGGATCAGCTAACAGCCTCTTTACTTCGTAGTTTTTCAATTATTTTATCGCGACGCGGTCGCGCCAGCGTGCTCGCTACAAACAAACATTCCCAAGTTTTGCGTTTGCTTATTGTTTAATAAACTTACTTGAAACCGAACAAACGCTATTTAGAAAAAGTTTCACGAGGTTTCGTAATTAGTTTCAAATTATTGTACTTTGTTGAAAATGGCCTGAAAGGTTTCCGTGTACTTATAGGTTGTTTGGTGTATAAACAACGTTACAATAGTAATAATGATGATAGGCAATTCAACAAACATTTTCACTTCGAATATTTTTTTTCAATAGGAGGTGTCATTGCCCTCTGCCAATACAGCCACTAAAACGAACCACCGGCTCGCCGTAGAGGGATTAATTTCACGGGATAAAACCTTGTTGTATCAAAAAGAAGTTCGTCGGGCCCCGGGGATCCTCCGCAGCCTGACTCGATTAGCCAGCCCCGGTAATGCGATTAACGGCGGATAGATGGAGTTATAAGCGGCGGGAGCGGCTGGCTTAGTTAGGGCGCTGGAGGCGTTACAGCGCGCCGCTGTAGCGCACAGAAACGTAAAGGACTTCTAGGCATTATCACATCTCGCTTGATAAAAAAATGACGTAATGGACAAAGAAATGTGTGTTCCTTACACGCGCAAATTCAATACCTACTTAGTATAAATTAACTGCATCAAACGGCCGCGAGATAGTTTATGAAAAATGCGCTGTTTTATTCCAGGTCTAGAACTACGTCTAATCAGGTTTTAGCTCTATCAGTTTAGTAGTTTTGGGGTGGTAACAAACATCCATACATCCATCCAATCTTTTGCGTTTATAATAGTGTGATGGATTTGGTTCAAGGTGTAGTTCTAGAGGAATAAAGCGAGCAAAACCGAGAGCAAAAGCTTATACTTCGGAATGTTATAGTTTGAGGTAGTAATCAATAATAATCAATAATCAATATCTTTATTTCTTTAGGCTTACAAAATAAGCACTTAGACAAGTCAAATTTAATTCGCCTCAATTTTTTGTCCACTAGTGGAAGAGGCGAAATAGAAACCACTAGCATGTGTATAACTTATGTGTCTAATACATGTTTGCCTTATAAATAATTACATACTATTGTCGATGTGGAACTGAGCGACATCTGGCCAAGCACTAACGTCATTGATGTAATCATTTATGGAGTAATATGCCTTCTTGATAAGATTTAGTTTTATGTACTGTTTAAATTTACGAATAGAAAGTTCAGTTGCTTCAGATGGAAGCTTATTATAGAAACGCACACAATTACCCATAAATGATTTTAGGTAGGTAGGTACATAGTAAACTTTTAGAAACAAACACGATGATTTTAATAATTTAAACTTTTTAATAAATTCAAAGTCATCCAACAAACTTAATCATCGCATCAAAATGTCACTTCGAAAGCTCAACTTTTAAAATAAAACCCGAAATGTAAAGGCGATAACAGACAATGGGCATCGGCGTTAATTGTCACGTCATCGTCGATCCGCCGATAACGAGGGTCTTATGGCCGGATGGGCTTTCTTCCAGCGCGCTCGCCCGGAAACTTTATAATTTATTTCAGTTGAGGACATTCCGACACAATTTCCGGCGTAAAAATTATTTTGGTGAGAATTTGGGAAAATTGAGCAGATTGGTGTTTCTGTGGTCGATTGACTTGGACTTTTTTGCAAATTTCTTTCGTTGAGTGCGGTTTTATACATTTTTAATAGACGAGCAGCCTTTACAGTGCTTAAGGTAAGAATGTTTTTCTAAAACAAAGACTCTACCTAACATCTTTGAATACATTTTGTAACCGTTTTTACGTTTTAAATCATTTATTCTCAAAAAGACAAATATAACATGTCACTTACTTGAGAACAGGGTTTTTACTTAAAATTAGGTTTACATAAAAAAATGGTCGTTCAAAATTTTGTCATTCAATGTGCTTATTTTCAGAGAAGTGAATCATCATTAATTATATGCTCAGTTAGTTTGTATTTAAACACATTGAATGAGGTTACACTTTTAATCTGGGAGGGTAGGTTATTATAGAGCTGTGCGCCTTCATAGAGTATGTTTTTAGTGACACCAGCCTGTATTCCCAAATAAAGTAAAGTTTGTGTCCGATTCAAAACATTGGGCGGGTCCCTAAAGAGAAAGTTCGGCAAACACCCAATAACGAAGGACACAGGTGCGCGGAGCATTACCATACGTCCCTACGTACGTCCACTACGTAAAGTTACGTAGCGAACGTTCTATGGCTACACCACCGCTGTGACGCGTCGCGACAGTGTGTGTGGCTCTTTATGGTACACTATCGTTTATCATATTACTATAATTTATTTATATTGAACGAAGGAAATCGTTCTCATTCTATTAATAAAACTTACCGAATAAAATGAGCTGGGTCAAGACGGTTACATACCTGTAACAAAAATAAACGTATAGGTGAAAATCAAACTAATACATAAGTACTAATTGATAGAGTGATCTATGGAAACCGTTTAAAGTCGGTCGGTGTCTCGTTGGCGCCTGTCGCACCGAGTTATTTACGCAGGCTCTTGTTAGTGTAGTTGTTTCAATTTATTGTTACACAGCTATATTTCTATGGATAAGTATCGCACAAACATCATTCAAAAAGAAGCCCGATATTGTCTCAAAGCTTGCAAATTGATGGAAATTATTAATGGTATTCAAAATGTATGTAGGATGGAGCGGTCAGTGGCGCGGGCTGCAAGTTGCGAGTTTGCTTTAACTTCGGAAACTGTGGCTTGCGGTCTGTAACGACCTTGCTTACTCACGGAAAGTCTGACCAGACGATCATGTCTAACATGCTCTGAAAGATGGCTAGGTAATTTAAATTTGCAAGTTTACAGAGGTTACAATATTATTTTACAAAATTGGGATAAGTTATAAGCCTCGCTTGCACAATAAGGTAAAATCATATTAAGAAGTATTGAATAAGTATGATTTGCTAACGACATCTAGTTACAATATTAAAGATTCGTAGCCTAGCATCACAGTTTAAGAACCACGGAATGGGTTCAAACGTAAAAGTTAAACCACTTCAAATTCGTTCTACATCCCTGCGCAAGATGGCGCTTTTTAGAAGCTCCGATACCGCCTCTCACCTAAGTTTGAGTACATTTTGCCAAAAGCCAAGCAAACTCAAAGCATGTTGGTCCTGGCCTGTTTTCATAGATGGCGTTTTACAGAATATAGAAATTTATTATATCAAGAGATGGCGCCAGTGGAAATAATGAGTTGGAGTTAAGCTTGGCAACCCTTGTTTGTGAGAACTTCATGCTAACATCAAACAGATGGCGCTATCAACGATCTTGTGGATGGCCAATGAAACAACTCTATCGTCTGTTGTCACCATGTTGCTTACTTTGATTCAGTTAGATGCAGATGTTTTTGCAAAGATGGCGCTTATGATAGTTTCTCAGTTGGAGGCACACTCATTAGGATAATCATAGTTTAAATTTTGCTTGTGTGATACTAACTTTATATTCTTTATTTACGCTACGGTTCTGCCGCACAAACTACCGAGCCCGTATCTTCCTATGTAAATTCCAAGCAGAAAATGAGATGCAGCTCATGCAGCCTACCGCTATGCTTAGCGAGATTTGCTAATGTGTGAGTAGCCTTCTTTTTCTTTACTGCTTTTTTTGCTTTTGCTCTTCTTCGATGACAATGATGTTATCTTACCTTGAGCAGATGAGGGTCCCTCTCAGCAGCGTCCATCACCGACTCAGCTTCGCTCAGCCAGGCCACGAATTTCTCGAGCGAGCGGTCGAAGTTCTGCAGAGAAGAAACCGCCGAGTGGAGGGCTTTGCCGCGGGCCACGATGCTGGGGGACAATCAGCGAGTTAGTACCATACCCACTGCTACTTATGGCAACAATCACCATAGCCTTATGCCTGGTTTACACTTTCTTAATTATCAAGTGCGAGTGACAAATGCATCATGATGTTTTCCGATAATAATTGTTTCCGTAACATTTTGAACTAAGACGCATGCCATCATTCACAAGTTTAGCAATGATGTATAATATACCAAACTGTTTTTATTACTGGTACTTTTTGGTACTCTAAACCTCGCATTTGAGTTGATTTTTTGAACCGATAGTTTTTGCGACTCACTCGGATTTTTGTAGAAAAATAGTTACTTATACTTTACACTTTTGAAAAATACACTTTGCAAAGCGAGTTAATTAGTTTTTCTAGTAAGTACCTATTCCCTATTTGTCAGCCCATGGGTTGTTAACATTCTTACCTAAATATTTATAATTCTAAAAACACTGTAACGTCAACTCAACCTTTGAAAATAACGCTAAAACGTTGCTTATAAATATTCGCATCTGTAATTATTTACGACATCGTTCCCTCAGGTAATTTACATAAAATTGTTTTAATTGCCCTGCGCCTCCGGGCGACAAAATGAATTCCTAAAATAAGGAAATTATTCAAGCTGCCTTGTTTAATACAGATGAATTACTATGCTAATAAACATAACAAGGTTCGGTAAATATTTATTATGAACCTGTGGCAAATTTTACTGAGGTAAGTGAGGTATTCTGTAAGTATTTGTAACAGAGCAACCTACCGGGGCTCCGACACGACTTACGTATGGAACGTCGCAGTTGTTTGTTGTGTAACTATTGCAAGAGATGGCGCTGTCTCAAACCAACTAGCAGACGCTACTCTTTGACAGATGGCGTTGGCTGCTCTTTAATGAAGTTAGAAGAACTAGAATTTCAAGACGTAGAGTCATAAGAAGTTGAAGTAGTTAATATGAATTTCTGTTCAAGCAATTTTGCCATTGATATCTCAATTTATTGACTTTTCAAACCAAGCCCTATTTAAATTATTGCGGCTTAAGCCTCGCTTGAAATTAATGAAAAGTAGCCCATGTCTTATTACAGGCCTATAACCCAGACAGAACATTTAAAGTACAGCTCGATTCGTTCAGTATTTTTAGCGTGAAGAAGTAACAAACATCCATCCAAACTTTCGCATTTATAATATAAGTATGATAATGGTATATATGTTGAGAGAGTGGTAGAGACCTGTTGTTGAGGTCATTGTATCGGCGGTTGATGCCCTCGGTGGCTCGCTTGATGCGCGACGTGTCGTCGTTCCGGTAGACCGCGATGAGGCGCTGCGTCAGCTGACCGAACAGCTCCACCTGGTGCTTGTACTGGTGCACCTCGGCGTGGAACGACTGCCAACAACACGGATACCAGTTACATACTGTATATCAATAAAAATATCTATCTTTGTAAGAAATATATAAGTACAGTCACATAGTACCCTTAGCACAAACTCTGCTTATCTTGGGGCTAGATGATGCTGTGTGGGGACTGTCGGGAGTTATTATTTTTATTTTCTGATTTATGCACGGAGGTGATAATAGACTCTATACTATACAATACAACTATAAATACAATATAACAAAGATGTTTTCATGCTAGAATCTTTGCAATATAACTATATAGGCTCTATATTATGCTCTGTGGATTTATGTAAACATCAAACTTAGCTATCATTACATTGTTATCATGGCGTCATCAGCATCATCGTCATTAGCCCTGTCTTTAGCTTGCCGCATTCGATCATGACGTGTGAAGTAATATTCAAAACGCCACCATTACACGGTAAAATTCGACTATTCCAAACTTCACTCATGATAATCACGGAGTGTGATGCGCAAAGTAAGCAGGAAGTACGTAGGTACCTACTGCGTAAAACAATCAAAAGCTGCACAGTCAAACACAAGATTGTGCTGAAAGAACTCCCACAGTGAAAAAAATACAAATGAGTGTTTTTAAAACACTACTAAACTACCTAAACTATATCACGCCACACAGTGTTTCAGGAAACTTATCATAAAGGGTTGGCGTCGGGTGGTTCGTGCCGCAGCAGCAATTAACTTAGATTTACAGCGAGTTCGGCAAGTTGCTATAGCTCCGAGTTACAGCAACTTGGGAAGTTACCGCCTCATCGACGTGAGCTGCTTTACAGCTTTACAATGCGAAGGACGGAACTGTGGGAGTTATATTAGGGCTGCAAATTTACTGGTTAGATAGGCTACCACTCCAAACGCATAAAATAAAGTAGGTCTCTATCAACAATAATACTATTCTAATTTTTAAGAATAGAAAACTGGTAGGTTTGTACGTTTTCCAATCGAAATAGTTAAGATACTCGTAAATGCAGACTGGGGCATAATCAATGAGAACAAAATTGTTGACCACCATCGTGTCTGCAATCATCGGATGATTCCACTGGGTATACTAAGGCCTTTTGTTTCTGTCTCGAGGTTTGCGCATTCAGAAGCGCTGATCAATGAAGATACCTGCAACTCAAGAAGGGTTCCAGGTATCATCACAGGCGAAGACTAGAATAAACCTGTCACATCCACATCCCATTGCCGGGTGAGGTCCCCTGATCCCATGCGGCACGCTCCAGAGCCCAGCGGCGGCCGTATGGAAACTTATTTAAAGTCTCATTTAGTTCCACAATTTGTTGTATTTAGCGCAATATAACTCAGCTTATGAAATTCATGTAAACGGCACTACGACCATTATGCAAATGAATGAACTTCCCGATGGAACTATTTACCCGAGTGGAAATCATTTTCACGGTAAAATGGGACTTATTTTCCCGTAGATGGGAACTACTTTACCGGTGTAAGGTGAATTCTTGGAGTAAAAGCTAAGTTTAGATCTTGAAAATCTGAGATAAATTTGAACTATTTCGGAGTTTTCTTTTGCGGGTTTATTCGAACCTTCGGAATGTTTTATTATGATAAAACTTTTGCTTGCTTCTCATATTTTCATAGTATTTACAGTTTGAATTTTGCTTTTCTTAGTAAGTTATTTGCTGTGAAATTGTTGCACCTACAACTTTAGAAGGTTTAATTGTTTACAGTTTCTATTTATTTGAGTACAAACAAGCCCTTAAAATGCGTTAGCATAGCATCCTATTAGTTTGTGCCCATAAAGTAAACAAGCAAGGAATGTTGCCATCGTACAATACAGTACAATTCAGGCGGCATTCAAGACATTCTTGTTTACGGCAACACTGACGGTTCATAAAACCTCATATTCCCAATTTTACGCCTTCACATAAATTTGAGGCGACGGGACATTCCGCGTGCTGCGACGTGAAACACTACGAGTCGTAATGGTACTACGTCTTACTACGTTATCTGCCTCGGTGCGTTTGAGGACGTATCGACGAATTGAACACGATATTACTCTACGCAGAAAAATGGTGCCGATATTTTTGAGGACATTTTTGCAGTTTTATAAGGTTCCGTAATCTGGTATTAGAGTATATCGAGTTATATGGCTGTTTCAGAATTAAAAAGTGTACTGTAAGTTTCTTCGAATGAAAGATTGGTTTTTTTTCACCGCCTGTGATGTTATACGCGACAATTTATTTATAACGTTACGAGTGGCAAGAAAGTAAAATCATACGAAGCCAACATAGCTTGGTGGGTGAGCTAGAGGGCCGAGCTCGGCCCGGGGTGTCCGCCAGAGGACTCGTACCGCTGCGAGCCCCAGCATGGCTCCTCGTACAGTTAGTGCCGTACCTTCTGGTCGCGCACCTGCGCCTCCAACACGTCCGCGGTGTGCCCGGGCGCCGCCATGCCCCCCAGCCTCGCCTCCATGCGCGCCAGCCAGGCGTCCGCCTCGCGCCGCCGCGCCTCGTACCGCTGCGAGTCCCCCAGCATGGCGTCCAGCTGCGCCTTCCGCTGCAGCACGCGCGCGTTCGCCTCGTCCCAGTGCTCACGCAGCGCCGTCACTGGAACACACACACACAACGGTTCACTAAACAAACACATTAAGATATTACAGATGGCATGAACAGTCTCATATTTAATTAGGTATATCTATTTGATAGTGTACAACCATTCTCGATTTGTCTGGACCCCTTTCAGGTCTTTTATTTATTTTCAATTATGTTAAGCTAAACAACCGTCAAACTATAACACGTTAACCTATAATAGTAGGTACCTAGAGGCAGCCTACAAAAACATCCCTCGCGATATACTAGTCGGAAAATTAACTGTAGTTTCAGATAACAATGAGTAATGAGCCTCGAAAATTACTCCGATTCCCGCTTCCAACGTTCATCAGCACCGCTCGCAAATGAGGCAAATATTCCGAACTACACATAAATGTATGGATTTATAATATTAATAGTCAAACCCACTTTAAGATAATATCTTAATTAGGTATATTATAATGAGTTTTAGAAACTTAATACTTAGCCCTACTTATAATTACGACACTGAATCTAATTGAAATAGTGATGAGGCAGTGTTGTCTTCGCTATGTCATCTCTCCAGATAAAAATCTTTAATACATTGCTAAGTTACCATGGAATCTGCCACAAGAGGAATATTTTTGTGCTTGTTTGAGCAGATCGCGGAGCTGCAAAGAATGCGGTTTTAATTATTTTTAAAACCAAATAATTTATTGTTTCCGCGAAACTTCTTTTCTTCAATATAATTTATCCATCTTCAATGAACTCTAAACAATGTACTAATGTAATAAAAGTTTGAATAAAACATAATGATTAATGACTCTCTTTAACAAAAAATATACGAATTAAATATTTACACAACTAATATAATAAAAAAAACACCGAAACATAAACATACCTACTCATAACAAATTAAGTACTTACTTCAGTTTTAAAACGTTTACTTTTTGTAAAATTTTATTTTACACTCGTACATATTTAGTTACCTACCTACATATATATACTATTTGGTTATAATTTACTAAAGGTACAAAAAGTTAGTTCAAATATAATAAAACCAAGACTATTTTTTTACGGATCTCACTATCAGTGATCTTACTATTAAAATAAATGGAAAAGCCTGTGTAAATGTTTGTTATAGGTAATCTCCATAATTACTTAAGTTATCTAAATGTATTTTGGTACGTAAATAGATTGGGACCTAGAATAACATATACCTAGATAGAATTTTTTTGAAAAATTCACCTCTGAAGGGTTAAACGGGGTGGTGAAATTTTTATGGAAACTAATTATTCCTTGGTTCGATTCACTCAAAACTCTGTATAAATAAAAATCAAATGGAGTAAATAATTAAACATATATTTTTATTTTTACACAATAACCTCTAGGGGGTGTGCAACAAATTTCTGAAATCTGTATGAAAAAAAGCTCTGGTTCGCGGGCGAAGCCGCGGGGCGCATCTATTATGTTTACATGAGAAAAAAGTTCTTTAAACGTAATAAGTTAAGTAGACGGAGGGCTCATGGAGGGCATGTGACCTCCGTGTGCCGTACGTGGCCGAGACAGCCTGCAGGCGAGACACTCCTGATTAGTAGCAACCCGTGCGGGCACCGAGCCGCAGCCGCTCATTAATTAGTCATTGCTAACTCACTTGATTGCCTTTCTTATTACCTTGTAGCATTTAGATCAATAAAATAAAATACTTCTATTCTGCTAGTAATTGTTTTCTCTTCTAATGAAGTTTCTATTTCGCGCGAATCGTAATTTGAGAGAACTCTACAATAACTTTCAAAAAAGGAAACGTCAGGAATGAAAAACAAAAGGTACTCGAGTAAAACAATTAATTCTTTTTACAAAACCAGCTAGGAAAGAATTGAAACTCATTCCAAATCATAACTATAGTACCTACACTTTTTTCGTTGCAACACTTAAAGTGAAGCACAAAAAATATTTTGCTCAAAAGAACGGCTATCTCTATCATTTCGTGCATTACGGTTTTCCATAAGATTTCCATAATATTCAGAAGATAGACCATATTCACAAGACAAACAATGCAAAGTAACAGGGCTCGGTAGATGATACGGCCCAGGGATATTTCGGCCCGGGGATGTTTTAGCCCGGGCGCGCAAGGGACGATTCAGCCCAGGGATGTTTGGGGCGGGCGCTTTGGGGTTGAGGGATGAGTTTTGTGTTATTTCATTACGGTCTGTTACGGTGTATGTGTAGGGACATGCGAAGATGCTTTCATAATTACCGTAGAGTTATGAGGATTCAGTTTACATTGCATTAAACTGTAGGGCCTAAGGGCTCGTATGGGTTACCAAAGGGAACACACAAGTTTATATTGAAAATGAGAATTTAACTTAGTACCTTTTACGACTGAACGGCTCAACGGATTATAATTAATCACTACATAGTATAAAACAAAGTCGCTTTTTCTGTCCCTATGTCCCTTTGAATGCTTAAATCTTTAAAACTACGCAACGGATTTTGATGCGGTTTTTTTTAATAGATTGAGTGATTCAAGAGGAAGGTTTATAGGTACGTATAATAAAACCGTGCGAAGCCGGGGCGGGTCGCTAGTTAGCAATAAGATACATTTATAAAAAAGGTCATAAACAAATTAAAAAATAACAATCCATTGAGCTAAATGACTGGCATACCTTACATGCTATTGCGCTGCGCTCTCTAATTATTTAATAAAATGTGAAAATAAAAATACCTGAGAAGTAAAATTGTAATTTTGAAGAAGGACATTTGTCTATAATATTAATCTGAAAGTAGTTTAAAAGTGGATGCAGTCTTAACAGTAAAAAGCGCCTTCAATACCTCTAGTTTATAATGATATGTTCTCAGAAACTAAAATGTGGAAGGCTAAACACATAAATATATGTAGATATGTACTGCGTATGGAGCGTTGTACACTCACGAGCATTGTAAACTATGCAGATGTGAAGAGGGGAGCAATACTGGCACAACACTCCACGGGCTCGCGAGCCTTTACTCGAAAGCCGTTAATAGAGGTACAATAAATCATCATTTCAGTCTGAATTCATCCACCAGTGTGTATTATTTCGACTAGGTACATAATGTTCTTGTTGGCTAGTGTTAAAACAACATCCGATTCTAAAGCCGCTTACATCTAAGGTAAAGTTCCATTATTATTCAATGAGCTGTCTAATCAATGTCGATTGAGTATTTATGCTGAAAAAACGCTGGTTAGGGTTTAAACAAGGCTGACATTTACTGTCGTCGGTTCAAATCTATACTTTAATAAGGCGCGGTATTTAACAGCTAGATCACGTTAGTAGCTCTTAAACATATCATTTTGTTAACTTGAATTGATTATTGTATTTAAGAATAATTTCAGTATTAAGGAGTTAATCCCACGATAATCTCAAATTGTAGCAAAGTATGGTTTCTTCCACCTCAAATATAAACCACAAAAACACACAAGCATTATTATTATAAACTCTAGAAAATCAAAGCAAAACATGAATGAACGTGTCTGCGTTATTTTGCTCGTAGTGTATGATTGCAGGCGCGTCAGGCGTCCCTTGTACACTGTCGTGCACGCAAACTGTGCAAACGCGTCATAATAGGGGAGCGCGCTGTCGGACGCACGGACGCGTCGTCAATGGCGTGGAAACTCAACGATGGAACAGTGGAGCTATTGAAACGTGTTCAATGTGTTCATCAAACGATAATAATGAGTATGGTTTCAGTTGCATTTATTATTCTACTGCTTTGCTTTTATTGCTTTTGACACAAAGAGAATAATTGAAATAAAATAAATAGGTCATGTTGCCCTTATTATGAAATATAACGGAAATGAGAGGTTTAATAGATGGATACATTTTAGTGCTTGTATAAATTAAATATCAGAAATAAATACCCTTACTTTCAAATAAGCTCTTAGAAAAATTAAAAATAAGAAGCTTTTAAACACCACAGTTACTGTCGTTAGTTGTTGAGAAAAAAAATAAACTTGATTTTAGTAATTTTAGTTACATTTAATATTCGAACCTTTTAACAATGCTCGCAAGTGTAATAGCGGAGCGCTTGTCTTAGAGACCGGAAATCCAGTTATGTGAGCTGAAATACGAAGATATTACAGAAAAATATGAATAAATTTAATAGAAATAGAAAAGAAAATCAAGAGGAAAATATTTAGTATATTTCGAAAGAGTGTAGTACACAGTAGGTAAAAATATTGAACGCTTAATTCCTCCAAAATCGGGGTTTGAGCGAGTGCCTGGCGCTCGTGCGGGTTAACCCTGAGTGACCGAATGGTGATCGATTGTTGCCAATAAGGGTTAGGTCGACCCTTCCAGGCTTTTCAAGGTATTATGTTTATCAGCAGGTTTTTATATTAGTAGGATTGAGTATCGTCACTTAAGGGATTTATTGTTTGTGTTGTTTTATTGTCGACTAGCTGGTGCCCGCGACTTCGTCTGCGCATGATTAGTATTTCGAGTACTTGCGATTTTACTTCCATAATTCCCTTTCCCGTGGGATTTTCGGGATAAAATAAAGCCTATGTGTTATTCCAGCTTACAATCTATCTCTGTGCCAAATTTCATCCAGATCCGTTCAGCAGTTTTAGCGTGAAAGAGTAACAAACATCCATCCATCCATCAATCTATCCATCCATCTATCCATTCATACTTACGAACTTTCGCGTTTATCAGTTCAATTCAGTTAGGTTCCCCTGGGCTATACGGGTCTTCAAAATTTTCTCACAGCATCTGATCCAAACTGAATTCCGGGATAAAATGTAACCCATGTCCAATCGTCCCGAGTTCCATTCGAATTCATTCAATTCCGTCGTGATGCGTAGTTAAAGAATTTTTCTTTCACCCTCTCTCCCAGGGGAACCTTACAGAATTCCGGGATAAAAAGTATCCCATGTCCTTCCTTGTACTATGAACTCACATCGTCCCGAGTTTCATTCCAACTCATTCAGCAGTTTCGGCGTCATGCGTGGTTAAAGAATTTTTCTTTCACCCTCTCTCCCAGGGGAACCTTACTGAATTCCGGAATAAAAAGTATCCTATGTCCTTCCTCGTATTATGACCTATAATCATGCCGAGTTTCATTTCAATCCATCAAGTAGTTTCGGCGTGATGCGCGTTTACGATACAGACAGACAGACAGACAGACAGACAGACTTGAATGAAAAAAATTACAGTTTTGGCTTGAGTATCGATAATAGAAAGCCCTCCAAAAAAAATTTTCAAAATATCTTCAATGTACAGAATTTGACCTGTTACAGTTTTATTATAAGTATAGATGTTGTAAAAAGTGGGGTAACGGCAATACTAGAGTAGAAATACAATGAAAACAGAAGTAAAAAAACTCTGCTTGCTGCGGTTTATCGTGAATAATGCTGAACAATCAGAGTATACAGCATTATTTATTGTGCAAGAGGTATGTTTAAAAATCATGAACTATTTTGTTAGATAACCAACTATAAATTGTGTTTGAAAATCCGGCATGACATAATCATTTAAAATGTAGATTTTTATCATCATTTCATATTATAAAAAACATGTATATTTTACGCAAACTCCAATTTTATTATATTCTAACTACGGTAAAACTTCAGAAGCATCCGTGTAAACAAAACCATTTAGGAATATGTTAATATTAACCCTTGCAACCCGATTCTATATAACTCACAAACAGCCGTAAAAGTAACTGCACACGGGTCGTATTTACCCGCCAGTGGGCCGGAATGACCATTAAAACCCCGTTACTAACCTGAGTGGGGTTCGTAAGCGTTGACAAGTTTAATTTTTATTTTTAATCAATATCTTACGACGAAGAGTCTGATCGTTACTTAGCTGATAACTTATTTTTGTAGAGCCGACAAGGTGAAGGTTTTCAAATATTGCTCACAGTGAGATGAACTGAATTGGTTTAAGTGCTGCTTTTATCTTACGTCTCAAATATAACTTAATCCAAATAAGATGCTCATAAAAAGCTTTAAGAACACAACAAAGAATTTCAGAGAAATGCTGATAATTAATAAAAATTAGGGTAAAACAGTAAAGGTCCCGAGTTAACGACCTTATTTACAAAGTAAATTTGGCCAATTATAATTCGTACCAATGATTCCCGCAGGATTAGGGTTATTTTCCCTAAATCAATACCGCCATACCTTCCCGCTGAGCACACAGCCTCGCTACGAGCTAGGACGGAGACGTTACCTCTTCATCTACTTCTGTTTATTCTCTTTGGTTGCTTCAGACTGCGGAGACAGTTTTATTAGCGCTGGTACAATTCTATACTTAGCTGTGAAATTTAGTTTACGTAGCTATTATAGAGTAAAATTCATTGTATTTTGTTATATTGTATCATCGCTATATTGTTTTTTCATGTCCAGTCTATCCTAAGGTTTCCTGGAAAAGCTCGCTCAAAGCGTCAAGGCCGCCGTTTATACTTCGTCCATTTACAGCATTTCTGTCTATATTGTAAGCGGTTATTGTGTGGTACAATGAAGTGTTTTATATCTATCTACATAGTTATTTTACTACACGAAAACAACAGTCAGTAACAAAAAGTTGGAAAGTCAGAGCTTCAGCTCATGACATACGAAATAGAAACTACGTAAATAAGTGATGAACTGTCAATCAAAGTAGAATTGTGAGACGTCGCGGCGCGGCGCGGCGCCAGGCAGGTATGACTTCAGGAAAGTTATTCATTAGTTCATATCAAAGCAATTCACAAGATTGGAAAACTTTCCAACAATTCCAATCTTATGACTTACACAAAATTCATTTATCTCGAGTGAAAAGTTATTCCCTGGGAGACTGAAATGGCGAAAGGACGAATGAAAGAGAAATAAAAGCGCTAAACATTCTAAAAACAACTAGGAAGAGCTCCGAACAATATAATAAAGGAGCAATTTAGCTTTAGCTTTGAAAAGGCCTCGGAGAGGCCTCGAGGGCCGCGGCCGTCTCGGGCCTCTCTGCTAATTACACTCCAATGCGAAGGTTACCTGACGCTAAGTGTTTTGTAAATAAGGACAAAGTATTTTGGAGTGTTACGCTTCACAAAACGATTAAGTTAAAATAATTACAAAAGAAAGCAACACAATTACTGCGCCAACAACAAATCTGATCCGCAACTGAAAATGTTGTATGAGTTTTACGGCTTTATTCTTTGCTCCACTTGTTAATTTGGTTATCTTTATGATTTGGCCCTGATAACAATAATTTCCCACTTGCGGCTGATAGCTCGACCTAATGAGGGTTCAGTAATCGAACCCGCCATCGCGCAGCTTCTCTACCCCACTGAACTTTGAAGTTGAGGTTCATTCGATGGATTACAGGGAAACAATAGAACTTTCAACTCTATGAAAAAAGTCGACACTACCATCATCATCATATCATATCGTATCTTTTAAAAAATGCGAAATAAAAGTCACTTAAAAACTGTACTTTAAATTAATTCTAGAATTAAAATGGTAAGTAAGGGTGTTTAAAAAATGCGACTCAACAATTACCTAAGCACAATCAGTTAAGCCAAATTGATCCTAAATGATAGCGCCGCCCTAAAACAACAGAGCCCAAGATCCCTTCTCAGCTCGGTGATTTAATTAAAGTGCTAAAAGAAAGTGTTGTAAAAAGCGGCGCAACACCGTAATTATGACGTCACGGACCAAGTATTTACGGCACTTTACGGTTACATCGTTGTCATAATATTGTGCTTTTGTGGACTACAGCCCGTTTGAAAACAACAAATAATCAGATTGAACGAGAAGGAATTATTTTTATCGTCAAATACAGTCAAATTTTCGTATAGATTTATATAAAAAATGGATGGCGTCATATTAAGCGCTATCAAATTTGTTTAGTTTTTGTTCAATCTGAATTTAGACTATGAACTTTAACTACCGATAGGCAAAGCCAGTGAGAGTGGATAATAATTTGGAAACGTCTTTTAATAAGGATTATCTTAAAAGTCGCACTTAAAAATACAAGCCGATGGATTTTTGGTTCATAACTGAAGTCAAGAACAGATTGAATATACAAACCACGGTATTCAAGCGATTCAGCTTTACAAACTGTAATTTGCTTAACCGTGCAAGTGAGAAGGAGCGAAGCCTCAGGCTTGTTCTAGCATCGACTGTACCGACCCGATGTCGACTGTACCGACCCGGCGTCGACTGTACCGACCGGACGACGACGACGCCGCCTGTACCGACCGGACGCCGACTGTACCGGCCGGCTCAAAGTGCTTTGTGGTGTTTAGCTTGTGCTGAAATATTGTGGTTGCTACTATGACACTGGTCCAACTTTATAAAATTTCGATACCTAATTGATATTTTCTAGTTAGATATAGCTAAAACTCGAGTAGCCTTTGGCTCAACTGCACCCGCCGGGCGGCCAGTGCTCTACGTGTCCAGTACAATAACATTTTCAGGATGCTGATGCGGCTGCCTCGCTTTTGCAGCGCATCTGGCATGTTCGCGGAGGCACGCACGGATGACTTTCACGCGATAATTCGCAAGAAAGTCGCATCCCTACTTCAGCGTGCGCGAGCCAGTAGCAACAGTATCCTGAAAATGATTGTGTCGCGTCTGGACTGTCCCATTCAATATAAATGGATGACAATATCAATGGGTAAATGCCACTGTTAAGTTCCATTTAAATTTAACAAGTTAACTATTTAAAACTTAATAATTGTATAATTTATCATTGTGTAATTATTATATTTAAATCTGTGTGACATTTAATTTAATTAATTAGTTTATAAGTATTCTATGGATTTAATCTGAAATAAATGAGTTAATAATAAAAACGGGAGGACAAATAGTACCTGGTAATACTGTCAGTTAACAAATAACGTCACAGTGACCTCATCTGCGACCTAAAGCAAGTCTTTGAACCCCAGAACATCTACATACGATCAGTATTTCTGTAACATCACAATATTTCACAGCATTTTATAAATCCAGCTGAATCTCCTGTTTGAAAGCCACCGCACAGACAGTTCAATCTAAGTGCATGCCTACGTGACGTAGCGCCGTACTTTATTTATAGCGTATGCCGTAGTGCGGGGTAAAGCTGTACAAATTGACGGCCG
This sequence comes from Eupithecia centaureata, assembly GCA_944547425.1. NCBI lineage: Eukaryota > Metazoa > Arthropoda > Insecta > Lepidoptera > Geometridae > Eupithecia > Eupithecia centaureata. The sequence continues at coordinate 324,240 of OX155693.1, read as the reverse complement.
CTATTATTTACGTCGCCGTAATCCAAGCGGCGGTCAGTGCAGAGGGATGAACTGTACTAATAGGATTATAAAATGAAATTATTAATTTGTGCACAACAAAATTTGATTAATATTGCAGTTTTTACGTTATTGTTTCTCATTACAAGTCCATGGCATCAGTACCTGTATGATTAAATAACTGTAGGTGGATCTACCAATCCTTCCTTAAGCCTGTTTATGTTTAACCTTATTCCTTTGTAATGGGTTGGTTCTTTTATATCCACCCTTTCTTCGTATTACCTGCAACAAAGAAAATCTAAATAAGTAAAAGTTTAAACCGTTTAAGTCTGTGTTATTCCTGTTAAGTTCAGGTTTCAAATGAAGCTTTGAAAAAGCTTTTTAAAGTAGAATGAAATACGGAAGTAAAGAGACTTAAAGTTTCTGCTAGAGGTTCACAATGTTGTCCTTATAAAGTAGGTTAAAGGAACAGAGTATGTAGCGATTTACAAATCCGTAAAGTTAATCTTTGTGTCTACAAAAAGAAGGTATAAATTAGCTTGTGTGTAAATATTTAAATCAATTCACGCCGATGCTTTTTACTTAGATTTGTAACAACTAACGTTTTATCTCGTCTACGACGTTACAAATAACATTAAAAAGCCTAAGTAGTACTTGAATGACTGTGGTCAAATAAAGCTAATGACTTCACTCGCACAGCGGACAGTAACCCGCCGGCATGCAAGTGGTAAAACGTCCTGCTCTCTATAAAGAGACAGAGCTGGAGCAAATGGACCGGCACTTTCAAACTTTATGGACGCATTAGGAGTTGTGCTTCTCGCGTGTCCTTTGAAACGGACGTCTGCTCCGGATTTGCAGCAAGGAATCAAAAAGTTTTCTAGGACAAATCACATTATGTGGTAACGTTATCATATAATATGAAACGTTTAATCTATGTGTATGTTTCAAGATAACGTTGAACATTGTAAAAATTACTACACTGCCTCAATTGCACTACGAATTTTAAAAGTTTGAGGTATTTGTATGGTTCGAAAAAAATCAACGTTTGGTTCGTAGAGCTAATTTCCTCTTTAGGTTTTGGCTGACTAACTGGTAACGGTAAATAAGATGGTAAATAATATTCATACAAATTTGCAAATTACTTTGATAAGATATTAGACACAAGTATCCATAGAAACTAGAAGATTGTGCTCCGGGGGTCACCGCAGCCTTTGACAACCCTTGTGAGGAAAGCTCTTTGTATTATGATAGGGCTGTCGGAGGCGGTACTTTTAGTTTTCCAAGTATTTCGGTAGAAAGGGCAAACAAAACACAAAATATTCCTGAAAAAAGAACCCTGATTTTCCTATTGTTGTTGGGATAAGTGATTTCTGAATTGCCTCGTTAATGTTTCATGCGAAGGAAACTTCGCGTTGTCCAACTTTTGTTTATTTATGGCCTTTTTCTGATCTGACTTCAATGGAAAGGTCAAACACGGGCTTTTTGTCGAGGGCTGTTGAGCGCTGTGTATTTTACTTTGAATTCAAGGTTATTTGAGTTAAAACGTTTTCGTGGTAAGGCTCTTGGCCAAATGGTTAAAATCTGAAGATTTAATTTAGTTTAACGTTATATAACTTGAAGAAAGTGCTCCACAACACGTTCCCGCGCCTCGCATTCGGCGGGAGGTGGGTTTTCTGTCGGTAAGCCTTTCACGCAGACAGCGACACTTAAAGAACAGATATGTAATCACAAATCCCCGCCCTTAGTACGGACTATCACCTCGGCCACCGGAGCCCTAACGAGTCTCAGAGTTCTATCGGATCCTGCGGGCTGAGCGCGCCCGAGCGTCTTGTCCGGCCGAGGGGCCTACAGTATGTGACAGGACGTATACTCTGGATATATCGTAACTTCTCGTACTACACTTAATTTTTAGGAAATGCTGCACTCGGTAGTTACGGAAATATAGACAAGGGTAAGGGGATGTTCATCGGATATATTTATAGACCTGTTGAATGTTTTCATAAAAAAGGACTAATAATATCCCAACTAGTTATAGGCAACGTTATTGAGATAAGTGTACATAGGCACATAATTATATACATTACTCATGTCAGTTAATTTTGTATTTCAGTGTGGTCCTTAGCTCCATTAGTCTTTATTCGAGCACGTCCTATTAGTGACTTCATTTCAGGAACTGATGACGTCACCAAATTGTATTACAGGATCTGGGCGGCCCTCATTGTCCTGATCTCAGGCGGTTGCTAGGCGACGCGCGGGCAAAAACATCTTGTTTCATTATAATCTGATCCTATTAAGATTACAAAAGCGAAAATAGCTGTTTATGGAAGTCTGCCGAGAACAAAATGCCCGCAATTTTACGTTAAGAGGAAAGGTTATTGAGGCAAGTGAAAATCCTCACAAACAGGCACGTTTAGACCTGTGCTAATCCTACTATGGATATTTCTTACTCTTTCACGCAAAATAAATGGATATGAATGAAATTTGACAAAGAGATATATTTTAGTCTAGAATAACACATAAGCTATATTTTATTCCTGAATTCCCACGGAAACGGGAATTACCGCGGGTAAAACCGCGAGCAGCTGCTAGTATATAATACAAAACATGTCCGTCTGTCTGTTATCTTTTCATTCGAAATGAACATTTCATCCAGGACACGCGAACTTGTGCAAAGTAACAAATGGAACCTATTAATCTGACAACAGAAAAGGAAATTATAAAATTGAGACTCTGTCCCATTTGGTATTAGTTTTGTTATTGAGGTAGATGTGAAAACATTGCCTTGTTATTTGTTGCAGAGATTGAGGAAACTTTGCAAAACTGTACTTACCCGAATAGCTCTTATAATGGCATAATGGCATTGGAAGTCAGACGGGAAAGAAGATACCTACAATACAAGCGAGGAGCTACAAATAAGGCAAACTAAAAGTTTATGTTGAGTTCTCCTACATAGAAAAGGTAATACAAATACCTTCAGAGGTAACATTTTCCACCGTACTAACGAGAATTTTACTGCGGGAATGCGCCTGCTTTTGAACAAATCCACTGCAATTGGTGAAGTGGAAAACGCAAATTCAAATACAAAAAGCTTTGGAAGCATAACTGCTCATCGTATTGGATATTGGTATAAAAAATAAACAGTCATCTGTATACTTTTTGAAGGTTTTTTTACTTTCTTAAAGTTTTTTGAATAGTGATTTAAACTGAAAGAAGCTCGCGTCAGTGACGCGGCATTAGGTAAACTCGTCTCCAGTAGTCAACTTGGCATATTCAGTTTTCCCTTTAATCGTGTGGTTGTACTATGAAAGCACCCTCTCGATTATTTTTTTTTCTCGTCCGTATCAAAAACATTGTGGAACCCATCCATTATTTACGGGAAAGACCGCGGAGCGTGAAAGTGGGCGACAGAATAGATTGAAATTGATGGATGACGGCGCAGATCGCTGATTATAGGGCTCCGAGGTGTCTGCGGGGCGGGGCAGAGGGGGGGGGGGGGCACTCCTACCTCCAGCCGCCTCGCACGTGGCTAGTTCAGGATCTTTCAAACAAAGGAATCGGTAGGTTGAGGCATTTGAAACTCCCTCCTCTTTTTCTTTGTACTTGAACTAGTTACAGCTAAGAAAAGAGTTGTTATTTTTACTCCGTCCGATTACTCAGTGTTATCCAACCCATGGACTATATTCAGAGTTAGTTGGATATGTAGGTAGTTTGGTCCTTGCTATCGCGCTATTACATCCCTCATCTGCTAAATCCTGAGTCCCGGCTATTTTAGACCGTCGCGCTCATCTTTTTTTGTATTTTGATTGCTTATTTAATTCCCATTTATGAAAGCAAATGGAGGCTAAGAGTGCTTAAGTTGTATACATACATTCATCCATATGTATATGGATAGGATAAGCCTCCATTTGCTTTCATAAATGGGAATTAAATAAGCAATCAAAATACGAATATGATTGAGTTGAATTTTTTTTATCTACCACAGTAGGCAGAGTTCCAGCCCAACCTATTTGTTAAACATATTTTTATACAATTTTTATATATTTTTTTATTTAACTATGTTCTTTTATGCCATCATCATTCAATAGCCCCTCGTCTAAGATCTAGCATTACTACGTTCCATGATATTAAAATTCGAAGACTGATATGACATGGCAAGCAAAGGTCAGCCTTCGTAGACTCACTACGCTTAATCGCGTTGTTAAATCAATCTTGTCATTTCATAAATGTCTGATTTGTCCCACATTTCTCGATCGCACCCTTCTGCGAATTTAAATGGGCATTCTGTCACCCAGCGGAGCGCCAAGGTTGGAATCACGAGAAACATGCGAGTGTTTTTATACTTTGCTTTGTTTTAATGACAGTAAAGCAAGGAAATAACAAAAACTAGTAAAATCAAGATGGCGCACATCTTGATTTTACTGGTTTTTGTTATTTCCTTAGACTTTAACAGACAAATTTAGAAACGTCAGAAACTAAATAAAGTAGATGAATATTATGTATTGATCTACCCCTGTGTATTAATATTGAACACGAGGTTTTCGACACTCTTGAGACCATACTTAAAAAACCGTATTTTGCTAAATATATGAGAACATTGGAGCGTAGTTGTGCAGTCAGCAGATATGAGCTGGCAGCGTCCGGCGGCGGCGCAGCGACCGTGATATTGGACTCTCCACCTGTTCACTCTCAGACTACTCATAGACTAAGTGAAATGAGGTTCAGTTTAAGCACTTATATTAACTAGCTTTATCACAGTGTTTCATAAAAGAATCGCGAATGAAGACTTACAATTTTTTTTAATTTCGTCAAAACAAATTGCGTCGAAAATATTGTAAGTTCGTGCAATTATTTTAACGAAACTCCAACTCGAAGAGAACAACCCGGTTTGGGTTGTTCTCCTCAACCTCAAATTGTAATAATTTCATCAAACTTTGGTTAAAACTGTAAAAACAAGAGCATATACTTTGGACCAATTCTGCCAAACATACACATTCATACAATTCTAACACACGTACACTCTAATGCAAATAACTTTTACAACTAATTCTACCTTAGCTTTAAGAAAATACAGTTAAATATCCACTGCGCGTGATCCTAACTCAAATTCATTGAAATTCTAGTCTACTAACATCTTCAGACAAACTCCAACCTTTTTCAAAGGTGTACAAAGGTGGTTTCCTGTTGAACTGCAGTGTATTCCCCAATCATTGAAAATCAAGTCCAATCTCTATCAGATACGGTCTATTTTCAATAGCACGGTTTAGCTAGGGTGACTATACGGTAGGGCTGACTCGGGCAGTCTTCGTTATGGCTATGACGCGGACGCTCCGCGACGCGTGGGGTAAATGGGGTAGAGATATTCTTTGGGGTGTTTTATCAAAGCATGGTACGACTGCATGGCTTTGTTTAGGAGAGCTCGGGGAAGTATTGTCGTTGGGTTTTGAAGGAAAAAATCGTATTATAAAACGTATATTTATGTAATTGTGGAAAGTAACGCTCTATGAAAGGGTTATTACTCGTGTTTACTAGCCATTTGTTTTGTGTTTTAATCACATTCAAACTTATCTTCGTTCTTAAAAATTGTAAATATTTCAATAAAAAGAAACTATAAGCTTTAAATCCATTCTTACTTAGCAAACAAGCCGCGAACTTAACAAATAGCTATATTTTTCCATTCTCGCCTGAACTCGTAACTTCGGCAATAAGCCATTAAGCTACTTTTCTTTTAACTTAGACAATGTGTTTCTCCGCTGCAATGACGAAACTTTTAACTTAAATAGCTTTGTGTGAATTTATAGTTTTGCGAGTGTTCTACAGCTGTTTTATACTGAGACACTGGAAACGATAAGTAGTAAATATAACATCCTGGAAAACAACGTATGTAATTATTGATATTCATTCCTATTTACTTAACTGCTAAATATAACACGATTGTTTCGTAGTACATAATTCTTAATCTACTTAAATTAATTCTAAATATGCAAAAGTCCAAAAGTTAATCAATTAAGTGTCATTTAATATTCGTACCAAGCCCAAACGGCTGTTCCAACCTCAAAAGGTACAAAGTCTACATTATTAATAAAAAATATATAATTTCGATTTTTTTTTTGAATCATCTGAATTGAAAAACAACCACGTATGTTAGTTTTCCAAAATAGGGCTATCGTGGTCTCGCTACACGTGCACACGGTGACAAAAGTGCGGTGACCACACGTCGCGCGTCGCGTCGGGTCGCGGACGGACGTACGGACGCTCCGACAATATTGATTGTAGAAGAAGTCCGCAAACTTTGAGCGTTTGAAACATCACGGGGAGCGGAAGTTAGATAATGTTTGCTGGGAGTTTAGAACAAATGTTTTTATACTACTTTGCAGGGGGACCTTGGAGATGGAACTGGGTTGGTGGTTAAAGTAGCCACCTCGTAGAAGTGTAGTTTGGGATTGCACGGAATGGGTAAACTTTGAATATTAATGGATAACTTATACCAGGTATAACGAAAAAGTAATGAATTTATACATCACATTTCGGACAATATTTAGTTATTCCTTAATAAATACATAAATATAAAATAAACAGAACAAAATCAAGAGCAACTGGTAGATTTCTCCGAACTGAGATCTCTCGGAAAGGTTTCAGTAATCATCTAATTTTGTGCTAATAGTGAGTCCTGACCATCCTTGTAGGAATAACACTTGCCAAGCACTGAATTACCATATTACGATGTTGCAGCACTTTGAAGATGAAAATTCACTTTGCATAACAAGATATTATTGAAGGAACTGACAATGGAAGAACAAATAACAGGAAATTCAGTTCTCATTTTATATTCAATCGAAGATAATGTATTAAGATCTGTTCATCTCGCGGTGGAGCAATAAACGTTGGATGGTTTTTGCTTTTTCCAGCTCTTTGGATGGTGTAGGTTGGCCGGATATCCGGTAATTCTATTATTAGCCGACCCGCCTTCACCCGGGTGGACTATTGGCTTTTGTTTAAACCTTACAGGCACTTTCGGTTGAATTTTACAGTAAAATAGAGATTCTTTCTCTGTTTGTAAGGCGTTCAAAACTCTATTTTATTGTACGGACCGAAAGTTAGAATGGCCATAACTCTTTCAGGCTTTATTGGTGCAACAACTTTGTATCTAAGCTTATTTTTGTTTCGGAAAATCTTACAATATTATTATCTGATTATTGAATTTTATTAGTGAACGTTAACGGCTCGTAATGATCCAATCAAAGTAAATGGCGAAACAAAAGACGGGCCGTGATTCTCCCGTTATCTAACGATCGGCGACTCCGTTACAATTTACTAAAGATTGTTTCTTATTAATTGAGACCGTCGTTCCAGACTGCTTTGGAAGTTTTATTTTTAAGTGAGATTGTGAAACTTCTGGGAATTTCAGTACTGGCTGACGTTTGATCATAAAACAGAGCAATTATGTCCAATTAACTTTAGGACTAGTTCCAGAGAGTTGAATGGAGTTGGATGCGAGGATATTTAGTAACAATAGTCAGTTATTTATTGTAAAAATAATTTTTACCAATCATTCCTTACACAACAATTTGTCTGACAATATGAAGAACACTTAGGAGAGATCTGGTTCAAAAAAATAAAAATGGTACAAAGTCTTCGCTGTATTTATATCACGAAAGCTAAGATTCTTTTATTTCACTTTGTAAAAGCTCTTGAAAATTGAAGCCAGGAGCAAAATCTTTCTTATTTCTGAAAATATTTAGAGTTTGAACATTTGACTTGTCTGATTATTTCAGTCTAAAGAAAAACAGTTTCTGAGTTCTGATTATAAAAATATTAATTTACTTAAAGTATAGTTTTTATTAAAGCTACTTTCAATTTTATTTTACCATTGTAACAGTAATAATTAGATAGATAAAACAGTAAAAATTTACTGTATATAAATGTACCTATGTGATTAGGTAAGGTCATATAGTCACTAAAGTAAAGATACAAGATAGTAAATAAATAATAATTTAATTCCTACAAAACTCATATATCACACAATAACAAACTTTCTGAAAGCTCAGCATGTGATAGCATGTTGTTAAACAGGCGGCAGGCAAACCCGCCAGTAACAGCCAGTCAAGTTTAAATAGCCCCGTGAGCGGTGCCGTACTTTGCTCCTAGTAGTACATTCCGACTGGACTGGCACAATGCCTCGCCGACGGGATGTACCGTTGGCCCTACGTTTATTTCCGTAGGTATAGATACTTTATGTCATAATGTACACCTGGTTATATTCTGAAGAACGATATAACCTGTCGTTAAAAGCTTTATGACATGACTTACTGCAGAGGAATCGTCCTTTACTGTCGGTTACGTCAGCGACTACACTCGGTGACGGTTCCTACATCTTCAGAGGCATGAAAGTAAGCGCTTTCATATTTATGTAAAACTAAGTGTTAAAATAAATTATTAATTTAGACGCAATAAGATATAAGATAGAATACATTAAGAATAAAGGAAAATAATTCTCTACTATTTAGCGATATTTATCTTATATGATTTATTTCATGATACATGACCAATTTCAAGGGCTCTGCGGATGGATGTGTATCATCGCGAGGCAGGGATGAACGCGGAATGAATCTCAATGAGCCCGTACAGACAGTACCGGAAAGATTGTGCGTGAATCGTCTATGAAGCTACGTGCTTTACGGAGCTACGAAAGGCTACGGAGCTACGAACGCCAACGGTGCTACAAAAGGCTATGGTGCTATGAAAGCCTATAATGCTACGAAAGGCTATCGAGCTACGAAAGCCTACGGTGCTACGAAAGGCTATGGTGCTATGAAAGCCTATAGTGCTACGAAAGGCTACGGAGCTACGAAAGCCTACGGTACTACGAAAGGCTACGGAGCTACGAAAGGCTACGGAGCTACGAAAGGTTACGGTGCTACGGTAGGCTACGGTGCTACATAGTTCTACAAAGGTGACCTGCAGAATAGTGCAGAAGTGTAACTAAAAATTTTAATTAAGGTGTCCAGCGAAATCGCGAAGTATACGTTTCTCCTACCTGCGAACCTACGTTGGTTGCTGCTAAGTCTTATTACAATTTCTCAATATTTTACACACACAGTAAACAATCAACGTAATACTTTAATCTCCTTTATTTCTCTCTTTTACTTACCACGTCAGTGTTAGTAAACATGGTACAATGTTTACCCAGCGGGTGTGCGAGACTGGGGCCAGGCTGACTGTAGCCAGGCCTCCCCCGGGACGCAGCTCCGGCTCACAAATGAGATGTGGCCGTATGTTTATTTCATGAAACCCTGCGGGATGCGTCGGCTTCCGCTTCATTGTCCAACTCAGGAACAACATCATATGTCATTGGTGACATTTATTCGCCTGCGTCATCATGTGATTTAACATTATCTTTAACGTTGGGTAACCCTGTTACATATAAATAAAACTATTTCTGGGCTTTGTCGGCTTTATGTCATGAGTGAGCTGTTTCTTACATAATGTAAACGTGTACTATGTATTGAATGCAATCAATTAAAATTTTACCTAATCAAAGTGAACGAGCTCTTTAACATAAGCGCTACCGAGACCAGTCACAATCAGTCATAGAAAGCTTTGTAAGCTAACAAAAAGTATACTTTAGTACTTTATAATGTTATTTTTCAAGTCACGATAACAGTTTTAATAACATAAATTTTCGTTGCCCGTTTGTCCCCCAGGCCCGCATTGCTATAGGAGTGTACTACTCAATAAAGCCGCCGATGCGGCCGACATCACTCGGCGGGTTGCTAACTAGCGACTTCTCGTCGAGGTATCGGCCAACACACCAAAGTCAACGGGTTGTATCGCCGGGTTGGTAAGTGGGGTCGGCGAATGTCGCCGAAATCAACCAGTTAAAATGACGACATTTTTTTTTAATTGAACCTTTGTAACAAAAACTCGGCGCTCGTCGGCTCAAAGGGCGTCTTTAATTCCGGTCACGTTTTGGCGGGAACTCGAGATGCTCAGGATTTCTAGAAATCTCCAGACTACCCTTTGTTTCAAGACGCGTCTACGTTCAATTTGATGCTGATAATTGTAAGTCGGTGCATATTTTATATCATTATTTTGAGAAATAATAATTCCGGCCACAGAATTTTTTTTTGGCCACGTGGACAAACTTCTCATTTAATAACTAAGCATCGTGAAATTGACATAGCCTCTAATAAACTAATTTATCTTCTTTACAACGCCAACTAAAAATGTAAAAGAAAGCGTCAATTCATTAGCAACAATTATTTTTAATTGTCCTTCTGATTATACATTGCCCACTAATTTACTAAGTCGGCCACGGAATTTGCAACTCATCACCATTTTACGTTTTACAGCTTCAATACAAGGTCCTCAAAAATTATATGTATATTCAAGCTTCAATAGACAACATCATATAATTATTACTTAACATGTAAAATAATACTTCATATTCTTTTATCGTGAAAATAGCCTCTGTACGATTTGGCGCGAGTTAGCGACATGACAACAACTGACCATTTGCACCAATCATAGAGCGCCATTAGATTCTTTTACCGACCCGCCCGTGTTTGTTTATTGTCGTTCGTGCATTCGTATTGCAATAGTTTCATCTGTATTTCATTTATATTTCCAACTTTGGTTCAGATGATTGACCCCAAAGTTAAATGACCTCAGCGTTAGAGGTCAATGAACTCAAAAAAACATGAATAATTACCGCAGAGCATTCCGATATGAGTTTATTAGGTTCAATTCGAGTGACGGATCCGACACAGAGTACCCCGACTCCACGTGGTCTTGTGCGTGGCGCCCCTAGAGTGTATTTAATAAGCCGGAGGCGCGAAGGGAGTGCAGCCTCCGCCAGCCGTAACAAGAGACAGGCACCGCGCGTGCCGGCGCAGCGGCTGAGGCTGGTCGCCGAAGGCGACCAAAAAGCCGAAGCTGCGGAGGTGAGCAGTGGTGCCTGACCCTTGTTACACAATGGCGGAAAGGCTGTACTTCCCGCAGCGACGGAGCTATGGCGAATCGCGATGGAACCAAAAAAACATGAAAAACTACCCCGATGCATTGAATTCAACTATCGGGCATCGACTCCAGCTAAAACTAAAATTTTTACAAAAAAGGTCTGTGACCTTGACCTCAAAGGTCACTGACCTAATGATCGAAGTTGATTAATTTAACTTTTCGGCATCGACTCTAGCAAAAACCAACGTTTTCACAAATAAATGTAAGAGACCTTGAGGACAATGACCTCAAGGTCACTTTTGTTAAGGTTATTGAACTTTAGGTCAAAGGTCAATGACCTTGACCAAAAAACTATAAAACAATAGTTCATTATGTAATAATAATGGCTTTAATATTTTATTTGATGACAATTTTAGGTAAATTTATCGATCGATAAATGTAGGATGACTTACATTTTAAACATACTAAATTATAAAATTAGAAGCTAATAGTATGACTATTTTGGTGTCATAAATTAATATTTTAGAAGTTTGCTATTTGAATGTATGCCACAAATTTAGATGCTAAAAAATAACCACCGTGCTGAGTTATATTTACAGTGGCTTACATAGAAGATAACTAGTGGCTGAGATACTATTATTCAGATGCGCGTTGGTTGTGGCCGACTTAGTAATTTAGAAGGTAACTTATATTTTCTGAGGCGAATATTGCTATTAAAAAGAAGCTTGTTTAATTAGTAGCCCATTATTTTTAATATCTGAGGACAACAAACAGTTTGTAATGTAATTGTTTTTATGAAATAAAATTACTAAATAAAACCAACAAATAAAATGAATAAATCCAATAGAGGGTCTATTGTATTATATTATATGAAATATAAAACCGTTGAATACTTTGAAATAGTAAATGACCTCAAAATAGACATAAAACAACAGCATTATGTAAACCAAATTTTAATGAATTCTAAATTTCGAACCCCTTAATTGATATTTATTAATTTAAATGGAGAGTAAATCAACTACATACAAGCACTACTCTCCATTTATACATAAACTAGCTGCGCCTCGCGTCGCCCGCGGGGAAATTTATTTATTTGTCAAATATCATATTTTTATACATAATATGCTATTCCCGACGAAGACAAATCCAAAAACACTAAAATCATAAAAATCGGTCCAGCCGTTCTCGAGTTATAAGTGTTGTAACAAACACGACTTTCTTTTATATATGTATATAGATAAATAAATATAGATATAGATGAATTAACCTTATGGCGTGACAAACAAACAGAGGACAGTTGAAATAAAATAATTGAGGAAATAAGCATGCTTATGACGTCATCGCACTCGGCCGCAGAACTACTTACAATCTACATAAATTAGTCTTTCATCTTAACACCACTCATCACGGAGGTTACTTTATTATTGTGGAGAGAAAATATAATAACAGCAGAATGCGTGGAGCTAAGTAGTCCTGATTTAGTCTTTGATGTTTTTACCTAGTAACAACCTTGCTTCAAGTTGTACTTTGTAAATTCATAAATATTAATAATATATTTTTTCATCAAAACTACAACATAATGTCTAACAATAGATCAGTGACCGCGACGCCACGCCTGCTGCAATAGTTGGATTCCCACGACTTTCTCCATCCATCACATCGCCCTGTTCATTCGCCGCCCTCCAAAGTATCTCAAAATCAGACAAATTCACGCTGATTTCGTTGGGTATTGTATCATTAATATTTCTATAGTATGAAAGAACTACTACCTCTACTTAATATGTATGACTATACAACTATACAAGAAGTTCTAAGAATTTCAAAGATTATAACGATCATAAATCAGGTATTTATCGCGAACCTTCTGTTTTTATTTGTTTCTCCTAAGCTTCCATCGTGGTCCCGGGAAGAGCGCAAATCACGAACGTTTAAAGTTTTATGGTAAAAAATATCTTTATAACAAATTCTCTCATAAAAAACGACTTCACATAAGTTTGTGAATGTGGTTTTCGGATATCGAGAGAATTATTACTCATAATAATAAAACTTACCAAACAATTTTTTTTAATTTTATTTAAGGTTCACAAAACTGGTTTTTACACCGAAGAAAGACATGGGGTTTCTTATACATTATTTAAACTTGAATAAGTGTAAAACCTACTCGTTGTGAACACAGCTTGCTTATTAGTCAATTGTATCAAGAAGTTACTTAATGAGAGAAAAAAGGAAGATAAGTATATAGTTACACAAATAAAAGTATAACAGAACAAAAATATGTTGAAAGAGGGACTTACAGGCTAGGGAGTTTCTTAAGAATGGATGCTGATACATAAAATATGTCTACATTTTGACAAATTGTATTATAGGAAGAACACGTGCGATTAATTCGAGAATGTTGGCTATACTTGGAGTGGCACTGAGGAATGTTGATTGTTTTTCGGTTACAGAGACGACTGGAAGAACGAGGAACAGCTAGTTGAACTTTGTTTACAAGTTGAGGGTTGTCAATTTTACCACTAACAATTTTGTGCAGGCACACAATGTCAGAACCTTCTATGTTCTAGCGTAGGCATTTTAAAGTGACCGAGTCTACTTTGGTAAGAATCTAGAGAGTGACAGAGATTGTTGGCATAGGACAGGTGGTACAGAAATTGCTTTTGAAGTCTTTCCAGGCGGTTAGAGTGGACAGCGTAGAAAGGGTTCCAGACTAATAGCCGGAGTAACGACGAAACTAAGGTTTAACGATTTATGTCGTTCTGAGATTCCCGATGCCAGGAAATACCAGGCAAGTATTCAGTTATTCCATGATCAAAGCGCATGCAATGTGCCGAAATATTGAGAACCATAAACAATCATGGCAAAACCTGATAGTTGGTAGTAATTATAGTACATAAATACTATTTATGATTTATTTTTATCAACACAAAACAGAATACAACCAATGATATTACTTTGAGATGAGAGTTGATAAGAAAGACTTGATCATACCTATTGCTAGAAAATAATTCAGAGCACGATCATTGATTTAGTTTTGTTTTGTGTAGGTCGGTGCCTACCAAGGTTTTAGTAAAAAAATATGTTTAAAAAAAATATGTCTTTCTTTTATTTAAAGAGCAGTGTTGGCGTTAATATAACTGAGTATGTTGCAAGTATAGCATTAAATGTGTTCCTCGATGAAACATACTCGATGTTGTTGGCGCGGTCGCTTCACACAGCATCTTCATTTAATATCGCGAGCTTGGTTCCATTCTACGTCCCATCAGGCCTCTTCTCTCGCGCCGGACAATGCGGTGCTCAAAGGAGGCTCATCACGGTGTCTGTATGTGTTGTGAATGTAATGTGTATGTGTGTGGTGTGTACGCTTGTAGATGCGGAGACATTGTGTCTGAGCTGTTTGTGTTCGCAATCACGGGGAGGTCGCTCCACGCTGCGACTCATCAGAGCCTCGCGATAAAAATGTCTTACGACGACCGACATAGCCATGAGACAAAGGAAGGAACTATTCTTTGTTTAGGTACAGATGTAGAAGGGAATATTATCCATTGTGACGAAATCTACTTTTATCTGTGAGTTGTATCTACGGTTGATAAAATCTTAAGCACAGCCCTATTAGCTGATTCTCCATTATGTTAAACTAGTTACGCCTCGCAGATTTACCTCTATTGAAATTGACGAAAAATAACCTTTGTTTTATTCCAGGCCTGCAACTACTTCTATTCAAAATTTCAGCCCGTTCCGTTCTACATTTTTGAGGTAACTAACATCCATACATCCATGTTTTCAAACGTTCGCAGTTATAATTTAACAGTGTAATTAACATTTAATTAATTTATCAAAGCAAGAGCTGACGACACGTCATGTTTTAAGTCAACAAATTCACAAACAAAATGTAATGAGACGAGCGACGGCTACATGCGGCTAGCAGAGCACCTACCTATCCCTACCTACATGGAGTTGCTTCCTCATATTTTAATTATTAACTTTACTTTTTACATAATCTAACTCGACGTGTTAGGCGGAAAAATTCTCAGGGTGAAAAACTGAAAGAATTTACTGAATACAGTTTGATAACAACATAATAGTTTCATTTTGAGTTACACTCTAAATGAAGTTGCGCCTAAAAAGCTATCCTCGATGGATATCCATTGGGTTTGATTGAAGTTAACTGATTTCATTTATGGGAATGGGGATCAGAGTAGGCAGTGTACATTGCAGTTGGTTCACGGCACGCATTCGGCCTAATCGCTCTGGAGATCAAAGCTGGACCGGACCAGCCGTGCTATTACGCTAAAACCGCCCATCCAAATTGATATTCTTGCGCCATTTCAATGGCCATCGCGCGCGTCCTTTCCATACGATTTCAAATAACGAAGGCCATTAAAAGGGCTTTCCTATGTGAGTTTTGTTTCAAAAGTATTTTATTTTTCAAAACTGACCTAAGAAAGCCCTTTTTATGGCTTTCGTAATTTGAAATTGTATGGAAAGGACGCGCGCGATGGCCATTGAAATGGCGCAAGAATATCAATTTGGATGGGCGGTTTTAGCGTAATAGCACAGCAGTTGTATCGATCAACTAAAAGCTCGATTTACACGCTTGTTGATAGAGCTAACTCGTAATCAACGCTGAAACCCATTCCACTGTGAAACTTTTAATAGTTTCAGAATCTAGGTCATACTCATCGACTTTTAAAGACACCGTCATCGTTATTCTAGGCTGTTCCACCAAATATATGAATTAATTTATTTTTCAATTTGTTCGCTTTACGGACAAAGATGATGATCTGGCAACCTGAAAACTATTTATAAAGCGACCCTATAATAATCTAGGAACATTTGATAATCTAACAGTGTCTACAACACCATAAATACTCTGGTAATAAATTAATTAGTTATGGGATTAATATGTAGGTAGTCCAGCCTGTGCAATAACAGTGGTAAACAAACCAACATTGGATCAGTTCGGCGAAAAATCACGCCATTCATTACTGTACTCAATAGGGGATCAAACTCGCTAATGTGTTTCGGCGGGTAGTGTTGGGACGGTATGCAAATAGTATGCTATCGATAAAAGGGGCGAGAATCTAAACGTACGTTTTAAAAGACCACGTCTCTGACAGTCACCCCAAAATATGCAATAATCAAATGTATGGTTTTCAAGATGTAAAAGTTACTTACAGCTATAAACAATTAAATATTTTAACACTTGGACACTTTTTCAGTATCGTACCAATGCTGGAAGGTTGACCCGAGAACCTAATGAAATAGTTTGCCTTTTTTAAGAATTTTAATTTATTCCCATAAACACTAAACAACACCTTCCGCCTGCTTATATGACTACTTTCTCCAATCCTGATCCAGCTATAACGTAGGTAATAGTGGCGGGTTGGTATATCATAATATTTTATTAGTAATAAAATAAGATGCGTTGTTTGAAAAAGCTCTAAATTGATTTCAATAAACTCTTTTTTGCAAAAGCTTCATAATTAAATTTCGACTTTATCTAATTACACAATATCGGAATTCTCTGAAAATAATATTTACTGTGTATATAATAGTTTTAATTTGTTTCTATTCCGAGTATAATCAAACTATTTACACGACAGCAATATTTATTTGGTGAATTAAAGACAACATAATAATTCGGTAACATATATTTGATATTCTTTGTCATTGTGAAAAGGAATACCTACAGGTTGAAAAAGTGTTGATCATAAAAGTAATTTAAGTGTCTAAAAGCTCCGTTGCGGCGGATATTAGTACAAATGGAGGCTTTCACGGACTAATGACAGCGATAGGGCTAGGGAATCGATTTTATCGGACTAGTGACGGAACTCACTTAGAATTACATCGACAAAATAAAAGTGTATAATTATGTGTGAGATATACTTGACGACTTAAGTACTTACGCAAACCTAAGCCAAGATCCTCGTCGGGTAAATACCTCAATGCATTATCAAAATACATATCACTACATAGTATAAAACAAAGTCGCTTTTTCTGTCCCTATTTCGCTATGTCCCTTTGACTGCTTGAATCTTTAAAACTTCTCAACGGATTTTGATGCGTTTTTTTTTAAAAAGATAGAGTGATTCAAGAGGAAAGTTTATACGTATAATAAAACCGTGCGAAGCCGGGGCGGGTCGCTAGTAAATAATAAATAAAATAATAAATATTATAACCATATAACAATGAATCTTTATTTGCCATGATCAGCAGTGGAACTCAATAAATGTATGTAAATGGTATAAAATCAAAAGTTTTATCGATGTAAAGCTATATTAAATTAATTTAGCTGTTAAGCGCGCGACCACAGCCAGTTGATCGCTCATTACCGTGATCCGGCTTCGTTAAATAACTCGCGGCGTTTTGTTGCACAACTACGGTTAATGTAACGTCATTTAAATGTATACAGGACTGGATATTGATGTAGTATTACTTACGAGTAGATACGTGCGGGGGGTGAACGGTTTCAAGGTAGGTTAGCCGCTACCGATTACAAACCTAATCAACACAACAATTACTACCAATAACTACAAAAACGGTTGTTGACAATGCACCATTTCTAGTTTCAGTATTGGTGAAAAATTTCAATGTAAAACAAAACAATATTTTCAACCAACTTTTAGCAAGCACTGAATTTCGTTTTGTAGTACAACAATAAGGTAATTTTTTGCAGATTGTTTGTTATACAAGTGGGGAGAAAATAAAAGGTTCCAGCGAGTTTTCAGTTATCCAGCAACACTCATCGCTGCATAAACAAGAATGTGAAGCGCTTGATTAAAGCGGCGGCGGCGGCAGCGGCGCTGGAGAAATAAAATGTCTGTTGGCTAAGCGCGAGCGGTCTGAGGCGGGTTCCGGGTGGTTATTCAGCCTGTTAGGTATATGGTGATAATGTTGTCGAAAAAGTCTATAATCCTAGCAGCGATAAGGCAGCAGCGACCTTATTTTTAACACCTCTACTGCGCCAATCCACCATCCGACACCAATTCGACTACCAAGCGTGGTGATTATGAAAACTGCTCAGTTTTGTATAAAATATGACAAAAAAACCGAGAACATTTTGTGCTCTCATTACCCGTTAAACCGGTAAACTAAGCCACAACTGCCCTCCAGGAGAAAGCTGCACGTCGGAGTATCAAATGAATCGAGCATTATAATTTTACAGCCCCCACGGAACCCTAAATGTGCGGGCCAGTGGCTGGTTCGCAATTAACTCCAGTGCGATACTTTACACCCTCCGTGCACCGACCACACGGTATTTATAACGCGCCGCGCCTTGCGATCATGACCGACTAGACGACGATGTGCTTTATAAAAGGTACTAATGTGGTCAGATACAAAACGATTATTTGATTTTAATGACTGCATAACACTTTCATGATTTCAGCTCATCTATCATCATGATTCTCCACGGAGATGGCTCATGTAGTCTTCGGTCTGCAAATTACGTAGATAACGTATAAAACTGCAAAGACTAAAAGGACCGGCAACAGCGGCCAAAGCTTGACAAACCTAGAAAAGTCTGCCCGACCAAGACTTAGGTTTAAAGCTTAAGCGTGATATTTTGATTTCTAAATCTTTACAATTGCCACGGGTACAGAGACAGATAAATAACGGGCCCTTTACCCTAAGGCGGGTAGGGTAAGGGGGTCTAAGAAGGCTCGCGTGACCCGCCTCACTGAACATTAGCATATGTTTGCGCCGCTGGGGCTGCAGCCCACGGCTTCAAAGCGAAGAGAACGTGTTATTAATGCAGGTAGAACTGTGCCCAAATATTTGTAAATACAAACATTATGTCAGACTTGTACTTCATTGTAATTGTGAAGTTGCAGTCAGGTTGAGTATTGTACACATAAAATACAAATGGTTGTCGCACTGGGCTCGTCAATTTCGGATGCATTCGTTATTGATGGCATCAGACAACAGATAGGTCGCGGGCCAATCACTTGAAGCTTGCGAAGCTATTTTTTTCACTGTATGTATATGTCTCTAGTAAAATGATATCTCAATATTACATTTTGAATGAATATTATTGTGCAGTGTGGTAGCGCTGGTGGATGTATGAAGTACGTATGTATGAAGTCATTGTGACTATGTTTATGGAGATGGCTTATGGCCTCTTCATTCGTATCTAATAGTTGTTAAGGAAATGTCTAGCACAGTTTCAACCTATGTACACAAAATAATTGTAAATGATGAAATTGTAAGAATAGATGAGGTATATTGTCAAGCTAAGTTTATCAATTGGATTTCTCGAACAAGACACAAGTAAAGCTAAACTATGCGCGAGGTTGGTTAGAGCTAATTCCTCGGGATCCGGAATGCCTCCGACCAATCAATGCTGGCTGCAATCTCCGCCGGCAGCCACCGACCGCGTCTACGGGACCTAGCCTAGATTACGGTACGGGGCTAGTTAGACTAGACAACGAGCCGATTGATAACGTGCATTGTACTACAGTTATGATCCAAGATTGATTGAAGACAAGACTGATCTGTCCTCTAACTAAGCAGAGTTACCGTCAGCTACTAATAACTTCTAACTAAATACTAAGTATTCTCTAAGTCAACTAGAGACTGACTGAAAATGTATGAATAAATAGACATTTAAATTTTTTTTTTTTTAATTAATGAACATCTTTATTAACAACGAAAATAACAAGCAAAGGAATAGAAAAATTACAACTAGTATTTACAATTGAAACCATTGAGCTAACTGCAGACGGTTGCAAACAGTCTAAAGGTAGCTCAATTGATCATGTCATTTAAATATTTTCCTTCCCCATTTTCAAGAAATCAAAAATATCTTCATGACCTTGAATTTGATATTTATTCAGTTTACAACTTGTTGATTTTGGGAGATTTTCCCTACAATTTAGAACAGAATAGGTGACATTACTTCACTGATTCTTGCTTTGCGTACTGAAATGATTTCTAAAAAACAATGAAAAAGCAGGCCTTTAATTAGTTCAACGGTTGAACTTATAGTTGAACTTAGTGGAATAGGTGCCTTTATCTTTATCTCAAAACTTGTGAAAGCGTCTCGCAGCAATCAAAAGGCGCTACAAATAGCACAGCCTCCTGCCCTCCTCATTAACACAATGAATGTGCAGCGCCGCGTCTAGACCGATCTAATTACTGGGCCGGGGATGGCTATTATTGGAGACCAAACAATGGTCACCTCGAGCCGGGGTACGGAATAGTCAGATGGCAAATTAATAATTAGTGCAAAGTAAACTTAAGTTTGTAGTCTGTGCAACAACCTCTACTTATTAAGTTATAGGCCCAGATCACAAGAACTAAATAAGGTAAAAGTTTTTTGTTGGCTTCTTTGATTTACTTTAAAAAGATTGAGGTCAACAAAGATCAAAATGATATGTATAATTGTTTTATTTCCATCCATCAACGGGCGGTGTTGCCCCTACTATTAGATCTCACATGTCGTCAGCAATCAATGACGTCTCGCGACGACACCTCCTGACAGTTGGCAGAGACTTCCCTCGTCTAATCGGGAGCACTACCTATCTCCCATCATCCAGCAGATTGGATTCATTTTCAGTAAAACTTAAATACTCTTTTTTTACATGAAAACTGAATTTTGGCAACAGGTATTTAAATCATTTAACATAGTTCGACTATGAAAACAAAAAGATGAAAGAACATTTTAGCGTTAACAAACATGTGTAATGGATAATATATCATTATTTTGTGGTTATGTACCTACTAAGGTACAGATGTAATGCGGATGATGGCGCATGGGTTAGCAAATAAATTATTACTTAACCTAGCATACATAAATAGCTCTCAAACCAACGTGAACTTCCTCAAGTAGTAGTGACCACACTAATTAACTATGTACATAGTAAAGGTTGCCACCTGCCCCATTCTACCTTCCTCCTAGTGGTATCAATGACTTGTGCGTCCTGCGATTGTATGTACAGTGATATAGTGATCACCAGACATGGACATCGATTTGTTCAGGAGATAGGTCTACGTCGGTGGTAATGGAGCCGTCCATCTTTGGGACAAAGGGGTGCTCCTCGGGTTGGATCGGTTTATCGTAAGGACACGTCACGATATCTTGGTAACATAACTAAGTGTTCCACTGTGTCCATATAGTTGAAATTAATGAAAAACTGAAGTTTCAGCAGATTCAAACCATAGTAAACATCGTTGCATTGCATCAGAAATAAAATTCCAATTCTCCTCGCAATAAAAGGAAAAATGCTCGGTGGCATAATGGTTCAATTGGGTCATTTGGTGCGGATTGCGGCGCGGATTTATGTCGCACGAACAACGACCGTGATGGCGGCGGGGCTTTGTACACCCTGTCTTATGTTCATGCTGTAAATAGCCAGTTTTAAGCACCCTGTAGAGCCTTTGTGTGGTGTTGTGTGTTTTGTACGGCGAAGTGCTAATCTGTGATACAATGCTAGTGGACAAAGGTGTTTGATGGACGACGTGGTCGGCGTCCAATCAGGGCGGCGGAGTGATCCCCTGTACCAGCGGGTACAAAAGCAATATTGAGGGTACGATGCTAATGGGCTCTACCAATACAATATATTCATAACCTACTAAGTTTTTTTTTTCTTACTCTTATCTAGTCAAGCCTACCGATAAAGTTCAAACCAATTTATTGTCCAAAACACGACGTACGTAATTGTACAAGGATTGATACGATTGTGTACATCGAAATCTAAAGATTCTCGGCTCGGGATTTTCTCGGCTTCTTTAGCACGTTTGACTCGTAAACTCTAAATGAATGTTGCAGCCGCGCTGTACTGACCCCACTGTAAACGCAGTTAGTGCATCAAGCTGCGGATTTCCTCATTTGATCTCTGCTTTACAAAGGAGAGATAACAAACAGAGGGAAATGCATGTCTCTGAGAAAAACTAAAGAATTTAAAGCTCAGCTCATCTAGCCGCGAAAGGATAGAATGTTGAGGATTTCTTCTAAGGTTTTGTAAGGATCTAATGATCCTTAGAAAACCTTAGAAAGCATTAGCTTTCATACGTTATTTCCGCATTTAGGATTTAGAGGGGCTCTTCCGGGAACGTGTTACACATGTTTTCAGTTACGCAAAGACTATCTTCATGTTTCGGATGACATGACAAAATGCTTTTCTTGGGACAGAGTCATACTAATAAACGTGTGCAAATAAATGTTAATAAAACGGAGACTTTTCTTTCTTGCATGTCCAGCATGATAAATAGCGTCTCAGAAAAACAAAACTATCAACCAAGGCAAGATTATTTTCAACATTCAATCTAGATTACATTCTTCATTGTGTATAAAAACCAGGCCCGCAATTTCATCTATCACCAGACTATCCCGTCTTTTTCCAGGTCTCCCCCGGATTGAATTAGAGCCGGGTCCGCCGGCCGGCGCCGCGGCGCGCGCACAAAGGGTTGTTTGGTTACTTGAGATAGAGCTGAGAGGAGACGAGGGCAGACGAGCCCGCGTCACAGTGTGATGTATCATTTGGTGCTACCCGAGGACCTTGTTTACGAGCTGCCTAACTAGGGTCTGTATTTACTTCATTTAGGTTTTAGAGGGTTCCTTACCCAAGTGTGCCGACGAGACCCCACTACTAGGTTTCTTTGCACGTCTACTCAAGTGCTATTTTAGGATTTGGTCTAATTATATACAATTTAACAAGATCAAGTCCTAAAGTGATTTGTATTTTCCCAAGCACATGCACCGGACTTCAAGGAAAAAACAAATAGTTGAATTTGTCCAGTCGTTCTCGAGTTCTGCAAATTTAGCGATTCATATTTATCGACGTTTAGATATAAATAAACATACGTAAAGA
The DNA here is from genome assembly GCA_944547425.1 of Eupithecia centaureata. Taxonomy (NCBI): domain Eukaryota; kingdom Metazoa; phylum Arthropoda; class Insecta; order Lepidoptera; family Geometridae; genus Eupithecia; species Eupithecia centaureata. The sequence continues at coordinate 301,477 of OX155693.1, read as the reverse complement.
TTGGATTTTACGTTTAGTTTGCTTAGTAAAGATACGTAAAGTATTAAATTGTTGCAACTGAAAATAGCAACTTCTCTCAAGGCCCGTAAATACGTACATTTTAAAGCCTCAAATTTAGTAGATCTGTTTAATATCCGCGCGCTCTGCGGCGTTACTTACAATGTTCTACGTCGATGGAATGGTGCTGCGGACTCTTACCTGGAATAAACAGAGAATCATTTAGTTAGATGAACCAATTACATCACAAGATGTTTGTTAGTATTAGTCTTGAATCGTTCAGTAACATGTTGGAGGAGTAGGTATATGCGATTCATGGCGTTGAGTTACCAACTCAGATCTAAACAAGCCTGCTTTAGTCCAGTATTGACGTTACCCTCGTAAATTTCGTCGTAGATCTGGCCGCCGTACTGTCGCACATCACAAATATATGCATTCAAATATGGGCTTCAACTAGTGGCAGCTTGCGGTAAACTGTTACTGTAAAATGTATCTAATAATAACGGGCTTAAGCTCATAAAATATTTCAAATCATTTATTCAGGAATAGTTTAATAAAGGCTCATAAAACGATGACACTACCGAAGCTTTACAACTGTGAGCTAGTGTCACAACCCATAGATACAGGTTTTGATCTTAATAAGTTAAAAATAGAGAATATAGTAGAATAGAAAATTCTTTATGATAACAAAAAACATTAAAACTACCACAAAAAATAAAGAAATAGGTAGGTATATAGGTATAGATAGGTATATTCTACTCTAGCTACATATAATACCAACCTACTATACTGCGAAAGCTATTGAAAATGCTAAATTAAATTTTCGAAAATGCATTATTCTGGCGCATTAGATTGTTTGTAAATAATTGTACATAATTTGTATAACCGACCGGGACCTAAGCCGGCATTATGCTGAGTTAGGGCCCTTTTATAACAACGTTGTACATAATAATATGTACATTCTATTTATAAGTGTCTTGTGTCTGCAGTTGTTATAAATAAATGATTTTCTATTCTAATCTATTCTATATCAGTATGTATATGGATGAGTTTTCGTGTATATTAAATTTTTTATGTATTGTTAAGTATACAATATGTAATGTATTTTCTTTAGTGTATCAAACAAGACAGAGTTTTGCAGGCTGAAGACTTTAATTTTTAGGCTTTCGTAATCATGGCATTTACGTAAAGTTATGAGAACAGAAATAACAAATTACGATTCTCAACGGTAAACACAATCCCTTCGCAATTTACAAGCAGCTCAGTAAAAAGGCAACAAATAACCCTCCGCCGCCGACGCGGAGCGAGCCGTCTCTTGTCCGGATGCACATCTTATCACATTCTCTGCGTGTTTTACCCGCGCCTCCTCCCCCTCCCCCTCCCACGGCTCACCCCACTTCCGGCTGAAGGAAGACAGAACCAAGCTTAATTTATAGATAATGTTGGGTCTAAAGAATGTTTATGAAGGTTTAATGATTTCAGTTTGGTGTGGAACTTTATTACTGTCGCTACGAAGACAATTGATGTTTATATCCATTACAAGAAGGTTCAATACCTCGCAGAATATCGTGCAATACCTCGCGTAGATCTGACAACCGCTCAGGGTAAACGGATGACAATTTGCGAAAGATTGACGGGCCGGCAAACTAGACAGGGCACTATGGCCCTCATTAGGAGAGGCCCATATCCAGCAGTGGACTGATATAAGTTGAAGATGGTGATGGTAACAAGAGATGCTATAGGAAATGAATATTCTTCAGAATGTTATTGTCAGTACAAATGTAGAAGCTCGCCTCACAGCAGCGATCGCTCCGAGGCCAACAGTTGAACAAACACACACACGTCACACGCGGTGCTTGCGGGGCGGCGCGTTCCCAACGGAAACAAAGCACAACCGGGAACAAGTCCTACAAACAAGCAAAAGCATAACAGAAATACAATAATTGGGACGCGTCAGACGGACGAGTTCGTCGATTGTATGATAATTCGTCAGCGAGACGCTCGCTCGGTTCAAGACGTGCCGGCTGAAGATGTGCCGGTTCCTCTCGCAACCGACGACGAATGTTAATGCTAACGACTTTGTATCCGCGGGTACCTACAGAACGAGTTCCCCGGGATTACATACTTTTCAGATTATAGATATTGCACTACACTGGACCACATCTGTAGCTCAGTGGGTGAAGATCCGTATGCATGCAGTGGGATGCGGGTTCGATTCGGCAGATATTTGTTCGCGGTATTTTCTATGCATAATAAATATAATAAATTTATAGTAATATTTTTTACTCTTTAAAGCATAAAATTAAACTTTTTTGTTTTAATCAATTATTAATTAGTTACTTAAAATTTGTTGTAATTAAATAAACCATTATATAATACGATAAACAGCACGTACTCCTACTATTTATAGATTTTAGCAAAGCATTCGATACTTTGAACCACGACACACTTATACAAAAGCTAGATAACACGGGCATTCGCGGGCCTCTCCTAAATTGGTGTAAAGACTATCTTAAAGATAGAAATTACCGGGTAAAAATAGAAAAGGAGGTTAGCGATGAGATACCAGTCACCACTGGAACTGCCCAAGGATCGGTCCTTGGACCCCTTCATTATCTGGCTTTTGTCAACGACATGGCTAACGTAGTCGAAAACTGCGCGGTGTATCAATATGCTGACGATACATGTCTCGTAGTTGCCAGTAAGGACATTACAAGAGCGGAATCTCTACTACAGCGTGACTTCACAAACCTCTGCAAGTGGTCGCACGACGCGGGACTTGTACTGAATTCCGACAAAACCAAAGTAGTTCACGTGCGCTCTAATAACCTATTAAACGTAGACCGACCATTGGTTATAAAAGCACACAATCACGAATGTCTGCATAACGATATACCGCAAAGATGCAGATGCCTTAATTTAGAACAAGTTAGTCATTATAAATATCTAGGTCTTATTGTTGACAATAGATTCAACTGGAGTCAACACATTGACCATGTATGTAACAAGCTGAGGGCAATGCTAGCTAAATTTGCTATTCTAAAACATAAAGTACCTTTTCGTGTCTTAATTAATCTATATAACTCCCTAGCAGAGTCACTAATATCATACGGACTAACAAGCTACGGTAAAACATTTAAAACTTACCTTGACAAAATCTATAATATTCAGTTGAGAATACTTAAAATAATAATACCTAATAAAATAAAATTAAAGCTATATAAAGACGACAACATTGATGGTATATTTAAATACTGTAAAATATTACCTATACACACAAAATTTAAAATGAACATTTTGACAGAACACTTCCCAAATAAAGACTTACAAATAAAAACTAGTCATAATATTATTACACGAAAAATAACCCAGCATAAACTAGTAATACCCAGAGTATTTAACTATTACGGTAAACGCACAAATAGATATCTAGTACCTAATTTATTAAACGAACTGCCCTTTAAAATCTTAACCAATATTAACGATAAAAACTATATATTTAAAATTAAAAAATTCTACAACGAGTTATAAGAAAATCTATAAATAACCAAAAATTAAAATCATCAAAAACTTGAAATCTGAATTAGATACTTAAAATCATCCTGTATAGCGTTATCAGTCTGGTCTTTTCGCTGACGATGCGATGTGTGAACGTTGAATGCGTTCGCTCGTCGCTAGCAACTGGTTATTTTTGATGCATACCTACCTGTTTAGTTTTTTATTTAGTTGAAGCTAAATAGCTAGCAAGGATCTTCACAAATAATTCTGTAAAGTAGGTACCTAGCTACCTACTCACTTAGTATCAAATAGAGACTAGGGTCAGTGTTCTCCGGAGTTCAGTCGGACTCAAATTATTAATAAAGTACATAATATTTTATTACCTAATAGCTAAATCAATGAAGCTTATAAGTGATAACTGTCCGACTGTCCTTTGGTGAACACTGGTCTAAGAGGCTTTCAGACAAACCGAATCACGGTTTTAGTTAAGCTTTTTGAATAAAATAAGTGATTATTTGTATACCATAAAATAAATAAAAAAAAAAAAAAAAAAAAAAAATTAGAGGCAGAAAGTGATACCAACAACAGGTCCAACATCAATCGATTGTAAAAAACCAAACGAAACACTTTGAAAAGTTTTCCCGAACGATTGAAAGATCCGTCTGAAGGGTTTTCCCACAAACAGTCAGTATGTTGATAAGAATCAGTGCGGCCGACGCTCCCCACCGAGGCAAGTGCCCGGGACGCGGGGCACGTGGGGCAAACCGAACATAAATCTAATAATGACGACTCGAGTTGTCGCGAGATGGAACGCGCCGCGCCGCGCCGCCACGCCGTCACGTCGTCGCCGCGCTACACGTTGATGTAACGTAGGGAATTTTGGAGGAAATTGTATAACTTTAAAGGTTGATGCTTTTATATATAATAAAAAATATGTACTAACAACGATTACCTACTTATATTTGAACCCAAAAAGCCACATTACAAGGATGATATTATAAAAAAACTCGAAATTCTTTACAATTAACGCAAATAGTCAAAAAATAAGTATGAAGTAGAGACAATCGAATCATGCCTCAAGACGTCAGCGACGCGGGCGGCGGCGTCACCCTTTGAACAGAGGGAGAAATATTGAAGGAATATGTTGGGGCTGCCTTCGGCTGTCTCCAAGACGTTCTGCGCTTGTTGACAGCAAATAGGCTTACTGTGTTTCACTCGAACACAATTCACTTTTAGTTATGATAGAATTCAGGGCTGAGCAAGAGTTGGGTGTAAGCTTGTTACTTAAAACTATTTGAACACAAATTGTGTCTGTTGGTTCCAAGTTACAAGCACAGTCATTCTAGTAGTGGTTCGTAGACTTCTGAAACGGAGTGTTCGGTCCTGAATGCGTTTTGATTTTGTTTTGTGTTTTGGAATGCGACCTTTAGAAGGTAGGCTATATTTCAAAATGAATAACAACTGTTGAGGTATCCAAAACCTAAATTAATTAAGTATCTACTTAATTATATAACCCCAATTAATTATTTAATGTTTTTCATTTACATTCTGTGTCTACAACCGTCACAAGCGGTCACAAAGGCGGCGCCGCCCGCAGCGCTGTTTGCTTCCGGCTGAAACCGGCCCGAACCGGCTTCTCGTCTGTGCTCGGAGTGCTTCCTTCCACCATAATGAAGGACGTTTTCCCTAAAGCTCGCTCCGTCGGCCCTTCGCACGAGCCACCGGAGGGATGGCCCAAAAATAATTGTGGAAAAATGGGTCGTTACAGTAATTGGGTAAGTTGAAATTGCGACTCAAGTAGCACTTGACTCGGGACAAACAGATTGAATGGGTCACATTTATTTGAACCGAATACACAAATAAAATAAAGGCCTGTCGATTTAATAAACTGTGTTTTACAAATAGGGCTACTCTACTTTACTGAACTAACCAATGATCTAGGCGGCTTTCGGGTAGTTTACAAGAGGCCGGCCCGTTTCTGGTGTAAATTTATGGGCTTAAGAAAAAAACACATTCTAAAATAAACACAATTTGGTCGATTGATGCATAATAAAACTCTCTACCTATATGGGATTTTTACCTACAGGTAGGTGTGACACTTTGCCGCTACAGCGACTATCATGCTACAGTTGAAGGTTAACTTTGTTTATAAACTTACATAAGTACGTAGATATGACCGTGAGGCTCATTTATAACACCCAGTGGGTAGGCAGGTGCGTCCCGCGGGACAGGTCGGTCCCTGTGCCATGTACCGACTCCATGTCGCGTGCGGGCATGTGTTGTGGAGGTACTTCCCAAAGACGCAAGTTTCAGGTTGTTTGTTACTTTTCCACGTTTTGCCTTCGCAATTAAGGGTTTGAGAATATAGCTATTGGGTTTTTCTAGAGTGAATCAAGAGATTAATTTGTTTTGTTTTGCTCTCAACCAACTGATTTAGCTTATAAGATAGAGATTCGTAGCCTTACAAAACGAGGAGCTCGGTTTATAGCGGGTAAACAGATTGAAAAAGATCAGGCAGGGATGTGCAGATGTGCTCTGTCGTCAGCGTGCATTTGTTTTTAGTTGCAAGTACGCTCTGTATTGTTAGCACGGATCAGACAAATAATTACCTACCTACTAATGTAGGTACTATCTGTTTAAACGACCAAGTGATATTCAAAGGTATAATAGAGTAATTGAATTTTATTTGAAGTTTTTGATATAAAAGCCAAGCTTGGTCCAGATTGTCTTTCGGTGAACACCAGTCTAAGACGCTTACGGACAACAAACAAATAATCTTTAATTATACACATTTTTAACACCATAATTTAACTACATTTCAAATAATAATTGTTAACAGTATAATTGGTCCTTAACAGTAAAATGGAAGGAAACTATTTACATCCTAGTGTGATTAAATAAAATAAATATGTAGTTTCCTTGACAAAGTAAACATAGTTTAGTTTTAGTTAAAACTCCCTGTCATAAACGCATAACTAGGGAAAATCAAACAAATCCAGTACTATTTCCCGAGTTCGCGCTAAGTGGGAAACGCTGTAGCCATCGGCTAGAGCTCGCTCCATTCCATCCCATGTCGCTGTTCCATGTTCTATACGAGTCCACATTGTGTTACGTGTACTGTAAGTCTAATTCCGTGGGCGGTAAAAGCAAAAATGCAATAAACCGCGATGACGCGTGGCATATGATGTTCCGCCGCGCTACACATGCGTGTGCGCAGGTTTATATGCTTGCTGAATGGAGCACTTTGCTATGGAATAATTGGTAGATGAATCCTTTTACTGTTCAATATTTTTCTAGATGCCTTTTTTAGTTAGCTACCACAGGATGGACATTGGACAAGGCATCGTCCCTCCTCACATAATTTCTTTCTATTGCTAAAAGGGTCCGATCCTTATTAAAAATATAGAGCACATCTCGCAATTTCCTTACGAGATATTCCGATGAGAAAGATACAAAATATAGTAAAAGGCGAAATACTTTTTAAAAACCGACCGAAGTGATACGGATGCATGTAAAAATGCTCAAGAAAAACGAGGGCTGTAAACGCTACCTTACTACAGGTACTTTGAAGTAAGTCCATATTCGCGAGCAAAATAACCGGCAAGACCAAGCACTCGGAGTTGTAATGACAGAAATACACGTACAGTACTCATGTCGCTCGTAAAACACATTCCAGAAAGTTCAGCTAACGAAGGAGCCTCCAAGTTTGTAGCACTTTATGTGCTGCAAGCGATATGCGGTGCAGAGTCAAGACTTCCTTAATTTGGGCCGCGAATTTTCGCTGATTGCTTACATTGTAGCGAGGGTAAGTGGGGAGGGGTAAGTGGGGGGACTAATGAAGACAACTTCGCATAATTTTGTTAACAGTAAGGACGGTAAAGGAATGGGTCACGAGAATTGGATGTTGTTTATGAACGGTTGGATGAACGCTTCAGCCGCGTGACGTGGCGTGCGACAACAGCTCGTCGTAAACAGCAGGGCGTTTGTTGGCGATCTGTTGAAGAGACTTGGGAATAAACAAACAGAGGTTTGTCAATTCACGAAGCTGTACTCAAATGAAATCGAGCATTGTTGTGCATTGATGATACTTGATGTCAAATATTTTGCAGTAAACTATTTCTGGCATCAGTGTGATAAAAGCTTTCAAAGTAGACTCACATAAATCATGACACATTAAATAAAGCATGTCCAATTGTCCGTCCGTCAAGTGTAGCAGCCGGCGGCAGGTCGGCTGCAGCCCGTAATGTATGTGCATTCATTTGCTCGAGCCTCACGCGGATCGGTTCAGCTTTTTACTCGCTGCTGGACGAAACTCCGCTATTTAAATAATTAACATACATTATGGGGAGTGAGAGTTGACAGGAGAATTGGGTGCTTTCATTCAAATAACATTAATACGATGTTTGTGTAGGTACTGTTTGTTGCGTATATTGGGATCGAGCTACGAGACATCCTTCTACCACGTTAGCAGAACGCTACACGAGTATTTGTTAAGTGTCAGACAGTTCCGTTCTGGCTGCTTCCCAAATTGGATATTTATTATTTAAGCCGCGTGGCGAGTGGACTGGATGCAGAGAACGAGGGAAGAAGTCTTGAACTATTGTTAAGTGGTTGCGATCTGTTGGCGTCGCCGACACCTAACTGACTTACAGCTAACAACTAACATTCATGTACACTCCCTGTAACATTGTGCTGCGTCCACGTTTTAGTTGAGATATGGGTTATGGCACAGTAGATAGGTTTGGTTGGTTATGGCACCACTAGGCTCGAACATAAACTCATAAACATTCTATGAAATCTGTCACAACAAAAGACTAACGTACGTCCTTTGTTTTGACAGATTTCAGAATATAGATATTAATAATGGTAACGAAGTTCTGGGGTCCATGGCAGCACTAGACAAGTAGACACACACCTCCGATCGCTGGAGCCATTAGCACGAGCTAATGACGTCCGCTCCTACCTACCGGTTACCACTATCGGCGCTGATAGCTTACTGAACTACAATTGATGGGACTTTAAATGCTTCTGTAGGCTTCTTGTTATTGACACTTGAGGTATTTAAAAACTACAAGTAATCGTCCATTATGCTAAACGGTAAAGTAAAGTGCTTTCCGTTACATAATTGAACTTCATAATGATCTACATAATGAAGTTTGACAAGGAAATGGTGTAAGGATTTAGGTAAAAGAAGATCTCTTTGATCATGCTGTTTACCATAGTTAGGGGTACAGTCTAGATTTGTTTATTATGTTCTTCTATTTCATCATAATATTTTATGTTGTTTGATTTGCCAAATTAACAAATAAAGAAATACATCAATAAGAGATGATATAAGATCTATTCTCAGTAAGTACTAGGTTCACCCTGTAGCTAGGATTGAGTTTTTCAAGGTAAGCTTTATTAACTACTTGTAAGAAGAGCCGTGCTGTATTTCAGGTTAATTGCACCCTAACCCGTTCGCCTTTCATTATGAGGACAGGCTTGAAGATGTGGCATTTCTCCCGTATGACAAGATCTATAAAGGCATTTATTACATAAGGACTATATCCAGCTAGGCCTGAAGAGATTAGTGATTGGCTTATAACACAGGGAAGTTCTTAAACCCATCCCCGAGTGTAAACTCACTAATAGTCAGGAAAGCAGTCGATCCTCTCCAATCAGCCTCTTTGAGATGCAAATTATAGAAGTTACCTCGTTATAAAATTGAATCTGAGTAATCCGCGCTTGAGAATTAATTTGATATTAATAAAGTTTGACGGGACGTCCGACGAGGACATTACATGGATCTGTGAGGGATACTTAAGGGTTCGGTGAGGGATTCTAGGGATTGTAGGGATTAATGCGATTCAATACTGAAACAATCGTTTGAGGCCCCTTTAAACAGATAACCATTTATCTCCTGTAACCGTTTTGAACCTGTACAGTATTTTACACGTCATAAAGGATTAAAGTAAATTAAAGTAAATTTAAAGGTAAACTTATAACTGAACCCACAAAATACAGGCAGTAAGTAAGTATTTCTCGCAACTAAAAAAAGGCCTTAATTATTTAACTAGACCCTGGCTCCGTCTTTGCCGCTCCATTATCATAGACCAACATTCCTCTCTACCTTTAATACCAACTAATAACAACCTTCAACGAACACTGCCCACATGTCCGTCCACCCTTGGCAACTGTAGTAACAACTGCTCGTTACACGCGGTAACATTGACCCAAAGAAGTGCCGGGGTCGTCGACCCCCGGGGTGCGGGGGGCGGAGAGGGGAGCGCCACTATCGATCCCATTCATGCGTGCACCACGTGGCGGAGGAAAGAAGGGTGTAGATGTAGTCCGGCCCTGGACGGAGCGATACTCTATCTACCAACTAAAAGGCTGGTTTTCGAAAGGTAAGAGTTTTTTAAAACATTTTAATCAAGATTTTAAGCAGGACATTTTTGCAACGCTTATAAGTAATGCAATATAGTGTTTTAGTTAGTTTATTTGTTATCTACTGCGAGCGTGTAACTTATACGTAAATTGTAGTAAAAGTACCTACACCATAATACCAGTATAAAATGGCAGTTCTGATTGGGGTCGTATTTCCACCTGGGAAAGGATTATTCCCAGATAATCCAGCCCATGATAAGAATAAGCTATTTCACTTACGACTCCTTCGCGTGTCTCCGTCGATAAAAACGATTTAACCCATTTCAGCGAATCTAATCCCTATTTCTATCGCGGTAGGGCTCGGAGGTTCCGGCGCTCGCATGTCAAACTGACGTCTGTCAAATACATTACTTTTGACAGCTGACGTTTTGGTGGTTTGTGCCGATTTGAATAACGCCGAGTTAAATTGATATGGCTTTCGGAGAAGGGTTGGTGGGCCAATCAAAGGGGTTAATAGCGGGTAAACCATTAACATGGAGGCAAAGTTTTATAGCGTTATAAGATTCTGAAGATAACGGGTTACGTTTTTGTAATTAAAATGTTATTTTTCCAACTCAAGATGTCGAGAGAGCCGACTTAATTCTAAAGGAAAAACCGCCACTCTTGCTCTTGTGTATTGTTCACGTCTGGAACCTCAAATCCTGAGATTAATTATGAAATGATCCCCGGCTCGAGGGAGTTGCGTTCAGCAGTGGACAATGTCCACTTGTAACTTTTCTGTATATTTTCATTGTTAATGCTTTGTTTTATCATTTTGATTCATTAAACACCTCCAAAACTCTATTTTTGTTTTATTTTAGACCCACGATGTAAGACGGTAAAATTTTTTAATTTACAGAGAGCGGTAGAGGGCTCAATCAAGATAGAAAGTAATTTTAGTTTTTTTACCTGTTTTATAATCTACGTGAAATAACGCAACTTTCGATACCTCTTACGTTACTGAAGCTTGAATTTTTTTTCCCTTACATCAATGGGACACCCTAGTGGACATAGATGATAAGACAAAGTCTCATGGAGCCCGGAGGTGAACGTTCATCTCTGCAGCCAAGAGAGAACTCTACCTGTATATCTAACTCTACCTGTAGATGATAATGTAATTCCTGTGCGCTTTGCTTCCAGGTTTCCTCAGTCCTCGGGCTCACGTTCCACCGCCCTTCCCTTCCCCTCCCACGGTAACACGGAGGATATTTATCAAGCTCCTCTAACCCAGCCTGGGCTATATCCCTTTTCCATTGCCTTATTTATTTTATAACGAGTTCAATTTAAAACGGCGTCCATCAAACACAAAGGGTCAACATGTCGGCGCCATTTTCACATTAACTGGAAATACGCCTCGCTTGGAATTATTTACATTTCGCATCGCAGGACGTAAGCTATCGTGATTTAGATTATTATTATTCTAAATACTTCTTTTACTTTGTCCTTGATTCTAATTTTCGTACCCGTACTGAGGGAGGGTCGCGGGTTCTAGTCCCACCAAGTCTAAAAAATTTAAAGTTTGAACTGAGTCAGGGTTTTTTATAGTTTTCTATTAATTACTTAATCACCTTCCCTCTTTTCCCTCAGTAAAGTAAACCTAAACTATTAGTTCAACAGAAAAGCGATTTGCAAATTAAATCAGCTCTAGTAAGCATCGGAGGTCAAAGTTCGCAGCAAGTCCCCTGCGGGTCTAAGTGACTTCGGACGAGTGCTTTCTACGCGAAATACTAACATTCCCTTCAGACACACGCGATACGAGCCATCAACAGCTTTACGCATACATTTGCTAACTAAAGCTGAGCTTACTGACGATCTGATGCAGTTTTGATACGTGGACCCACTCCTCAGTTACGTAGTGATCGGATCTTAACTAGTTTTGGATTAAAGATACCTACATGTTACATCGCTAGTCTTGCAAAATTGTTTGGAAATGAACCGCCGTCGGTAGTATCGTAACAGTAAATAAACAACACCAAAATCTGGAAAATCTTTTAGTGCAGGAACAAGATGGCCGATTGCAAATACCGTTTTTGTTGCAGACAGGATAGTATTAGATTATATGAATTATTTTTATTAATTTTTAAACGAGTCATTGACTCGGCCAACAAGTTACAGAATCAGCGGGGACTGCGCTGATCTTATCTCCGACCGGCCAACAGTCGGTGACGTGCAGACAGTCCGCATACCTTCATTCCCTTCCATGGAGAGCAGGTCCTGCTGGGAGCGCCTCCGCTGGCGGTAGTCGGCGCGGTAGTCCGGCCAGCGGCCGAGCTGCGCCGGGCTGTTGAGGAACTCCTGGGAGGAGAAGCGGGCGGCGCGCGGCGGACTGAACCCCAGCTGCGAGTAGTAGTCGTGCCGGAACACCACGTCGGGGTGGGTGACCCCGCCCGGCGCCGCCTGGCTGCCGAAGTGCCTCTGCCCGAGGTACTCCGGCTTCGCGGCCGCGGGCCCGTCCGTCAGCTCGTGCCCGTGGATGGACGTGGACCGTTGCGGGCCGAACTCGCGGCGGTGCGACTCCATGCGGTGCGGGGAGTAGTCCAGCCCACGCGGGCCCATCTCGAAGTGCCCGTGCCGGCTGCTGCTGCTGCGGTTGTAGAAGTGGGGAGAGAAGGGATTCTTGCTTTCGGTGCGATTGAAAGCGTCCTTCGGCTTATCGTCTTTGGGTTTGGACTGAAGTTTGTCGATCCCCGGCCTCTCCGCCGGAGGCTCCTTCTTGGGGGTGTCGGTTCGTTTGGCCGGCGAGTCGCTGACGTCCTGCGAGGCGCGCCGGTTCAGCTCCTTGACTAGCTCGGGCACGAAGCCCTGCGCGGGTACTTGCGCCATTCTAACGTAGGTACTTATCAAAAACACATCTAAAACACTGCCGCAATATAAGTTATCAAAGTTATGTATACTTGTAAATTCACAGTTACTGCAGAATAATCACAACCGAATCAGCTAGACACTGGAATTAACATTTACATTACTTTCCGTATTAAACTTTTCTATAGAAATGTAGCGCACTGAGTGGTTTTCTAATATTTTTCGCATTTTTTCGATTTAGCAGAAGAAAATTAGTTTTACGAGGAAGTCATTAAATTATCATTAGAGCAGTTGACTATCAACAACTTTTCAGGGTTCCTTGTTGCTCCACTAAAGTATAATCAATTAATCTATGTGACTTGTTGGCCCAAGGCGCCGCCCGCGACTCCGACCGCCTAATTGCTGTTTAACCACTCGCTCTTACTACCCAATGCATGTTTGGGTCCATTTGATGTACAACCACACTTGCTAACCGTCGTCAAAGAGTTGGAGTCACTTGAGAGTTGTTTTAGAAATTAATTTGTTGAAGCCATGATGAGATATGTTTGTTTACCAGCTTTCAGCTCATGGCTTCGCCCGCTTTGACTATACAATTTCTCCTGCTTTTCAATCTACCTATTTTACCTCTTTAAGAGTTTTTGAAAATTCCTGAAATAGTTAAAAAATTTAAATTATCTTCCTATAAGTACATACTGAAATTTGCAGGTCATAAACATCCTACGTTAAAAAGTGAAATACATTTATACCGTCCAGCCTAATGATCGATTTTAAATTTAATTGTGATGTTAATAGACAACACGAACACATCAAAAATCTCGTGAGCTGGTTATTGCCCAAATGAAGCCAGTGGTAATCACGTTAGGTCGAATGAATCGAGTCTCGAATCCTATTACGTGAGCTTAGCGCGAGCGATCCACCCGCGGTACGTAGGTACTGGCCAACGTTCGGAATATTCGAGTACGCGACTGGGATCCCAATAGCATATCGAGTTTATTACTACTCGAATGCAATGCTCGTGAAATTGCTTTTGATATTATTCGTGTGAGGTTGAAAAGAGGAAGCTTCTTTAAGGTGCCAGTAGAAAAACTTAGTTCATGTTTGTTATTTTTTCAATTGGTTTGTTTTTGTTATTTTTTTAAATAAAGCATCGCAAAGGTTGTGAATAAATTCATCAAAAAATTGGAATTATTATTATGAAATCGTAAAGTCTAATTATAATAACAGGAGGGTAGAAGCAGGTACGTGAGTATGGTTTCCCCGCTCCGCAAAGTTTCCCAATGAATCCATTCGCGGTGTTCGCTATAAATCGTGCGATAATCGCGGAATCTACGAGCGCGCGGTTTCGCACAACTTAGGCACATTTCGATTTCTGGTGCCAGGGCGGCGCAGGGCGGCGGTCTGTAAATTAATGAATTATCGACATCATCCGCGGCTCCAGAGACGTGGTCTATCGATGAGACGAGGCTATCGATCGATAGTAATGGTAAGTCAAATGACAATTTAAAAGAGGGGTGGTTTGGTTCTAAAAGCCTTTTAAACAATTGCCATGAGGATCGAACGGAAACTCTTTTAGATTAAGTTTGGAGAAAGAAACCATCACCGACTTTTTCTTGTTAAATTTCCGGAGCTATCTTGATATATTTCACATGTCTAATGATAACAGATCATTCTGGGGCAAACGCTAAACTACTTGTTATCTCGGCCTGTTAGTACACAAACAAATCCGTGACGGATTGCACAATGCATGTTGGCCGCTGGCCAGCGCTGATACCCGCCCGCTGGCCGACCGATGCCGTCCGCTGACCTACTGCCACTGCCAGACCCAGGGTAGGACTTCTTATATATACAATTCATATTCCACCAAACGAGAGGCGATATCAATCGCAAAAAAGAAAGGCTAAAAGGCTAGGTATACATTACACTGTATCCACAACAACATCACGTTGTAACAAAATGTTAAAAATTTTGTAGAGAAGTGAAGGAGGTACTCTGTTTTGTTCGAGTAGTTGTGAAAGTTTCAGAAAGGCAACGCAGGTGCGAAGAGCCCGAACTTAGTGAGTATCACTTACTATTCCGAAAGGTTCCTTGACCTGGGAGTTTACTTTGTTAGGGGCTTCAATGGCGTGGCGGGTGCTCAGCCAAGAGACGGTACCTTTTGCATTGGTTACAACATTTTAGTTCTATTTAAAGTTTTAAACTGTTGTTTCATGAACAATAAAACCTTATCCCGGTTCCCGGAACATCCCCTAGTGTTCTCGCGATGAGCGTCCCTCGAGCGGGAATATAAAACCGCTTACAGAATTTAACTTATTCCCAAAATATTTTAAGAGGGACATAACTTTATGTAACGGGGGTTTAAGTGGCGGTGTGTAGCCTCTATTGCGAGGTGGTAAGACTCGTTTTGTTGAGAATATAGTGGATTGTGATAGCTCTAAAGGAGATGAAGAAAATGCACGGTAGAGGGGCGCAGATGCGCGGCGGCACCTACCCACCGACGACAAAACAGATTTACCAAATTGATATTCTATAGTGGTCTGCTAGGAGCGTGTGCGGAATGGCTCGCGACTAAAAGTCACACTTTATGTTAGGCCGCGTAGACCACCAACCTTCCCGAACTCCTAGAAATACATAGTTTGAAGGTGGTCTTAGTACGAAGTAGACCGAAAGTTAAGTTCAACAGTGATGGCGAAGCAGCTAGATGCTGTTATTTAAACAGAATCAGAACACGACATGAATACTAACATCGGAACTTTCTAAAACCTAAGCTTGTTGGGGGATTCGCGAACTTGATTAAGAATGGCCAGACTGAAAAATAAACTTTGCGTGGCTTTCCGAGCGCGAGGCGAATAGACTACGAGTAAATATTAATAACACAATCTTGGTATCTTTTATTAACAATTTGAATTTACTGTTTACTTTAATTTATTAACTGCAAGACGTATAATAGTTTAATAGTATAGTATCTGTCTACATAATACGAGTTTATGTTATTGAGTTGATTGACTGTCTGTCCGTACGTATCAAAACGTTTTATCCACGGCGGCACCGGCGCGCGGCGCGCCCTCGGAAAATGACGTGCGTTGTATACATACATAACGTACATCCAAACATCATTTTATAGGCGCTATACTCGTAGGAAATATAATACTCGCCATTACGTGTTTTCAGTGCACCGTAAAAGCGGCGAAAAAGGTGTAAGTTTTCTTTGAACTGATGTTTTATTGTTTGGATGAATGATCAAAGGTAGGCTTTGTGTTCTCCAATGGTTTTGCTTTTCCTCTAAGTTTGCATTGCTAAATATAACATTTCAATTAGAATTGGAGTAATGCTGCGACATCTAGGGTCCGGGAGTCGGAATGTGAATGATTTATTGTCAAACGTCTTGTCTCATAGTGAGGAGGCAATCAATCGCATGTCAATGCGGCAGGATGTGAGCTTCTCGCGTGCGAACCCGCGGGATATAATTATACTAATCACAGTGAGTACATGTTTGCTATGATGGAATGTCTATTGTGCGAGTTATTTTAGGGGAACTTCGGCGTCTCGTGAGTCATTGCAGCGCTTGTCTACAAGATCAAAGGAACAATTTCAATGAAAGAGATTAAACATTTTTGAGTAAGGTCGAATAGCGAAATTATAATCTTCTGAAATATAAAGCAGGTGAACAAAGGGACTTGTACAGTATTATTATTTCAGGATATTGTTATTGTTTCAGCTCGGCGAAGGGAGCCCATGCATACATTCACAAAGTGATATGTCCGTGAAGCAGAGCGGAGCATTACCCCTTATAAAACACGGCGTGTCCGATTCATACATATTTATCGACCCGACTCCCCTCGCCTGGACCGCATCCAAGCGCTATCCGCTAGTGACGAGATCACGTCGATAACTTATATCGATTCCGTAGTCGATAGTTTTACTGCTCGTTAAAATAGAAATAGCTCGCCGACCTTGCTCCGATGTTTGTTGACAATTGTAAAGTCGTTACGCTAGTTATGAACGAATGCTGAGAGTTTGGAAATGAAATTTGAGCTATCTAGACCTCAACCTAGATACGAAACGAATTTGGTAACAATTAAATCTGTCTGTTTATTTGTGGTTTTATAGCTTTGTCATACAATTCGTTTACTTTAATGTGAATGAAAATCGACTTGTATAAGATACTACCGATATCTTCTTTGATCGTCAAGTCGACCCCAGCCCTAGCGCGATCGAAAGACTATCCCCAGGAGTTTTTGATCTGTCTGCTCCCAGCTCCGGCGAAGTCTGATTTCTTGCTATTGAATTCTTTATGGCGGTATTTGTACCGGACGGCGGACGTAATGGCTCGACTTCTAAGGGCGCGCTACATCGCGTGCTCGCTCGTCTCAAACTACGTTTATCGTGTTATGTATGGGGCGCTGGAGTATACAGACTTTTATACTTCCTTATCCATTTTAAGAAACGTTATAACAATCGTACTGACTAGAAAGTAAACTATCCCGCTCAAGATTGACATTTAAAAACCATATGTGTCGCTGTTACATGTTGCTTTCCTCCAAATTCAGTGAGGATGTTTAAAAATTGTGATTAATTAAATTGATTTAATAATGAAACCTACGTGTATAGAACTTAAACTAGAAAATTTTATTCTAAAAATTACTTAGATGTATTGATAACAAACGCGCCCTTGCAGAATAGTGACATCAAGCGATGCCACTAATAATCTACATCTAACGTGTTACTACTATGTACAACAGTACGCATCGCACTGACAGCTCCAACCCACGTCTACACAAAACGCATCAGAAGCAGTTCCCGAGTAATCGCAATTCCGCGGGCTCACTGCGAATGAATCAGTAATAAGTGTAGTCGAACGCGCCGCGCGGCAGACGGACAGGTCGGCTCATTCATATAGAGAACTGGCGGAGAAGTGATTCCTCACGACAGGAAACAATTCGCCAGCGAGATACAACATGGCTGGCGAGGCGAGCCTGACACAATATCACGTCGGTAAGAGATTCGGTTTTTCAAAATTACAAGAGATAAAATATAGCATATCAATAACCGGCGGGCGATACGACTAGTCTTACAAAATAATATATTTAATGGTCAAACTATTTTGTATTAGAGAGGGTTCAACCAGAACAAAGGACAAATTACATTGCTGCGGTTTGCGGGAACACGATATCTTCCAGTTTCGCTCACTACTGCTATTGAACACCGCTCTGAGGTCAACTCTAGAGTTATTAATTTACTAATTTGTTGAAATCGTATCCGAGCGCCGTTATGACTGTTCGCGAGCTGTAGCAATAAAGTATGGTTTCCTGTATTCGCGGCCGTAAATCAAATACAGGCATTTACGTAAAATGTACGTTTCCTATGGGGATAAATATAATAAAATATACTCATAAATGTGCGCATAGTATTGCAGGTGACTAGTGACTGTATGTACAGATAAAGTGCTGTTCGGTTAATCGCAGGCCGCACTGCACGCACACGCTGCGCTCACATGAAGTAGATACCTGCTGGAACCGAAGTAAGTATGTGATTGCGAAGTACACACACTCAAAAACAATGACCACAACTGTGTGAATTGTACTGTGCGGAAATGATCGAAACAACGTTCATACATATCGACAGTCAGTCAGTTTGACTTGATTTTCATGGATTTGTTCTCGGTTGTTAATTTCATCAAGATCATCATCATCCGACGTTACAGATTCAAATGATTGTTAGATATTCTAGTAGGTTGGTATAATAATAAGGCAAACTACAAAGGCTTATGAAACAAGCGTCGTTAGTATGTTTTGTTGAATGTGTGACATGAACAATCGGACAAGCAACAAGTTCGTGACCTGCTCCGTATATAACTATTTAAACAAACAATGCACATGAATCTGTGAGACCTGTGTAATGTGCCTGTTTGTGCCTGTATGTGCCTGTTTGTGCCTGTTTGTGCCTGTTTGTCAGACAACAGCCACCGGCAGGGCGTCCGGGCAGGTCGCACCTCTGCTACTTCCTTGCGGAAACCATTTACGAATCATTCATAAATTAAAGTCAATTTCATGATCTTTTTGAAATTTATCGGCTTTGATATTGGGGGTTTCGGAAGATTGAGAAAATAAAAAGTTTATAACGAAAACCATCGTTAAATCCGAAAACGCTGTAAAATCTAATTCAATAGTTCGATAATTTGTAAAATGTGTCGACCACTCGATGCGCTACACTTCACACTTCCACCAGACTACTAGAGCTTATGAGAGTAAAGTAGAGCAGCGTCACACTCGCACCTTACACTACACTACATAATGATATGTTTGGGCGGCTCCGGCACGCGGGCGCTCGGGCCGAGGGCGGGCGGCGACTGCCGGCGGCCGGCGGGTAACGATCACGCTTCCACCGATAACCGGAGGTTGAAGGTTAAGGCAAAGCTATTGCACTTTTATGTGTGAGTCTTTTTTTGAATGCTAAAAACTACATGATACAATCACTCAAGAAAGAAAAAATCTTTAAATCAAAATTCTTAGATTCAATTCTGAAAGTAAGTCTGTATGTCTGTTCGCATTTCCCCCCTTTCTTTATAACATTTGAGAAGGAATTAGTTGATATCCCGGGTAAGGAGCAACATCATTTAACTCTGAAGACTGCGTGCGAAACTGCGTCCTTAAACGGGGTGGTATTTTTAACGCTTTATGTATTTTATTCGGATTGCTATCAGGAAACACATCTAGCAGAGATCCCTGAGGGACCTCACTAGGAACAGGAACCCAACTAGAGATAATACAATTATTATTAAAGCTTAGAGCACAAGTGCACTCATAATTTATAATGAGTCTTGATCGGTTGCAGACGCCATCACGAACGAGCAGGACAGACCTTATCGAGACGTAACCTCTCTACCCGGCCCGGCTTAGCAGCCGCAATTCGTTCACACTGAATAAATTATAATCATTAACAGGTCATTTCATGGAAACACTTTACTTGGCGCTTCTTCAACTGTCCACTCGGGGAGATTCATGTCTAGCTCGCTGGTATACAGAGAGCCATATAGAACAAAAAACTAAACTAAAAATTACAATGTTGTGTATTTGTCTGAGAAATTGTTGTTAAGTTTTTATTTTTAATGTTAGCACGAGTTGTGCTCTTCCAAAGCATTTCATGTAATTTTCTTCACTGGAGTTCCTTTAACCCTCTACACGGTAAATTGGTTTAAACATGAAATATAATTTGCACCTGCGAGGGTTATTAACAGGCGTGAGAGCATCGACTATCCGAGGTACAGTCAGCTGCACAATCAGACTTTTTAAAAGTTCCTAGATAATAGACTTTATGCAAAAAATATTATTATTACACAAATTATTAAAATAGTGAAGGAAATATAGAAACTTCTCAGATTGAAATTAATTTTCAAAAATCAATCGTTTTACATTTCATAATGTACGCTAGTCTTACTCTCGTCTCGTTGTAAAATTGTCTTTTACAGTGATTTATTTGCCCAAATAAGTGTTTCTCGCTCATCAGCTCTATCATACGGAGTGTCCTTGTTGTTATATATTCAAGGAGGGCACAGTGCAGCTAATGTACCGCCTCGCGTGGGTTTATTAAATTGCTCCACTGATGAACCCCGCTCCGTGCTTAGAACCCCCGAGTTGATTCTTGTATGCTGCACCACAGACATTGTGTGTGTTCCTCTTCGGTTTACAAAGCGCCATTTCCCGCTACTGTACTACTTCTTACATTGTAAGACTACCTCGTGTTCATTCCAGAAGCGCAGACAACAAGCTCAGACCACGGCTGGGCAACTGCATGTTTAGACACAAAAATGTTCTGCAAATAAACATCGTCAGATAGAAACTCTGTCCTAAACAATTGCGTCAGAGCTTCTAGAATACAATGCAATAGAAAACGTTTTGTAATTTTGTCTGACAAACAGACATACTGTTTGAGAATAGCTGGAACTGCGGTGGCAAACACGCGTAATGGAAAATGGTTGTTTTGACCGACCACTGTTTGCACCCGCGCCCCGCGCCCCGCGCCGCGCCCTCCCTGACTAGGGATGCACACGTCTCTAACAACAACATAAACTTTATCGATGCAAACAATCATAACTTGAAACTTTAAAGAGTAAGTCCTAGAATATTATTAGTTTAGTTTGTAAACGTACATTAGGTGAACACAGTAGGTTTACAAACGTAAACATTGAAAGTAAAAGAACATCTCGCAAACTAAATAACACTGAACAGCTCATAAATAATCATGAAGGATTATCGGTTCATCTGGCTGCGACGCGACGCGTCGGGCGCCGTTGATTGGAAGATCAATATTTAATCGGAACTGCATCCATTTTGGTTTTATTTCGTGCGTATCGCAGCACATCATTCAATGCACCTTGATATTATGTAGACATTTAAAAATGTAACGCGTTACATTTCGTTACAAAGGGGCGGTGTATCTAAGTCAGTAGGCTTAGCGCTTTGGTGCCACGCCCCTCAAAGTGTTTTCTGGCCATTTCGCCAATAGAGATTATTTTAGGTTTCCGCAGTATTTCCCAAAGATATCAACGAGAACAAGCGATCGACAACACCCCATCTCTAGAAGACATCTTGTAGACGTCTACTACGCCACGAGTGCTACGAGAGTCGTAGCCGCGTAGCACTCTACGCGAGGCTCGTAGCCCCTCTACGCCAGACTCGTAGCCCCTCTACGCCAGACTCGTAGCACCTCTACGGCACTACGAGCCCTCTACGAACGCTTACCCGCGTCATCCTAGTTTTATACTTCTATTAAATTTTCGATTAATTAACTATGGTATAAGTTGCACAAATTGTTTTGGAAGAGTCGATTTTTTGTTTAAATTCAAAAACTTGTTGCTTTCTGACTATTTCAAATTAATTTATCTCTCATATTATTTCATTAAATTTTAAATAATCCATCTACAACATAACCTTTAATACATTTGTAAATTTAAAAAGCAACGTCATAAATGTAATAATTATCGAACTATGCAAACACAGCTATTCAACGATCCATTTTATTTTTAATTATCGTATTGAAACATAATATTCACTTGGGTATTTTATTTTATTAACAACTAGCTGTGCCCCGCAGCGTCGCCCGCGTGGAAATTAATTACTTGTCATATATCATACTTTTATACTTACTTATTATAAAAAAAAACAAAAATCATTAAAGTCGGTCAAGCCGTTCTCGAGTTATAAATAGTGTAACTAACAACGACTTTCTTTTATGAAAATATTAAAAGTTATAATGATGATGATGATGATTAATGATTAACCGTTAAACATGAACCGACCTTAGCAATCCCCTTAAGAATATTTATTTTAAGCAAGAATGTAATATCTGTAACCGAAAGCAAACCATTAACATCCGCGGCCTCACATCGCGAACATTGAATATCCTCGCCGTGAGTACCAGCGCTCCCGCATCAAGAATGCAACTCGAACCGTCTCACACCTGCAAGCGACTACCAACTCTATTCCAAGGACCCTTTGATTCCAATTCACCTCCAATTTTAACGAGGTAATCTTCAAATGTGGTACAGGGTTATGAGCTCTGTTACGGTTGGTTTAGGGTTGATTGTTGGGTGTACGCGGGGCTCAGTACAATACTTAAGAATGTAGCACCTCGGAGGGGCCGTGAATCAATTTAACGCGGGCGAAGAATTATGTATGTACTTGTAGGTACCTGCGGGACGTCTACAGGGTGCTCCGGCCCGCGCGCTGGCGGACTGCTGCGGGAGAACACCCTGCGCAACGCACACTTACAGTAGAAAGCACGGGTTTTAAGACGCCTTCTCGATTTTTTGGTATAAAATGGTTGATCATGATTCGTTTTAGTTTCTCTTAAACTATTGATACAATCTTTTTTCCCAAAATTTAGCATCACCGTAAAGGTGGTTCGTTCGACTCATTTTACATAAACTGGCAGCCAGCGCGCGGGGCGCTCGCTCGAAGCTTGCTGTGAGCAAGAACTCACTCTAAAACTAGGGCCTTAAGCACGTATTTAAATGCTTATTTTTGTCTTATGCGGCTGTGGGGTTGAACGAGTGAGCAATAATCTTAACTCTTAGTAGTAACTATCAGGGTTCGTTTGTGTGAAACTTGAACAACTCATTTGACGGTCGGTATCCCGTGGTTAGTACGGGTATTAACGTAACCGGTGGTTCACGAGGGTATATTTTGTACCCCAGTATTCTACGAGTAGCTTTATTAATTTGCATGTGCTTAATTTATTATACATTGTACTTCATTAACAAAGCTTGAAGGCGCACTGAGAGGTTGACAGTTTGCAAAGGGCATCGCAGCCCCGGAGTGGAGGCTCCGGAGGACAAGGGAAGATGATAGAGTTTGTGCTAATTTGTTACAAAACCAACAAGTGATTGGATCTGTCAGAACGTGTTGCGGAGGACACTGAGCGAGTGGAAATAACGTTGTTGCGGGGACTGAAGTGGTTGAGTGTTTCAAATAGAAAAATAGACTCGATGTAATAAAATACGTGCAATATACGTTTTTTTTCAAAATAAAAGATTTTGAGAATTTAAAACATTTCACATGTGAACCTGAATTCAGCGAATCCGTAGTTCGCCCGCCTGAGGGGCGGCTCGCTTTGTGTACAGATTATATCTACACGATTATTCCCATTATTGTTCCTCATCCCGTTACAACAAACAATCGTGACGACAATCTCTCAGGGCTCTCAGAACTTCACTGTATCCAAACGTACTCGATTCAAAGGAGCATGGGTAATCTTTATCCCTCTAACAAACAAACGGGGCACAATATACGTTCAGGAATAAGTAACAAGTCGTTAGGTAGCAGGATTAATAGCTGGCG
This sequence comes from Eupithecia centaureata, assembly GCA_944547425.1. Lineage (NCBI taxonomy): Eukaryota > Metazoa > Arthropoda > Insecta > Lepidoptera > Geometridae > Eupithecia > Eupithecia centaureata. Next base: position 277,937 of record OX155693.1, on the reverse strand, counting down.
CAAGATCATTTTTGTTATATTTTGTGCGCAGATGTACGCTCCGCACGTTCGCATACATAAATAAAACCGAATGTAGTGACTTCGGAGGTCTCCGGAGAACTTCCATTTTCCCGGAAAACATATTCCACTGTTTGGACAAACAAATAATGTTAGCTAAGTTTAATTGAGTTCCTAAATGAGCGCAAATATTATGAAAACCTGAAGCTCCTGTTATTTCAGACGTCGAGAGCCGTCGCCTGGCAACAGCTTAGATTCCACAATAATAATGAATTTCAACGGAAACCGTCGGCTGAACAAAGTACCGAGTATTGAGATACAATATCAGGTATCTACGTGAATCCTTTAAACATTAAAACAAATCAGGAACCTGTTTTAACGTGAAAAGACAGAGAGACGCTAGTAACATCATTACAAAGGTTTAATATAATTTCGGCTCGATTTAGTAAAAGTACTGGAATGCGAAGATGTCTCGCGCACACACTTCCACATGTTGATGCATTGCACGCTCAAGAGGTCGCACGCGGCTAATTTCAGTAATAAATCGACATTAATACATTTAATTTAAATATAAATAAAATGGTAACACATACCAACTAGCAGCGCCACGCGGTTTCACCCGCGGGAATTCCCGTTTCCGTGGGAATTCGGGGATTAAATATAGCCTATGTGTAATTCCAGACTATAATCTATCTCTGTGCCAAAATTTCATCCATATCCGTTCAGTTGTTTTTTGCGTGAAAGAGTAACAAACATCCATCCATCCATCCACACTCACAAACTTTGGCTTTCATAATATTATTATATTAGTAGGATTATTCATAATAACTACTTAGATTTTCAATCTGTCAACCGAACTCTTCCAATCGAAAACACACGTCACTGCCATAAACAGTATAACCTGGGTCCCATTGACCCCCAGAGGCGCTGTGACGTAGCGCATGAACAAAGCAGTAAGACTGACCTTTCCCGTGCAGCTGCTGCCGGTTCTCGGAGCCCTTGAGGCTCTCGGCCGTGTGCAGCAGCTCGTCCAGCTGCGGCTTCTTCTGCTCCAGCTCGCGCAGCACGCCCTGCAACACGCACCGGCATCACTACACCAGCTCCACCAGCATTACCGCCAGCGCGACCGGCATTACCGCCAGCACGACCAGCTATCACCGGCATTACCGCCAGCGCGCGATCAACCAACGGAGGACTTACAACTATTGTTCAATTCATTCACGGATACATAAAGCGCTTGTTTACTTATTCTTCGTGAACTTCGATGGTAATTTATTTCAATAGGGCATAGATTGTTAAAGTAATTTGTACGATCGCAGGACTCTTTGCGGCCGCGTGGACAGCGAGCTGCCGCTGTCGCGCGCGGCCCACGCGTGCACAGCGCGCTGTTTGACATTTTTATTTATTTATTTATAAACATTACATCTATTCTTACGGATATGACGTGAGCTTTGTTCTTTATGCTCTAAATCCTTAAAAGTGCTGTATCCTGAACTGAATAAAAATGCCGCAATTTATCTTTTATGTGGATTCCCCGGAATTCGAAAATAGAAATCACATAAAATTCCGTTTATGGAATATTCCCTGAAGGTAAAATCATCGTCATAACGAGGCCGCCAGCGCGTAAACGATAATAAATAACATTGGTATTGCTGTTATAAGAGAATTTACGTAATTCTTTGACAGCGATAAAAGAGGAAATATTATTTTTTGCGATCTCCATCTTTGTTATTGATAGGTCAGGTAAGGTCACATTCACATTATTAAATAAACATAGAGTGCCCTACTGAGTGACTACTGCTCAGTGACCCGGCCGCTCCCTGACTACACACAGTAGGAACCTGTATCACCTGCTCAGCCGACCTCAGCAATATCCGATGTAATTAATTAACTCTAAGATTGATTCACGACTTGCGGGAGATCATCAATATGCGTCTCATCTCATTGCGTCGCTGACGATTACTGCGGACTATTGTAGGCTATGTGATCATTTATAGCACCAACAGCAGGTATGAACCTGCAAGCATGCGTTAAAATAACTACACTGAACTACTTACCAGTAATCTAAGTGGAATTATTTAGGAAGAAGAAAACCAGTTACATCGAAATAATGAACCTTGAATCTTGACCACCGTGTAGGTAGTGTATTTGTTAAGGGGCATTAGACTGTAGTAATGAGTCAAGAGAGTTTGTGCGAGCGATCGTGAGCTGACATCCCGCCGTTAGTGGAAGCAACGCTTCCAGCCAACTCGCCGGGCAGAGGGGCTATGTGACAGTGTAGCAGGGGATCTGACAGTGTCGCCAACAGGGAGGACGTTGGATAATGTCAGCTATATACGAATGTCCATTTTGTTTAATTTTAAGAATGTAACAAATTGTTATCAGATGTGAAGATTGTTGACTTGGCCCACATGCAACTGTTGACGCAGTTGCGTGGAACTACATATGTTATTTTGGCAGTGTATTTTTTAATACTTCTAAGAAAACCTACAGTACAGAACTTTTAATAAAGTTTTAGTTTAAAAAAATGCATGCATGAAGTATGCATGATAATACAGCTCTACCGTTCGTCTCGTCCTCTCTGAACCCCATCAGAGCGCTCCAGGTTCCATAAAACCTGGACTTTAACGGTGGATACTGTAACCATAAGCTATTTGTTTTCGGCTGAAAGTCGAAATAGACGTAATTGTTAGTCGCTAACAATGATCCAATTAATGCGAACAAAACAATAGCATCGGCAAACAGCGCGTCCGCTCCCGGCGCGCGGCGCGCGAATGCCGCGCCCCTCCCCCCGCGCCCGAGGAGACACCCTCGGCCTGCCGTCAGGGTTACTAGCTGAGTTTACTTAATTGAGTTACTATTATAATTATCTATCCTCCAAGATGTCAAGATGTTAATGTCTGTCCTGATGGGGTAGATTACGGTGATAACTTACTTTATTAAAAATGAATATTGCTTATAACCAAAATACAAAATAATCCATCAGCAAGAAAATTATACAAAACAAAATTGAAACTTTGGACATGACCAGTTGACAAACATACAGACAGACTGCAGACGTTAGGTTTGTATTAGAATTGTGGACGGGTTCTTGATAGAAATCCATCATCCGATGCGGTCGCGCCGCGGCTAGGGTGCTAACTGATTGCCTCACTCCGAATAACTTTTGAACACAACGGAAACCTCAGACCTTCCGAATGGAAGCTACATCCGATCGTTCAACATACATTCGCTGATATATTTTGGCTCGACTGAATTGAAGTGTATGAAAATGTGGCGATATTTATCGTATTATCACTCAGCTGGTAACTCCCTCTTATCGATTCTCCCTCGCAGCGACCACCTAAGCGCGAGCTCCCTCACCCCGCGCGCCACGCACTGCGCGGGAACTAAGTGATAATGAAGTTACGAGACGACGGCTCACGGTAGGCTGGTCGACTGAACAGGTAGAGCGGTTCTCCATTTTTGTATCAGAAGTCCTTAGAGCACCGTCGCACACTTTTGTGCATTTAATGAATGAGCCTCTTATTTTGTACTAACTCGTTACATTGGAACTCTGTCCAAGATACTGAATGAATGTCATCGTAATGTTTGGTGTAGTATGTGCACAGAGTATGTGTAAATAATGGTCGCGACACCTCTAGTCTGAATAAACATCTTTTTAAATCAATTTTCTTCTTACATTTTAGTTTGTTGTATTTTGATTCGTAGTCCCTTAGTATATCAGTAGTCCCTGACTAATATAAAAATGTTAATAAGTTTGACTAAACTTTTTTTTCATAAATTTGATACCTGAAACTATATTTTCTCAGAAAACCTACTTTCCATCGGTTCGCGGGGGCGCGAATAATTCGTGACCATGTTGAAGTCTCAGACGACAGAACTCTGTCGTCTGAGGTTGAAGTAGGTAATCTCAGCAAAATGATTGCAACGCATGTAGGTAAAAGGTGCCCCGAAAGCTTCGAGACACTTTTAGTGTTACGTTACCTTAAAATAGGAACTGGGACCATTGTAAAACACAATTAACTCATCTTTTTTTTCAACAGTTTACAAATGCTATGCTATTTTGGATGGAAAAATATATATACGCAGTAGTTATATTAGTAGTCACAAGTCCGTGCCATAGGTCAGTGCTTACTCATATAATTCAATAATTATAGATGCAGATATTTTTTTTTAAATACTTTTTAACATCTCACGTTTAAACATCTGATACATTGTACCCTGTGGAAGGATTCCAGCTAACTCTGCAGGAAGAGCGTGTGTGAGTCGCAGCCTGGATGCCACGCGTCTAATACACATTTTGAGATACAATTAACTAACATTTATTATTCATATAGTAAGAAACGAGCAAATCATACAATAATGTTCAGGACGCAGACCTGCGGCCGCCGGGCCCGAGGTGCCGGTGTAGTGGCGTCGCGCGAGTGTCGCTAGCGTGCCGGCGCCGTCGCCTAGCAACCGCACCCCTCGCCACCGGCCTGCAGGGGGAAGGGACCCCCTCCCCACTCCACGCTGCCGGGAGGGACGGGACACTGTCGATAACTTTCATTTCTTAGTTATCGATGAGAAGATCGACCAATCGAGAGAAGCGCACTATAGCATGGCGGCGATGAAGTACAGACTGGTTGTGATACATTTCGATGAAAATCTGAATTTAAATGCACCTGATGGTAAATATCAGATATATCACTAATATTTTTGACATTTACATCATCTTGCAATCCGCTTCTTTATTATTTTGAAATAATTCTGTTCGGGTCCCACAGCTGAGCTAAACCTTCCTCTTCCTTTTACTTAACGATCTTGAGCCTTTGACTCGAAGGATCATGTAGGAATCGCGGCTAGCTCTTCCTGAGATGTACAGTAAATACTCCCTCCTTACCCGTGTGCGCCGCGTTGCTTGGGGCCACAGCGGCAAACAATTAATAGTACCTACGGACCCGCGGTGCGGGGCGGTGCTGTAGTTTTTTTATTATTTTGTTTAAATTGATATTATTAATTCGTAATACCTTTTGATTGTAATATCCGATTTCAATAACTCCAATGATGAGGACTAATAAATAAACAAATAAATAAATAAGGCTGGACAATCCACACAGCACCATCTAACCCCAAAGTAAGCTTCTCAAAGCTTGTGTTATGGGTACTAGATAACTGATATATTTAATACAATATAGGTAGGTACATAGGATAGATAGTAGGATAGATATATTTTTTATTAAACATAGGAAAAACCAAGACCATCGAAACATATTTCTGCGGATCGTACACAACTTTGTTCCGAGGCAAGACCCCAAATCCGCAACCTCTGGCGTCGCAGGCGGATTCTCGCCCGCAGCGCCACTGAGGTCGTCAATAAAAAGGTATGGATGTCATGGTCTGATTTTAGTAAGGAATTTTATTAAATACAAACATGTGAAAAGTAGTTAAAGTGACGTAACTTCAATAGTTAGACGTGTAGTTTTGTGACTGTTGTTTTTTGTAGTTGTTGATTGTTATGTTCTTTAAATTTGTGTAATTTTTTTTATCGATCCACCCATGTGCGATGAAAAACGGCAAAAAAAACCTTGCCTAACTTAATTGAAGTTTTATTAAGGATTCCTAATTTTATATGGTAATACATAATAGCCTATGTCTATTAGGAATAATGTAGCATTCAAATGGCAAAGAATTGTTGATATTGGTCTAGCCGTTTTTGAGTTTATTTTATACGATATATTTTATTTGAAGAAATCATCGACAGTGTCCTGTCTCTAGTTCAGTCCGCGCATGCGCCCCCCGCCGCCCCCAGCCTATAAAGGCAGCTGCACAGCTGGAGTGCGTCAGTTTCAGCACTAAAGTTGAGATACCCACAACAAACAACGAAGCGGTTGAGACAGTTTAGTTGAAACTTAGAAAAGTCATTGATTTTGCAACGGCAGTAAATCTTACCTTCGATATGATCAATTAGTTAAGGGACTAAAGTAAACCTCCTCAGGGTCACGCACGACACTCATCAAGGTGGTTTTAGGAACAAATGAGAGCTATTATGACTGTACAGAGATTGAAATCAAACTTATTATCAATATCGTCAAAATAAATTGAAACTCAAAATAAATTATTTCAACGAATTTAAAACAACAATGATTCATCGTTTTGCTTCAGATACAATTTCTGTAAACCGATGTCTGAATAAACTTTAATAAACTAATCAACTTTATTTGTATATATATTATGTTCATTTTTACTCAGCGTGTTTAGCAAATAACTCGAGCAAATAGTACAAAAAAATTCACAATGTACCCAGACAACAAACTACTTTTATCTAACTATATATATCGGAACAGTGTCCCACAGAAAGATTTATTTTCGTCATTATTATCTATTTACGTTCAGGAGCTCGCGCGCGTGCCGGCGCCGGCACCAACCTCCGCGGTGTCGCGTATTCATTGCAGGGCGAGGCAACCGCGCGCCGCATACTAATGCCAGCACACGCTGGGTTCGTTCCAAACACTACCTTATTCCAAACAGACACAATTCAATTCACCTTCAATACAATTCGTTTCAAACCCACCGTATAAGAAAATTCAACCCTGCATAAAGACTTAATAAGGTCAAGTTCCGCACAACACAAAGTTGTAGCCGAGAAGCTAGCGGCACAAAACAGTCGTAAATAAGACGTGTCGAAACGGTTATAAAATGCGCTGGTAATTTTAGCCTCGTGAGTGATACTCTCATTTGCGTGTAATAAGAACAGCGTGTTTTCAGAATATTAAACATTTAGAAATGGCATAGTAAAGTTATACTGTGATGAGTTTGAGTTACGCTGCAGGGGTTATTGCACTGATTATTTTAGTGAAGGATGAATCTTTTGGCTGGAGACTGATTGATGCAAACTACATAAGCTCATAGGACATAATAATATGACGGGGCAAACAATAAAAAGTACTTAAAAATCACTAATACATTCATATTCATGGAAAATGGTAATCAAAACAAAAGCACGCATGACATGTCCTCCAGCCGTGCTAACAAAAATGCCTTGTAATAGATTAGGACAAGGGTGGATTTCAGAGAGAGGTGCGAAACACCCCTGATGAGAATGTGTGACGTCACTTGCCGGCAGGTACGTGCGGGGAAGGGGCGAAGGGGTGCTGGCTGCCGCCGCGCCGTGCTCATGGGAATATAATTGATGACTTACTAAGCCCTACCAACCGTCTACCACTGTTTGTATTGTTCTTCTTACATCAATTAATCATAATTACATTGTTTTTTTTAGTTACATAACTTACAAAATTTTTGTTTTTCTTAGCTTCAGGTAAGTTAGTATGAAGTATAATTTTCGAAAGTATACTGGCTGTGAATAAAGGCATTTCGAAATACTTGGATTCAAAAATGTAAACCTGGTATAGTTAGTAGTAGGCCTGAGACGTGCAGTCGTTATTGGTTTAGGAAAATATGCGTGACTTGAGGTTGAACTCTGATAGGCGAGGACTACAGTGGCTGTGCGGTAGTGGGGGGCCGAGCGGCCAGCACTGGAGGGGTCCTCCGGGAGAGACCGCTGTGCGAGCGGCTGGGGGGAGGAGTAGTGGAAACACTGGCTATTAGGGCACTTTTTGTAAAGCTGGGTGTTGCGCCGCTCGCTCGCGCTCTCTTGCGGGTGTGGTGATGGTACGTACCTTCTGCTTGTCGATCTGGCTGCGGATGTCGTCGAGGTCGCCGACTGCGACCGCCGGCGCGCGCAGCATGGCCGCCTCCGCGCTCAGCCAGTCACGGATCTGAAACCACCGGTGCAACGTCACTCACTTCACGGTCAGGGCCAGGTCTGCATCATCAACGTGACCCAGTTATTTTAAACAAATTGCTCAATGAATTAGCAAGCTGTACTAGCATAGGGCCGGCCATATCTCACTGATGGAGGCATTCCTATTCCTGAAATCCTTCACCAGTCGCTGATGTTCGCTGTCAGAGCTATCCCCTGGCCACAGCCCTACACTGGCGAGCCCGCGCGGGCCGCACGAGAGTAGACATAGGTACATCACATCACCGTCTAATTCTGATCTGTTCAACCATTTAATCCTTGTACCTTGTGTAAGTACTCGCATCAGTAAGATTACTAGGAAGCTACTATTGGCGGGAGCGCGTTCGGACCGACCGAGAGTATTATTTTTTAGCGCGCAAAGGTGTGTTGAACGCTTCCTAGTAAAGAAGGTTTACTTGATCAGATTACGATAAGTTCCAACCAACCGGGCAAGAAAAGGAATCGAATGTTATTCATAGTTGTAATGAATCGTCGGATTCGGTAGGGACACCTCTCGTACTCTAAACTGTGATGCCTCCAGGTACGATCGGACCGGACAGGCCGCCTGCACCTCCGAGTCCAGCTTTCAATTTAGCTCTACTTTTTATACTACAGCGCCTCAAACCACTTTCGCTAGCTGCGATGGACCTTGGTCATAAACCCTGCGCCGTGGCGCTGCCTGTGCTGCCATCAATTCAGCTCACATATCCCCCCCGCGCCCCGCACCCCGCGCCCGGCGCCCTCTCGCCGGGGGCTATAAAAAACAAACGCCGTCCATCGGAAACCGATCATCGCAAAAAGAAGGAATATCTTTTGTCGTTATCCTGAAGTTATTTCACCGCACCACTACTTGTGCGATACTTGAATGAATCTCTATCCCTGCTGATGCATGGAAGTAATCCTAGACTATATTTTTATTACTATTTTGCGATACGAGAGTATTGAAAACGGGTTATTTGTCCAAGTCCTCAATTAAAAAATATTACATTCCATTAGATGAAGATTAAAATACTTTTAAAACTGGATTCTACCTACTTCTTGCAAGCCGACACGGATTCAAGTACAATACATTTTCTTCTTTCAATAGAAGTTTTAGCGGCGGGTTGTCCGAGACCCGCGGAGGTCCGGAGAGAATGCCCGGAACGACATTGTGAAAGGAAATGCTGGGTAACATCCAAAACGTCCCATCTTCAATAAACCACTGTAAAAATCGTGAGCCGATTTACCTTTTTCTTTATTTTTGTTTTTGTGGCGGTATTCTATAAGCGAGTATTTATTCAAATCCGGCAGAAACCTCTTAAAAACAGATTGTAAAAGGATTTCTTCCAAACCGAGCACAACAAAAACAAAATGCAAATGGCAGCCCGCCACGGCAACCGAGTCATCTTTTACTTCAAGAATTCCATTAGCTTCTTGAGCTGCAGGATTTACTCGCTCCTACAAATACCTGGGATTGTGTTGTGTTCTGCATTGAGCACAACAAACGACCTTGTAACGCGACTCGAACAGGGATGTCGTGTCATAAAATCTCGTTCTAAAGAATGGTGTCGAGCTGTTTAATTTCAGAGATCTCACCCGTCAAAAGCTTCGCGTTTTAAGGTAAAAAGCATACAGTAATAGTGTAGTCAATAATAAAGTGACTCCGTGTAACTCAGTGTATATGGTTTCCGTGGTTTAATGCAGGCGCTCGACCGAACTGACGGGGCACTCGCCGCCGAGCGGGCCGAGCCAGCACCGCTCAGGCAAACGTAGGCTCCACGTGCCCTCTGGGCACTGATATTATACAGCTTTTGGAATAATATGTCCTAGGGAACAAAGGAAGTGAAATATAGTCTATATTCAGAGATATTGAGATGTTCTGTTTAATACATCGAAAATGAAGTAAGAGAGAGTTGTGGAGAACTGACGTCACCCCCCGCCTCGGGCTGGAGAGAGCAGGAGCCGGGGCACAGCGGTCAGTATCAGTACGGCTCCGTGTCGTGGAGATAGTAGAAGAGATCATCCGAAAAGAGAACATTCTTTTAGCGATGTTTCCGGGACAGATATCAGTTTCACTTTGAAAACCAACATGAATAATCTGCGAATAAAAAGCCTTCACTTTCAGTCGGTTAACGAGCGAGGGATGTCTATGTGTGTGTGTGTCACGTGACTCCGCGTGATTTGATCACTCCGCGAGTGAGGGGAATGGTTCAGGTTTTTGTAAGAGATGCTGAACGTTGCGTTTTCTCGGTAATGGTGGCCGTGGCGCGGCGCGAGGCGACCGTTGCTCTGAATTATAAACTGTTTCCAGTGTTTAGGTAGAAACGTTTATAGCATTTTAAGGAATATTAGTACGTTATAAAACGTCACTAGATACTAGGAAAAGTATAAAATATTCGTCGTTTCATCCGAATTAATAGCAAAAATACGGCCAACGTCCCGTAAACTGAGATCTTATGTACAGTCGTCCAGACAGAGCCGTTACGTACTTTTATTGCGACAGCGAAATGGAACATATAAAAATGTTCATCTGCGAAGTGATCCCGCCGCTGAATGTGATAACTCGTAAAGTGCACGTTTCAGAGGCGCTGGGCGAATTGTGCCGAGGAGATGAAGGTCGGAGATGAGTCCCGTGGCGCGGGCGGCCGGAGCCCCGGGCGCTTCGGGCCCCGGGGTACGAGCGAACGGTTCCAATGCCCAACTGTAGGGACTGACCTTATTTGAGCAATGGAATGGTCTTCTACATTTTCATAAACTGTCAGCTATTAAAGATTTTTCATAGCCTGAGATCACGAATGCTGACTTTTTTAGTGGTTGAATAAGATTTTATCAACGCGTCATTTATTGTCTTTCACGGTTTTACACAAAACAGAACCGCTCGTTCTTGTGCCCAACAATATTGAGTAGATATTATTTAGCGTATTTCGTCGATGTAAATTTATGATATCATAGGTAATAGATCCCTCTCCAATAACTTGAGGATGAGTGGATGATCCGATCTAATTAGGTTTCCATAGACCGAAAGGCTGTCAGATTATCTGTCTCACGTAAAGGTTGTTACAACAGGTTTCAATATTCTCCTCCATATAATAACAGTGCACGGTGCGCCGTAGAGCCTTGACATCCTTGTCCGTGTCCTCTCGTGCCCCGCGCGGTCTGTCTCCGCCGCGTACGAAGGGACTCGCTGAGATAGGTACTACTGCTTTGTAAAGATTTTACAGCAGGGGAAAATTAATTGTTTCATCATATTTAGTAATATAGAGAAAACTTTAACTTGGTTGAAAGAATTTACATCATCAAGGAACTAATGTTATCAAGGGATTGTAAAAAGAAGATCATTTCACGTCTTTCGGTTTCAGTTTCACGTTCGTTGACATTCTTGACGTTCGTTGACATTGAGCTCGCCTCAGAAATGGTTCAACTCTCTAATTAAATCTATAATTTAAATATCCAGATTCAGAGACATAACTCGGGTTTGGCTTTTACATTCTTATCACGTTTAAAAAATTGTCAAACAAACCTTTAACCAAAATCGCTGTTTTCTTTAAATATTAAGATTATGTTTATTTTTCTTATAGATAGTTAGATTGTCATTTTATTGATAACTAGCGATCCGCCCCGGCTTCGCACGGTCTTATTATAAGTATATAAACCTTCTTCTTGAATCACTCTATCTATTAAAAAAACCGCATCAAAATCCGTTGCGTAGTTTTAAAGATTAGCAGTCAAAGGGACATAATGACATAGGGACTTTTTTTTTTTTTTTTTTTCGAATGGACTATAATGCTGTTGACCTCAGATGGCCATGACAGCGTTACCGGACTATGGTGGGCGCAGAGGGCGCCGCACCGGTAAAGTTATGATGGGGCAACACGCACAAGGGCCACCACTTAGGTGCGAACCTCGGCTTGGGCTGTTGCCAGATGCTACAAGAGGGCAAGGAGGGTTTCGCCTAGGTGCACGAATGCACCTATGGGCGGAAGCGGGGATTTCTTCGACCCCGCATCCGGCGGGGTCGGTTTTTGGAAGAATGATTAGTGTGCGGAAGCGAATTGGTTGCCGTCACCTCCGGGTTAGCGGCGGTGATTGGGTCAACGGGGTCGCCGAGAACGTGTCTCGGCCTACGGAGGAGAGAACTCGTGGGAGGTTCCTCTATGGGATAATCGGGTATGTTAGAAATGAGAGGGTTGGGGTGGTTTGAGGCCGTATCATAATAACGCCGGGAGGCAGTATTTATGAAATGGGCGATGGACTCGAGATTGAGATCTCGGTGAAGGTCATTGTTGCGCATGTACCACGGAGATCCCGTGATTTTGCGCAAGAATTTATTTTGGACAATTTGGAGGGGACCGGTGTTGGTCGAGTGACCAAACACCTGGGACGAGTACGTCATGACGGGGCGGATGACCGATTTGTAAAGTGTCACCTTATTTCTAAGGGACATTTTACTCTTCGCTCTAAGGAGGCTGTTTAGCCGGCTAAGTATAAACTTAGCACGGTTTGTTACAGCGCGAATGTGGGGTTTGAACGTTAGGCGGCGATCTAAGATCACCCCTAAGTATTTGGCGGACTTAACCCAGGGAATGGGTTCGCCGAAAAGGGTGAGGGTGGGGGGCTTAGAGTACCTCCGCGAAAAGTACACTGCTGCACTTTTCGTCGGATTAACTTCTATGCGCCATTTTCTAAACCAGGCACCTAGGGTGTCTAGAGCGGCTTGCAGCCTTGTACTTATCCGGTCTGAGTTCAGATTGGATGTGTACAGTGCTGTGTCGTCCGCGAAGAGGGCAAGTTCGACTTGCGGGTATCGGGGGATATCGCTAGTATACAGCGTAAAAAGGAGGGGGGCGAGCACGGACCCTTGGGGGACTCCGGCTCGGACGGGTCGGGGGGCGGAGAGAGTGCCCTCCACTCGGTAGCGAAAACTGCGATTCGACAAGTAGTCTCGTAGGATGAGCACGAGTCTATCTGGCACACCGAGAGTGGAAAGCTTGTAAATCAAGCCGTTGTGCCAGACTTTGTCGAACGCTTTCGCTACGTCGAGGAAGACAGCTCCCGTACTGGCTGGCCAAGTATGGTGCCACATTGACAGGATGTGTTCCGTGATGCGGAGCACTTGTTGGGGACAGGAGTGGCGAGCTCGAAAGCCGAACTGCTCATCGGGTAAGAGCTTGTGCTCATTTACATGGGACCAGAGACGACTCAGAAGGAGTCGTTCGTAAATCTTCCCCAGGGAACTGAGGAGACTGATAGGGCGGTAGGAGGAGGGTACGTTCGCCTTTTTGCCCGGTTTGTGGATGCCAATGACATTGGCTTCCTTCCAGACATCAGGGAAGGTACAAGTGGCTATGGCTGCATTGAAGATGCTTACGAGGAGGTAAATGAGGGCAACAGGGAAGCGTTTAAGGACTCTGTTACTGATGCCGTCCGAGCCGGGGGACTTTTTCGGTCGGAGATCTTTAATGATCGCTGCGACCTCGGCCGCCTTGACGTAGTCAAGTTCGGCGGAAGGGGGTAGGGACACTATGCGTTCGACTTCACTATTCACCGTATCGAGGTGAATAGGGTCAACCGGCTCAAGACTGGGAGAGCACTGGGCTTCCAGACTTTCAGCCAGAGTATCGGCTTTGTCCACATCATCAAACGCCGGCGTTTGATGATTCGGACGTAAAAGCGGGGGCATGATAGTGACTTCATCCGATTTCATCGACCGCGCCAGGTTCCAGTAGGCCTGGTGACCCGGCTCGATAGACGAAAGCAGATTGTCCCAAGAGGAGTTACGATGCTCTTGAATGGCTCTCTTTACCTTGCGGCGAAGCGAGTTCATTCTAAAGCGATTTAGGTAGGTGGGATAAGAACTGAAGCGACGTGTCGCGGCGTTCTTCTCAGTGATCAGACGTCTGATATCATCTGGCAGGTCCCAGCGACGATCATTCATCGCCGGCACCTGTTTCGATGATTCGCTGATAGCGGACTGGACGTGACTAGTCAGAGAGTCGACCGCGATCGCGATGTCGTCTACAGTGACAATATCATCGGGTATTTTTTCCAAGTCGGGTGAATGGATATTCTTGAGAGCGGTCTCAAGTTTAAACCATTGTAACACCGTCTTGGTGGGAGGACTGAGGTTGGGAGGAGGGCCGAGCCGCATTATGACGGGGCGGTGGTCCGAGTCTAGTTCCTGCATCACCGATATGGATTGCATCCGGAGGGATACATTCCGTAGCAGCGCCAGGTCTAGGTACTCGTTGTTTTGACCGGGAATGGGAGAGTACCGCGTCGGGCACATAGGGACGATAAGGTCTAGATCTAGGGACTCAAGACACCGGGTGAGGAGACGACCGTTACGATTAGAATAACGGCAGTTCCACATCGGGTCTTTGGAATTGAAGTCACCAGCCAGAATGACTGAGCTTCCGAGACTGAGGAGTGATTCAAGATCGCTTTGAAGAAGCCTCTTGTTTGGACTGAGATAACAGGACGCGATGATGACCGATTGATGACCGGTCATCGCAAGCCTGCAGACAGAGACTTCTAAGTCTTGTAGGGGAGGAGGATCTAGGGGTATGCAGTGCAGTGACCTCTTGAAATAAATGGCAGTACCGCCTTTTTTGGCGTACGTTCTGTCATTTCGCACCATTTTGAAGTTTGCAATCCTAGGATTGCTGATGCTTTGTTTCAAGAAAGTCTCCTGCACTAGCAGAATATCTATTTGGTGATTAACCAGAAATTGGTGGACGAGTTCTCTTTGGGGTTTAAGACCGTTAGCGTTGAAAAACGCTAACGAGATGGAGCGGGGTTTAAGTCTCTCAGGTTGTACAACCATTATAGAGATTTAAAAGTGAGTGAGTCAAGGGAGGCCATGATATCCTGATGATCGGAAATGATCATCAGTTTTTCAATGGCCGTCTGGGCTTGGCTAAGTTTGCGCAGAAGCGCAGTAACTTTGCCGAAGTCGACGGTTGGGGCGGGGCACCCGTCAGAGCGAGCCGACGCAGCGGCGGGCGTTGGTTGGCTGGGCTTTGAGGGGCGGGGTAGAGGGGTGGGGGCAGGGGCGTGCTCCTGTGAGCGGGGCGCGGGGGGCGGGGAGCAAGCTTTCGCTTGGGCGGCTCGGCCTGTGTAGGGCAGAGGTTTCGCCCATGCAGAGGTAGCAGGGGGGCGGGGGAGGGAGGGGGTCATAGACAACTTACCCGTTGTCTTCGTGTACTGAGGGAGAGGAGCGAAACGCTCTGGAGCCCTCGAGCGGGCCTTGTTGCTGTTCCCTCTTGGCGCTTTAGGACAACCGCGATAGTTCGCGGTATGTCCCTCGGCGTTGCAGAGAACGCAGCTAGGCGGGATCGGGTCGTCCCGAGTGCGCTTGCATTCAGAGGTGCCGTGGTCACCCAGGCACTTGACGCAGCGCGGTCGCGCATTGCAGTTTCGCGCAGAGTGCCCGTACAACTGGCACCTGTGGCACTGCCCGGGGGGACCGCGGCGGAAGGGAGCCTCTACGGAGAGGCCGGAGAGGCGGCATACGGTTTTCACACCGAATACCGCTTTCCCTTCCGGGGTGAGATCTAATATGACCAATACTAGGTCGAACGGTCGTTTGTCTCTACCGCTGTACATGCGGTGGACCTCCCTGACGGGGAGGCCCTGAGACAGAAGGTCCTCTTTTATGGCGTCCGGGTTGAATTCGGCGGGAACGCCGCGAATAACAACCCGGAGGGTTTTTTCGCTCTCGAGCGCATAGGTGTGAAAACCTATGTTCTCGGCGCGGAGGAGGGAAGTTAGACGTCGGTGGTCGTCCGACGTCTCGAGTTGGAGCTTAATTGACTCCTTTACTGATTGAGCCTTAAGGAATCTAATCCCCTTAAGGCTCAGAAGCTTCTCAATATTGGCCCATTTGGCCTTTTCCCGAAGGAAGATCGGAGGTGGAATAATGACATAGGGACAGAAAAAGTGACTTTGTTTTATACTATGTAGTGAAGTAATATTTACAAGGGTAGGTACTTACTTCCAAACGAATTTACTTACTCAAATTGTTTCAAATTTTGTAGTCTTAATAAAAATGAATGTATTCAATTTTATATACAAAATTATTATGTATAGCGAAGTATTTAAGAGGGCAGTGTCCCTTTCCACCTTACAACACATTACAATTACCGCCTGACATAGTCTAACTGGATCAGGTTTTCGTTCAAACGGTTCAGTTTAGACTGAACCATCTACCAAGGTAGATGGTAAAAACTAGGAAAGACTGGGTGTATAAGACTAGAAGGAGGTCAGGACTCAAGGTTAAAGACAATCATAAGGGTCAGTAGGTGGAGAGAGAACAGAACAGACTAGATGTAGGTGGACAGAGTCTAGTAGAGATGAGGCGATAGGTAGAGACTGAGACATGTCGTGTGTAGTGAGTGCGTTATGATTTGTTTGTTATGTTCCGTTTTTCGAGGTAACGTAGCGCACTCGTGTAGGTAGTATGTATGTAGTATGTAGTAGTGAGTGAGTGAGGTACAAACCTGCAGCACGGAGGAGTCGAAGTGTGCCAGCAGTGCGGCCGGCGACTGCGCCGCGCGCCGCCGCCCGCGCGCCGCGCCGCCCCCCGCGCCCGCACTCTCTGCAACACGCGGCACGTCAGCACACAGGCATGTAGCGCCAGGGTCAGAGGACCCGCTGCATCACTACTGCATTTGAGTTCACTCTGAGCTATAGACCATCTGTCTAGATCATTTGAGTGTACAATCTTTAACTCAAACACAGCGGTGTCTTGAAACTCGCAAAACAATAGAAGCGTCGGGAATGTTACTAATTATCCAAATATTCAACAAGTTTCGAATTTCAAAATTATATAACCAAGAGTTGTATTAGTAACTAACTGCATGCATATAACTGTTATGATATATTTGATATAATTGAAACTGCTACTATAAAGTTGTTTGTCTGTAAGCCTAAACAACTTTATAGTAGCAGTTTCAATTTGTCTTACTTTAGTTTTCTCACTATCCAACTGTGTACAATCTATTTTATTTTTCTCAATTCTCACTAACAGTAATATAATATTACACTTTTGTTCTGTTTGTTCATAAGCTTTAGCGGAACTTTTTACCACTACCTCATATAGCAATCTGTGAATTGCGTTGTGGGCTGCATTATTATCTAGGTTTATCTTAGTAATCTAGTTATTTACAACTATATATTTTGTAGCCGTTTGCTTTTCCTGAATAAATAAATATAAGTAACACAGTTATGTTCATGTTTGTTGTTATGTGGTGCCGATCGACACAGGTATGTATTCAGTTCAGGTAGTCAGTTGTACATCAATATAAGTAAATGGAGCTCCACCACCCCACCACCCCCTCGTCCCCGGGCCCTGTCGCTGGGCAGGAAGCGAACCCGCGCCGCTCGCCGGCTGCCGAATAAAACTCATTCTGAAAGCAGACACGCCAGTTCCGCTGTCATTTCCTACTCGTTTGGTCGATGCGGGCAAACATCCACCAAGCTACCGAAGTTGCGCCTTTATTCCGACCAAATGGACTACTGAAAGGTTCTCGTTTCTCTCACAGTACCTACGTAGTAGTATTTACTTTGCCTCAATCACAGTTATTGACTGTTTTTAATTGAGTGAGCCGAGCTAATTGGACCACAAGTGAACCCTCGATAATGGCCTCCACTTGATGTTCAAACTGAAACTTGTTCGCCGGGACTCGCTCAAAGTCAACAAAGCCTGCAAGTCTGTTTACACTTTCAGTTGTTTAGGTACCTACTATTTCCGGGTTTGTAAGAGCGGTTGATGGCTTCTGACACATTATTCGCTCAGACTTATCTCAATTTATCGGCGGCACAGGCCTCCCTGTAATGCACTTTCAAACTCTTTAGACTACGTACTGTAGGTAGATTACCGACTCAAATAGCACCAACTGTATTAGAAACATGTGTGAAACGTCAGTACCTAATACAGGAGTTATTATAATATTAATGATAGAAAAGTTTTAAGACATGAAATCCATGCGTCAAATCAGCCCAAAAAGTTAGGTACAAATAAACTATTTTTTGTCCGACTAGAACAAAGGCCTCGATTAGGCGGCGAATGATACGAATCGCTTGTAACCGGTAATGACAATCCAGAATGGTGTCGGCAGGAGTCGTCGACTAGTTTAATTAAATTCCTGGAGAATGCGACAAAAACAGCCAGTTCGAACACTAATGCCCTAATGGGAACTGAAGGCAGATGGACCGAGGATCACCGTCTTCGCCGGTTCCTTTTTGCTGTTATACCTAATTCGGCAAAATAAACAAGCAATGTTGCTACAAAGACAGGCGCGCCAACATAATTAACAAGGAGAAGGCGTATTTTAACCTGTTTAAAATGCATCAGATAAGCTCTGATTTTTAACGGCAAAGAAATGCAAATGTATTATTTTACGCCAAGTACTGAAGTTAAGTCAAAGTAGTCGAGGAAGTTTCCGAGAAGTGAAATATGAACTAACTTGTACCTACTCTTAACAAGATCAACTTGCAAATCTGCCAGTAATGTTTGAATCCAGAGATTCTTCAGACTTCTTCGTCTCTACTTCCGCCGGTAGCGTAAGTACTTGCCAGCTGAGAAGTGTGAACTCAAGCAAGTAAAGAGTATCTTCCTAGAGTAAGTTCAGACAAACACCCATTATCTAGTCCAAGACCCTCGTACTGACAACAAGTACCGACTCGAGTCAGCCCGTCTCTACGCAATCAAATACAGAAGCCCTCTAACTAACACAATTGTCTAGCTCATTACCGGACAGCGCCCTCTCTCTCACCCAATTGGATTAAACAACACTTTACTACACAACTACTTGTACTCAATAAAGTTGCGATATTATTTCAAGAGCTGGGAAAGTATTAAGTTTGTACGAGAAGGTTTACGGAAAAACATCCAGTGGAGGAGTTCCTACAGGAGCATCCTGTCAGTGTAGTTATGTGACGCACCGCACGGCGGCGCGGCGAGAATGTGGCATGAACCGCGCCGGCTCGAACCCGCGACCACAGAGCGGAGCACTCGCGCCGGTGAACGCATTCCACTAACATACACTACACAAGGCACACAACGGTACCTACTCAATTATCGACTTGGTATACGAATATTATAATAAGCTTTGGTGCATGTGACTAAACGGTGCGCTCAAATCAAAACTCATAGAGCTCGTATGACTTACAAATCAGTTTATTTAAAGAGAACATTGAATAGGATTATCAAGTTATTAGTCGTGCGATCAGCCGGACTACAGGCCCTCGTTGTCACAGCGTCCACACCGCAAGCGGGCTATTATCATAACCGCTAACTAATAACTAACCCTTGGTACCAGGAATAGAGTCCAGTTTATCAGAGCAGCTGCAGTCGTGTCGAGGAATAGTGATCAGATGTTATTGACAGTTTATACCGTCCGAAATTATACCGTACGGCAACAGCTACTCGCTCGGAAGACTCTGAACTGATTGGACGCGAATTAGGATAGCGCAAACTAAATACTTCAGACCAGCAACTATCTGCGGCTTTTCAGCTGCGGACTTGGAGTGTAACTTACTCATTCAAAGTGAGCATAGATAGTCACACTCCAGGGAGTCTGTCAGTCTGCAATGAAATCATCTGTCGAGATCTCAGTCAGCGGTAGCTGTCTGCAGAGCGTTGGATTGAAGCACCTACCTAGCGCCGACGTCACTGACACTACACATGCAGCGTGTACTCACCACACCACTGATGAAGTTAAATTGGTTTTGACTACTTTTGACACGAAACATAAGAAAAAGCTAAGATATGTTACGAAAAACAATCACCAACGGAAAACCGGTTTTTTTATATTATGTCCCGTTTGCGTATAACTATACTGTTTGGACACTCTGGAGCTTTGCAGCCAGACGAAGTTTTGGTTGAATGGTCTGTTTGCTGAGGTAGTTTTGGTAAACTACTAAACTGTAGACTGAACTGAGTGTAGACTACTAAATAATTGAGTTACACATTTTCATCAAATAATAGTCGGGCAACTAAGTTACGAATTTGCCATGAATTTATACGAGCTTTTTTGATATTCTGACCGATTGAAATCTATTCAATAGTTCAATAAGTTTACCCTCCGTCTGACGTTATCAACAAGCAATCTAGAACCCAAAATGAAGTGTTCTCGAGTTTCCGAGACAATGGATTAGGATCCGTCTATCTGCCCGAGAGACGGGCGGATGAACTGAAATCAAAGTTTAGACAGCCTGGCTAATGCAGCGGCTCACAGCGGACGCAGAGGACAAGGCGCTAATGGCCGCTCAGCCGTGCCGCTATTGAAGTAAGGAGATACGAGAATTAGATAGCTAATGGCAGATTTCGAAGAATGTGAATAAAGGGGAGCGTTAACACGTTCAGCTCTTTGAGTGTCCTTAGATCGGCTATTTTACCGTAACTTATTATGTCGTAAGGTCAGGTGAAACAGTATATAAATAAAGCCTTGTATCGGACCCGTTGGCTGTAAATAACAGGGTGTCCTAATTGTAAGTCGAGCGCCGTGTGCTCTCTCGCTCCGCCGCGCCGGCCGCAGTGAGCTCGCGCCTCTCTCTCCCACTCCTACCATAGAGCTTCCAAAAATACAAGCAAGTGTCAAGTAAAACACCTACACGGCCACGTGAACCAAGTAGTTAGCCGCATGCCCGCGGAACCGCCTTCGTAATGAACGTAACCGATAGCTCCCTCCAGACAACGCGCGCAGGTAGCTCCGGGATTCTGGTTCAAATCACGTACACGATTTGAATGCCGAAGGAGGGCACGCAACTCAAAGCAAATGAAACCTTTTGCCTTTCAATATTAAATCCAGATTTTATCGAAGGGGCAGATAAAAATACGAATATAAAAGCTAAATCTGGGGATAAAATGAAAGGCGACAGGTCTATTTGTAGCGCCCGCGGGAGCCGCGTTATGATTTAATGCGACGGACGCGTCTGAAACCTTTCACCGGCCGCGTTCAGGTGCCCTCTCGACTGACTCCCTTCACTCTGATGACATTACCATTCGATATTCCCGCTTCGATTAAAAGCAGCCACTTTCAATGATTATTGTAATTTATTTCGCTTTCTCCCACCGCCATGCGCTGCGTCGTCCGGTTGTTCACAAACAAAGGCCTTTGATTCACAAGAGCGTTGAGCTTCACTGTGTTAATTGGGTGATTTTATAAAAATTATATACATTATAATATAATCTATTAAATGATCATTGAGCATGGTATTTGGTAAAACCTTCACCTTTTTCAGCCTATGTGATAACTTGCTTTCGGTTAGGGTTAAAAGGGGTATTACACTACACTTATTCAGGGACCCTAACCCTAACTAAGAGTGGTGTAATAAGAATTATGGTCCCTAAGGGACGGTTTTCGAGTTTGAAGTGTGAAAAAAAATTCTTGATAATGTTTGACAATTCCTTGCTACGTTCGTAATGCTGGGTCGCTGCAGGTCCGCGGCCGGCTCGTCCGTCCGTCTGTTTGTACAGACTGCTTCATTACCGCTAGATTGTACTCCGCTCGCGTTACTGTGTACTTTGCACTTACATAAACAAGGAATTAATTACTGCGCCAGTTTTAACGCAATGTCGGGAAATTGCTTTTAACAACGCAACGAAATGCATGGTTTTTGTCATCAGCGGTGCTTTGCAAAAACAACGCGCAGTCTTGTTTGAAATGCAAATCGGTTTGGATTAAAATGCTTAATCTTTGTTTGTTTGTTAAATTCATGTTCGCTTCGATGTGATGAGCATTCGGAACGGAACAAAGGCCGCCACAAACTTTGTAACTCAATCGTACAACAATACAATCGCATTATCCCTTCTAATGTTCCGAACAATAAGCCATTACAAAGCCTTTTGAATCCTTCAGTAGAAACCACAGTCACTGTAATTTGGACCCTGTTATCTAAAACTTATAATGTAGTTTGGTGTGTGTGGGTACGTGTCGCGTTAACACGTTGGTGGCCGGCGCATTAGCGGCGGGCCCGGGGGATTAGCCCCCGCCCCTCGCCGCGGCCCCTCGTCTCGTGCCTCTCATTACACAACACAACTACACACCACACGCGGTAGACAATCATCTACTTACTTATTCAATCGATCATCACAATGTTCAACGACATGTTTAAAATATTAGAAAAATAGCGACTCTACAAAATCATACTTAGGGAACGTGCCTAAGTGACTAATCGCTTCATAACACACAGTTTAAAGTGAAAAAAAGGAGATTTATCGCAAAACCTACTATACGTAATACTATTGCAATATCGGACCCCATGGATGACGTGCCGACTGTACCGAGACAGCCATTAGTGTCCCGTCGCCGCGGGCCCGCAGTCGCAGCACGCGATACACAAGCAAGAAATATCAAAACTTCGTCATTCCCGCCTCTCTAATCTCGACCTTCACTATTCGCGCACAAAATGTCGCCACAATGCTTTCCACCGTTATTGTGACGTCATCTGACAACTTCGTTGTTGGCGGTAAAACTTCTCTACTTTGTTTTAAAGTTGTACCTTCGTTCAAAGTTTAAAAAGCTTTTTGAAACTCACTGTGGTATTGAAACGTTACACGCCATATTTCTGAAAGATTTATATTTTGCTCGTAGTTGCAAATAAAATTTACAAACTTAGTTCAGGTAAGTACTTACCTAAGTATTTTCTATTTTTTGTAAGTGCGAGACAATTTATTCCTAATCCTTTCACATCCTGTTTGTATCTCGTCAAAGCAAAGTATAATGGCGGAGAGCGTTCGCGTTCCGATTAAATTCCGGCATTATTTAAAGCGGCGCCACTCCGCATAACGCGCGCGTCGCGGCGGCACGGTCTCGAGGGGAAACATTACAATTATTTTTGCGAATTTTTAAATGTCCTCTTTTCTCTCCAGAATTTTAAATTTCGGAACACAATCAATGAAACAATATGAAAGACAGCCCCGTTCGACAACAGCATGCCCTCTTAGTGCTCGGCAAATAGTTCCGCCTCCGTCGGATTTATCCGAAATATATACAGGGTTATAGGTATCTAATGTTTAACCTCTTAAAGGCGACTTGGGTGAATCAAGACTAACAACTTTTGTTCTATGACTTTTGCCAAAACGTAATACATCTCCAGTTATATTTTTTTTTAGTTTTGGCGGGCATTTCTTTCAACCCCCGCTCGCCTCACCGCAACCCCTTTCTTTCCCTACTAGATTATGTATACGACATATAGGTCATGTACCAAACCGACATGTCTCAATCTGCGACGCCTAGATAGAGCTAAGAAGATTAGAACTGGAAATATGCTAAGAATATTTTTTTTTGGATAGGAAAAAAAATCATTGAATTTGAAAAAATCGTAGAACAAAAGTTGTTAGTCTTGATCTACCCAAGTCGCCTTTTCGAGGTTAATCATTAAACACCTATAACCCTGTATATTTCGCTTGACCCGGACGAAATGAAGCGCAGGCGAGCACGCCAGGTAATAGTAGTAGTTCACACATCTAGTTTGGCATCCATACACATTCGTGTATTAATAATGTTTTTGATCGGGATGTGTTGGCTGTGGTCGCAGGCTCGATGGTTGCGGCAGACAGCGAGGAGGCGGCTGGTAATCCGGATAAGACTCCGATATTGGACCCAGCTCAGCCCCCGGGCCCGCCCCCTGAGCTCTGCTGAGCCCCACTAATGAACTAATGATCGCGGACCAAAACTGTTTTCAGGTAACTTTTTCAGTATAGGTACTCGTACATCTCTTATTTGTTAAGGTAGTTGAACTTTTTTGTAATCAAAATCCACTACAATTAAGGAATAAAAATATAACAAAACAGTTATTTTATTTATCAAATACTTATTAGACGGGAGTGAGTATGCCGGATGCGCCTGCGGCCGCGGTGCCGGCGCCGGCACCGCTGCCGCCTCGAGGAGCCTCGGCACGTGAGTGGAGTACACTTAACTACAACCGTTTGGTTATAAAAAGATTATTTTACCTTCAAATGGAAATACCTAGAACAAATATTTGTAGATCGTACAAACATTTGTCCCATATTGAATTGAACCCCTCACCCCCCTCTGCTTTACAGCAGACCTAACGAATTAATGGATCAGTTGAGTTACCTCTACACTGTTTGCAACCGTCTGCAGTTAGGTCGATTGTACATACTAGTCTTAATTTCTTTCTATTAAGTACTTGATTGTAATTTTCGTTGAAGATTTAATAGGACATAGAAGCCACATAATTAATGACACGTCTTCTAGGAGTCGGAGCAACCTTTCCTTTCTTTGTCTGATACAACACAAGTCGGAGCACCGCGTCTACTACTGTTGGTACCTAAAGTCCCGAAAGTTATAAAGTCGTACAGAAACTTTATCCATTAGTACCTACAATGTATCTGTAAAAAGCGAGAGTCGTCCAGCGGGCGCGGCGCACCTAGCACGAGTTCACGTCACGTAGGTATTTCGGGATACGGGGGATAAGTTTCAATCCCACTCGACTTAGCGAACTTATGCTTTAAGCCGGGGATAAGTAATCGTGTGAGCGAAGTTTTATAATCAGGCCCCTTGAGACGAAGCCGATCACAATTTATTTCGGAAACGACGTAAATTAGTATGTGCCGAACTTGGTCGATGTAGACAGAAGCAGCACATCTCTGAGCTCGGGGCTGGGTGATAATATAACATCTTGTGGATGGTAATATACCTAACATTTTTAGCGATTTTTGGAACTCCCGGACCAAACCTGAAGCTAAAAAGCTGAAATTTGGAGGGTTTTTTTATTAGTATAATATTTTTTTCTATTCCTTGATTGTAATTTTCGTTGTTATTAAAGCTATACAGATACCCGATACCAAGGGATTTTTGGAACTTAGTTACCCCCGTAATGGATTCAAAAGGGGGTTTGTACTTTTTGTTTTTTTTTTGTAACTCCATAACCAGTGATCTACTTGAAACTCAGAATACCAAAATTTGGATAAATGTAACTTCGTTCCAATTAGGTATTTTGCAAGGCACTTTACAAAAGTACCTATTTACTAGGTTTTTATTTTATAATTGTACTGAATATATAAAATAAAACAGAATATTTTTTTATATTTTTAAAATTGATCAGTTTGAATTTGTTTTTAATAGTTTTAATTCTTAGGGTTTTTTCTGTTTCCTGTGAGGGAATACCCCACGCTCACTTTTTGTATTTTCTTCGAAAATTATTATAAAACAACATGAAGTATTTAAAATTAAATATATATATGTAGATCAAATATTGGTCATATTTTGTGGTTCAAAATTCCTTAGTACACCCCTATACCCTAAAAGAAATCAACTTTCCAAATTACAAGTCTCTAGGACAAGCAATTGGCTGCGAGTTGTCTGTCCGTCAATCAGTTACTCGGTCGGTATATATAAAACTAAGTCGCTTTCCGCTGTCTGTCTGTATTTAGATCCTGTCTCTCGCATCTCGTAATGGAAGTGAGGTATTAGTGTACACTTAAAACAACTCAAATCATATAAATAGGAAATTCAGTATTCGGATCCGCCTCGGCCGAGCAGTGGCTGTATCGCTTAGGGCGGTAACTCCATTCATTACAGTACCTATGAGTGTTGCACTCGTGTAGGTCCGAGTCGAGCTGCAAGTGCTCGGTATCGACGCGTATAAGGTAGGTAAGGCGACAAAGGTATAAGGTTATTGTTGGCGACATTGTAGCGACGAGTAGTTTTTGTGAGCTTTTCAGAGTTCATCAACCGGATAACAGCAAGGAGCAGGTAATAGCGGCCCCTCGCCGGAGTCGAGCGCTGCAGCCCTCGGCTTGTTTATGTTTATTGTTTGCACGCGGCGACTCACTGTGCCTGCTCGCAGCCCGCCCCGCCCCGCCCCGCCCCGTCGCGCCGCCGCGGCCCGCGACTTGTTGTCTGCGAACTAGACGCTCACGCTTTTAACAGCACCTCGGATAGTTTCTAATGTCATTTTTATTATTTAGCAGTAAGATAGATATTCAGCAGCTTATTTAATCTAAGAAATTAAATGTTTGTTTGATCTGCAAATATGCAGGGTTCTAGGTGTGATCGATTTGTAATAAAAATTATTTATGTTCCTAAATGATTTGTATTAAGTATCTATGTCAATTATCTAGTAGGTACCCGTATCACAAACTCTGGCTAGAGGAGGCTGTGTGAAGTGTCCAGAATTATTTATTTATTTATATGTAAACAATATAGGGGCATATTTATTGTGGTGATCCTTAGCTATTGGAGGATTTTATTAATAATTATTTAAACATAATTAGATCACATAACTCACTAGTATATACAATTATAATAAACTCTTAAAAATCTAAGCCGTCACCAGAAGGCGGAGTACCCAGAATGCCACGTTGAATGGCAATGCTAATTCGTTGACCAAAATAGAAGCCAGCATTCATTCATTCATTCATTCATAGGTATACTATAAAAATTGTCTAACCATAAGTAGTTTTCATTTTATTCCTATCTATTTCTTGCACTGTGTGTGCCACAAATAGTGGAGGCAGCGGGCTGTCCCCCGGGCGTCGTCGGTAGTCCAGGGGGCGCTCGGCCGGGCCTGTCTCGAGAGAACGGTGACATATTTGTGCATGATACCGTAATTAGGGTTCATGTGCCAGTGTACGGCTGCATACGGCTATTAGGTACAGGCTATTATGTATAGGTATATAGGTACTCAACTTATCAGACAATATCTTTGCAGCCTAATTTTCAGTAAGTCTTTAATTCTCATAAGGAAAACCTCCTGTTCCCCAGTCAGGCCGTGCGGGCGCCCGAGGTGGCTGGAGCTTTAAACTCGTTTAAATTGCGCCTCGTCTGTTTGCAAACAGCAATTTAACAAAAACACAGCAAACTCCGATCAGTTCACGAATTGCCGGTAAAGCTGCGCGTCCACCGAGGAGGCGGCCGACTCTAGCGACGCAAACAACACTAACAAAGCTAAGTGATCAACTTCGTCGTTGTTTTCTCTTTGCGCGGATTTTGTGCAACATCACCGTATTTCCGTTAATATTCAAACTTCGGAAGGTTTGCTTATCCGAATATTCTGTTCTTTGATGTTCGAATAAACTTAGTTAAGTAGATTCCATGTGAAAGGCTTACCCGGCGCGCAGGAATGCGGGTACACTACAAGCAGTAGTATGTACCTACACGCCTTTACAACTTCAACATGAAACTTAACTCATAATGTAGGCCAAATCTCGCAAAGTAGAGCACCTCCTTATAATACGCTGGATTCAAATAATAAGCAACTTTTTGTAATCAAGAGAAGATCTATTGTCCGCGCCGGACAACAAACCCTCGAGAGTCCGATGGCTCGCGTTTGTGCTTCGAGTGAGGGAGCATCGGGCGAGTGGGAAGTATCGGGCAGCCGGCAGAGCGCACGCGGGCTCAGGAGGCCTACGGGTGGGCCGAGGCCGCTGGAGCCACGCTCAGAGAGGCCTTCGACAAGAGGGTGTCGTCCAGTGGACTGACGCGGCGCCTCGGGCCCGGGACAGCTGGCTGTCTCTGATGTCGGGCCTCAAGACCCACTCCGGGCACTGCCGGTAACGTATATAACAATAGCACATTTCAACATAAAATCACTTATAAAATGTCTAAGGAACTACAAGAAGGGATAATCGACCGTATTTGGATGCCAAATAATCATAGAGATCCGTATATTTATCTTTTTTGCACTGTGGTCCCTCGATGTCTGAGTGTTATTTGGACAAGAATGCGGTATTGTGTTCCGTGTAGCATATAGTCAGTTTCTGTGTGTGGTGGACGGACATATTGGATTGCGTCCTTTTCATTTGCATGCCTCGGTTCCTATTACCATTCTGTCGTTTCGCAAATTGAATAAACATGGACAAACCTAAGCCTATTGTGTTTCGGATGGTACACAAAAGGTTACGCAACGCATGGTATTTTCAGAACCTTAAAAGGTTAGATAAAGTATTTAACATTTAAAATGTTGAAAAGCAGAAACAGGTCATGTGTACCTGTCGGGACCTAAATCACTTCCGTGGCGCTCACCTTTCTTTTATGGCCTTTTAGTAGACAATGCTCCTATTTGTGCCATTCCGGAAATACTCGCGTCCGAAAGGTCCGGTGACGTCACACATAAATTAGTTTTACGGCCAGCGGGTTCGGTGCCGTACCTCAATACCGACAAGAGCTAGCTACTTTATGTAGAATAGAAATTGACTCACGCAGAAACAATGGGTTTTTCTTACTGACCATGCAACATCTTAAGATTTGTATGTCGTGTAACACACGTGTGCAACAACTACTTGAGTATCGAATAGTAGTGGCTGAGTACCGCACACCACACCGCTTGCTTCAGCGGGTCATTTGAACTCTACATGAAGCTTTAGTGCTCCTCCATTCTATCCAGTCATTACTGGTTTCTAACCGATAAGTGTCGTATTTCATTCTACTGTAGTTACCTTATTGAGTTTCGTTTCTGTTTGTCTGAACTTGATGCTAGAACGCACGACCGCTCCTAGAGAAGATAAAATAACGGTTTCCGAGCGATAAAACGCCGCCAATAGATACATTATGAAGCTTACGGTGCGAGACACCTGCCGATGATTTAGCTTAGCTCTGAATTAACTTTCTCACCCACACTTACTACTACGTATAGTTATGAATTATATTGGTGTCGTTCTTTCTTTAAGGCACCTATTAGGTTCAGGCGTCTCACCTGACGTAACTGTTTGAGTTGAAGATGTATATGTGATGCCCCACCAGAGCCTGCTAGTGCGGCGGCTCGTCGCTGGCCGCGGGAACCTTCGCGCAGACTCCTTTCGGAGCAGCGTTTCTCTTGGTATTTATAGGGAGAGTCATCGTCCAAGTGCACTTTATTTTATACTTTATTATTCCTTCGAATGTTGTTTTAGTTAGTTTTTATATCGGTTCCTGCAAGTAGGGTAAGCCAGTCTTAATCCCTTTCCCAGAAAAATACAGTTTCGTTTCGTTCTTTTTATATTAGAATCGTTTTATCAAACCACAAGCCGGATTTAATGTTTGCTATTGCGTAAATCCAGTAGAGGAGGCTCTAAATTGAGGCGAATTAAATTTGACTTGTCTAAGTGCTTATTTTGTAAGCCTAAAGAAATAAAGATATTGATTATTTGATTATCTACTATTCGCGAAAATAATAACAATAAATAATAACAACAATAAACAATAAACAAATAAAATAATATTAAAATCAATAAACAAATAATAACATCTGAATGTTTGAATACAATGGCCGAAAAGTAAGATTTAAAATCGGAACACGCTGTTTCGTAAAATGAGACGGCAAAATGGAACATTAACGATAAATTTTATGATGAGACTTCACTCAAGATCCTGGTATCGCAAACGAGCAAAAAAACAGGTAAAGGATGACATTTAAAGCAAATGTATTTGTATGAAAGACGAATTAGTCCGTATTTATGAATGGCCCTTGTCTCCGTCGCCTCATAGCGTCTCTCATCTGCACTGTGCCCTTCGTATAAATAACTAATGGGGTCTCGTCCCGCGCCCCCGCCCCCGCCCCGCGCCCCCGCCCCCGCCGCCTTGACCTTGGCTCCGGCAGCTGCTCCGTCTCATCAGCCAGCAGAACACTGTCTCATCATCGTAGGGTCACAAACAAACCTTACCTACTGAAACAGCCAAGTAATAACTCACAGAATCCAATTTCAACATCCAAAATAATAAGTAACTCCGAGACAATTCCCATTGTAAGCCCTCGCTCCGCGGCAGTACCTTTGAAGAAATAAGCCCTTAAATTTAATAACCTTATAATAAGCTTCCGTTACTTATTTACCCCGTAACAAATCTCATTCGGGGGAGACGCGGGCGACCGTAAATAATAAGATAATAGTGAGGGGAGCGAGGACGCGCTCGCGAACCTCCAAGAGGTGACAGTCACGACTGTAGCCAGCGCGCCGCCGACCACACTAGAGTATGTGATCACTTCATTTACGTTCTCTGATATCATTTGTTCATTGATAACATAATTTTATATTCATTCAAAACCACCGTTTTATGAATCAGACAGGGTAGAAGAGTAGATAGTGAGTGACAAACGATGTGTTCGTAACGAGGAGTCTCGGATAGGGTTGCCAACCCCACTCTAAAATAGAGTATTGTACACTATATCGCGCAGGCGTACCTACTCTATAATCTATAACTCTCATAGAGTATGCCAAAGTACTCTTTTTGACTCAATGTTACTCATCTAATAATTACATTTAATACGCTGGTAGGTATCCCTTAATAGTGGAATGAATGGATGAGTGTTAGAATGTTTAGAGAGTATCATTATTATTTTGAAAATAATGAAAAATTGTTGTGCTGCAATAAGTACCTACCTACCTACCTGTTAAAAAAAATATTGCTACATGATACTCTATTTTATAAGGGCGAACTCATTTTTACCTACTTTGAAATCAGATATTACTCAAGTTGTCAACCCTAGTCTCGGAGGCGAGTCATGTCGCGCGGCGCAGCGCTCCGCACGTCTGCGAGACGCGCGCTGTCTCGGAGACACCGGAGACAGCGCGCCGCACGTCTGCGAGACGCGCGCTGTCTCGGAGACACCGGAGACAGCGCGCCACACTCTCAACTGTTGCTGCAGGCTCACACTCTCGCGAGGTGTGGGTTCACTCTTTGATAGGCAACTTTAAGTAAAAAGAAGTTACCTATAAAGAAAACTATTTCAAACTTTTTCCGTTAGTCAAACCGAGATATAAAATAAGTTCCGAAGTCGTCAAACGCGGTAATTAGTCGGTTAAGATTCGACTTGTATCTGTAGTTACTGTAATAGTATTCATAAACAAACATAACCTTCAAAGCCGGCGTTTGAGCCTCCTCTGGAAAGCGATGTGAGTGACCGAGACACGAGTATGGAGCTCCTTGTGTTTGCAGGAGTCAGGGCTAGTTCGCAGGAGTCAGGGCTAGTTCGGAGAGAGCGAAGGCTCGCCGCTAGTCACGACACTGGAGCGGCGGACGCACGCGAGCGGCGCGTGGCGGTCCGAGCGAGACGCGCGCCCCGCGGCCGCCCAGCGAGCACTGCCGCCCGCCCTAGCCGCCCAAACGAGAGCGAAAACTTCCCCTACGGTCTTCCATCCCCCTCCTACTTGTTTGCTTACGTATTTCCGTCACCGGGTGACTTTTCCCAGTGAATGTGTCGGTTTCATTGACGCCTGTCCTGAGAAAGGAGGCGAGCGGTTGCTTCGGTTCAGTGCTGCACTGCACACTAACGAAGAGACCGCGATACATCATCATCATCATCATCAGCCTATATTAGTCCACTGCTGGACATAGGCCTCCCCGCCGCATACATACTCACACGTAAATATTGTAATCTAATATCATTTTGTTTTAAATTGGAAAGTACTCTCAACTACCTTCGAGAATACTTTGGTGCGTGCATCAAAATATTGACGTATTTTTCAAGTCCATACATTTTTTTTTCCATTGGATTTTAAAAAACATTGCAATATGGAAACACTATAGATGCTAGAGACATATAGGATGCATGCAATTAGCTCCCTCGCACACGGAGAGCGTCAGTACGCGGGCTGTCGCTTGCTGTGCCAAGCCGAGAATCAGTTCACAACTCGCTTTCAACAGACTTTTCTGTAGCTGACTGATGTTTGCGCCCGTTCGACTGATCGGTGGTGAAATTTCCACAATAATACAATATAACTAGACCTTTTTAAAAGAAATAGATCTATTTATCTCAATAATCATAAAGAGGACCACTTATAAAACAAAATTGCATGTATATTAATTATTGTTACCTCTTCACGCTGAAACTACTAAACGTATCGTGCTGAAATCTTGTATACAGATACAGAGTTCTAGAAAACCTACTTTGAATATAACATACGCTACTTTTTATCCTATAAATCAACTTCCATGAGATACAAATAAATTACCAGGCTAGGAGCTCGAGTCTCCAACGTTTTTCTTTGATTTATTTATAGGTAAATTTAATTCAAATTGCCATAAGCTTATCTAATTGTAATAGAATTTAAAGTAAACACAAAAAGCTAATAATAGGCATTCACTAATAGAATCATATTAGATAATAGAATCATTGCATGCCAACTTATTAAAGTTAAAAGATTATGATGACCAAACTTAAAAAAACCGTAAATAATAATTAAAGAGTATAACTAGTCATGTGCAAAAGAAGTTGTGAGATTAGATTTATGTTACTTGCTGTATTAAGGTTGACATACTATAAAAAGCAAGATTATTATTTTTTATCGTGTTAGAGATTAGCGTCATGGACATTACCTAATAGAGAGCTAACTGAGAGAAATAAATTGATAACCAGCGCTACACGCGTCTGAGCAAAATCTGAATGGATTCCTTGTGCCTTGCGCCATGCAGAGCGCTACACGTAGACCGCTGTGTTTGAATGCGATACTGCCTATTATGCGTGTTAAAGCTTAAGCATAAGTACCTAGTTTTAGAGAACCCTAGTATCTAGATAAACCTAACATAGGATTTAAGATACTACTAACCAAAAGATGTATTCTTTTGTGTCAATAAATGATATCTATCTATCTATCTATCTATCTTAGTGTTCATTTTTATGTATAAATATAAAGTCTGATCAATTAAAAAAATATATAGGTGTTTCTATCTGTCCACCTGTCAATTATTGGTTGATATAACCACGGTAGAGAATAATACTTCGCTTTTGCTGATAGAATGGTGTGGACTCAATTCATAAAACTATTAACAAGTTCCCCGTAACGTAAGATGCAAAGTGCATACATAAAACAAGTTTACAATAAATGATGCACAGAGACAGGCAGCGTCGAGTTTACAAAGGACTACAAGAAACCGAACCTGACACCATTCGGAGTTAGACAAAAGGAAGAGATGATCGCGACTAACATCTTAGGTACTATCTTATTATTATAATAAATGGGAAAGTCTGAGTGAATTTTTGTTATAGGTTATCTCCGTAAGTATCTACTTAAGTTATTTAGATGAAATTTGGTATGAAGATAGATTAGAACCTAGAATAACATAATATAGGATTGTAAAATTTTGAAAAAGTAACCTCTGAAGGGGTTGTATGGGGTCGTAAAGTTTGTATGGATAATAATTATTCTTTGGTTCGATTCACTCAAAACTCGGTAAAAATAAACTATAATGAGTAAATAATTAAACAGGTATTTTTTTATTATTGCACAAGAATCCCTAGGGGGTAGTAATGCAATAAAATTCTAAAATTTGTATATGAAAAATCTGTTTCGCGGGCGAAGCCGCGGCGCGCATCTTGTGTAAAATGAATAACAAGTGTTCCAATGGGGAAACACTGAACCAGTGGCCGCTTTACAACAAGTTGGTTAGTGCTCGCAGCACGCGCGATCCCTGAGGCAGCTCGGCTGATGGGAATGTGAACGTTGTGGCTTTGGTTCTCTATATGCTCAGACTATAGAACTCTGTAGTCCGAGTACATATAGACAGAAACGATGTTCTCAGGAACCTCGAAACCCTGCAGTCTATTGAAATTACTCAGGCTTTTATTCGTAGCTTATTCAATATATAAATAGGAGTTTATTTATCAAAACTCACCTATGACTACAAAAAATTCACATCAGGAAACTGGCTAAGAGGAAACATATATTTCATGTTACTTCTTAGCCAGTTTCTTAATTATTGTTTTTTTTAAGAAATGAAATACAATAAATAAAATAAATAATGCTGGATAATCCACACAGAATGATCTAGCTTCTAGCTAAGTAGAGCTTTATTTGATTTTAGAGCTTACGCCTTTCCAAAATGGTTTGCCTCTGTCCCGCTCCTATGAACGCTTAATCCTATTCGCATCCTGTTTGACTATTTGATCGTAACGTGCCCTCATAAATGAACGAGACTTGGAACAAATAATTAGGTCCATAAATTCCGGCGGAGTGGAGAAGCTGGTCCGCGAGCGAGTGGCTGCGTGCGTGCGTCGGAGGATTGACGGCGGAGCCACGTGCGCGGTCCGTCTATTGATGCGGCCGGACCGTGCCACCTATTGGTGTCTGTCCACTGCTGGTGGTTTGAATCATTTCAATGAACATCTCGACCAGAGGTGGTAATATTAATGTAGAGTCGTCTTGTTGCGCCGACTGTCCCCACGAGGAGAGACGCATGCGGTTGCAATGCGTCAGAAGGAGCGGCGGGCGGGGCGGGGCGCGCGACGCCATACACTCGGTAATTGGCTTATTATTTGTTTAATTAGTTATATCGGAGCCGCGGTCATGCTCCCTGTAATTAAGGCTACAAGTTCAGCTTACAAACAGTATTAAAACAAAATTAACGACCGCTATTTTCCGCATTAAATTTGCATGCGATAGTTGATTTACGAGCTGGTTGAATTACATTCCAATGAATCTGATAATGTATAAAAGCACTAGATACGCCCCGCGGCTTCGCCCGCGGACCATAGTTTTTTTACACAAATTTGAGAAATTCATTACAAAACCTTAGGAGTTATTTTGTGAAAATATTAAATACGTGTTTAATTATTTATTTCATAGTTTATTTATACCGAGTTTTGAGTAAATCGAACCAAGGAAAAATAATTTTCCATACAAACTTTACCACCCTATTTACCCCCTCAGAGGTTAATTTTTGTAAATGTTATTAGCCCACTGACCTCTATTGTATATATAGAGGTCAGTGTATCAGCCTATGTGTCATGCCAGCTCTCCTCGCGCACCCGCACTGCGCTCTCCTCTCATCTCCATCCCACTCATCTCCATCCCACTCATCTCCATCCCACTCATCTCCTCGGGGGACGTTAGCGATATCAAGACATAGTTTATAACACTTCGCTTCGCTTTTTCTTTTTAAAACATTTCCCTATGTCCCTTTGACTGCTTAAATCTTTAAAACTACGCAACGGATTTTGATGCGGTTTTTTTAATAGATAGAGTGATTCAAGAGGAAGGTTTATACGTATAATGAAACCGTGCGAAGCCGGGGCGGGTCGCTAGTGTTAATATAAAAAGAAAAAGCGATTTATTTGAACCAACAACGTCCAGCCAAAAAGGTGAAGCTAGAAAACCACACAGACACACAGACACCCGATAAGCAGGGATTTTTGAAATTCCACCCCGAAGGGGGTGAAAAGTTTTCAGGTGTTTTTTTAAGCTCTTTAGCAGTAGCACGATTTAATTGAAATTTAGACAGCATACTGAAATATAAAATTAATGACCATACAATTAAAAGTGTTTCAGGATTTTTCTAAAAACTCCTGAAAATAGGGTGAAATCGATTATTGAAGTTTGATATTCGTGATTTGGCTCCGTATTGAAATGTCTGTAACATTTTAATGAACATTACGACCTGAAATGTTCAGTACGTCCTGATATCATAAACATAACTAATTCAACAAGCTTATTTAAGAAATTTTCAAAAAACTTTAAAAATTGGTAAAATGGGATTCGTATAGTCGAAAGCTAGTCTCTACTAAAGGGGCTGTTACTGCCGCGGTCGATGGTCTCTCCGAGAGGTCTCCCACATCCAAAGACTTTTAACATTGTTGAGCACGTACGAGTATATAAGAATCTCAAGTTTTTCAACAATCTCGTGTAATTCAAATTCCCTAATCCTAGTGATAAAAAGTTTGTAACTGCGCTCAAAGGAAATAGAATAAAGTCAGTTCGGTGGCGGCCGACGCCGACAGCGACGGGCGCCTGCGGGCCGACCCCGCTGGAGGTCGCACGACGCCCGACCCATGTAATGGACGACTGACGTGGGTTATCCATTTAAAAGAATAACCACTAAGACTCTAGCATTAGCCCTTTCAATCCCATATTTCGAAAGATATTCTTATCGTTAGAGAGCACGTGTTTACTAGCAGTCAATAGAAGATAATGTATAACGTATGCGTAAAAATATTTAAGAAAATGTCGCATACACTTCTATTTTACGCCAAAAAAACGATTACTTATATTGCATGTAAAAAGTCCTCGCCTCGTTCTCGAAGAGAACAGAGCGAGCACGCGGCGAATGTTCTTATGTTGTTTGGAGTACGCGACTCGCTGCCACGGCGCGGCCGCACTAGGCTGGTACGTGTCATGCAGCGACTGAAGCCGTAAGGACTGCAGTCCTTTAAAGCACACGTACCCGGAAAGAACGAAGCTTTATAAAATAAATTAAACGCCGTACGTACTTATTGTATTTAAGTATTTCACGCGTTTCAAAAAGCCCACACGGAACAATTTGAAAATTAGGTAGTGTTATTTCGTAGAGCCTCTACGGCGTAGCGCCACTACGAAAGCGAAGGCAACCAACGACATTTTTTCGTAGCATAATTTTGTAGCTCCGTAGCACTCTCAGAAAAATTGCAAGTTCTTGCTCACCGCCGTTTACTTCACAATATGTAGTTGAATGTGATTTTCAATCTGTCGGATATTGTCGGCGACTGTTATTGTAGTCGTAAAACAAAACTAAGCATAGGACCTCACAATAATGCTTGAAATTATCTACACATGAATACGATATTAAACTGTAAGCCTCGACAATAAGGGTGTTAGTGAATTCGTCGCAACGATTTAGAGAAGGCCGCCGGTGTGAATAACTGGCCACAGATGCCAGTACGCTAGATGCGCCAAGTTGTTAAATTATTTACGTGAGTCTACTCGTATTCCCCGCAGTGCATCTTTATAAAAACCTAAAGTAGTACATAGTTGTGCGGAACATGTGTTACGTTCCGCACAACTATGTACTACTTTAGACTTTTTTTTTGCTTTGTGGATCACCATGAGTTCACTTATCGCTGTCACTACTAGACTAATGGAGTAAATAACACAGGGGACATGTAGGTACTTTCGTACATCCACGTGTGCACCTAAAGCTACAATCTCTATCGAGAGAAGGTTTCTTCCACTAGTGGACAAAAGATTGAAGCGAAGGGGAAATCAATTATCACTTTATTTCTTATATTATTTTGATAATTATGTAAGTATCTAAAGTTTGAAATTTGACTTGTCTAAGTGCTTATTTTGTAAGCCTAAAGAAATGGAAATATTGATTTACTTGTTTATTGATTGTCTAACTAATAGGTACACTTCACAAATTGAAAAATCTGAGCCTTGTGCTCGAATACGAGGGAGCGTAG
Source organism: Eupithecia centaureata (assembly GCA_944547425.1). Lineage (NCBI taxonomy): Eukaryota > Metazoa > Arthropoda > Insecta > Lepidoptera > Geometridae > Eupithecia > Eupithecia centaureata. The sequence continues at coordinate 241,081 of OX155693.1, read as the reverse complement.
GCACGTGGGTGGGGCCGGGGGCAGCAACATGCACATCGAGACTCCACAGAGTATCGCAGCGGGACGAAAGTAGGGCTCGAATGTAGGAAAGCAGAGCGCTGTCGGGCCGGGGCTCCCTTGTGTGGGGGCACTACTAGGACGCGCCCGCGCCTCCGCGCGACCTTCTTTCAACGCGCCGCGCCTCCCCGACAATCTAGCTAGCCTATTGTTGCCTCTACTTTTAGAGATCTTTGACATAAAAGCAAATATTGCAGAAAATCACAATTAAGATAAGCACAAGTCCATTTGTAGATATCGTCTTAGTGACAAAGTCTCAAGAGGAAATCAAATTAGCAAGAGCAGAGGAATTTAGCTGCTTCGTAGTTATTTGATTCGTGGAGTCGAGCCACTCGGTCAGTGAGGAGTCTCCACTCGCAGTGGCTCGGGCGGGACCGCGCGGCGCCGGCGACCTAGTTCACGCCGCCGGCGACCAATGCCGCTCCGGAATATCTTCAATGGAAAAGGCAAACATTCAGTCAAAATGTAGCTCGTTTCAGAGCCCCGAATGCCGCAGTCGAGTCGAATGCCAGCGAACTGAACGTTATGCGATCTGGAAGTAATGCGAACTGGACGTTATGCGAACTCACTATTAATAGCGAAGTTGACAAGCTCTGAGATCGCAGGTCGCGAGCTGGCGACGACTATTTATTAGCAATACATACCTACGATACCTCGGTACAGGCTGCATCGGCCTCGCGGTGCCGGCGGCTGCCCGGCCCGTCAGCGCGCGCCACGCACCAACACGTACCTATACATAGCTAGCGCTGATATTTCACATTTTGTGCTTCAAGACTCACTTTGCGACTGCACCGTTCATTGTACGACCGGCGACGACGTCTCGTTTAGAACCTCAAAGGGAACTCGTACTATATCGCTCCACCAAATAAAGAATATTCTAGATATAACGCCTCGCCCCGGCGTGCGGAGGCCCCGGGTGGCCGCTCGCCGCTGCCCGTGCCCTCTCCGTCGGGAGTGCACGGAGCGCGAGTGTCGAGGTTATTCCCGCGACCATTGAAACCGCTCACACATTCCATTGTTGCGCAAAATCATTACGAATTCCTGGCTAGGTTTGTGATATTTCCCATTGTTTTCAAGAAACATGCTCCGTTTTATGAGCTAAATGAAATGTATCAGTGCAGGTTCGCGGACAAAGCGAAAATAAAATGAAAATACTATTTTGATATTCGAGACTGTTACATATATTTGGTGCAAGCAGAGTAATTGAAACTGCAAGTCGCATTGCGGGTTTTAAATATTTTGGAGCGGTTCGTATAATAGTCGTGCGAGAGTAGAGGGTGTTTTGTAAGCAAGCAATAAGAAAGGTTTGGCGTTATCAGTATTAAGTTATCAAGTACCTTAGCGATGTGTGAATACCTAGTCCAACATTATTTATTCAGCGGAACAAATCCTAATAGAATATTGCTTCTCGTTTACTAGATAGTGGATCGTACGAGGTTCTTTGAATATTTTTTATAATAATTATTAGTAGTTCAGTGGATTTTATATTCCCCATTGTCTCAGTAGATAGTGATAATGTCCAAAGTTCCGGATGAATGTATCACGTTTCCGTACTGCACTAATGTCGAGTCCGGTGAGGTGTAGTAAGTATGTAACTAGTAACTATGTCATAAGTTATATGGTTCAGTAATAAATGATCAGCAGTCAGATGCAGTCTAATTCGATACCGCAAGCCAGACTTCCCTTCCCTGGGTTGAGAGAAGCAGTCCGCCGGAGACTCGCTGTATCGCCGCACGAGGCCGCCGCGGCGCCGCAGGGTGCATGGGACGGCGCGGTGGAGCTACAGCCCTGAGACTGCTCTGTCAAGACAGTATACTGAGCAGTCACATCGGACCCTACATATAGTTTTCTTGTAATAAAGTTATTGTATCTGTTATCTCACGCGGTCTCTCGCCTCTCACTACATACTCACCTACGAAAACAAACATACGGACAAGTTTGCGTCTGCCTCATTGTTGACTAGGTCCGGAGCGCGGCTTGCGTCACACCGCCTCGAGCGCACCGCATGCCGTCATCAGCGCACTACCTTATGTTAGGTTCACTCCACTCGAAGCGATAGATTGTGAATGAAACAAGCGTTAGTATCCCACACGTTTATTGCAAAGACACAATGTTAGAAGCATGTTAGTAAAGCTACACATCCCAGACTTCACGAGTTAGCCACCACTGTACAAACATTTTATTGTTTCAGATAATTAGTGTCGAGTTAACGTCAAGATGAATGAGTCACTCCGTTGTCTACTAACGTAGGCTACTAGAATCTTTGGTTTCATCTAAACAATAACAGCTCAGACCGAGCGCCGAGGCTGTCGGAGTGAGCGAGTGACAGTCAAACATCTGGACGTTGACTCGTGCGCGTTAGAGGAGGCAGCGCCCCCCACCCCGCCACCGGACGCGGATAGAAGAGGCTCAAGTGATCTCCTCCCGCCGCTGTCTGCACTCACCGCTGCGCTGGCTGTCCGCGGAGCTCTTGCGGGAGGACGGCGGGGACCGAGCGGCGCCCGAGCTCTCCCGAAAGTCCTCGACGTGGGCCGAGCCCTCCCGAACGTCCTCAGCGCGGGCTGGGGACTCTTGAACGTCATCGGCGCGGGCCGGGGACTCCCGAACTTCTTCGGCACGGGCCGGAGACTCCCGAACTTCCTCAGCACGGGCCGGAGACTCCCGAACTTCCTCGGCACGGGCCGGAGACTCCCGAACTTCCTCGGCACGGGCCGGAGACTCCCGAACTTCCTCGGCACGGGCCGGAGACTCCCGAACTTCTTCGGCACGGGCCGGAGACTCCCGAACGACGTCATCGCGAGGCGAACCTTCGCGACCGTCCTCGGCACGGGCCGGCGCCCCCCCGCCGCTCCCCGCGCGCACGTCCTCCCGCAGGCGCGCCCAGTCCTCCTTGAGCCGCAGCGCGCGGTCCCGCAGCGGCGCGGCCACGCTCTGCCGCTGCGCCGCGCACTCGCGCTCCATGTTGTTGTAGTTCTCGAGCAGCTCGCCGAGCTCGCAGGCGCGCTCCGCGACCGCCTCCTGCGCACACACACCCGTCACTCGCGGCCGCGCCACTCCGGCACAGTGTCCGCACAGAGCTGCACTGACCTGCAGTAGCGCACTCGCCCGCGCGCGCCGCGTGGCCGGCAGCGCGGCGGCGGCCCGCGCGTCCTCCCGCGCGCGCGCCAGCCAGCCGGCCGCTCGCTCGAGCCGCGCGCTGTACTTGCCCAGCGCGCTCCGCTTGCCCGCCACCAGTGCGCCCTGCGCCTCCAGCTCCGCCTCCGCCTGCGCACACACACGTCTCCCTCAGCCGCCGCCCGACCGACCACTACTCGCACACGCGACTATCATTACGATGACGCGATGACGCAAAATAAGTTGAAAAAATTATGAAGACGGGCGCTACGGCGCTCATAGGGGAGGCCTATGTCCAGCGGTGGATCGATATAGGCTGATGATGATATAAAATAAGTAAGACGAATCGATAAACTAACCGATAAGCCTTCACGACTGAATGGAAATTAGATACGCTATGCAATACATGCAATATAATATTTAGTTACCTATTTAGATGAGAAAAAGAAAGATGAAGTAAAGTTCGAATTAAGCTTATGAGATTACTTACTTAATTATAAAATAAGAGTTGTAATTTTGTCACGTTTTCCCGCTCAGCCAGGCTAGCAAATTGAGAAAACGGGAAACCGTGATAAGTTACTCCTATCTCGCTAACAGGGAATTAACGCTAATAAATAAAAAGAGAAAAGTTACATTTATATACCTTATATTTTGAAATAAACTTAATATTTAGATTATCAACTAACAAATTCTTCAATACCCTGTAATCTACGAATTACCCTGTAATTTACGAGTTACCTTGTAACTTCAATCACCTTAACTAAATATTCAAAATTATTACTTATGTCACCGACCGCTCAATGGCTTTCTCAGTTCTGTTCTTTTGATTAAAGTTTCTTACTCCTCAATAATTAAATCGTTAATAATAAATACTAGAATTCAACGGGGAAAACCACTGGACGAAAGATGCATTACAAAAGGTACTGAAAATAGGTAAAGTTAAATTTACTTAGATTAAAATGTCTGACGGTGGCGTTTAGGCTAGAGTTTTGCAGAGAATTGCTGTAGCTTAGTTTACTAGTCAGTTATCTAGAATGTAGTTGCCGTTATCGACAAAGATATAAACAAGTTATATGTGTATAAAATTGTAACCCTAACTAGTTGCCAACCTATTCGCCTAATCCTTCCGTATAATTCCCTAAACCGTAACTTCCCTAACACGATATTGTGAAACTTCCGATTTATAGACTCAAAAGACACAAAAGAAATATGACCGACCAATACAAACACACCCTAGGATTCTGGAAAAAGGAAAGGGGGGAACCGACCCCCGAACAACTAGAAAGAACACACCTTGTTCTAGAAAGACGTGTCGCCGCGCCGTACTCAACGGTCGCCGAACACGTTCGCCCCTCGAGTCCTGGAATCGCTCCTGTCGCTCGGTGCTCCCGAACCCGGCGCTCGCTCTTCGACCGGGGTGGACTCCTCTCACACAGCTCGCCCTGCTTGAGAGTTGGCCTCGCCGTCTATCGGCGCTCGAGTTCCTGGGATTTTTATCCCCTTTGGAATCCTGAAATTCCCCGAAAAGAAATCCCATTAGTTCATTATATCCTGGCGGTGTTCCCGAATTGGAACTTGCCGTGAAACCCCCCTTCCACCGAGAAAAACCCTCTTTCTATCGCTTGGTACCTGAATTTTATATTCCCGTCGCTTATTTTGGATTTGGGGGTCCCGCGCTGGCAGCCAAACGTTCCAGGATCACCGATGCTCGTCACTCCTTGAATCCCTCGCCTTCCCGCTATTTTGCAAAAGATCGTGTCGATTCGCTGTTATTCGTACGGCAGAGATTCTTCGGGATAGGCGGCTCCAAAACGGCAGCGACGGCAGGGATCACGCAGCACTGATTCGACAAACTACTGACTCCACACAGGCAAAGTTACCCCTCGCAATAATTTTTCCAGAATGCCAGGATCTTCGGGCGTGGCCCTATTTATACTAAATTTCAAAAGAATGTTCTAGAAACAACGTCTCCTTTCGTTCCGCTACTCGACGCTAGGGCGACCTTAAACCCGAGGCAGGGTGTTCTATTTTTTTCTCTGAGGTGACCATTTATTCGTCTGACCTCAAGTCAACTAACCAACGATAAAATCCTTTCCCGAGTTTAATTCCCGATCCCGAATTTAGTGATCATATTTTTTCTATAAAGAAATTATACGTTCTTTTTCTTTTTATAAATGCTAAAATAATAACGTATTTTGGCTCCCTCTCCAAATCAATACCAATAAAAAACCGTTTCTTATCCCTTTCGATCCTGTTGAAAATCCTAAGACTCAAAAATCACTTTGCAATTCTTCTTGACCCTGACCTGTCCTTCACGAATTTATTAGTGCACTTGCTGCATCATCCTGTACAAGTTAGCCGCTAGTGGTATCTCCAGTTACTAATAGATGGCGCGGTAACGGGTCTGTGATACCTAAAATTCTCCTGCGACGTGACGAGTGCCTCCTTACTTCTTCTTTCGTAAGGATGCAGGATTCTTGCGTGTCTTCCCTTTCCAACAGACAGAATTAATTTTCTAACTGCGCTTTCGCTAAACAACTCAACGCCCGTCATTTTTATACACCACTCGACGACAGATGGCGCTGACCTTATTCTGAACTTGAAATTATGGTTCCAGCACGTTATTGATTTGTGTATCTATGCATCGGTAGATGGCCCTAAACGTCACCAAATAGATTTACTTGTTACAATTTATGTGAGTTAGATAAAGAAGATTAGAATAGAATTGTTATTATACTTAGGAAGGTGTTATATATAATAATAAAAGTGTATGATAGGGTTATAATAAGTACCTGTTGGAGCTGGTGTTGCAGCGCGTCGTGCGCGCGCCGCGCCGCCGCCGCCTCCGCGCGCCGCGCCTGCGGACAACGCACACTGTACACTGCGCACTCGCACACTCGTGCACTGCACACTGCGCACGTCTCTGACCCAACCACGCGTTCTGATGTCGCCGGCTCGTAACCAGCTCTATTGTATCATGTAGAGACCACACTAGAGATCGACTACAGAACAAATTGGATAGGTAAGTGTTTAAGTATTTTCGATATGCAGGCCGCCCCGTCACGTAGCTACGTGCGGAGGGGAGCCCCCGGCCCGCGGAGCCCCCGCGTCGCGCCGCTCTCTCGTCTCGAGGGAAGCATTACAAGTACCATCTTATTGAGATTCACTTTATTCTGGCTGCGAACCGTCTTCGCTGTCAAAGTAAAGTAACAACTTCACGAGACATGGCGCAAAGCTTCCCTCGGCCGATCGTTTATTGACCGAGGCGCGCAAGCACGCCCCTTCCTCGCGACTCGCAGTGCATGCGAGCAAGTACCGTGCGTGTCTGCCTTCTAGAGGATCATTATAATGCAGTAACAATGATACACGTCAACGAGTCACTACAGCGGGCTGCAGCGGACGTGTCCCGCGAGGCGCCTCGGCCGGCGCGCGCGCGCAGGCAGACCGACTCCAACTAACGAGACGCGCACCACACACTTCTCGCGACACTCCACTCACCCGTCGAGACAATCTCGACTCTACGCGGACGTGTTAAGGCCACACGCGGACTAGTTTGGAAGACGTTTCGGAAGTGGGGTGCGAACAAGCGATAGGACAAAAATATTTTCATTTCATAGTCAGAAATAGATGCGAGTCGGTCGCATGTGGCATCGGGCCGCCGGCCGAGAGCGAGTCGGTCCGTCCGTACGGACAGGAACACTCTTCAGATGTGAATGAGAAACATCCGAAACATTTCAACATAACATCGCTAGCGGACCGCCCGAGACATTTCTCTACAAAGAGTGAAACTATTCGTCCGACAGGAGCCGCGTACTTTCGACTGCGTTAGTAAGAAATCTCCAAAAATTGCATACAAATACGAACGAGTGTCCATTGGAAAACAAAGGCGAAAAAAATGACAACAGTTAGAACGAGTAGCGCCCGGGGCGGACACGCCGGGGGGTCGAATAAATGTCCTCGGCGCATGTTCTCAACACCCGGTTATGTAGTGCTTGTTTATAATCAAGTTGAAGCGATGCGCCGCCACTAGGACACAGTGCACCGGGCATAAAGCAATGTCTTGTACCACGGCTGGCGGCGTCGCATCCCGAGCGCAACGACCCATTCTAGAATAACTCACGAGCGAACGTACTAGACTCCAGACCAGAGCGCGAGGTTTTGAACAAACCAAAGACAGCTTCATTTATGCACGAATTTCACTTTTAACTTTTTTATGAGAAAATATATAGAAAATGACAGTTTCGGTTTAATTTTTTTCCTTCTGAACAGAGGTTAGTTCCAATTTCAAAGATCTCACCGTTCGAATCTTTTGGTAATAATTTCTCACATTAACCATTCAATTTCGATCTCATTGTTCCAAAGAAAGAGATTGTGAGCACTTGGAAATTTTGTTCGATACGTTTGAATATTTATTTATTTATTTATTTGGGAAACAAAAAGCTTATATTTAAGTAACAATAGGTCCGTGCGCTAGAACAAATTAAGCTAGGACAGTTTCCACTCATAGTAAAATTAAGTAACTGAACTAAAACTAACTAAAAATAAATTATTTATACAAATATAATACTAATCACGAAACTTTGATTTATACAAATATAATACAAATATAATCATGAAACTTTAATGAATAGAGCGTACATAATACTACCTGTACCCAAAATTTAAAATCGAAAAGGATACACTAACAAATAACTACTTAAAAATAAAATTAAAAAAACCAAATTACAATACACTTCGTCTTATTTGCCCGATAATAATCCTGAAGATTAACAACTAAGAGGTTGGAAAATAGGATGGATAAATAATTAATTAAACTAATTAAACTTACCATGCATAAAGATAATATATAAATAAATGAATAAATGGGGCCTCATTGGAAGAAGTTTATGTTAATTAATTTCTTAAAAGCATTACATCTCATGTTGAAAAGGTCTACACTTTTTGAATATTTGGTGTTAAATGCTTGCATGGTCCGCAGTAGGTACGAGTTCCTCCGGTAATTTGTGGCGCAGTTCGGAATGTGTAATTTAAGGTGGTTGCGTCTAGAAGTTCGGCTCGACGGAACAGTCAGTCCTATCCCGGATAAGAGCGTGGGTGAGTCAACTAAATTCAGCACAATATTTAGCAGAAGTGATAGGTCAGCAGCTTCTCTTCTCAACTCAAGCGGTAGCAAGTGATGATGTTTGCAACTATCTATATGGTTAAACCTTCCCCTTTTTACTTTTGAAAACGGGATGGCTTGACTTCGTCCCTAGCTATCTTAGCTATAGAGTCCCTAGCTATAGAGGTTAGGGTCGCATGACGTATACAGTCCATGTTTCGAGGATGTAGTGTGAAAGTATTTATAGCGCGTCGTCCAGAAATAGCCGCGGGCGAGGCGCGCCGCAGGACGAGCTCCGGCGGGCCGGCGCGCGTCGCGTTATCCTTCATGTTTACTTATTTTATTATACAATATTTGTTTAATGTTATTTCCCTTTCGGTTTACGGTAGCTTTAATGAATTTTGATGAGCGCGCTGCAGGTTTACAGGCAAGTGCGTTTGTGGCGACGTGTGTACGACCTCTGTTCTAGAATACAGTGGTAACAAATAGGTTGTCGGTAAAGTTGTGAGTTATCCGGCGGAGGGCCTTCTGCTTACTCCCCGTTATGGCGTGTCGCCAAAACGGGGAGTAGGTACTAAAGACTTCCGCAAACTGCAGTCGTGTCGCGTCTTCAAGTTCGTGTGCACGCCCCTCGTGTCGGGCGCATGTGAACTAATGCAGCGCTGTTTACGATCATAGCGTCGTACGAATAGAGTTTAAATCACTTCACACATAGAAGATCGTACAGAAACGCACCGCATTACAGCGGTGTGTCGCATGAGATGTGTGCTTAGCGCGCTCGGGAGCGGCCGGGGTCGGGGCGTGCGGCGGGCTCTCGGGGGCGCCGTGCACTCTACCCGCGAGGACTTAAGGTCGGGATCGGGTCGGCGCGACCTGGCGCGGAGCCGGCGCCGAGGGGCGCTCGGCCCGCCGGCTCCCGGCAGAGCGCAGCCCGTGCCCGCCTCCGAGTCGGCCCGCTCGCTCGCTTACGAACCTCCTTACGACGCTGCTCTGATTATATTCACACTTATTAAAATTATTTAGTGAGTTTGTGTCGTGTTTGGACTGCGTTGCGGGTTATCGTTCGAGGGATCGAGGGTGGATCGCTTAGGAGTGTGGCAGTTGAAAAAAGTTACGTGACTAAAAGTCATCGGTGTTTAAATACAGCGGCCGTCGGGCGAGCCGTTCGTTTGGACTTCAAATAAAGACTAGAGAAGAGCCGCGAGGGAGTTGCGGTCAGTGTGTGAGAGGGGGGGGCTGTGCGTTACCTCGAGGAGCGTGGCGCGGAGGGCGAGGCTGGTCTCGTCGCTGGGGTTGGGCGGCGCGGCGGCGAGCAGCGCGCGCGCGGCCCGCAGCGCGGCGAGCGCGCGCGCCAGGCGCAGCCAGCGCGTCGCCAGCGCGTCCAGCTGCTCCTGCACGTCGCGCGCCAGCCCCGCGCCGCACGCGCCCACCACCGCGCGCGTGTGCGCCCGCGCCGCCGCCAGCACGCCGCGCTGCAAGCCCATCTCCCGCTCCACCTCCTCCGGCCCCGCCTCCTCCTCCCGCAGCCGCCGCTCCGCGCCCTCCACCCACTCCCCGCACCCCTCCAGCTCCGCGTACAGCTGCGCCCACACGCCCTGGCACGACATCCATCTGCGGGAGGACAACGCTCACACTTACTGTACTGCCTTTTATTTTATATCACACTAGAACCGTTACAATGCAAAAGAAAAACCATATATCCCACATTATATAGGTAATCCATAGCTATAAATAAAATAACGGTAGTATCCCACTTCGTTCCATCACCAGGCTATAAGCGCTTCGCGGAACACCGACGGTATAGATTCATTGAAATGGTTACAGTTCCCCAATGAAATGGTTAAGTCTAGGATTAAAAATGTCTAGTTGAATATTTGTAATACAAATTTGTAATGGAGAGCTCATTGTACTGACGTGCCATGCTAGGGAGAGGATCGTAGCAGGAGATATTATTATTGTAATTGCGTAACGCAAAAAGATGTCTTTTATTAGAGCTTGGGGCAGTACATGAAGCGTTTGCAAAGCGTACAAGCGTCTGCGCGGTGGAGTGCGGGCGTACCTGTCGTGCCTGGCGCGGTAGTCGGCCCGCAGGCGCGCCGCCTCCGCGCGCAGCCCGTCCCGCGCGCGCCGCGCCCGCGCCGGCGCCGCGCGCCGCGCGCTCAGCCGCTCCCACTCGCGCTCCGCCTCCGCCTCCTGCGGCTCCAGCGAGGAGATCGTGCTCTTCACGCGCTGCGGAACATACACAGGTCTCTGCACCGACCGACTAGCGAACAGCATCGCTCATCACGATCGTCCGAACACTTCAAAGGACGTCGTCCGTAACGTAACCGCCAAAAAGTGTCAAAACTGGAGGTGCCTTCACATGAAGGGAGCGAGAGGCGCGTGTACCTGCAAGGCGTCCTCCTGCAGCGGGAAGTCCTCGTAGTCCCGTGCGCCGAGCGGGTGCGCGCGCAGCAGGGCCCGCGCGCGCGCCGCGTCCGCCCGCACGCCGCGCGCGCGCTCCTCCCACGCGCCCCACGCCTCGCGCTCCGCCTGCAACGCGCACACTCCGCTGTCGTTCAGTGCCTCTCCCGCGAGCGCTCTCCTCGACCACTCCGCTCCTACCTGCTCCCCCTTGTCTTGCGCGGGCGGGTCGGCGCGGCGCGCGCGGGCGCGCAGCACGTCGTGCACGGCGCGCTCGGGCAGCGCCACGTGCGCCGCCTTCAGCTCGCGGCACAGCTCCTGCAGCCGCTCTACGCGCGCCTCCTCCTCCTCCTCCTCCTGCCCCTCCTCCCGCAGCGCCTCCACGAGCGCGCCCAGCTCCGCCAGCTGGTCCTCGGCCTGCAGCGCGCGCGCCCGCCCCAACTCCACCTGCCGCGACACCAAACATTTATTCCTTACACTCATTATTATCAATAACGATGGACTTGTCTTACTTATTAGATGATGGTTATCATGCAACGAATATTAGTAAGATTTTCAATATTGCAGTCGCCAAAATCGATGCGAAATTTTATTTTATTTATTTATATATCATAGTTATTCATACATCATCATAATTAATATTTTATGACCTGTTGAACCCCAACAAAACACAGGCCTCCCAAATAAGTAACAAAACCTTTAGGATGAAAGAAAGTCACAAATACTCGTAAAAGCTGGTCGAAGTCACACAGACCAATTCAAAGAAATATGAGTAATATGACGCCCCGAGAACAATAGAAAGGAAGATGGTAGGTACTGCACCGAGGCACCGAATGAAACCTTCGGGTCGGGGAGCAAAGCAAAGTGACCGACGTTGTGAAGCGGATAAAGAGTGCGCGTAGCGGGCGGCAGTAGTGAAACAGTGGTCGTGGAGTACCTCGGACATGACTTGCGCCCACTTGTTGCGCAGGCGGTCCTGGTGGCGCGCCAGCAGGAACTCGGCCAGCAGCGGCTCGTGCGCGTGCGCCGCGTACACCAGCGAGTCGCCGCGGGACATGAGCGCCGCCGCGCCCGGCGCCGCGCCGCCCGTCTGGCTCTTCAGCACCTGCGGCGAGAGGCGGTCAGTCGGGGCGCGAGCGCAACGCGAGCCGGACCGGGGAGTGAACGAGTACCTCCAGCCGCTTGGCGGGGTCGCGCTCCACGGCCACGCCCTGCAGCGTCAGCAGCACCACGTCGAGGCGGCGCAGCATGCCGCTCGCCGCGCCGCACCACTCCGCCAGCTCGGCCGCCGTCTCCGCGCTCAGGCCGGCGCACAGCGACGCGTCCTGCGGACACCGCACGTCGCATCACGTCCCCGCCTGACCCGACTGCGCACTCGAGTGTCGCTCACTGACCGGCTGCACCTCCTCCTCCTCCTCCGCGTGGCGGAGTCCCTCCTCGCCGGGGCGCCGCTCCTCGCCGGCGGCCGGCTTGGGCGACATGGCGACGACGTGCGCGCGCGTCTCGGCCTTGATGGGCGTGGACGAGCAGAGCGGCGGCGGCGGCGAGCCCGAGGAGGCGCGGATCTGGGGGGCACACGGTCTGAGCGCGCACGCACCGCCGCCTCGCGGCATGCGCGGCCGGCGGCGGAACGATTGTCGCGTGGTGTCCGGGGCAGGTGGAACCGGAGGGCAATTGCTTGGCTATACTTTTAACCCTGAACATTTCTTGTAATTTATATTTTAGAATTAGACTGAGATGCTGAAGGAGAGACGAGCCAATACTTTTCTGACGAGTCTAGTCCAGCGCGGGAGAGCGAACACCGCGCCGAGGCCTTCCCGACCGCGTGTCTCGGTACACTACGGTTTTCTATTTCAATCTCTAGCTTCTATAGTTCAGAAACAAGAACAAGAAAGTACAAAATGTTTGATAATTAGTTTTGCAGGCCAATGTCGTTCAAATCAAAAGTTATTGCCGTAAATCATGTACCTACATGGTTCAAGATATTTATTTCTCAAAAAAAATTACTATTCACTTACAGAGATATATGTACTTAAAATTAAGGTAATATTAGTGAGCTTTAAAAAAATGAAAATAAACAATTAAATAAATAATTATCACATTAATATATAATGTAGGGTTTTACCTAAGTACAGTACCAAGTACAGTATATTGCAGTGTATTTACACTAGATGCAGCCAGCGGCTTCGCTCGCGAACCAGTTATTTTTCATACAAATTTCAGAAATTGATTGCACACTCCATAAGGGTTATTATGTATAAATAAAAAATACATGTTTAATTATTCACTCGATAGTTTATTTACACCGAGTTTTGAGAAAATCGAACCAAGGAATACTAATTTTTTCATACACGATATACAATGTGATTTGTCGAACCTTGATCAAACAAAATGTGCGGATACATGACACATATTTATAGATAAAAATCGGGATAAAAAAATTATATGTTATTTATCTCAAAAACAAAGCAGTTTTAATATTTTTTTAAATGAAGACTACTTCATCTGGTTTTTTCTTCGTTTCTTTTTAAGTTACTGGTGTATTTTATTCAAAGTAGTCTCATTTGAAAGCTAGATAGTTTACCTAGCTAATAAAACAAATAAGAAATACAAATTCGGTACATAAAGAAAAATAATATTTTTTTAGAATTTAGTCAAAAAAAAACGATTTTTATTTTATTTTTCCTCTGTAACTTTAAAACTGGGTTATTAAGGTGTACTTTTTTGCATGTTATATTAAATTTCATAATTTATTCTACAAATCCTCCAAAAACTGGGGGTCTAACTCTTTCCGTTGTCATGTTTTTCATCATTTAAAATAGGTTCTTTTTGTAAAGAACAAAGATCAACAGGAATCTCAACGGATTTAATCTTAATGTATCTTTTTGAGTTAATGGTGTATTTTATTCAAAGAAGTCTCATTTGAAAGCTAGATAGTTTCACCGGATCCAGAAAAATTTTGAAAGTGGTCTATGAAACAAAACAATTTGGGAACCTCTGTTCTAAACTACCTTCTTTACATAAATTAAACTTAAGTAGGTACTTACCGAAATTACTTAATAACAAACATTCACACAGACTTTCCCATTTATTATAATAGTAAGGTTGTAAGATTTACAGCGGTAATTTTGTAAAACACATACTGTAAACCAAAATCTAGTTGGGGTAGTTTTATTGCGTGGCTGTGGCCGAGGCGGCCCGCGAGGGCTGGCTCTTGCTTTGTATAGATTGAGAAGAGAAGCGGTTCCAGGATCAATCCCTGTGGTGCTGTCGTGTGCACAAATCATTTCCTGAGAATCTATCTGGTAACCACCCATTTTTACAAATTGGCGTCTGTGATGTAATTAAGATCGAAAAACTTCAGCTCCAGAGCGGGTTCATTTATACCTTCATTTTTTTTTTATATTTTTTTTATATGTAGTTTATGCAAAAATCACTTATTTTATTCAAAAAGCTTAACTAAAACCGTGATTCGGTTTGTCTGAAAGCCTCTTAGACCAGTGTTCACCAAATGACAGTCGGACAGTTATCATCACTTATAAGCTTCATTGATTTAGCTATTAATAAAATATTATTTACTTTAGTAATAATTTGAGTCCGACTGAACTCCGGAGAACACTGACCCTAGTCTCTATTTGATACTTGGTGAGTAGATAGCTAGGTACCTACTTTACAGAATTATTTGTGAAGGTCCTTGCTAGCAATTTTACTTCAAGTAAAAAAAAAAATTAAGAGTATGGGGTGTCTCACGTTTTGTATTTGTATTTGTAGACCAGATCAGAAGTAACTACTACTAGAATCAGACTAATAAAGAAACGGGACGAGATGAACTTGCTACTGCCGGAGATAAGGTTTAAAATAAGTGCACGCTTCGAGGAAAGCTTACATGAACGAATAGATGAGTCGGCCGTATGCGTAGTAAAATGATATTGGTAGGTGCGTCGGTAGAGGTGGAACGGTGCGCTTTACCTGCGGCGGGTCCTCCGGCTCCGAGTAGATGAGGTGGTCGGCGTCTGTGGCGGAGGGCTCGGGCAGCGCGGCCGCCTCGCCCGCCGGCGCCTCGCCCGCGGCCGCCTCGCCCGCCGGCGCCTCGCCCGCGGCCGCCTCGCCCGCCGGCGCCTCGCCCGCGGCCGCCTCGCCCGCCGGCGCCTCGCCCGCGGCCGCCTCGCCCGCCGGCGCCTCGCCCGCGGTCGCCTCGCCCGCGGGCGCCTCGCCCGCCGGCTTCTCGTCCAGGATCAGGTACTCGCCGCGCCCCCCGCGCCGCCGCAGCACGCCGCGCGTGGGCTCGCGCCGCGCCTCCAGCGTGCGCACCTCCACCACGAACGTGCGCGGCTCCGGCCCCGCCTCCGGGCTCACCGACGACGAGGAGATCTCTCGCTGCGTGACGGCCACCGCGTGGCCCTCCTCGGGTGCCTGCACCTGCGGCGGCGGGCCCGGCGCGGGACTCAGCTTGTCCTCGGATATCAATGTGAAGAGCGCGCTGTCCTGCGCCAGGTTGAAGGTGCTGCCGTCCTCGGCGGGGGGGTCGGGCGCGGGGCGCGGGGGCCGCTCCAGCGAGGAGCCTCGGCTCCGCGCGCCCCCCTCCTTGAGCTCGCGGCGGATGGGCGCGGGGCTCCGCAGCGCGAGCGGTATCTTCGACTTCTTGAGGTCGGGCTTGTCGCCGAGCGCGCCGTCCACGGGGCTCTCGAGCCGTCGCTTGATCGTGTCCGTGAGGCTCTCGTACTCGGCCGCCTCGGGGGGCTCCGCCGGGGCGGGGGCGGCGCCCTGCAACAGACCGCGCTGTGGTCTTCGCCCCGAGTGCCGTCGCTATGTTAATGCCGACGCCGCCGGATGGTAAGCATGATCCCGTCGCTCCGAGCTCCATCGATGAGTTGTGATTCAAAGCCACCACACACACACACAAACACACCGACACCATATTTACATTGTGGTATTTACAAGGTGCACTTCGAAACCCGATGTAAATTATCTTCGTTTCGATGACATGAGAAAAGAATATGACGTAAAGTTTGTGAGTAATTTAGTTTGAAAGTTTGTGAGTAATTTAGTTTGTTAACGTGGACACCGGGGGAAGGACGCGATGCGGACTCACCGCAGGAGCAACGAGCCACCGCGCGGAGCCCGGACGGGCCCCGCGCCGAGCGCTCGCTGGCAGCCCGTGACCGCTCTATGTGATGCCAACTGATGGGATTGCCCAATTGTAACCTCGAAAAGCTCATTCTAATATTTCGCGTAAAGGAGAATGAATTTTGTGTGGTGTTATGAACTATTTTACAGAGACGTTTTAATGCGTGAAATCGGAGAGCAGACCCGAATGAATCGAGAAGCAGAGTGTGTCGAGGCGGGGTGGGGGGTGGTGAGGGGTGCTCGACTCACCGTGATCCTGTCGAGCAGGGCGCGGTCTACGGGCGCGGTGTCGCTCGGCTCGTGGGGCGGGCGCGGGGGCGCGGGCTCGGGGCGCAGCAGGCGCTCCCAGCGCGCGTGGAGCGCGGCGGCGCGGCGGCGCAGCGGCTCCAGGCGCTCGGGCGGCGCCAGCGCCTCGAGCCGCGTCAGGTTGGCGCGCAGGTTGTCGCGCAGAGGCCGCATGCGCGAGGCCTCCAGCTCGCGGCGCTGGCCGGCGGGCGGCGGCGCCTCCAGCCAGGCGCCCAGCGCCTCCAGGTCGTGCTGCAGCTCGCGCGCGCACAGCAGCGCCGCCTCGAGCCGCGCCTTGCGCTCCGTCACCTGCGCGCCCAGCCTGTTGTACAGCTCCTTGAGTCCGTCGAGCCGCTCGCCCGTCACTCCGCCCGCCTCGCCCGTCTCCTCCCCCAGCTTGCGCCCGCTCCGGATGATGCTCTCCACCTCCCCCTTGATCTCGCTCAGCGTGCGGTACAGTTTCTGCGACACACAGGCGCGCCTCAGTCCCCGCACGTTATGGTGCACGGTCTACTCTTTGCTATCATTACAAACTTCGAGCGTCAACGTTAGAGCCCGGTCTATGTGTCGACATGTGTAACAAAAAGCTTATATTTAAGTAACTAATGAAGCTAGGACTAAGTTTCCACTCATAGTAAAACAAAATAAAAAAGCTGAGCTTGTGTTATGGGTTCTTTATGACTGATATACTTAACCCTCTGCGACTGAAATGGTGTCTCTCAGACACCGCGAAACTGATAATTTGTTCGCTCGCAATATGGCGTGATATAGTTCTGTTTCGCTCAGTACCTTCCTCGATTGGTATACGGCAGCGGATAGTGTGGCGAGGTCGGTCATACATCATACATATGATCGCTCATAGATATGGTCCTTCGAGCCGGATGCATGATGATCGAGCAGTGTGTATATCAAATCATTATTGGGTGTAAGACCTTTACTCTTGTGTTGTAAGACATTGCAAGAATAATATAGTAGAGCGTGCGTGTACTCACGAGCGCGGCGCGCAAGTCGGCGCGCACGGCGTCCGGGTCGGCGAGCACGTCCGCGGGCGGCGGCGGGTCCAGCGCGCGCGCCACGGCCCGCAGCGCGGCCAGCGCCGCGTCCAGCCGCGCGGCCAGCGCGCCGCCCGCGCCGCCCAGCGCCGCCTCCACCGCAGCGAAGCGCGCGCGCAGCAGCCGCAGCTGGTCGCGCGTGCGCGCCGCCGCCTGCGCCTTGCCCGCCGCCTCGTAGGCGCCCGCCTGCGCCTCCACGCGCGCCAGCACCGCGCGCTGCTCCTCCAACTCGGCGGCGCGCGGCGCCTCCAGCCACTGCTGCAGCGCGTCCACGGTCAGCTCGAACTGCGCCGCCTCGCGCCCGAGCCGCTCGAGCTCGCGCGCGCGCGCCGCCGCCTCCTCGCGCAGGGTGTTCCAGCGCTGCGCGACCGCGTCCAGCTCGGCGCGGATCCAGTCGGGCATGATGTCGGCGTCGGCCAGCTGGCGGCCCACGTCCTGGATGCGCTCGAGGCGCGCGGCGCTGTGGTCGCCGACGTAGCTCTCGAGGTCGGTGAGGTCGTGCGCGAGCTCCTCCGCGTCGGCGGGGCGCGCGGGGTCGCGGCGCAGGCGGCGCGCCAGCCCGTCCAGCCAGGCCGTCTCCTGCGCGAGGCGCGCGCGCAGCTCGCCCGTCTCGTGCCACGCCTCCGTGAGCACGCGGTGCCGCGCGTACACGGCGCGCATCACCTCGTCCCAGCGCGCGTTCAGCGCCGTCACGCCGCGCGCCAGCGCCGCGCCGCGCCCCGCCTCCACGCCCACCAGGATGTCGTTACCTGCGCACGAGAAGGAACGGTGAGAGCGAGGCGAGGCGGCCGGCCCTCGTCGCGGACTCCGATACTGACTGGCTTCGATGAGGTTGCGGAAGTCGGGCGTCTTGTCGTCGCACTTGTCCTTGAGCGCCTGGAAGAGCTGCTTGATGCGGTAGAGCTCTGCGCCGTCGGTGATGCGGCAGTCCTCCTCTCTCGGGACCTGCGCCTGCAGCTCGTCGAGCCAGGCGCCGAGCGCGCGGATGCGGCGGAAGGCGTCCTCGCTGCGCTCGAGCGCGCGCCGCAGCGCCTCGTTGAGCGCGCGCGCGCGCCGCTCCCCCTCCTCCCCGCGCCGCGCCGCCTCCGCTGCGCGCGCCGACACGCTCTTGCCCAGCGCAGGCTCGCACTCCTCCAGGAGAGACTCCATCTCCTCGTTGACGACGTCCATTTTCGATCTGTATTCCTCTTTCTCGTCTTCGAATTTCTGAGACGGAAACAAAAATGATGAATAGGTCCCCGGAGCGGCCTCGGGTGGCGATCTGCGCGGTGACTCACGTTGCTCTCCAGCAGAGCCCGCTCCAGCTCGGGCGGCTCCCCCAGCGGCAGGTAGGCGAGGCGCTGCAGGAAGGCCTCGCGCGCCCGCAGCCAGCCCTCCAGCGCGTCCAGCTCGCGCCGCGCGCGCTGCAGCCGCGCCGCCCCTGCACACACACACACACCGCACGCTCACAACTACGGGCGTCTTACACACAACGTGAACCGGACTGCTGGATATTGAATCCAGGTTTTAGGTAATGCAAGTATTTTCATCCTTATTTCTCGACCCCTCTCTCCTATTCTATCCCGCATGCACATGTCGAATCGCGCCATCCTGCTCTAACGATGGCCGATAGCTTTGTATGAAGAAAATGAACGATCAGTTGCGCTAGCGCTGGGTCCCGCTAACGACATCCACCGCGCTATTAAATTACCCTTATTCTGAATATTGATGAAATAACCTAAATCTACCGTGTGTAACTTTGAGTGATTTTGAGGAACCTCCCTGTTGCAAGTGTTTCTCAGTGTTGTGTGACTCTAAAGCTAGGTTCATATTGCTGTGTTGAGGTGTGTCGGGGCGCCGTCTGTTGTGTCGCTGAGCGTTCATACTGATGTGTTGTGTTGGGGCGCAATATGGCGCATTTTTAGATCATTCATCGTTTGAGAGTTGTGGTGTCAAAACGTGTTGGTTTTAAAATGGAATCATCTGACACTGACAGTGATTTTGATGAAAATAATCAATTTCTACTATTAAATACTCTTCTTAAAAAAAAAAATTAATGTTTTTGCTATTTCTTCCCAAACACCATTCCTGATACCTTGATCCTTATTTTTAGTGTCATTGAGTACACTATAATATAGCCGTACTAACTCTATAAGTTAATAAAGAAATCTTTAAAAAGTCTAAATTACTAAATCTCAAACAAATCTATCCTTACTCCACATGTGTCTTGATAAGAAATATTATTTCTAACTCAATAAAATCAAATGTCGCAAGAAAGATAATCCGTATCATCTAAGAAATAAATTTAAACTAGAATTAGCTAACGCACGCACTATCTACGGCAAAAAAACAATAATTTTCGAGGGAGTGCAATTGTTTAACGGCTTACCTAATGAAATAAAGGAATGTGTTAGTTTAAGCATGTTCAAAACAAAATTAAAAAAATACGTTTATAGCATACCTTAAGTAAATACCTATATAGCAACAATGTAATATTAGTCTTTACCTTCTGCGGCTTCTGCAATGTAAACCGTTATAATCTATAATTAGTACCGACCTATGTACCTACATTAGTATAGTTACATTACCTAAACTTAAATAGACTTACCTTAGTATTTTTTTGTGAAACGCTTTATTGCTAAGCGAATGTAATCTAACAATCTAACGTACATGTATAGCATAGTTACCTATCTTACGATTTAATTGTTCGGCCCTGGAGGCGATAATAATTTTCCCACACCTCAACACAAGCTACTAATGTGAATCTAGACATACTAAATGTATGAGACCGATAGCGTTCTGTCGCGCCACAACACACCCCGACACAGCAATATGAACCTAGCTTAACGCTGCACCAACCTCGGCCGCCGCCCCGACGCCGCGACGACAGGTTAGTGCATGTGTCTGAACCTACTTCCATACGTATTGCTGTCTTACTGTATGTCCTCACATCATCCTTACGACAGCAGGCCTTTCTCTTCCTGGAAATACTTGCGAAATCCTATTTAAACCGCTGATACTGTCCACTCAAAATATCCCGAATCATCCAGTGATTTATAGTGGTTTAGTAAAGAACCAGCTACTACAAATAAGCACCACGGACCTTTCTCCAGTTTGTCGATCTTCTGCAGCAGGATGGTCTTGGCGTCCGCGAACTTGGCGACGAGGTTCTCGATGCTGGTCCGGAAGCGCAGGTCGAGGGCGGCGGCGGCGGGCGGGCGGCGCGCGCGCTCCGCCGCCGCCGCGTCGCAGGCCGCCTCCACGGCCGAGAACTCGGCCAGCAGCGCCCGCAGCGCGTCCGCCCGCGCCGCCGTCTCGGCCGGCTCGCCCACCATCGCGTGCTCGGCCACGATGCGCGTCTCGAGCGCCGCGATGCGCTCCCTCAGCGCGCGCGCCTCGTCCTCGCGCGGCGCCTTGCCGAGCGCCGCCTTGAGGTCCGCCTCGCGCGCCCGCAGCTCCTCCGCCAGCTCCGCGCTCGCGCGCTCCGCCTCGGCGAGCGCGCGCGCCCCCGCTTCCGACGGGCCCGGGTCCTCGAGCGCGGCTCGGTGGGCGCGCTCCGCCTCGAGCGGGCGCAGCGCGCGCAGGTGGTTGCGCACGTGGATGAGCTGGTTGTTGGAGGGCGCGGCTCGGAGCGCGCGCTCGGCCTGCGCGCGCAGAGCCCGCAGCCGCGCCAGCAGCGCGCGCGCGCCCGCCGCCGCCTCGATACGCCGCCAGCGCTCCTTGAGCGCGCGGATGCGCTCCGCGTGCTGGCCCGCCTCGCCTGCGACAGACGCGCGCTGAGTCTCCCACGCCCCGCACCCCGCCCCGCCCCCCGCCCCCCGCCCGCACATACCTTGCAGCGCGGGCTCGCCGGCCAGCCTCCGCTGGATCTCCTCCACGTGCGCCAGGTCCGCGCGCTGCGCCGCCAGCTCCTCCAGCACGCGCTCCGCACTCTCGCACTCCTCCTCCGACATCTGTTACGACGATTACGATCTTATTTCTTACTTTTATAATAAAATATGTCAAAGTCTATGTGAACGTTTCTTATAAATTATCTCAGTGGAGTGACCGGTCCGTACGCTAGCCGGGTATGACTCCGAAACGATGAAGGCTTACGTTTTCCAACGCGTTTTCTGCTCGGCTGGCCCAGTCGTCGAAGGGCTTGTAACCGAGCTGGAAGTCGGCGGGCGACTCCTCGAGCCGCGGCTTCTTGGAGGCGTGCTCGTCGGCGCGGGGGTCGGGGGCCGGGGAGGCGGGGGCGGCCCGCTCCGTGCCCTCCGCCTCGATGTCGATCTCGAAGCCCAGCTCCTTGATCTGCAACCGGTACGAATAGAGTCGCGTGCGGTGCGAGCGCTCGCGGAGGCGCGGACGCGGGTACCGACCCGGTCCGCCTGCACGTGCAGGATGAGATGGCAGGCGTCGAGGCGGTCGAGCGAGGCGTCCAGCGCGTCGGCGAGGCGTTCGGCGGGCGCGCCCTCGGCCTGCAGCGCGGCGCTCTCGGCGAGGAGCGCGCGCGCCGCGCCCCCCGCGCCGCGCACCTCGGCCGCCGCCGCGCGCAGGGCCTGCACGCGCGCGCCCACCTCGCCCACCGCGCGCGCCGGCTCCGCCTCCATGCGCTTGAGCGCGCCCTCCAGCCGGTCCGTGGTGCGCTGCAGCTCGGCGCAGGCGGCCCGCAGCGCCGCGTGCCTGCGCTGCAGCAGCGTGAGGCGCTGCAGCGCGGCCGCCGTCCACTGGCACGTGTGCGCCCAGCGCTCGCTGAGCGCGCGCAGCTGGTCCTCGATCTCGGTGACGGGCGTGTCCTGCTCGTCCACCACGATGACGCAGTCGGCGAGCGCGTCCACGAGCGGCTGGTGCGCGCGCAGGTCGGCGTGCAGCGCGCGCACGGCGGCGAGGCGCGCCTCGGGGTCGGCGGGCGCGGCGTCGAGGCGCGACATGCGGTCCTCGGTGGCGGTGAGCCAGGCGCGGAAGCGGTCCAGCTGGCGCAGCTGCGTGTCCATGAGGCGCGCGTGGATGGCCGCCTGCGCCGCCATGGCGCGGCGCCGCAGCGACTCCCAGCGCTCGTTGAGCAGCCGCACCTGCAGCCGCACCTCGCCCGCCTCGTCCCGCGACAGCCCCGCCTCCAGGATGAGCCGCGTGCCCTGCTCCAGCACGGCGCCCACGCCGCCCTGGCGCTCCGACAGCTCCAGCAGGAACCGCTCGTGGCGGTGGAAGCGCTCCTTGAGCGCGCCCAGCTCCTCCTCGGCCGGCCGCTCCTCCGCCTCGGCCGCCGCGAGCCGCTCCTCGGCCTCGAGCAGCCAAGCGAGCACCTCCTCGAAGGCCCCGTAGTAGGGCCCCAGCTCGCCGGAGCCCGCGGTGGCGGAGGAGAGGGGGCGCGAGGGGGTCGGCGGCGCGGGCGGCGGGGTCGCGGGCTCCGAGGGCGGGCTGTCGAGCGCGGCCACGTCCTCCCCCGAGTGCGGCAGGGATTGGAACAGGCACATGAGGTACATCATGATGGACTTCTTGTCGGGGTGCGCCGTGTTGACGTCTGCAACGTGCGGGAGGTGAGCGAGGGGGCGCGGGAGGAGGGGAGTGTGGGTCGCGCGGGTGGACGGCGGTACCTTCGGGGTCCAGCAGGCGCGGGATGGCGAGGTGCGCGTGCGCGAGCGCGAAGGCGTGGTCGAGGCGCGCGGCGGCGGGGCGCGCCGCCACGGCGCTGTAGTCGAAGAGCGCGGGCCGCCAGCGGTGCAGCAGCGCGTTGAACGCCAGCCCGTCGCTCCAGGACGTCGTGAAGTTGCGCACGCTGACGCCGCTGTAGTTCTGTAAGGCAGGGAGCGGTGAGCGCGCGGCACGCCCCGGGCGTCGGGCTCGCGGCGCCTGCTCACCTGGGTGTGCGCGCGGCACCAGGCCAGCAGAGTCTTCTCCAGGTTGGTCTGCTGCAGCTCCGCCATCAGCTCCTTCAGGTGGT
The DNA here is from genome assembly GCA_944547425.1 of Eupithecia centaureata. Classification (NCBI taxonomy): domain Eukaryota; kingdom Metazoa; phylum Arthropoda; class Insecta; order Lepidoptera; family Geometridae; genus Eupithecia; species Eupithecia centaureata. Next base: position 218,040 of record OX155693.1, on the reverse strand, counting down.
ACTGCACCTGCCAGTGCAGGATGATGCTCCACACCAGCCCTGCGCTCCGACACACCGTTAGGTACGCGCGCCGGTCGCGTTTGTACACAATATAAACACTTAAACACTTCATAATGCACCACTCAGGATTCCACAAACTAGAACTCACGCGAGTGAGTGCAACGGTAGTTAATCTCGCCCGAGACAGTTTTATTTATTAATTTATTGGAAAATCAACGGCTTAAATTAACTTAATGAAATTGAGTAATTGAATCGGATCGAATAATTGAATACTTCACACTTTCTGCGGAAGCTTGCATTAACCCTATAGAATTTTATTTTAAGCATATTTATATGGAAATAGGAAACTGTTAGGCTTAAGTTACCCATAAGTTTCAACTATTGTTGTTGAATAAGCTGTTTGTTTTCCAAATAAATAAAATAAAAATAAAAAATATATTATGTTAGCTCCTACGTTCTTGATGCAGCTTGGCGGATTATTTCCCAGGGTACAAAATAGCCAAAAATAAAATAACAGACAAACAGACTGTAGGCAGAATAATTACTGTGCGTTAGTGCCATTTGAGCGAGTGCCTCGGGCGAAACTCGTGAGCGGATGCTGCTCACATCATCTTTGCAAGTGGCTGAGTATAATGGATAAGCGAATAAGCTGTACCTAGTCAGATTAATATCCTACTAATAAACGCGAAAGTTTGTAAGAATGGATAGATGGATATTCGTTACTCTTTAACGCAATGAATTAATGAAATACACAGAGATAGATTATAGTCTGGAATAACACATAGGCTATATTTTATCCCAGAACTCCCACGGGAACGGGAATCAGGTGAAGCCGCGAGGCGCTGCTGGTCACCAATATTTGTGGTCACCTTATGTGGTCGTCGAAGCGGCTCGTTTTCCATGATAATAATAAAGTGTCGGTTTATAGAGAGTCTTGAGACGCACCTAGTATGAGCTTGGGGTTCCCGTCCACGACGTCGTTGGAGGAGATGTTGACGAGCTTGACCCCGCTGGCGTCCAGCGCGGCCAGCGCCGTGTTCACGTTGTTGATGTGATGCACGCGCATGCGGCCGCGCTCGCGCCTCTGCAACACGCGCGCGGTGTGAGTGCGGCCGCGCTCCCCGGCGCCGGCACCGTGTCCCGCCCCCTCGCTCTACTCACATACTGCTGCGCCGTCAGGATCTCCAGCAGAGACAGCAGGACCTCTCCGTCTCGCAGCTCCAGGAACAGGTCCTCCACCGGCGGCTTGTCGTTCTGGAACCACCGGAGGGGTCACTTATTTTATTTATTTCGAAAACAAACAGCTTATTCAACAATAATACTTGTATCCTAAGGGTTACTTAAACCTTACAGTACACCCGCGTATCAATATTCATTGTGTCGTTCGAACGTATAAAAGTCTATCTTACTATTATAATAAATGGGATAGTCTGTGTATGTTTGTTATGAGTAGATACTTAAGTTAAACAAGTTTCCCACTGGAAATAAATTTCTGAAATTTGTAAAAACAAAATCTGGTTCGCAGATTAACTCAAGACACTATATGGTAAAATTAAACCCTTATATAAATATCTAGCGACCCGCCCCGGCTTCGCACGGTTTTATTATACGTATAAACCTTCCCCTTGAATCACTCTATCTATTAAAAAAAACCGCATCAAAATCCGTTGCGTAGTTTTAAAGATTTAAGCAGTCAAGGGGACTAGGGATTGCAATCCGGTCCGGCGGATCCGGTAATCCGGCGGATCCAGCGTGTTATTGGATATACCGGATCCGGTGAGTCAGCACCAGATCCGGTGGCGGATCCGGTAAAGCAAAAAACACGTTACAAACTTACAGCTGGGTATCTCGAATTCCGAGATTCTTAAGCTAGGTTCATATTGCTGTGTTGGAGTGTGTTGTGGCGCGACAGAACGCTATCGGTCTCATACATTTAGTATGACTAGATTCACATTAGTAGCTTGTGTTGGGATGTGGCGCGATCTGTCGTGGCGCAACCGCTCGGCGCCCGGTCGCGCCAGAGAGGTGGTGGGGGATCTGTCGCGACACAACGCGCCACATAAATGTGTATCTGCCATTCTGGCGCGTAACCGCGTGGGATGCAGTTCATTCCGTAAATAGAATTTTTTTCGTTCTACGCAGTTATACCTACTTCATTTAAAAATATCTGATTAACTTATAGAGTTAGTACGGCAGTATTATAGTGTACTCTATGACACTAAATATAAAGAAAATAAAGATGGGTTTGGGAAGAAATAGCAAAATCATTAAATATTTATTCTTTTTTTTAAGAAGAGTCATTATTATTAGAAATTGAATATTTTCATCAAAATAACTGTCAGTATCAGATGATTCCATTTTAAAACCAACACGTTTTGACGCCACAACTCTCAAACGATGAATGATCTAAAAATGCGCCATATTGCGCCCCAACACAACACATCAGTATGAACGCTCAGCGAAACGACAGACGGCGGCGCCCCGACAGACTTCGACACAGCAATATGAACCTAGCTTTACCTAATTTAAGCTTAAATGACTGGACTATGCGCCTGACACGAGCGGACTCGCGCGTCGGCTGCGGCCCTCGCTCTACTTTACTACATTTTATATCACCAATGTAAAGATCATACATACATCTAAGATAAATGAATAAATAAATAAAATAAGTAAAGCATATTTATAATGGAGTCCAGTGTTAGACAATTCATATTAGAAGCTCGAAGTGGTGTTACGTACCTTTACAAGTTGTGAGTTTATCCATTTGGCAAAGGTTTTCTTTTGGACATCCTCGCGCTCATCTGCAAGAACCAACGACACAATGTTAGAATGAGCACACTCCGCGCGCCCCGCGGCTTCGCTCGCTCCGGCGGCCAGCAGCGCCGGACCGAGCACTTTGGGCTTGACTGTTACGTAATTATTTGATTAACATACATAAAGATTGCATTATGTCAGACTTATATTGGCACAGCACTGTGCTGTTGTATGAGATAGATAGAGGACACTTCGACGGGACCGCTTCGGCGAGAGCATGGTCTCATCGGTCGGTCGGTAGCCGGGCGGCGCGGCGGCGACCTCCGAACGTCATGTAACGCGCACACGGTCACGCCGCTCACCTGAGCATGAATTGCTGACATCTTATTATTACTGACCTACATGTGAGGGTTCAGTGAATACCCAATGCAACTATTGACTTGACCCGGAAAGATAAATAATTACAATTCTAAAGCAACGACAATAACTTAACCTACGAGTAGGTAGGTACGTAGGTACCGGTCATACATAAGACGAAATGCGAAATTCAAATGAGAACGATGGAACGTTGGAACCATTCATCACTTACATAATTTCAAACTGAATAATAACAATAACCAAGAGCCGACATACCATTATACAGGATGATACTGTGGCATCACCTTTTTACAGATATTTTAAAAGAATTTAAAATACCATTTCTTGCTGTCATTTTAAAATAAATCGAGAATGCTTCTTTAGTTCAAACGTTTTTATAAACATGCCTAGTTATTGTTCTTTCTGTTAGTTATTCCAATTCCGCAATATTTTCAATCAACTATAAATGACATCAATGAGGTCAGACATCGTCTCAGACCAGGGCTTGATACCGGTACCAATAATACCGGTACTTTTACGGTAGTAACGGTACTTTCATTTCGCTAAATTCGAGTATCGATACTTTTGAAGTACCGGTACTTTGCCTAAAAGTACCGGTATTCTAAGCGGTTCTCGCGTCGTCTCGTTGGTCTTTTCTAATCAGTTTTCTCTCTCGCTTGCACAAAATAAAATTCTTGAAAAGTACCGGTACTTTTGAGCATAATTTCGGTAATTTTACCGATACTTATAGAAAATACCGATACTTTAGTACCGGTACCAATGAAAGTACCGGTACCCCACTAAGTACAATTGTACCGGTTCTCAAAAAGTACTAGTATAATTTGTATCGATACCAAAGAAGTACCGGTACCATGTCAAGGTCAGTCGAACCGGTATTTATAAATACCGGTATTCCAAGCCCTGTCTCAGACAAACATGGCTCAAATGGTTCCAAATGGTCTGCGCTAGTTTCACCTTCAAGCTTTGCACCCCGCTGCCAATCACTCTGTATAACTATACTATAACTGGGCCAATTCATTGACAAGCATATCTCAATAGGTATCTTACTTCTTACTATATCACTACATAGTATAAAACAAAGTCGCTTTCTGTCCCTATATCCCTATGTGCCTAAACCTTTAAACTACGCAACGGATATAGATGCGGGTTTTTTTTAATAGATAGAGTGATTTAAGAGGGAGGTGTTTATACGCATAATAAAACTGTGCGAAGCCGGGGCGGGTCGCTAGTATTATAATAAATGGGAAAGTCTGTGTGAATGTTTGTTAAAAGTAATCTCCGTAACTACTTAAGTTATTTAAATGAAATTTGGTATGTAGATAGTTTAGAACTTAGAATAACACATAGGATATTTTTTTTTTTTTTATTAGCCCGTTGGGATCCCACTGCTGGGCAAGGGCCATAGGATATTAAAATTTGTAAATTTTAACCTCCGAGGGGTTTAAATAGGGCGGTAAAGTTTGTGTGGAAAATATTTTTCCTTGTTTCGATTCACTCAAAACTCGGCATAAATAAACTATGGACTGAATAATTAAACACGTATTTTTTATTACACAATAACCCCTAGGAGGTGTGCAATAAATTTCTGAAACTTGTGAGTAAAGAAAACTCTGGTTCGTGGGCGCAGCCGCGGGGCGCATCTAGTATTATAAAAAATGGGAAAGTCTGTCTGAATGTTTGTTATACGTAATCTCCGTAAGTACTTGAGTTATTCAAATGAAACTTGGTAAGTAGGTAGATAGTTTAGGACCTAGAATAACACATAGGCTAATTTTTTTTGAATAAGTAATTAACCTCTGAGGGGTTAAATGGGGTGGTAAAGTTTGTATGGAAAATTATAATTCCTTGGTTTGATTCACTCATAACGGTATAAATAAACTGCATAGTAAATAATCAAAGACGATTTTTTTTTACGAAACTACCCCTGGGCATGTAATAGGTAGGTACATTTCTGAAATATGACAAACTAGCGACACGCCCCGGCTTCGCATGGTTTTATTATACGTATAAACCTTCCTCTTGAATCATTATATCTATTAAAAATCCGTTACGTAGTTTTAAAGATTAAGCGTACAAAGGGACATAGGGAGAGGGGACATGGCGCGCGCAGCGACCGCCCTGCGCTACAACAGTGCAGTTGGCTTATCGTCGCGCGGCTCTACATCGTCTCATGTCACACTCATCGCTAATCTCATAACCTTATCAGTTATCATGGCAGGCTACCTAAATCTGTTTACTTTATTATTGGGTACCAAAGTGTGTATCTAATATAATACCTAACCTATGATATGACGATACGAGGTTTAAAGGATGGGATGGGTGGGTAAGTATGACAAAGCAAGGAGCGGTGCGCGCTTGTTGCATGCGAATGGTACAGTGATGTGCCCGGCGGAGCGGTCCCCTCGCATCCAACTGATACTGAACAACTATTATCACATCTACACTCCTACATATCGTACATAAACAATGGGGACATAAAACCAAATCAATATTGGTGGATAACATTGGAAAACAACTTACTGCCGCTAAAATAGAATAAAGTTTAGTGATGTCCGCTGCGCTCAATGACCTCCGACGCTGAGCTCTAGCTAGACCAGCGTAGATTCACTACTATGTCACTCGGCTATTCGTTCAAAGATGGATGACATCATCTTGCTTGAGCTATTTTTATCATTATACAATTTTAAAGCATTCGAAGATAACTGAGGAGATTCGTATTTGAGTCAGACAATAACTAAAATAATATATTATGTTATGGTAAAGGAATTTATACTAGGACTGGCACAAACTACTACTAACTACTAACCTACTAGCGACGACCCGCGGATGACCCGCGCGGCCGCGGTATGTGAGACCCCGTCAATACATCTCTCTCGCAAACCAAAACAATGGCATTTACACTTAGAGAAAAAAATACAATGTGATTTGTCGAACCTTGATCAAACGAAATGTGCGAATACACGACACATATTTATCGATAAAAATCGGGATAAAAAAAAATATATGTTATTTATCTCAAAAACAAAGCAGTTTTAAGTAATATTTTTTTAAATGAAAACTACTTCATCTGGTTTTTTCTTCGTTTCTTTTTGAGTTAATGGTGTATTTTATTCAAAGTTGTTTCATTTGAAAGCTAGATAGTTTATCTAGGTAATAAAATAAATAAAAAATACAAATACGATACATAAGTGTTGTAAAAACAATATTTTTTTATAAATAAGACAAAAAAAAATTCTCTGTAACTTTAAAACTGGGTGATTGAGGTGTACTTTTTTGCAATAATTTATTCTACAAATCCTCCAAAACCTGGGGGTCTAACTCTTTCTCTGTCCCTATGTCCTTTTGTATGATTAAATCTTTAAAACGATACGCAACGGATTTTGAGGCGGTTTTTTTAATAGATAGTGATTCAAGATGAAGGTTTATATGTCTAATAAAATCGTGCGACGCCGGGGCGGGTCGCTAGTAATGTATAACTTCTGTACCAAAAATAAACATGGCTCTTTGGCAGGTACGTGGACGTACGACTTAATAACAATGTACCTACACTCGTTTACTTATTGACAAAAAGAAGTCCGTCTGAGAGACCGCGGGTAGTACACGAGAGTTGCAGTTGTTTCAGATGGACATGAAGTCAGATTAACAGCGCATGCATGGCGCGCTCTTATAGTTAATTAAGCACATAGTTGAGCGGAGTGCGTCACGCACGCACGCACCATCAATTCCAGCCTCATTAAATAGGACGCGCGACGCTTCGCCGACTATTAGCTCAAAACAATGTCTCTCACTTTAGTAACAAGTACTAAATAATGCTGGACAATTGACAGAGCATCATCTAGCCACCGACTAAGGAGAGTTTGTGTTACGGCTAGATAACTGACAGCGTGCCTCGGTGCTGTGCTGACCCAGTGGTCCAGCCAGGTACTCCGACAAGCGCTTCAGCTGACGGCCATTGAGTGGAAGTTTGCCGGAACATTTAGAAGACATCCTCAGAGCAGTGCGCTCTCGGCCGCGTTGTGCCCGGGCCTGTGGGCCTCCGCTTAGCACTCCCTATCAGACTTCCACGGGCACTGATCGATGGCCTCGCACTCCCTATCAGACTTCCACGGGCACTGATCGATGGCCTCGCACTCCCTATCAGACTTCCACGGGCACTGATCGATGGCCTCGCACTCCCTATCAGACTTCCACGGGCACTGATCGATGGCCTCAGCAGCACCATACATCAGCGTAGCTGGTATCGCTCACGGCGACCCCGTCGATTGAGCTCCGGACGCGGGTGCTCACGGATCAGACGATCTATGTAGGAGCCTCGGTGAAGTTCCTCCTCTCTGCCTCACTCCAGCCCTCCCTCAAGATCCCGCCCAAATATTATATGAGGAGGAATGTTTGTCTATTAAAAAAAAAACGCATCAAAATCCGTTGCGTAGTTTTAAAGATTTAAGCATACCTACAAAGGCACATAGGGACAGAGAAAGCGACTTTGTTGTACTATGTAGTGATATACCTACTATGTAGTGATATATTATGTATATTTGTTGTAAAGGTATATATATATATATAGATGGCCGTAGAATAAGTTAAATAAGATCTGTCTGCTTGTTCTAGTGTTTTCCGAAATAAATTAATTTAATATTATTACACTTTATTTAGTTAAGAAATTAGTAGGTACTTAAGTAGGTAGGTAAATTTTTTACTATAGATAGAAAATACAAAAATATAAAAATTCTACAGTAAAAAATAAATCAAAACGGTGGATCACCGGCCGCGAAGCTAGGCTCAAGCGGCCGGTGACTAGGGTTGCAGAGAGACGACCTTCCTGACGATACGCGCCGAGTTCAGGAGAACCGCTTTTTCGGATCCAACTACCTAGCGAGAGTCTCTTGAGATGTTTATCGAGGCTCTTCGCTATTACCCCGTTAACCGTATTGAGTAACGGGACGATGGTCCCTGAATCAACATCCCACATGCTGACAACCTCGTTAGCCAAGTCAAGATATTTGCTGAGTTTATCTTTCTCAGCTTTAATGAGGTTAACATCATGTGGTATGGTGACATCAGCAAGCACCGCCCATCTTTCTAACCGATCTATCAGTACAATGTCAGGCTTATTAGCAAGAATAGTCCTGTCTGTAATAATAGAGCGGTCCCAATAGAGCGTGGTACGGCTGTTTTAGAGAACTGGCAAGGTGTACTTATAGTATGGAAATTCAGAACCTGTGAGGCCATATCGCAGAGCAAGTTGTTGATGTATAATTTTGGCTACTTGGTTTTGTTTGTTCAAGTACTGTGAGCTAGCAAGGTGCGAACAACCCGAAAATATTTGGTCTCCCCAAGAAGGTGATACGCACGACAAACATCGATCGTGCCATCTTCACTACATAGTATAAAATAAAGTCGCTTTCTCTGTCCCTATGTCATCGTGTCCCTTTGAACGCTTAAATCTTTAAAACTACGCAACGGATTTTGATGCGGTTTTTTTTAATAGATAGAGTGATTCAAGAGGAATGTTTATACGTATAATATAACCGTGCGAAGCAGGGGCGGGTCGCTAGTTCATGATATACTTACTTTCGGTAATTGTTCACCTTTACTACCTCATCCATAATTGCACAGACAAAGCCTTCGGTTTCCCCAAAGAGGTCACTGAAACGGTTTACTGAGCTTAGGAGATCTACATCAGGCCATATGAGGACCTTGACCTAGAGACCGAGACCCATCCCACATAGAAGGCTATATATATGGGTATCCTGTAACCCTCAATCGAGTTAAAATATCTCCTCTATATAAAGGTAAGGGTAGGAAGTCGGAAATGAAGTCCTACCGACCTATATCTCTAGTACCAGATATTAGCAAGATATTTGAGGTGGGACTTAACCTTCGGTCAGTCGCGCATATTTTGTTTACGTGGTTAGTCGCGTGGGGTCTCTGAAGACCCCAAAACAAACAGCCTAAAAAACCCCTTTTTCATTATTTTTTCCTATGTATCTCAGCAAATCATTGGTGATTTATTTAATTACAATAAAACTACAACGAGTTACGTAAACATATTCTTTTATTTCAGCCTTAAACTTACGATCTAAAAATAAGAACAAAAATTTCTCTCCTTGTGATCACAATCACAAAAAAAAATATTTTAATCTAACTAAATGAAGAAACTTCTCCTTGTAATAAATCTATATGCTATAACACTAGAATAATGAAGACAGTTACGTAAAATTTGGTAAGTTACAACAAAAAATAGCATAAAGTTTTACCAATTGAAGTCAGTCAATTTTTTATTAATTTTCTTTTTGAATACAGTCGGTACATACCGATTTGGTATGTGTTGGGCATACCAAAATGTCAGACTGATTTGAATTTTCGATCTGTTTAAAGAAATCCTTTCCTTTCCATGAACTTTCCAAATCCGTGTATTGTTCACTACACACACACTTGATCACTACCACCGTAAACATCCTTATTTTCATCATTGTTGTTGTTGTTCGTCCATTTTACTACTTAATTAAATCTAAATCAACAAAAGAATACATAAAAATCATGTTAAAATAGAAATGTAAGCCAAAAAATAGGTTCAATTTTACTTACGCGGTTCGTCGCGTGGGGTCTTTCAAAGCCCGTCCGCAAAAAACACTTCTGTATTTCACTGCACTTACGCGCGAACTGAAGTTAGCAGCAATACGCGGAAAGAACAATCCAATTTAGGAGGGTACCAAAAATATTGAATTGCTGAGATAGTTTTAATTGCGTAAATTTTACATTTTTGTAACACTTGGGCTTTCAAAGACCCCACGCGACTAACGGAGGGTTAATAAAAGACTCCTATCCTTTATGGAAGAGGGAAACATAATGTCTGACAGACAGTACGCATACAGGGCCGGGCGCGCGACGACAGACCTGGTGCGAGAAGTGCTGTGGAGCGTGCGGAGCGCGCGCGAGGCGGGCCAGCACGTCGCCTTGCTGTGCTGTGACCTCTCGCGCGCCTTCGACACTGCCGACCACACACTGATCGCCAACAAACTCAATTTCTATGGCATTCGCGGCCCGGCGCTGTCCCTGCTGACCTCCTTCATGTCGCATCGTACGCAAACAGTAGTTGGCGATCAAGGGCGTTTACGGTCAGTGGAGCTGGAGAACTCTATGGGGGTACCGCAGGGTTCCTGCCTCTCGAACACATTTTTCAGCCTACTGCTCAACGACCTACCCGAGTCCGTGAGCGACGCGCAAGTCTACATGTACGCCGACGACGTGGCCAGTGTGACCAGATTCAGTATTTTAATACTTTTTCAGTATATTTTGTCGATTATTTTGAATATGAGTATTTTTGTAGGTATATTGCCGGAAGTCGGTATTTTTGGGTATATTTTGGTAATGAATTTGGTAGCACTGTTAGCAATGGTCCTCGCGAACGTTGGTCTTCGCGAATCAATGTTCGAGGAATCCCGTGAACATCAACTATCTAAAACACATAAATAATAATGAATAAATAATGTTGGACAATTCACACAGCATTATCTAGCCCCAAGCTAAGCAGAGCTTGTGTTATGGGTAGGTACTAGATAATAGATAACTGATATACTTAATATTATACACTACATAGATAAATATTTTTTATTATACATAAACAACATCCAGAACAACCTGAACAAATATCTGCATATCGTAGGCACATTAAGTCCCGAGGCGGGAATCGAACCCTCAACCTCCTGCTTCGCAGGCGGACCTGTGCTCGTCGCGCCACAGAGGTCGTTATGGATGTTATAACTGAAAACAATTATAATATTGAAACGTTTTTTTTTAACTATTTTCCGATAGTTCTATAGTCTGAGTTTTCCACTAGATGACACTGATCACAGTAGTCGGAGTAAGATTTTTTTATTATTTTGGACAGACTAAAGAGAAAACACCTGTGAAAGATTTTTTTTTACAATGTACCTAAGAAAAAAAATCTGTGAATATTGTTTTTTTTTTTTGTTAACTTTTGTCATATCAATCTCATGAAATTATTAGACAAATTTATTTGTTACTGAAAACATTTATCAATTATAATTCTTCGAAATGAATGCGATATATATAACACTAACATTTATAGCGATGATTGATGATGATTATTACAATAAATATGTTAAATAAATCAGTATTTTTATAGGTATATTTGCCCTGCATAGGTCGGTATATTTCCGTATTTTCTGGAGGTGCCTCGGTATTTTCGCAAAAAATAATCTGGTCACACTGGACGTGGCAGCGGTTGTGACTGCACCGTCAACACTCGAACTAGAGCTTAGGAGTCCGTGAGCGACGCGCAAGTCTACATGTACGCCGACGACGTGGCAGCGGTTGTGACTGCACCGTCAACACTCGAACTACAGCTTAGGATGAACAATGTAGTTCGAAGGCTCGAACATTGGTTTAGAGCAAACGGTTTAGCCCTTAATAGAGAATAGACCTGCTTCATGACCTTTCGCCTCAACGGCAAAACATCGCCACCCTGTACTGTGATTGCCGGGAACACTACATTGCAGATGGTAGAGTCTACAAAACTATTAGGGTTCTACATCGACAGTGGACTCACTTGGGAGGCACATATAGAGGAGCTCTGCTCCAAGTTAGGTCGCACCTGATTTGCACTGCGACGGCTCGCTAACACCGCGTCTCGTAGCGTAGTACTGTCATGTTACTTTGCGACCGTCCACAGCATGCTTACCTACGGGGTGGAGCTGTGGGCGCGAGCCGCGGATGTAGAGCGAGCTTTCGTAATGCAAAAGAGGGCTGTGCGCGCGATCGTCGGCGTGGATGACGATGTGTCGTGCCGAGACCTGTTCAAAGAGTTGAATATCATGCCTCTCCCCTGTGAACTAATAGATCAAGTAGCCCTATTCACCCATATCAACATCGCTGGGTTCCAGAGGAGAGATGTGAACCCCGGCCGCGCTCTGCGCAGTAACAGGCTCGCGCACGTCCTCGTCACGCCCGCGCACAAGCTGCGCAAGTCGGAGAGGTCCGTGTACATAATGGGTCCCTCGGTCTACAACAGGCTGCCGGACACTATTAAAAAAGATGCAACTTCCATCATGATATTTAAAAAAAGATTAAGGAAATGGCTCTTGGAGAGTACGTTTTACTCTGTAGACGAGTTCTACGATCTACCTATTATATAATGTATAAATTTTCAATTAATCAACATATACAATTAATTAAATATATATTTATTTACATGAATATACTATTTAAAGTTATTTTTTATGATAAATTATGTTGTTGACTTGTAACTTGGTGTTAAGAATAAAGAATTGTATTGTATTGTATGGGAATGCAAAGAATGTTCATCACTATAGGATTGCGCCAGTTCTTGATAGCTAAGGCGAGAGGAGTAAGGTTCTTATCAACTGCAAATACATCGCGAATCGCGATGCATTCGGTATTCGGCTTAAAGGAAACAATTTCTGAGATTACATACCTCACGGTTGTGTAGGGTCTTAGCGCTTATAAATAATAATAATAATAATAATTGTTTATTTTCAGATTACAAAGATCCATAATATAGTTAGTAGGTACATTCTTAGACTAGGTTAGTAGGAATTTAATAATATGGTCTATTTAATTAATAAAGAGATGGAGTGACTGTACATTACTCCATCTAATTTATCAGCTATTGCTGCCAGGATGGTGTTGGTACTCCCGCGTATTCTACTAAGCAGCGAGGCTGCCTTCTTCCTCATGCAGGCAGCGAAGCCGTCTACGCGGGCCTCCGCAAACATGCCGGAGGCGCTGCAGAATCGCGGGAGCCCCAGCAGCATCCTGAAAGCATTGTTGTACTGGACGCGAAGAGTATTGACGGATTTTTTCGTAATGTGAACCACAGGCCGCTCGTGTAAAAAGATTGATAAAAAAGATTTAAATAGAAAAATTTTTACTTCTGTGGAGCAACGAGCAAACCTGCGGACAAGCATATTCGCTCTGACCGTCAACGCTCTTCGCTCCCTTTCCATGTCCTCTTCATCTCTTAGGTGATCAGTAATCAGATGACCCAGATACCTAAACTTAAACACTCTAGTGAGTTCCTTCCCACTTAACATAAGGAGAGGCACTGATACCGGGGCTCTACCCCCGGGTCCAAAAACCATGAATTCACTTTTTTTGGCATTATACTGCATGCCGTGGCTAGCAGCGTAAGCCTCACAATAACACAATAAGTCTCTAAGTGCCCTGATAGATGGCGCCAGCAGCACCATGTCGTCTGCGTAGCATAAGTTATTGACCGTGACGCCGTCGATGGTGCAGCCGACTGGTAGGCTGCTGAGGCCCTCTATCAGACCATTTAGGTACAAATTAAAGAGCTTCGGAGAAGTTATCCCCCCCTGCCTCACTCCGCACTCCAGTCCATAGGCGTCTGAAAGAGCACCAGCCCATTTAACATGGTTCACTTGATGTGCATACCAATACTCAAAAACAGAACTTAACTCCTCCGGGAATTTTGTGTCTCTAAGCTTCTTCCACAGTATGTCATAACATACTGTGTCAAATGCTTTTTTCATGTCGAGAAAGCACGCGAAGACCGGTGTCCGTCTATTGACGTAGTAGTGGACCGTGTGCTTAAGGCTGAGGATAGCACTCTCCGTGGACAGGCCGGGCCTGAACCCGAACTGTCCATCGTGCAGCTGGAGGTGCTGCTCCAGGTGATTATCTAAAAGCCGGTCCAGCACTTTAGCAATTATAGTTGCAAGCGAAATAGGCCTATAATTACTTTTATCTGCTATATCACCGGTTCTGTTTTTGACTATTGGTACGACAATGGTTTTGATACACTCTGATGGTAGGTACGAGTGACTAACACACATAGAATAAAACATGGCGAGCACCCCGGGTAGATGTACGCCCGCGTGCCGCAGATGCTCGACACTCAGCCCGTCATGCCCTGGTGACTTACCGCCGCTCATACATTTAATTGTTTTTCTTACTTCTTTCCCAGAGAATCGGGTCAAAGCAGTGGAAACATGACTAGAATGAGTCTCGCTCACCCGCGGCTCGTTTACTTGTACTAAAGTGGATCTAACATTAAATTGGTCTTTGAACAAGTTAGCTATCTGTTTAAGATCTGAGACAGTTGCTACACTCGATGGTAGGCCCTGTTTTGGGTCCAGCTTTTTAATTTTCTTCCAGAACATGGAGAAGTTTTTATTGTTTTTGTGGCTAGCAATTATATCCATTTTAATCTGATCCTGATGATTTAAGCACCATTTTAATTTTGACTTAAATATTTTGCGGCTAGCACACATTTCTTCGTAGACCACACCACTACTTGGCTTTCCATACAAAAACCATAAATTTAATTTAAGCCTTGCTTCACGGTGGGCTAAACTTACGTGTTTATTCCAGCCTATCACATTTTTACGCTTATTACAATTAAGATTACATGTCAGAACAGCTCCCTCACTCAATATTTTTACAATGTCAATATACAAATTATCTAATATGGATCTATGTGAAACGTCGTCGCAGTGTTTATCTGCACACAATATAAATTCTTTTGGAAATTGAATTAATTTAAAATTATTATTACAAAATTCTGCATATTTATTAATTTGTGATAACTGACGATTTCCCCAAATAATTTTACTATTTAAATTACTGTCATTTACAAATAATTTCTTATGAACTAATTTTAAGTCACAGCACATATATACAGGCAAATGGTCCGACCACATTACGTCATAACAAACCTTAATGTCCTTAATAGTGTCCCAGGCCGATAAAGCCTCGACCACCACATTTCCGTGGGATGTACGATCTCATTACCCAAGATCGGAAGTGTCGCATGCGATGAGTAGTTAAAAGCTGACGAACCCTACAGTCCAAGGCATAGACATAGACATCTCATTTATTTACATACACACAATTATTTTAATATTCACAGAAGGTTAAAATTAGGCGTCTTGTCCAGTCTGAGTCGATCTTAGTATGCCAAAAGTATAAGTGACCAAGGGCATAACCCAGCCATTGAAGGCAGGCCTTGTTGCCTCCTGATAATAGGCTATTTAGCAGTTTTATAAGGCGGCAGAAGAAGTCTTCCTTCACCAACTGTTTTACTCCCCCGTCCACTATACCCTAGGCTAATGGAATACCAATACTTATAAGTTTGACTTGTCTAAAAGTAAATATATTGTAAGCCTGAAGAAATAAAGTTATTGATCAATGGCACCATCAAACACCTAGCCATGACCGCTGGCGAGATATCAGTCTGTAGTTGTCTTCAAGTTCCTCACCAGCCGCTCCTCCTCCTTCCCCGAGGTCTGGTCAGAGGCTCACCATGTGAGAGGCTTATTCTGTATCTGCCCACGGGGCGTGGTTTAATGAATTCATTCCTCCTCAGGTCTTCCCATGCCAGACATAAAATATAATTTATTGTATAATGTGGATTTAAAATAATGTTGTTATGTGTAAACTCAATACCATCTATTGCACAAGCTAGATATGAGACCAGTTGCATGAGGAAAAACATGATCCGCTGAAAAGCAAGATCTAATATTTCATAGCTTTCTTTGTGACAATTGGAGCATGACAGATACTAACATGTTGCTGCAATTAATCCTCACATTCTGTATGTAATTATTTAGAGCTCAATGGTAATTCTGCGCCACCAGCACTAGGTGCTCGCATAACATAAATAATTTAGTTGAGAGCGACACATGTGGTCGCTCTCCAAGCGCTAGGAGACCTCTCCTTCAGGGCGGGAGACAAATACAATGCTCCGTGTCCTAACATCACTTTTGCAACATCATTTACTATGTAATGTGTATATGTTCTATGAATGAATAATATAACTTCAGACCACTTAGTTCTTAACATGCATACATATCACAGGTAATTATAATTCAACTGAAATATGTTCACTACTAGACTTGAACAGTTATAAAAATATAATTGTGTCAGACTAAAACACTTTCATTTAAAATGTCTCATCAATCTATTTATCACCATTCATAAATAATATTCTTCACTACATAGTATAAAACAAAGTCGCTTTCTCTGGCCCTTTGTCCCTATGTATGCATAAATCTTTAAAACTATGCAACGGGTTTTGATGCGGTTCTTTTTAATAGATAGAGTGATTCAAGAGGAAGGTTTATATATATAATAAAACCATGCAAAGCCGGAGCGGGTCGCTAGTACATTATAATTAAGTATCTATATTAGTTTGTTTTAATCAGCTATTTGTGTAGGTTAAGCAAGTTTTATGATTTTCTTCATGCTTTAAAACATATAAGTGGAATGTGAGAGGATTCTTATCAGAATGGGGATATTCTCTAAGCACGTGAAGTAGTTTGTGTGAGCGCAGTGTACACAGCACACCGTCGTTGACGGCGCGAGATAAGATAGGCGGGGCGGAGCGCCCGGCGGGCCCGGATATGTTAGCGCCTCATTCAAGGTCTCACTCAAGTTACATTGCTGACAGAGTGCAGCGACGAGGAGGCTCCTATATAGAGATAAGTACTACTAAAGTTTTACTCACCTGCGATACTCTCCATTTTCTTGTCGGACTTCTCGGTTGACATAACAATTAGAAATTCCTTTATGTTTTACAGCGAAGACATCACTTCCAAGCACACTGCACTGTCATTATCGCGAGTTGGAAACTTAGTCCAAAGTTCCAAACTTTACAAAACTTGTCCGAGGCCCGCAGCCTCAGGCGCGGACACTGCGAGCGCGCCCTTCGAATAATCACTTACAGTGTACACTATAATTGTAACAGCATTAGAACTTCAATAACAGCAGATAACTTGATAAATAGCCGAAAAACATTGTCACACAGAACAGAACACAACACACACAACCGACAAGCGAGCGACCACCGCAGTGTTGCCAGAGCCTACTCAGCCCAGGTTGCCATTTGAAGGTTCAAATGGTGCCATTTAAAAAAAAAACAAAATTTCGTTTCATTTTCCGATAAATTGCAAAATGTTAACGTTCACGTAGCTTTTGTTTTGCTACGTTTCTGCCTTTTTGTTCCCAAATCTACCTATTATTTACGATGCTCCCACCTCTGGAAATTTCCCATCTTACACAGCAGTTGGACAGCATCATACACGACACTTCAATATTCCTTTGGATGACCGAGCGTGACACGGCCAGTGGCCACTCTTCTTAGATTGGGAGGTTTAGGTGTTCGAGAAATTTCTAGTGTTTCACTCTCAGCATTTTTATTATCAGTACATGGTACTAAAGATCTTATTCATAAAATTTTGGCAAAATGTTCGCAAAATTTTTAAATTTCAGTCTATGGCAAGGCGAAGCACTAGGCTCCTGGAAAATAGCCTGTCCTGACACAAATCTTCCAAAATTCCTGTCTTCTCATGCCGGGGCCACACTACCTTACCGTCTACCGGGCTGTTACCGCAATAATTATGGCATTATATTACCGTTTAAATTACTGCATGAACTGGTGTAGTTACACTAGAGCTTACCTAGATATGTCAATAAATTAGGCGGTAAAAATATCACGTGCGTCGCCGCTCATATTTATTGCACACTCACTGGACAAACGGTAGTGTGGCCACAAAGGCATTAATTACTGCGGTAATCTTCTTTGATGTGCGAAAAAAGACCGCCGCCGGAGGTATTGCCTACCGCCATTTGCCATATTGATTGGCATTGTAAAATTATGGCCATAAATCGTGGTTACACCTTGGTGTTGTATACTAAGTTATGGCTATAATTATTGGCATATCACGGTAGTGTGGCTCCAGCATCAGAGGCTGTGGGATGAGTTTGTGTCACTTTGTGACCTGGTACGGACAAATCTTATAAATATACGTCTACCAGCCCAGCCCAAATAGAACGTACCCTTCGCCGTTTCTGAATGGAAATCAGCAGGACTTTGTTTACGTGTTCTGCCTTCCTACCCTTTTAGACCAAAACTGTGGGTGGCCACCTCTTTGCCAGAGTGGTGAAACCGTGGATAAGCTCGGTCACTATGCATCGGCATGTGTCTCTAGTGCAGGACGTGTGTCCCGCCAGAATTCAATTAAAGTCTCCACACACTGAAGTGAAAACAGAGTTTGGTGTCCACCAAAGGCAACTTCGTAGGTAAGTAAGTAATATCTCTTTTTATACTAGACAAAATAAAACTACTACAGATGCATTAAAAAAAGCTTATCATAGGTTTAACAAACTGTACCTACGAGTGAATTTTGAAAATATTATATGAGAAAATATGTGGGAGCGCCACTTTAGGTGCTGTTTGCGCCTTAATGTTTTTGCATAAATATACCTGAGTAAGGGCTCTCACACAAAACTGCGATTTGGTGCGATGCTATGCGATGCGATGCGATGTCACACGAACTTGATTTGCGAATTTCTGCGATGCGATGTTGTGCGGCGAACCGTTTGGTAGGGTAACCATACCTTCAAGTTTAGTCAGCCGTATTGGACGTGTTTTTAGGAAGCGTAAGATGGATCGCAAAAAGAAATTGCACTGCTGTTATTGTTAAATAGATGTAAAAGAAAAAGAAGATTCTGGGTTCATCCATTTATTACGATTATGAACTCTGAAGGGAACTATTTTACTCGAAAGTACTATGGGTTAAGAACTGAAGCAGATATTTTTTTTTTACAACATAAAGAAGGCGGCTCAGGCGCCGCGCGTCTTTCTTTATAGTGGTTTCAGAGCGGACTTAAAGAGGGGTCACCAAGTATGACGTAATATGGCAGGAATGTGCGATGCAAATGAGATCGGACGTTATCGTGCGAGCTCGCAGATATCTGCGATGCGATGCGAGTTCGCAGTTTTGTGTGGGAGCCCTAAGACGAGACAGAAAATCGGAGAAGGCAACTCTTTCTACAAAAAAAGTCTAGGCGGGGCGGGCGGCGTCGGCGGAGCGGGCGGCGCGGCGGCGCGGCGGCGAAGGTCGAGGCGCGTGGCGAGCGGACTCATGCCGCCGGGTCTGTTTGTTTTTTGAATCCACTAATAAAGGTACCTAGTTATGCACACGGCAAGTCAAAAAAAAAATCAACAAATCTATGAGATCTTAAGTCTTGCGACCAAGGCTGATACCATGGGCACGCAACACATTCGGTTCTTCTGATCGTTGGACTTTCCAGCAAGACTCAGCACCATCGCACAGAGCAATTGGAACGCAAAATCGGTTGAAAGCAAATGTTCCAGTGCTGATCGACCGAGATGAGATAAGAGGCCGTCGTCATCGCTCGACTTGAATCCGTTGTACATTTGTATTTGGGGTGTTTTACAGGCCAGCAGAGTGATTACGGTAAAATCTCCCATCGAATAGGTATTTGACTTTGAAAAACCTTTCGATGGCCTTCACGATTCCCATCCATCCAATTGCAATTAAATTATCCATCGATGGACAATTGCCAGTCCCAGCCGAAATTGCAAGTAGGATGACGATCTGCGAAACACTGCTGACAGATGCTGGATGCGGCAAGCTGAAGACGGGGCGCTATGGCGCTCATTAGGGGAGGCCTATGCCCAGCAGTGGACTAATATAGGCTGATGATGATGACACCGAGATATAAACTTACTCTTGTGAAGGCTAAGATGTTTCTCATAAGGCGCAGAACCGAAAGCTGGCACTTCCCCGAGTTGAAGGATGCTCGCGAGGCGCTCGGCCGCCGGAGCCGAGGCGGATGTCATGTCGAAGACGCGGTCGGCGGCCTGTCCTCGCCTCGCGCTGAGCCGGCTGGAGGGTGCGCTGCGGGCGCGTCTCTCCGTCCGCGCACACGGCCCGCGTTACACCTGGACCAGGGCAGCGCGCGACCGTGTAGCCAACACTACGACTCTACGAGCGTGCGTACGGACGGACACACACTAATCAGCTATTCGGTGCTGACTGGCGCATCATGTCCTTTAGGTACTTTAATAGGTAATGAAGTGAGATATAATTGTACTGTCGGGAGACGGTGGGGGCAGGGGGCGGGGGGCGGCGCGGAGAGCACACACAATATCTGACATGAGCGGTCGTTGACCCGCGGCCCGGGTAGCGCCAGCGACTATCGTCCGTCGATGATCATTCCATCCATCGATTTCAATAAATACAGTAGGGACCTACTTTAGTAGTACCTACGGTAGTACCTTTAACCATTTTCTATCTACCTCTAGATCTACATACAATACATAAAAAAACCGATCTTACCACAAAAAAAAAGTTACGTCTTAGACATGTGTTTAACATGGTTTTGTAGGGTGACTTTTGCTAAACAACTGTTAAACACGTGTCTAAGTAGTGATTTTGTTTTTTGTGGTAAGGCTGAACAAGTTTAACAAGTAGGTACTACCTAATATCTCACCTTTTCGATAGACTTTAAGAAAGGAGCTTAGGAGGTTGTCAATTTGAATTCTTGAGTGAACCGACTTGGCTAATTAGGTGTTTTTTATTAGTAAGCTGTGCTTCTCATGTGGTCCCTTTTCAAGTGATCAAGTTCGGTAAACGTTCGTTGGTTAGGTAGATACGAGTATCAAGCAATCAAATATCAAATGAATCTGTAAGTTATAGGATACTATTCGTCAGTCATGTCGGTAGGACTGTTAGGTAATGGTATGTGACACGTACCTCGTTACATGTGTAGTACCTGAACACGAGCAGCTCACATTAAGAGCTCATGCAGGCCTCCGACGAGCGCCATAGCGCCCTGTTTTCAGCTTGCCGCATCCAGCATCTACCAGCAGTCTTCCGGAGATCTCCACCTGACCGGAGGGCGTCCCACACTAGGTACGTTTGCCGAGTCTCGGTCTCCACTCAAGAACACGTTTACACCAAGTTTTAAGGTAAAGTAAAGTAGGTAGTTAAAAAAGCGAACAAGAAACCTTTACCTTGTTAGGTTGTTAGTTTTCGAGTTGGAGCAAAACTCGTACCAAGCTTTTTATCATCTAAATAATCAGATATTTTATAGTATAATACTTTAAGCCTTTTTAAAAAATAATAGTTATGACAATTTAACCTATTAACCTGTTTAGTCTAGTTGTAGGCAAAGCGAGTTTATTTTTATTTCTAGTAATAACATTATGTACGTACCTATATCGTAATATTTAAGGAAACTTATTAATATTTATACGAGTGTACAACAGGTTTTCATAAATATATTGGCATGGTACTGTCATTATGTTAATTTCTTTGAATTAATCACGTAGGGATTCTCTGGGACCCATATTATAGATTGCCCGAACAGTCCTTTTCTGCAACACAAAAACGGTGTTAATGTCTGCAGCATTCCCCCACAGCAGTATACCATAAGACATAATAATATGGAAGTAGCTGAACGAAACAAATCCAGAAGTATCTACGTCTGTAATTTCATGGATTTTTTTGACTGCATATGCTGCAGAACTTGATGGCTTATCTAATCTATATACCTACCTATGGTCCTCATTGAAGCTTTCTGCCTAGGGTATTTCCTAAGAATACAGTACTATCTATGATGTCTAACGTTTCTCCTTTCACGTTTATATCAGCCTTAACTTGTTTCACATTAGGTTGAATAAATCTAATGCATTTCGTTTTGTTTTCATTTAGCAAAAGATTATTGACATTAAACCACTGGACAACTTTTGAGATTGCACATTATTTACATCGTTGAAATTTGTTTTTTGTCTTTTCATTTTAAAAATTAAATAAGTATCATCAGCAAACAATACAATCTCGTGATATTCTGTATACAAGATCAGCAGGTCATGAATATACTTAAACTAAAAATAGGAAAGTAACGAGGATAGACCCCTGCGGTACACCAAGTTTAATTTTCTTATTTTTATCAGAGTGTATTATTAAAATGTATTATCTTTTTGAAGTTTTTTAATACTTATCTAATGTTATGTTTTAAAAAAAAATAGTTTTCGGTGTTGATCGATAACACGAGTGATATTTTAAATGCTTGGCCAATATGTATAATAGGTATTTTGTATCAAATGAGAGCCATGAGAGTTCGGTTGATGATGATAGCATCGAGCAGTGATCGCGCGTGACGTGACGGCTCATGTTTGAATGCTATGCCAAATCCTATAGAAGGAACGATGAACGTCTCGATATTATTGTTGAACAAATACGGGGCTACATAAATTTAATTCTTAATAAATTTAATTTTCCAGTAAATAAAATTTTACTATTTTTTTGCAATTTCGTTTATAATATTTCTTCTAACAGAATAAATAAAATATCAAATGTTTTAATTATATTTTCCCAATAACAATTTTAACGTAAGTAAGTATTAACTACTTTTAACGTAAGTAAGTATTACTACAGACAGGGTTGGTCATCAATCGTCTCATCTTCAAATTAAAAAACGAACGGACTAAAATATTAAGCTAAGAATTTGATATTAATTTTAAGAAAATCAGAGATCAAAAGAGATAAAAATGTACCCAAGTAACGTACAATTGAGCTAAGTGCAGATGGTTGCAAACAGTCTAAAGATAGCTCGACTGATCCATATCAATACCAATCGGAAGCGTCCCTAGATTCAATTAAATCCAATTCGTTGAACTGTGGTAGAATGATTAATAAATATATTTATGTTTTTCTTGACTTTTTATCGATCGTTTTAGGTTTGTGCAATTTGATTATGAGACTGCAAAAAGTGGAAACATGTGGGACCGATGATGCAGAAGTTGCGGAAACTGAAGTGTGCTGCAGGGAGACTCTAGTCCAGATTCTTATATAATTTGTGCATTTTGTTTGGATCCGTGATGTCTGAACTGAATCTATTGTTTCCATCAATCATTTCTCGAATAGAACGAGCAAGACATTACATAATAATATACAAATGCATTCCGCGTATCGTTGGTGCTCCTAGCTACAGTGGATAGTTGGTACGCGGGGCCGCGCGGCGCGCGAGTCGACGAGCTCCTCCAGCCGTTTGCTATGTTCACTGTGTCAGGCATTTCTCTGCGTTTGCGAATGGGAAGAAAGTCACGGCATCTCCTCTCATAGTCTGGTAACAAATAAAAGGTTGATATCACAAGTGTCGTACATACACCGTACCGTCACACCTGGGGCTACACGGAATATAATAGTTTCAAATAAATAAATGAGTAAGAAAAATGCTGGACAATCCACACAGGACTATCTAGCTCCAAAGTAAGTTACTCGAAGATTGTGTTAAGGGTAAGTACTTATATATAATACATTATACACTCAGGTACATAAATACACTGGTCATCAAAAAAATCGGCCCAACCTCTTTTTTCTATATTCTTTTTTATTACTTCGGAGATAATTGTTTTTGAATTGTTTTTTTTATTACAAGGGTTCGTTATGATGTTTGACATCTGTCTACCATAAATTACGGCCTGCTTGAGGGTACTTAACAAACTTTTTAACGCTTACACTGATTAGTGTCGATTTCATTGTTTACGTCGAGATTCAGTTGAACCCAATTCCCTTTGTGAAACGGAACATTCAAACAGTGCGCTCGATAATTAACGCTGTCTTTATTCACTAAGGCTATAGTAACTTAACTGTGGCTCAATTTGCTTGAAACTTACATACATTTGTAGCGCTATCAGATTGAACAGCAAGACAAATCGTAGAGTTAGTAAGGACAGAAAGCTAGTGATAAAATACGATGATACCTATTTTTGTAATATAATTTGCGAGTGAACGGGCGCGGCCCCGTGCCTCCCCGCCCGCCCCGCGCCCCCGCCCCCGCCCCCGCCCCCTCCCGTGCCAGGCGCGGGCCGGGCGCGCCGCAGCAACAGACGACATGACAACAGTGCTCCCTCAGCCGCGCGGACACTCCGTCCAGCGCGCGCGTGCCCTCCGCCAGTGCGTCCGTCCAGCGCGCGCGTGCCCTCCGCCAGTGCGTCCGTCCAGCGCGCGCGTGCCCTCCGCCAGTGCGTCCGTCCAGCGCGCGCGTGCCCTCCGCCAGTGCGTCCGTCCAGCGCGCGCGTGCCCTCCGCCAGTGCGTCCGTCCAGCGCGCGCGTGCCCTCCGCCAGTGCGTCCGTCCAGCGCGCGCGTGCCCTCCGCCAGTGCGTCCGTCCAGCGCGCGCGTGCCCTCCGCCAGTGCGTCCGTCCAGCGCGCGCGTGCCCTCCGCCAGTGCGTCCGTCCAGCGCGCGCGTGCCCTCCGCCAGTGCGTCCGTCCAGCGCGCGCGTGCCCTCCGCCAGTGCGTCCGTCCAGCGCGTGCCCTCCGCCAGTGCGTCCGTCCAGCGCGTGCCCTCCGCCAGTGCGCTGCAGGCACCGGACCAGCGCAGGCCCGCGCCCCCGCTCGTTCGCCCGGCGGTCGCCGATTGCTGCTTGCCTACAAATATACCTCGTACATGATGTGTCTGTGAAACGTTGCTACTTACTTATCAGCGAAACAAAAAAGTGCGCTCTGGTAGAGCAACGAGGGTGCTTATTTACCAGATGATGAGGCGGGGCGGGGCGGGGCGGGGCGGGTGTGTCGTGAATGAGAGGTGTGGCGCTCGGAGGGACCACTAGTTCGGGAAGCGCTGACGTTGTGATAGTACCTTTTAGTCGCTTTAAGTGCTATTATAAAAAGGTTTTGTAGTAAGGTACTTTGAAGTACCTACCTAAGTGATCTACTTAGTCAACATACTAAGTAGATAAGATGAAAGGGCGGTTGTTGACGTGAAGATGAACGGTGGCAAATCCGATGCGTCCACTTCGACCGATGATGTGAAGGTAATTTAAATTCGATCGTTCCGTGTCGCCGTTCCGTTTCAACATCATCATCCGTATCGGCGTTCCGACAGGAGCGGCCGCTCTACCTCTACTACTTCACGCACCCCTTCGGCGTGCTGTCGCCGGAGCCGCCGGTGGTGTCGGCGACGCCGCCGGCCGCCGCGGCGCGCGCCTTCCTCAACATGCAGCCCCTCTCGCCGCCGCCCTGGGCGCAGGCGCGCCGGCCCTGCGCGCGCGCGGCCTGCCTCCCGCGCCGCACGCTGCCCCCGCTGCGCCTGCCCGCGCCCCCGCACCTCGCGCTGTCCCTGTCCGCCGCGCGCTGCCCGCCCCGCTACTCCCTCCCGCCCATCGAGCTGCCGGAGCCGGCGCCGGCGCCGCGCGCGCTCCCCGCGCCGCCCGCGCCGCCGCCACGCCGCGCGCCCGTCCCGCTCGCGCGCGCCGTCGGCGCCGCCGTCCCCGGCGCGCCTGCGAGGGAGCGGGACCTCGAGTGCGCCTCCCGCCCGGGAGTGAGGAGAGCGAGGCGAGGCATGCGCGCGCGCGGGCGGCGCGGCGGCGGGGACGTGCACCGGATGATCTCCTGCCTCGTGCGGCGCGCCGTGGCCGGTGAGTGCGCTCGGTTCCTATCGCTCGTTTACTTTTCGGATCAGCGGGATCGAGCCTGAGTGGAGCTCTCGCAGGGCCTACCTTTGTTACGCAGGGAGGGTAGGTGATTTCGTTAATTTTCCCTTTAACATATGTATAAATCTTTCGCCTTATCCAAAAGATTTCAGTGGAGGGCGAAGAGTAAAGTGCATATTGTGGATTGTGTGCATATTGTGCTTATTGTTGAGGGATCGAAGACTTAAATGTGAGGCGCACGTCACCGGGACTAGCCTTTGCCTTTGCCGACAGGGACCAGGGTGATGTGATGTGGCCGCTGACCTCCGTTGCACGTGTAGTACGCTGAACTTCACGACAAATAAACCATATATTTGAGTTGTGCATTTTGGCGCCATTTGACGCTGAGCGTTTGCGGGAGCAGCGGCGTGATGTCCGCGGAACTAACAGCACAGGGGGATTCTCTATGACTTATTCCTCTATGCTCTATGAGATTCCTCGCCTCAACCGTGTGACGTCACAACTTAAGTACTTACGGAGATTCCTTTAACAAACATTCACACAGTTTTTCCCATTTATTATAATAGTTATTAATACATCCATATAAACTTTTCGCGTTTATAATATTAGTAGCGATGAGACAAGCTTCAATAAGAAAAAACTAGACATGTCAAAGATCCTACGACTTTTCGTAGGGTAACTCTTCAGGTTTTAGTAGTTTCGAAGCTACGAGCAACTATAAAGTAAAAAGAAGTGGGGTCGCGTTGATGTCTTTTGTTTGCTACGCGGCGGCGTCGTAGCACCGGAGCACGAAGTGCTACGAAGGTCTACGCCAAAATGTAATTCTCGTTAGGTAAGTATCGGCCAGTTCATCTTATCTTACTATCACTACAAAGTATAAAACAAAGTGGCTTTCTCTGTTCTTATGTCCCTATTTCCCTGTCCCTTTGAACGCTTAAATCTTTAAAACTACGCAATGGATTTTGATGCGGTTTTTTTAATATATAGAGTGATGCAAGAGGAAGGTTTATACGTATAATAAAACCGTGCGAAAACAAATAAATTTCCATGCGGTCGAAGCCGCGGGTTTACGTAGTATTTATATTCTCTTTGGCCGCGGGGTGCAACTAGTGATTTATAAATGAGACATCTATGGGTTTACAACTTCTTTGATTTCAACACCTACCAGGGACGATCGTGTTACTTTGAATCGAGTACTCAGAGGTTTCAGAACTCAGGATGAATCTTTGATTCCTTATTTTGATTGGGCACTTTATTTCCTAGTTTTAATTATTTATAAAATGAATTTTATGACGTGTCCAAGTGGTGGTAGAGTCTAAGGATCTATAGCACTTTGACTATTGACTCAAAGATATTTATCCTAAGTAAAAGCCGGTTTACATCATTCCAGTCCAGTGATCCAGTCCAGTGCTGAACTGGATTCGTTATCGTCTACATTATTCCAGTAATTTAGAAGCAGTTGAAACGTGAACACTACTGTGACAATGATTTCAAAAAGAGATCAGTTTCGAAACTGTTTTCGAATTTAATTCGGCGAACCATTTCACTTTGGGTTGGTAAACATTACCACTAGCACCAGATGTGGATGACTTCTTAATCGTATCTAGTTCAAGGTAGTATTACAATTACAATTACAACTAGCCTGTTGTGTCCCACTGCTGGGCAAAGGCTTAAAACGAATACTTTTTATTTTGTTTTTCACTTCTTCAACTTAACCTTCAATTTCCATACTAATGCACAGGTTTTGCAAAGCAGTTTGGCGCATAGGTTTATTTTTATAATGCTCTAATGTTATGTCCCATAAACACGGATTTTCTCTGTTTAAAGTAACAAACTTTACAGTTTCGGATAACTTCTTCGCCATTGTTAAATCCTTTCTTCGCAGTTAAAATCCACAAAAACAACCAACACGTGTTCACCACGTGTTTGTTGCGTCAGCACTGAAATTGCACTGGATTGGCCGTCTACCTCTACATTATTTCAGTTGCACTGGATTGATAGCACTGGATTCAAAAGTAGACCACGAATCCAGTTACTGGACTGGAACGCTTACTGGATTCAGTTCATTCCAGTGCCGGTTTACATTTTTCCAGTAAGCAATCCAGCACTGGACTGGATCGCTGGACTGGAATAATGTAAACCGACCATGATGCTAGAATCTTTGTATTGACTATTGTAGAACTGTCACTACTTACCACAGATTTATAGTGGTCAATTTATGGATTATGTATTTATCCAAGATCAAGTAGGTACTTACGTTCCGTAAGGTAGATGGAGCATATGGTCACTGTCATCCTATAAGGCGATGTAGCCGATTTGATATTGTTTTGGTTTTGTTTGATACCGTACGGTGACAAGTGAATGTCAGATTGAGAAAATGAAAATTTGTGTTTATGTTTTATTTGTAATTTTGTGTTTTATATATAATATTTAATCGAGAACTTAGTATATAATGACTTGTGTAGATGTGGGTTGTAAAAGCCGTTTGGGATCTTTATGTGAAGATAAACGCAAGATATCTTTTCATCAGTAAGTCTATTATCGTGATAAACGCGGATATTACGCGGATATTACATGTATTTTCTTTGCAATATGTTGAATAGTTTTTTGTACATAGAATATAATAACTGTTTTAATACGTTATTTACAGCTCATTAGCAGTATAATTCTATAATTCACTAATATTATAATACAATACGAAAAACTGACATCTGATGTACCATTTTGATGCCACCTAGTGAAGTACTGGTAGTTGTCGATAATTTATTGTCGATGAATGTCTAATACTGGTTGACAAAATGATGATTCAAAAGTAAATTGTCGTAGTTTGAGAATTATACCTACCTACCGAGATAGTGCTACGGTACCTACATGGACTGACTAAGTTGGAGTTAGAAATCAAAACTTGATTATGGTGTCGCTAGTAAGATCTAGGAGACTAAAGATTGCAATGTAGCTAGAAGTTCACAACTTATTCTTATCTTTCACTTCTAGATATACAAAATATCCACTAACAAAAGAAAAATGGAAACAAAACTTGAGAAGACATGTCTGGGAGCCATCATAGAATTCTCGTTAGTGTTTTTTACATTTCCATGTTTCGTGCCACAGAATTGGATATCAAAGGACTTACAAAAAAACTTTGAAAATAAAGGTTAAAAGATATCCAAGTGGTATCTAAGCACAAAATATTTCAGTTAAGTATAGTAGTAGGAGCATACGACGTGAAAATACTTTAAAAATAATTTCGTTTATGTTAATGTAACTAAGTACCTACCTAAGTTTTCTCACTGTTCATATCCTAAATAACGACGGCAACCAACCATCACCACTTAACCCCATTTTAAATAAAAACATAATTATTATCAAGAAGATTTATCAAGTTTATGTAAGTTTTATACACCTTACCTTAGTAGGTCTTTATTTATATGCCTACAGGGTCAGGTACAGGTTAAGTCGATCTAGATCCTTGAGGGAATTGTAGTTTCAATCATTACCAGCTGATTGATTTAATCATTATTGACTCACATACTCCAAACTTAATATAAAACCCCACAAACACCCAAAAAATATAGGTGATTAATGAATATTGGTATATCTTTTCAAGTAAAATTACAGCTTGCGGATTTTAAACATAACTGAATTTATTATCCTCTTTTATAATAATATATAATAATGCTGGACAATCCACAAAGCACCATCTAGCCCCAAAGTAAGCTACTCAAAGCTCGTGGTATGGGTACTAGATAACTAATTTATTAAATACATTATTATGCATAGATATAAATTTTTTATAGTTCATTTATACCCAGACCAACGGAACATAGGTATATCTGCAGATCGTTCACAAATTTGTTCTGAGGGGTTTGATTCCCGAACCCGTAACCTCCTGCGTTGCAGGCGCACCTTTGCCCACCGCGCTACATCGGTCGTCATGATCAACATACAATGCAGCGGTTACAACAAACCTGCTTACTGAAATCATAATTTAATCGATAAGTACAGAATTTCACATCACTATTCTCACATTTCAGTAGAATGTCAGACAAGAATCAGATTGACCACATACGTATTTGAATGTAACTGAAACTGAACTGAAAAATTATATCTATCTTTTTTTTTCATATGGCATACTCCCAAAGAGCAAGAAGTCAAAACATTGTCAAATGTTCGTTTTTATAATGTTACATCTAGTTACAAAATCTTTGATTATAGCTTATACAAATACATGTATGGAGGGTTCGGTCCTCTCCGTAGAGAGCATAGTACTACATATATTATTAATCTGGGGTAGAGAGTATTATGTTCCTTGGTTCGGTCAGTCCATGCAATATCAGAAAATACCGTTTCTGTTATCGAAAAATATCATCCGTGTTCACTCATGTTCCCGTTTGAAAGAATCTTCAAAATAAAATAAAATAAAATAAAGAGTGTAGTGAGAGGCGGTGAGAGGCGGTGAGAGTCGGTGAGAGGCGGTGAGAGGCGGTGAGAGGCGGTTGGAGGCGGTGGTCGAAGGCTGCGATGGGCGTGTGGTTGGAGTCGAGCCCGGAGGTGCCGGCGTGCTGCGGGCTGCGCGCGGGCGCGGCGTGCTGCGCGCTGGCGGGGCTGGGCGCGGGCGGCGCGCTGCTGGCGGCGTACTGCGCGGCGGGGCTGGAGGGAGCGGCGCGGGGCGCGGCGGGCGCGGGCGGCGTGGCGCTCGTGTGGACGCACGCGCTGCTGGCGGCGGCGGTGCGCGCGCGCAGCACGGCGCTGTGCGCAGACTACGTGTGGTCCGTGACGGCGGTGTGCGGCGCGCTGGCGGCGGCGACGCTGGCGGCGGCGGCGCGCGCGCTGGCGCAGGGCTCCGTGCTGCTGCCCTCGCTGGCGCTGCTGGCGGCGGCGCTCGGGCTGGCGGCCGGCCTCTACTCCGCGCTGCTCGTCGCCAACTTCCGCCTGACGCTGCCCTGACGCCGCGAGCCTCTCGCGCTCCTCGCTCTATCTCGACGCGTACGCTTCGCTCTATGTACGCATACCTTATCATCGGTGAACGTTTCGCGAGACTCACTTTTACTTTATTAGAAGGCAAGGAAACTTTTATTGCGAAGGCAGAATTATTATACTGAAAAAGTTATTCTATCAGATGTTTCTATTGTTATAGTTGAGCAATACTTCCTTATGTTATAATATCACCCTTCGATGGTATGGTTGGGTCGGTGCGCGCTGTGCTGTGCCCCGTGCTGGTGGAACTAGGTCAGTGTACCGCCCCCCCCCCCCCGCGCCCCCCCGCTCCGACACTAGCGCCCGCGCCTAGCTCCGCACGCCCCTCGCCCCGGCGACACATCCAGCCATATAGTTTGAATGGTCGCGCACGGCACGCTCACTCACTACATCAGAGGTATTCAATACAACCATCGATTGGATACCTACTAAATAATTTTGATATGATGTGTATACCTATATATTACCAAGTTTATTAAACTTGGTTATACTTTCCCAATGCAAACGTGCCCTCCCCACCACAGAATCAAACGTTTATTCTCAAAAAATAAAATATCTTCGATATCCATAGTCTTCGATTTCCATAAGACAAATAAATGAGAATGCAGACGAAGTCGCGCGCCGGGCGCAGCTAGTAGGTAAGTAAATAAATGAAATCCGTGGCGGAGTTGCTCCCGTCCTTTCATCTAAGCAGAGGCGGATTGGCTTGAAACGTTTTAAAGTTATGTATGTTTAAACTATGTTGTATGTTTAGTTATGTTTGCTTTAAACGTTTTAAAGTTATGTATGTTTGTTTGGATGTATGGATGGATGTTCGTTCCTCTTTCACTCAATAACTACGGAATGGATCCGGTTTAAATTTTGAATGGATAGGTAAAATTATTTATTTATGTATTTTATTTATCTATTTACAAATTTATGGGATAAAAATTAGCCTTTAAAAGGCTAATTAATTAAATATATTATAGATTAGTTCCCACGGGATAGAAATAGCTTAGATACGTTTCCGTAGTAATAAAGCGTGCGATGCCGCGGGCTGATGCTAGTATAAAATAAATATAGAAGGTGATGTAGGATTTAAAAAAAAAATCTGAATTTCTGGGTAAAAATTCGGTGTTTCACTCCATGTATGCAATGTGTATATTAAATGTCTGCAAGTTTTACTACAACCACTTTTTTAATTGAAGAATTTAGAATGTTAAAAAGGAAAGATGCTCTATGGTCACCGCTCCGATGTTGAGGAGCGGTCGAACAGAAAGTCACTTTTCCACTTTTTGGAGATTTGATTTTTTTTAAATATTCTTAATGGCAACCCTGAAACCTATCGTTTGATGCCAAAAAAAGTCTTCAAAAAGCATTATTTCTGAGAGAAAAATGACATCAAAATACAATGATCCCTTCAAAACGACACTTTTTTTCGAAATATTTCAAACTAGTAACGGCCTTTCACTCTTTGATTTTCAAAAAGCTACTTTTCCAGTACAAAACGAGCTTCGACACAAGGAGTACTTACAAAACGCCATCTTTCCGATGTAAATTATTGCAACATTGTATTTATGTGTCATTTAAAGAACTATTTGAATCTAAAGTTCGTTTTTTTTTCATTCGGTGCACTAAAGAGTTTAAAACTAATGTGCGTTTGCACCTAGTCATAAAAAGTGCAATAATGACCAGTGTTCCTGTAGAGCAAATTAACAGTGGGGTAAGAAAAAGAGGCAATGCTGAACGAAAGATTATGTCGTTAAGAGATAAAGCAAGTACCTGTAAAATTTTGTTGTTATAAGAATATCTACTATTTACCCTCTATAAATTAATGATTCATATTGTTACTTTATTATTTCTATTGCGATTTCCGATTTCATTATTGTACTGTTGATGGAAGAAGTTACTGATACGTACCTACGTCTCTACTTACTTAACTACCTTATGCAGGTATTACCTGATTTCAGATATGCAGATAAGGATCCACATGTTAATAATTTAGTACTTACATCCCTGCTACCATACACTGAAGAGTAAATTCAAGGGCTCAAAATGTACTCTGTCTGATATTTTGAAGAATAGGAAATTTATTTTTCGAGCAAATTGGTAAACAGAAACAAGATGAGGACCTGACATAGTACAAGCCTTGTACTATGTCAGGTCCTCATCTTGTAATACAAGGAAATATTAGCCGGAAAAAATTGTGGAGAAGTTGGTGACTGGGATGAGGAGATAGAAGAAACTTGTGAATGTTTTGACCTCAAACACTATCCCGTTCATAATAAAAAACGTAATCTTTTTATTATAATAAATTGTAATGTTCTTTCGTATTTAAATTCATTTTATTTATTTACCAAATGTCACATTTCCCTAAGCATCCCTATCAAAAGATCACTTTTCCAAAAAGTGGTTCCACAAAAAGGTGTTTTTCTTTTTTGCCCAACAAAACGTAACTTCTGCAAATTTAATTTGCAAATAACCTTGAAAGTATACCTAATATAAAAAAAATTAAAAACACATTCGATTATTTGATTTTTTTACTAATTTGATGCTAAAAACTTAATACTTGTTTTCAAACAAAAATCTGATATGTTACAGTTTTTTTTGATTTCTGACAAATTTGAAAAAGTGGAAAAGAGACTTTCTGTTCGACCACTCCTCGTTTGTAAAGCTTGTCTCGAGCACGCGCCGGAGCGGTTGGGCGCGGACGCACGGAGTCAGTACAGTACCCGGACAGTGAAGGCAGTGCTGCGGCGCGCGGTCACGTCGCACGCTCGCAGACAATCGCATTGTCTGGGCCGGTCGGGCCGGTCGCAGCTGGAGCGCTACTCGTCTAACGTGTCCTCCTGCTCTCTAGGTACGAGCCGTAGGTAGGAGCCGTAGGTAGGTGCTGTAGGTAGGTGCTGTAGGTAGGAGCCGTAGGTAGCAGCCGTACGTAGGTAGGAGCCGTAGGTACTACTTGCATTGCATCGCGTGTCCGCCGCCTAGACGTTTATGAGAATTGCGAATTTGCGCCACATTTTCCACTGTTGGGTAAGGGATTTTCTCACTTTCCTTTGATCAATGTAACCGTCTCTTACCTCTCGCATTCTGCCTCATATCGAGTAATGTATTTAGACGAACACCTTCATATCACGTGCTAGGATGTAGCCGAGGGGCATACGATGACTTCAACGCGATCCTACTTGTTTAGTGTCACTATATCACTATCACTATATACAGGGTGTAACATGTAAAACGGTCAGTATGGGAAAGTCTGAAAGTATAAGACATACGAAGATCTCTTCTTAGGAACCATGTCATCGATTTTAGTGACGAGAAAAACTGCATTCACACTTTTAAAAATATCTTATATTACGTCCGGGAATCGAACCCGGATGTTTTGAAAAATAAAACTATCAGTATTTTTAGTCTCATTTCGATCGTGTGGGTCTTAAGGTGCCCGTATGGGCCAACAGCCTTGAGGATTCGGGCGGAGTCAAAATTTTCCCCCGCGCCAACCGCGTATTCCTGCCACATTTTTACGCACGCAGAGTGCGGTCTGCACTCATGGCATGCGGTCGCTTAGTTTAGATTAGTTTTAGTTTTGGGTTAGGTGCGCTGTTTCCTCGCGTAGGTCTTTTTTTACTAGGTAGGTTATGTATCACCTGGTAAAAAATACCTGAGAACACTGCTCATAATAATATATAATATTCAGCGTGTAGGTTCACAAGATGGTTTTATGATAACTTACCTAAAAATATACTTACTGACTACAAACTACAACGTACAAAATTACCTACTTAGTTATATTATTTTCTCTACTTATCTAAGTACATACTAATAAGGTAAGTATAGGAAAGATAGGCAGGGTTGGATAGGTATCTAGAGGTACATAAAAACGAAACTACAGTTTCATGGTTATCTTTATGCAATTATATTTTAATTATTCATAGGTACTATGATATAATTCTTACTATGTAGATAGCTTTATAATTTTATGTCTACCCATGTAGAACTCAGCCCGTTCCCGTGGGAATTCCGGGATAAAATATAGCTTATGTGTTATTCCATAATCTATCGCTGTGCCCAATTTCATCCATATCCGTTCAGTAGTTTTTGCGTGAAAGAGTTACAAACATCCATTCTTACAAACTTTCGCGTTTATAATATTAGTAGGACTAGGCATTATTTTATTGCAGCCAAAGCCATTCAAGATCATTTCTACAGAAGTTCTGATAAGTAAGTAACTCTACATGCAGATGATTTTCAGCATCTTTCTCCATCTCCAAGAATCTAAAAAAAGAAGATATCAAATTCAAAGCATAAAAAATACACAGTAGAGGAGCTGCAATTAGAGGATTCGATCCAGGTCTTTTTTTTCAATCCCGGGATTTCGTGATTTGTGAAAGACGATCCCGGGATCCCGGGATCGTAGTAAGGTAAATAAAATCGAAGCAATATATTCGTCGATGGAAATTTCAATTCAAAATTCAAAATTCAAAATTCAAAGTGCTTTATTTCCTTAAGACCTTACAGGACACTTGGACACGTCATAAAATACATGTTAAAAATAATTGAAATTATGAAATAAAGTGCTCACTTTGATTATTGTTCACTTCGGTCTATTTAGGTAAAGTAAAGAAGCGAACAAGAAACCTTTACCTTGTTAGGTTGTTAGTTTTAGAGTTGGAGCAAAACTCGTCCCAAGCTTTTTTATCATCTAAATAATCAGATATTTTATAGTAAGCCTTTTTACAAAGAATAGTTTTGATAATTTGTTTGAATTTATTTACCGATAATTTTTGCAACTCACTTGGAGTTTTGTTGTAGAAGCGTATACATTGCCCTTTGAAAGATACATTAACTTTGTTTAATCTAGTTGTGGGCAAAGCGAGTTTATTCTTATTTCTAGTATTAACATTATGTATGTCACTATTTTTAGTGAACCTATTGATATTTTTATGAGTGTACAACAAGTTTTCATAAATATATTGACATGGTACTGTCATTATGTTTATTTCTTTGAATTTATTGCGGAGAGATTCTCTGGGACCCATATTATAGATTGCACGAACAGCCCTCTTCTGCAGCACAAATACGGTGTTAATGTCTGCAGCGTTCCCCCACAGTAGTATACCATAAGACATAATACTATGGAAGTAGCTGAAATAAACAAGTCTAGAAGTATCCACGTTTGTAAATTGACGGATTTTTTTGACTGCATATGCTGCAGAACTGAGTCTCTTCGATAGCTTATCTATGTGTGGGCCCCATTGAAGCTTACTATCTAGAGTGATTCCTAAGAATACGGTACTTTCTACAATGTCTAACGTTTCTCCTTTCACGTTTACATCAGCCTTAACTTGTTTCACATTAGGTAGAATAAATCTAATACATTTCGTTTTGGTTTCGTTAAGCAAAAGATTATTGACGCTAAACCAGTGGACAACTTTTGAGATTGCATTATTCACATCGTCGAAATTTGTAGTTTGTCTTTTCATTTTAAAAATTAAAGAAGTATCATCAGCAAATAATACAATCTCGTGATTATTCTTTACAAGATCAGGCAGGTCGTTAATATAAACTAAAAACAGGAAAGGACCGAGGATAGAACCCTGTGGTACACCCATAGTAACTACTAATAGGCGTAAAGGTCAAAACCCAACTTTTCAGGAGAGCCAAAAAACACTTTTTTTTTATAAAATAATTTTTAACTTTATGTATATTATACTTACAAAAAACATTTCTAAAGGGACTATATTTTATTTGACAAGCTCTTCGTTGATAATTTATTAAAATTACTCCACATGCTATATTTAAAAAGTTTTTGTCCTTTACGACGTAGCAATTTTGGTAGTTTTTAGACATACGCGGTCTATTTTTACTAACGAAATTAAACATTTTGGTCGTATCAGACATTCTAGTATTAATATACCTGAATTTGTGTCTTATAAGTCGATAATCACTACATAGTATAAAACAAAGTGGCTTTTTCTGTCCCTATGTTATTATGTCCCATTGAATGCTTAAATCTTTAAAACTACGCAACGGATTTTGATGTGGTTTTTTTTTAATAGTTAGAGTGATTCAAGAGGAAGGTTTATATACTTATAATAAAACCGTGCAAAGTCGGGGCGGGTCGCTAGTTAACTCATAAAAATTAGCTAAGGACAAAATTTTGGTTTTGGTACCTTTGTGTTTCAATAAAATTAAGATATTTTCCACGTAAAAGTAAATAAAGTAACATCTGATATAAACCTCTTTTATTGGTAATTTTTGTGAAATTTTTACAGTAATATTTTTGCACTAAAGAAAGGTATTTAATCAAAATAAAGGACATTTGTTTGAAAAAACACTTAACAGGGCTAAGACAACACTGCATTAACATTTTTAAATTAATCTAATGCAAACTTAATTAAACTAATTTAATTGAAAGCTCATGTAAATTAAGTTTTTCAATGATTTCAATTTAAATTAAAGGAATATAACGAATACTCCCTGTATGTTGTGTATTTGAAATCGTAGGAGAACTGCATGTTCCTAAGATTTTAACCTATTCGATGACTTAAGAAACTGTAGAAAATTTGTTTAAATCCTGTCACATATAACAATTGAACCTTAACTATTCTTCAAGGAACATTTTACCAGACTTTTTATTTTACTTTGGGTTAAATACCTAGTTTTAATTATTTTAATCAGTCTTCTGGTTTTTCTCGTACTTTTACAACAGTGACAAGTGTTCCTACAATTGAATCATACACAGAAACAACTAATAAATCACTACATAGTATAAAACAAAGTCGCTTTTTCTGTCCCTATGTCCCTTTATCACTATGTCCCTTTGAATACTTAAATATTTAAAACTACGCAACGGATTTTGATGCGGTTTTTTTATAGATAGAGTGATTCAAGAGGAAGGTTTATACGTATAATAAAACCGTGCGAAGCCGGGGCGGGTCGCTAGTATAGAATAAATTATGGACTTACTCTAACTTTAAACAATATAAACTCATATCCAGACAGCTCTTTAATCGTTTTAAGATTATTATTAATTATAATTGTTTGAATCTGACTTCTGGTTTTATTTGGACTTTCATTAGCAATAAATTATACTTACATACTACTTAGTACGTTATTGTAACTGTCCTGCGTTTTAGTTTAGTTCAGTTAACAACCACTTTTTATTATAGAATAAATTTACCTTTACTTTTATTAATAACAACTCTAATCCAGACTTCTATTGTTATCGTTTTAAGATTATAATCATAATAATAATTGTTTTAATCAGACTTCGTTTTACTTGCACTTTTATAAGAATTAATTTATATTGTGTAGGTACACTACTCTGACCGTAGCACCGTTCCTTCGTCGAATCATGCACACTTACAACCATTAGTTAGTATAGAGTAAATGTTCCTTAACTTTAATTAATTTACACTCTTCAACAAACATAAAGCAGCTTTTGTTTCTCATGAGTGAATATGACTAATTGTATATTCTTTGAATCCTTGATGTCGTCTTCGTCGGTTTCTAAAAGTTCATCAGCAACAGCAAGTGGTTACTTACTCTTTCGTATGATGAGACAGAAAGATTACTTTCAAAACTCTCTTAATGTTTATATGTGTATTTAAAAAAAATTATTAGGTACTTTCATTAATTCAGTAATTTTTCTTTTTTTTTCAACTTTCTGTAGGGATTCAACGTAATGCTAGATACTCATTGTGAAAGCGCTTTGGAATAGTATTATTGTCACAAAGCTTTTCCAAGTCTTTATATTTAGCTATAGATATGGGCAATCGGTCTTGGTATGCAGGTTTTACGTCGTATGTCAGTGCATCACATTCTTCCGGTTTTTTCAAGCAAAAACTTAACCGAATATACGCTAAAGCTTGTTTTATTTCTATTAGTTATTTGAGTCGTATAGGCCATCACAAAAAAATAAGTTGTATACGACCATCCCTTTTCGTTGTGTATTAAAAAAAAGGCAAAACTTTACACCACAATATGTATTTTCTCTCACCAAATTATGCCATAAAATGCTTGGACGTAAAGCTCATAAACATTGGAATTTAGAAACTTTGACTATACCATTCGATAGATCTCGACGAGCTGATAACGGCACTATATATAACTCAATATTGCCATTTTGTCCTTTACGCCAATTGAAATTTTCATCGACGAATTTTGAAAATTTTTCAACTTTTATTTACTTTCAAAAACAGAGTAAAAATCAACGAAAACCACAATGACTTCTTTTTTCAATTAATTAATACTATAAATAAATATAAAAAAATCAACTTTTATTAAAATTTAATGATGGTTAAACGTATTGTTTCACAAGGTATGTGGTGACACAGTTTAGCTTATAGTACGCGGCGCAAACGCGTTTCGCTAATTCCTAAAATCGACCGGGATCCCGAATCCCGGGATCCCGGTCGATTTTAGGTCCCGAAAATTTCGGGGTTATTTTTCCATTTCCCTGGATTTTCGTGATTGAGAAAAATTGTTAAAAATAACAAAAAATCAAGCACGTAAATGTAATAAAACAAATTATAAAATAAAAATTTAACCAATTTCTCATAATATGAAACATTAAAAATAACAAAAAGGAACAACTGATCATTTCGGTTAACATCGGTTTTTAGTTTTCTTTTTAATTTTGTTTAAAAACACTGGAATGATTATTCCTGAATTTTATTATCAGTATAAGCTCTTTTTATTAACAAATATTACAATTTATAAATACCATGTACTTGTATACAAAAAAAGCATTCCTTTATCAGGTAATCAACCGCCTACATGGTCACATCGTGGTAAAATTGACGTAAAATTCTTTTTTGTCAACAATCATGACATGCCTTTTGTATTTATTTTACAAGTCTGTAGATTACGCTACTGTGGGCTGGTTGAATAAAAGATAGATTGTGCGATATACTGAGTCTTTTCATTACACAGAAACACGGATACAAGAAATGACATTAAAATTTACGATAATCTATAACCCTTAATTAATTTAGGAATAATTATTCCAGTTTTTTTATTATAATTTAAAAAGAAAACTAAAACCGATGTTAA
The DNA here is from genome assembly GCA_944547425.1 of Eupithecia centaureata. NCBI lineage: Eukaryota > Metazoa > Arthropoda > Insecta > Lepidoptera > Geometridae > Eupithecia > Eupithecia centaureata. The sequence goes on along the minus strand of OX155693.1, from coordinate 178,639 downwards.
CCGAAATGATCAGTGGTTCCTTTTTGTTATTTTTAATGTTTCATATGAGAAATTGGTTAAATATTTATTTTATAATTTGTTTTATTACATTTACGTGAGTAATTTTTGTTATTTTTAACAATTTTTCTCCATCACGAAAATCCCGGGATTAGGACAAAATAACCCCGAAATTTTCGGGACCTAAAATCGACGGGGAGCCCGAATCCCGGGATCCCGGGATCGAATCCTCTAGCTGCAATGCATGGCGCCGAATTTAAGTAAAAAGACGCAAACTTTTTTCGTTATAGTAAACGACTGGTACTAAGGGCTCTGATCACTAATGCTAATTTAAAATTAAATTAAATTATATATGGAGTTCGTGTTCAAAAACTTTAGTTGCTGACTTTGAATGACACGGAGGCGATCCGCGGACCGCGGAGGTGCGATGACTGAAACGAAAACACAACAAATTTGGATACTACTTACTCGATATTATTATGTGTTGGTAGTGGTACTTACGTACTACGGCTGTAATACTTCGTGCTCGAAGATCTTCGTTCCTCAACATTCTAAAATAAATTATGGAGAAATATTTGTCATTGAAACGTAGCTTAGTTAGTAGTTAGGTATGTACACTATGTACCTACTACCTACATATTGAATTTACTTACTCGAAACATTTCGGTTTAGATAGGTACTTCTACAGCAGTTTTATTTCCTTGCTCTGGATTCTCTTTCTTTGATTCTCTAAAATACAAAACCATAAGTCTGAAAAATAAGGCATCGAAAGGTAGACCGGTAGTCCTGTACCTACCTATAATAAAAAACTATATTCACAAAAAGTACCTAGTTACTTTACTACCGTCATTCAACATTCATCATAATTATATAATGGTATCAATCAGCCTACAAGACGTCCACAGCTGGACATTGGCTATCCCAACCACATAGTAAGCCGCCTCTACTCCATTCATCGATTCCCAGGTATTGTCCAATATTGTACCAATCTGAGACTACGTCAAGCTGGTGAGTATATATAGTATTTTGTGTGGTTTGTTTACAAACTTCTACATCAAGTTTGGCTAGTGCGAGTAATAGTTGTTCCTAAATACCTACTACTGACCTAGTGTATAATAAACTTACCTACCTTTAAACCTATCCACGTTAGTTAGGTATCAGATAGATAGGTAGATACTTGGATGCTAGTTGGTAGGTACTTACAAGACTTCGTGCATTTTAGCAGCTTTCGTAGCTCTCATTTTCTTTATATTATGTTTTCTCCCCATTTCTTATTTCACATTACAGTTCGCTCAATAAAAAAAGGACCTTACTAAACTAGTTCAACGAATCATATACCTAAACCAGAGTCCGAGCTCAAACCAAACTAGGAATACAAACCTATTACTAAAGCGTGAATGTGCAAACAATAATGTTTATTTCAAATATCGGAATTATATCAAAAATAGCGACGAGTGACACAACCTCCACGTCGGACAGTCCGAGCCACACTGCCGCCCGTCGCCCGCGCACAGACCCGCTTGTTCTATTTCATAGTGGAAACACAAAATAATTAATTGCAGCCGTATAAATGATTTGTTTTATTCGTCATATGTACAATTTGTGCAAAATACTTTGACAAATATTTGAGTGAAAGAAAAATACACAAAATCAACACCGTTTAGAAGAAATATCCAAATTTAGAACAAGAAATGCTTTACTTTGGTTATTTTTTTTATATAGTAATAATATGAATTCAATCATTTCATATGTACAACTTATAAATAAAAGTCTATTTTGCAACATATATATTTTTCATACATTTTCATCCACTCATCAAGGAGAAATATCATTTTGAAAAAGGCGCTTTAGCCCATACAACAGCCTTAAGGAGCAAATGTTAAATAAAAGAAAGTAGGTAACTAAGGAACCCTAGTGCGCGCACACCAACTTGATTTTACCGTTGCTCAGACTCCTACTTATGAGACTGATGTCTCGGTAAAATCAAAATTACTCACACTCACATGGTCTCCCGTTGCTCAGTATTTTAGGAGACCGATGCCTCGGGAGAACCACTCATTCACTCACACACTCACACAAACATGACTCACATTCACATCACATCATACTACATAATAACATGAAACTTAAACTTGCAGTCAATTTTAAAATAAGACAGTGTACTTATGTATATCTTATTGTTTCATCATCATCATCATTGTGTGCTACGGGCTCTAATGTAAGTACGTGGCTTCGTAGCACGTCACGCAAAGGTCTGCAAAACACAATGATTATATCTTCTAGGAAGGAAGAGAGGGTGAGGGATATGAACAAGTGTGTGTGCACTCCTGGCGGAAAAGTGGCAAATTGCATGATTTTTTGAGCTTTGAGAATCATTCAAACCGATTCAAACCGAACATTGCAAGTCGTAAGTATCTGAGATGGGATAGTAGAGGCGTCGCCGAGCTCGCGGCCGCGGCGGCGCTCGGGCGCGCAGTGCGAGTCGGGCGAGCAGCCGCGCCGCACGCACACTCGCCCGCCCACTGACCCGCTCGGCCGGACTCGTCCGCGCCGCTCGCCCACTGACCCGCTCGGCCGCAGCCCTGGGCGCGCTCGACACCGCCGGGCGCGCGCTCCCCATAAACCCTCAGGGTGTCGAAGCGACGCGATCCTTCCCGCGATTTACGATCACGCTTTGAATACTTTTTCCACAACGGCGAAACTGGATAATACTTGGATAGCTTCGGACGTCACTTTTAGGACATCGTTGAGAACTTATCCAAAGTCTTTTCGGTCACCTGCACTGCAAGACGGTCGGACAACTCGAAAAGACAACTTGTAGCAAGAAGGTACGTTTTTTGTTGTTCAGAGATAAATTAGTTTCGGTCTTGTAAATAAGTAGGTAAAGTAGCTCTCGATTATCGTGATCGTGGTCTTCGAGTCCGCAGCAGGTAGTGCGCCGCCGCCATCGATCGCGCTGACCTCACCTCCGGGTGTCGTCCCTCCTCCCTGCCGGTCTACTCGGTCTACGCCGGTCCACTCCCGGCCGCCCGCTCGCGTCCGTAGCCGCGACTCCACTCCAGCCGTATGGCAGAGCTCCCGTCCGGGATACGAGAGGCAGGCAGGCAGTAGGAGAGCGCCGCGCCGCGCCGGGGTGAAGGGGCGCCGGGCGCACGAGGCGAGCCGAGCGCGGAGGCCGGCGACCGCGGAGGCCGGCGGCCGCGGAGGCCGGCGGGTGCACACCTCATATTGAACATAATGAATCACGTTTTATTTACACAAAACTACATAGGGGAGTGCAATACATTTATGAATCTCTTGTTTACGGCTAAATACAAAAATATTTATTTTAGATCCTTTATTTATTTATTTTATTTTTGATATTTAGTCGAAACTATCGTGTTTATGTAAGTAGGTACCTACATTTCAATCTGCAGTATAATTATATTATTGTTATTCATTTGCCTCAGCTAAGCCGCAAGGTGCAACTATTTTTAATAAGACTTAGTTACGACGTAAGGTGAGCACCGTTCAGGGCTGACTGGGTGTGTTACTCATAGTTTTTTTTTGTTAATAATTTCTTATTGTGATTGTGTAATAAAAGTAATTAGCTAAATTCATTCCTCTAGGTAAGATTGTAACTATATACATATCTTCTATACTTATAATAAAACTGTAACAGGTCCAATTCTGTACATTAAAAATATTTTGAAATTTTTTTTGGAGGGCACTCTATTATCGATACTCAAGCCAAAACTGTAATTTTTTTCATTCATGTCTGTATCGTAAACGCGCATCACGCCGAAACAACTTGATGGATTGAAATGAAACTCGGCATGATTATAGGTCATAGTACTACGAGGAAGGACATAGGATACTTTTTATCCCGGAATTCAGTAAGGTTCTCATGGGAGAGGGTATGAAAGTAGAATTCCTTTACCGCGCATCACGCCGAAACTGCTGAATGAGTTGGAATGAAACTCGGGACGTTTTGAGTTCATAGTACAAGGAAGGATATGGGATACTTTTTATCCCGGAATTCGGTAAGGTTCCCCTGGGAGAGAGGGTGAAAGAAAAATTCTTTAACCACGCATCACGACGGAATTGAATGAATTCGAATGAAACTCGGGACGATTGGACATGGGATACATTTTATCCCGGAATTTAATATTAAAAAATAATAATAAAAATTTCTCACAGCATCTGAACGACGCGTACACACGCGTCCTTCAGTGATGCTGTGAGAAATTTTTGAAAACCCGTATAGCCCAGGGGAACCAAACTGAATTGAACTGATAAACGCGAAAGTTTGTAAGTATGAATGGATAGATGGATGGATAGATTGATAGATGGATAGATATTTGTTACTCTTTCACGCAAAAACTGCTGAACGGATCTGGATGAAATTTGGCACAGAGATAGATTATAAGCTGGAATAAGAAATAGGCTTTATTTTATCCCGAAAATCCCACGGGAAAGGGAATTACGCAAGTAAAATCGCGAGTACTCCAAATACTAATCATGCGCAGACGAAGTCGCGGGCACCAGCTAGTATACTATATATGGATATGTTGTGTGGATTGTCCGGAATTATTTATTTATTATTATTATTTTATATGGTTGCAATCGTAGGAGACGGTAGGTGAGATAGGTACAGACACGAATGTATGCAATGAATGTAACGAGGCAGGCGAGCCGGGACTGTGCGCGAGTGCGGGCGAGACGATGTCACCGAGCTAAAATAAGGTCGGTAGGGCGGGCGGGCGTCGACCCGGCGGCGGCGCGGGTTGATTTGTTTGTGTTGTTCATCAGTTGCTATGGTAACGCCGGGGGCGCTCAGTGAACAAGGTTCTCTGAAGCAGGAGCCGGTACGTGCGGTGAGCCGGGCGGTCGGCGCGCGGTGCACCGGAGGGGCGCTCGTGGGACCGCTAGGGCTCCGGAGCTCCACCGTATCGTTGGTTGCCTCGGCTCGGCGCAGGCACCGGTCCGGATCTGATACCGATCTGTCGGTAGTACTATGTCGAAGGGGTCTCCTCGGTCATCTCCATACATCGATCGATGCAATCGATCATCAAAAACGGTATTTGACGGAGTAAACGACGAACATGAACCTAGAACAGCCTTCTTATTTGAAGTCGGTTAAAACTTAAATACCATCCCATACTAATATCAAACGATTGATGAAACGTAGGTTTTTGAATAGAATATATAATATGTAGGTAAGCTAAAAAAGAAAGTATATTATCTATGTATAGGCAAACATAAACAGCAGTACAATGTATCGCTGTTAGTCTCTAAAAAGGAAAGTGAGGTTTATAAGTTCGATGTGAAGAATGAAAACGAAATAAAATAACGTTTATTGCAGACGGATTTGGAAGCCTCCATTTTAAGCAAATATAATTAAATTGTGCCTGTGTTTGAGGACTCCGCTCTTGCCAGGAATATACATTGGTAGGTGTACATTTACTCTACTTATGTATAGATATTTTAATGTAGTGGTGTGCACCATGAATGTACATATTAGCGTAAAGTGGCAAATAAGCATTTACAATCGGTAATAAAGCGAGTATCACTCAAAGTGGACGCTCTTCACTATCTAATCCCTGAGTATCACTCAAAGTGGACGCTCTTCACTATCTAATCCCTGAGTATCACTGAAAGTGGACGCTCTTCACTATCTAATCCCTGAGTATCACTCAAAGTGGACGCTCTTCACTATCTAATCCCTGAGTATCACTCAAAGTGGACGCTCTTCACTATCTAATCCCTGAGTATCACTCAAAGTGGACGCTCTTCACTATCTAATCCCTGAGTATCACTCAAAGTGGACGCTCTTCACTATCTAATCCCTGAGTATCACTGAAAGTGGACGCTCTTCACTATCTAATCCCTGAGTATCACTCAAAGTGGACGCTCTTCACTATCTAATCCCTGAGTATCACTCAAAGTGGACGCTCTTCACTATCTAATCCCTGAGTATCACTCAAAGTGGACGCTCTTCACTATCTAATCCCTGAGTATCACTCAAAGTGGACGCTCTTCACTATCTAATCCCTGAGTATCACTCAAAGTGGACGCTCTTCACTATCTAATCCCTGAGTATCACTCAAAGTGGACGCTCTTCACTATCTAATCCCTGAGTATCACTGAAAGTGGACGCTCTTCACTATCTAATCCCTGAGTATCACTCAAAGTGGACGCTCTTCACTATCTAATCCCTGAGTATCACTCAAAGTGGACGCTCTTCACTATCTAATCCCTGAGTATCACTCAAAGTGGACGCTCTTCACTATCTAATCCCTGAGTATCACTCAAAGTGGACGCTCTTCACTATCTAATCCCTGAGTATCACTCAAAGTGGACGCTCTTCACTATCTAATCCCCGAGGGGCGAGGGGCGAGCAGAGATCTGCTGTACAAGGCGACCTGGTCAGGTTAAAATAAACAGTAAATTTATCTTAATATCAAACAAAATAAAAATACAAAAAAGTTATTTATTTATTTATTTATTTATTTATTTATTTAAGGAAAACCAGCAGCACATACAACAAATTTAAAAATAAGTGAAATAGAAACAGAAGGCTATTAAAAGGTTTTCACGAATAGAATTAACAGTAGAAACATAAAAAGTGTGAACAAGCAAAGTAGCAAAGTTAAGTAACAGCTTAAGTACATACAAGATTAACTCAACTAGTAAGAAGGTACATACATACATAGCAGAAATATATATAATAAATATAAGAGAGCGATAATGAGAAACAATAAAAAAACTAGAAATAAATTAACGTAATAGCAACAAAAAATATTTATCAAAAGCCAATCCGCATTATATTACTCTCATGCCAATGTCGAGTCATCCTCATCATCCTCACCAGAAGGTGAGAAGAAGTCGGAGCTCAACCGCCGTCTCACGGAGTTAACGCTGGAACAGAAAAGGTCCAGATCTACTTGCTTACAGAGTTTATTAAATTGGTCGCCAACTCGCCACAGAAAGGAGTTCTGACGATAATTTGTTCTAACTATTGGTTTAAATATAGTTTCGTTAAATCTGACCCTTTTTCGGGGAACGTTTAATGAAATTTTTTTAAGAAGTTCAGGGCAATCAATAAGGTTGTTAGTGACTTTAAGGAGAAATAGCAAGTCGCCAATTTCGCGCCTTTTACTCAGTGGAAGAAGGTGGAATCCACGGCAAATATCTATGTAATTAGACGAATTATACGGGACCTTAAGGCGAAAACAGATATATTTGATAAATTTCATTTGTATCCGCTCAATTCTGTTGATGTAGATATTGTATTGTGGACTCCAGATTTGAGAAGCATATTCAAGTATGCTGCGCACATATGTACAGAATAAAATTTTAAAAGTTTTACATCTATTAAAACTGGCAGAGCTTCTCATAACAAAACCCAATGCTTTCGAGGCTTTCTTAATGATAGAGTCAATATGAGAGTCGAAGAGAAGTTTCGAATCGTGCAGCACACCCAGGTCTCTAATAACATTACAATCCTGCACAATCTGATTTTTAAGCCGATACTCTGACTTGATTTTTAATTTCTTCCTAGTGAAGGTTACTGTTGAACACTTGGATGGATTTAAATCTAGTTTGTTCAAATAACAATAGGCATCAAGTCGATGTAAATCAGCCTGTAAGTCTAGTGCATCCGAATGTGTGTCAATAATCTTAAATATTTTCATGTCATCAGCAAAGGAAAGTAGGTGACTGTTAACAAAACAATTAGAAATATCATTAATAAATATGAGAAAGAGCAGGGGTCCAAGGAGCGATCCTTGGGGAACCCCACTAGGAATAAGAACCCAGCTAGATATGTAATTATTGACAACAACCGCCTGAGACCTATTACAGATGTACGACGAAAACCATCGGAGCAGATTCCCTCTAATACCCATCCTAAGTAATTTAGACAAAAGAAGTTTATGATCGATCCTATCAAAGGCCTTGCTATAATCTGTGTAAATTACGTCGACTTGGTGCCCATTATCCATCGCTTCCGATAAGAACTCATTGAAAATAATGAGGTTAGATACAGTCGACCGCCCTTTAAGGAAACCATGCTGGAATGGGGAGAAGGATTGATGAAGCGCGGAATAGATCTGATTGTATACAATCCTTTCGAAAATTTTAGCAATAATACAGAGCTTGGAGATGGGTCTGTAGTTACTTACCTCAGATTTAGAGCCCTTTTTGTGAATTGGCGATACAAATGCAGATTTCCAAAGCTTGGGTACGGTGCAAGATGATATAGATTTATTAAATAGAAGTGAAATAGGAATGTAAATTGATTGAGCACACGATTTTAGGAAAATGGGGCTAACATGGTCCGGACCAGCAGATTTAGATAGATCAAGGCTAGAAATCAATTTGAGTACCTCATCAGGATCAATCTCAATATTAAAGATATCGCATTCAATAGCTTCGGGAGAGACCATTGAGTCGACATTATAAGAATGAGTGTCAGAGGGAGCAAGAAACGTGGAGTAAAAGTATTTAGAAAACGCGTCACAAATTAATTCACCTGTAGAAACAGAAGTATCCATATAATTAAGATGGGTCGGTATCCCATTTGTATTCGAACGGGTTTTAATGTAGGACCAAAACAGTTTTGGGTTTTGTTCGATACCATTCTCAATAGATGACATATAATCAGCGAAACATTTATCTTCAAGAGTTTGGATACGATTACGTAGAAGTTTATACGTAGATAAGTCCGATAGTCTGCCATAAGTTTTATATTTTCTAAAATATTTATATTTTTCCTTAATTAACTTGATAAGCGCTAGGCTAAACCATTTAGGGTAAGAACTGTCACTTACCAACTTAGACGGGATATATTGGTGTTTCACCTGATTAATAATAGAATAAAAGAATTCAGTGGCCACCTCAAGCGAACGAGAATTAAATTCGTTGCTCCAGTCAATATCCGAGATCTTATTGTTTATAGATAGATAGTCACCCTTGTTATATAGATATTTTAGATAGGACTGTGATTTTAAGCAAGGTACATTAAGGAAAGAGGCTCCGATAAGAAGAGCTTTATGGTGAGGGTCGATGGGCACAAGGGGGTCAAAACATTCCGCTACTACGACGTCCTCATTCGATAAAACCAGATCCAATATTCTGCCCTTCGAGATGTTGCGAATACCATTAAACTGACGTAGGTTATGTGTAGACATTTCGTCGATAAATAATTTATCCGAAAAAGTCAATCCTTGCGATGGTATTAGGTGCATCGAATCCGCACATCTCGACCAATCTACACTACTCAGATTAAAATCACCTACGATAATAAATTTGTCATCCGGATTTAAAATCATAATGTCATTTAACTTTGATAAATAATTTTCAAGCTGCTGTGAAAAAGTATTGCCTTGGTTTTGGTTACATAAGTACAAACAGCTAAGGTGAACATTAAGCAATGATTTATTAACTTGCTTTAGAGATATGGTAACCCATAAGTCTTCCGCCGAAGATTGGTAGGAGGGCTGAAATTTAGTGTGTAAGTTTTTACGGACAGCTATAAGAACGCCCCCTCCCCTGGTTTGACCAGTCAAACCGTAATCCCGGTCACGGCGCCACACTATATAATCGTTTCCAAAGAGCTCGGAGTCCAAAATACTATCTAACAACCAGGTTTCTGTTAATATTATCACGTCATACGAAGTCAAATGCAAGTTACGTTTAAATAAAACTGATTTAGTTCGAAGGCCTCTGGTATTCTGATAATAAATGTTCAAGTTATTTTTAGTCGAACTATCCATTTAAGTTATACAAAACAAGTATTACCAAATTTATAATCTCAAGCCGTTCGAGCAGATGTAGTTTACTTGTGTTCACATGTTGTAGTTATAATGTGTCTAAACGTGAAAATCTTTAATTGGCTCTCCGATTCAATTACTCAATTTCATTAAGTTAGTTTAAGCCGATAAATTAAATGAACTCTCCTGGAATAACGAAGGCATCAAAATTAACGACCAAAACCTAACATACCTAGCCTTCGCAGACGACATAGTACTTCTAGCAGAAGACGCGCATAAACTCCAGCATATGCTGACTACCCTACATAACGCTAGCAAAGAAAGAGGACTGGAGATGAACCTACAAAAAACACAAGCCATGACAAACCCTTTGATTATATACTTGGACAAACCATGAGAAAATAGACTTACTTATAGAAGACACGACCCTAGAATACGTAGAGGAATACATTTACCTAGGGAAACAGGTTTCATATAAGCCATCAAACAACATCGACGAAATAGACAGAAGAATAACAAAAACCTGGAAGAAATTCTGGAGCATGAAGGAAATTTTGAAAGGTACACTCCCTTTAAGACTTAAAAAGCGAGTATTCGACTCGTGCCTACTTCCAACGCTTACCTACGGTAGCCAGACCTGGACCTTTACGCGAGAAGCTAAGGACAAAATAGCAAAATGTCAAAGAGCAATGGAACGAAATATTATGAAAATAAAACTGAAAGACAAAGTACGACACACAGACACCAGATCTAAGACTAAATTTATTGACGCTCTACAATACGCACTTAAAATGAAGTGGGGATGGGCAGGACACATAGCCAGAATGCCAAAGGAAAGGTGGGCCACCATAGTCACCTCGTGGAAAGGCCCGAAGGGCAAAAGAAGAATTGGCAGACCCCTAGCAAGATGGTTAGATGAAATCAAGAAATATCTTAAAAGACAAAATTGGACAAGCGTCGCAGAAGACCGCAAACACTGGACACAACTGGAGGAGGCCTTTACCCGAGAGGGGTCCTAACCACTTATAAAATAAAAAATTAATTCAAATCAATCGAAACTATCATATTATAATTAAAAATTGCGCATGTTATTTAAAATTTTCAAATGTATTTACTGACACATTATAAATTATTTTTTCATTTGACATCAACTTTTAAAGTTGATTTGATATAAATATGTTACTTAGATGGTTACGGAATAAAAAGGCTTTTTTATTTTATTTTATTTATTTATTAGTTTAAGCCGTTGATTTTCCAATAAATAAATGAAGGTTGGACGCTGTCTGCCTCCTTCCAGCCATGTACTCTGGAATATTTTCTAAGAATGTAATAATGCAGCTGACATGGGTGCAACTTGTCATAAAGCTGAACCTCTTGTTTGAGAGTTTGTTCGTGGATGGCCTCATAGGAAAGCCTCGCCTCACTAGCTAAGTTGTCGAGGGCACGATACCAGATAGCGCTGCCGTGTGAGACCCCTACCTACTTTTTGCAAAATGTTGAACTTAAGGTTTTCCTCAAAGATAAGATCTGCTGTTTCACACACAATTAACGTCCCATTTTTAAGTTGGAAATATATCCTCACTGTATCCACTTATACTACTTTGTGATTTGAACACAGGGTTCGGCGGCGCTGCGGTAAGGAGTCGGTGTGCGAGGCGCGGGCACTGCTACTCCCCGGCGCCGGCACTGCAGCGCGCGCTCGCCACCATCCGCGACGCCTGGGCCGAGCCTGCCTCGCTGAGGCAACGTTGGTAACTACCCGCACACACCTACCTACACACTGACTGCGGTAAGGAGTCGGTGTGCGAGGCGCGGGCGCTGCTACTCCCCGGCGCCGGCACTGCAGCGCGCGCTCGCCACCATCCGCGACGCCTGGGCCGAGCCTGCCTCGCTGAGGCAACGTTGGTAACTACCCGCACACACCTACCTACACACTGACTGCGGTAAGGAGTCGGTGTGCGAGGCGCGGGCGCTGCTACTCCCCGGCGCCGGCACTGCAGCGCGCGCTCGCCACCATCCGCGACGCCTGGGCCGAGCCTGCCTCGCTGAGGCAACGTTGGTAACTACCCGCACACACCTACCTACACACTGACTGCGGTAAGGAGTCGGTGTGCGAGGCGCGGGCGCTGCTACTCCCCGGCGCCGGCACTGCAGCGCGCGCTCGCCACCATCCGCGACGCCTGGGCCGAGCCTGCCTCGCTGAGGCAACGTTGGTAACTACCCGCACACACCTACCTACACACTGACTGCGGTAAGGAGTCGGTGTGCGAGGCGCGGGCGCTGCTACTCCCCGGCGCCGGCACTGCAGCGCGCGCTCGCCACCATCCGCGACGCCTGGGCCGAGCCTGCCTCGCTGAGGCAACGTTGGTAACTACCCGCACACACCTACCTACACACTGACTGCGGTAAGGAGTCGGTGTGCGAGGCGCGGGCGCTGCTACTCCCCGGCGCCGGCACTGCAGCGCGCGCTCGCCACCATCCGCGACGCCTGGGCCGAGCCTGCCTCGCTGAGGCAACGTTGGTAACTACCCGCACACACCTACCTACACACTGACTGCGGTAAGGAGTCGGTGTGCGAGGCGCTCTCGCTCCATCCCTGCGCCGACAACTCCAGCTCTCCTCTCGCTCCGTCCCTGCGCCGACAACTCCAGCTCTCCTCTCGCTCCGTCCCTGCGCCGACAACTCCAGCTCTCCTCTCGCTCCATCCCTGCGCTGACAACTCCAGCTCTCCTCTCGCTCCGTCCCTGCGCCGACAACTCCAGCTCTCCTCTCGCTCCGTCCCTGCGCCGACAACTCCAGCTCTCCTCTCGCTCCCTCCTGCTGTCTGCATTAGAACGACAGGATCCTTGTTGTCTACCAAACTATGTTAGGAAGACAAAGACGTAATTCTGACTCGCCGACCCGCCTTCTCTAGTTCTTTTATCTACTATGTGAGAACTTCATTTCACTTGAATACATTTTTAATTAATTTCATTATTATTTTTTTCTATCTCTTATACCAAATAGCTATATGGTTATTGCTCAAGGAACACAGCGTCCTAACAAAAAATCATGTAACATCACAAGACTGTAATAGGTAATTACACAGTTAGGGTCTATTAGAGTCTTGCATAGAGCCAGCATATATCGTTCTTGTCAGGCTAGGTGACATGGTATCGAAAGGTCTGATCTAGAAGGTACCTACCTCTAGATTGTTCGCCAGTCTGCATTTACTTTAACTGTTTTAATCGGGACAGTCTAAATATAAGTACTTATTTTAAGAATCTTAATCGTCGGCATAAGGAGTACGGAGTACTATTCATTTTTCCGACTTGCCTCCACATGCATCATTTGACCGTTAACAAGCGCGTGAATATAAATAAGTTAATTATTTGCACTCGAGTGGCGCCGGGAGAGCGCATTCCGAGTCGTGAATGTTTAGCGCGTCGCGGGAGCTGCGCAAGTGGAGCGCGGCGCCCGAGCCGAGCCGAGCCGAGCCGAGCCGAGCCGAGCCGAGCTGGAAATTTTTATTGGAAATTTTAACCTCTGAGGGGGTTAAATAGGGTGGAAAATTTTGTGTGGAAAAAAAAATTCCTTGGTTCGTATAATAATGTTAAAATAAAGTTAAAAATACATAAAAGATTTAAATAACTTAAAATATAATATGTTTAAGTAATTTCTCTTCCTTTCTACTTGTTTTTTTATTATTTACATATGCATCTATGTTTGAATGGTTAACTTTTAACTTTAACTAGCGTAAAATTTTCGGAAATTTATCCTTTTAATAATAATCGAAGTTAAGTTTTTAATTAACGTTTTAACGATTAACGAAGTTAACTTTTGGATTAACTATGCCCACCTATGCATAAGTAGTCCCTCGAACTATTGGCGCCCGAGGTCTCGGGACTAAATAGGTTACTTTCAACCCTTGGGTAACAATGTACTACCTATTAAATAATTCCTTATAACAGCGTACGGTGCTAGCTGACAAAATCACTAGGTACATAGTATAAAACGTCGTCGTACATAGTATAATAAGTCGCTTTCTCTGTCCCTATCCCTATGTATGCTTAAATTTTCAAAACTATGCCACGGATTTTGATGCAGTTTTTTTAATAGATAGAGTAATTCAAGAGCATGGTTTATAAGTATAAAAAAACCGTGCGAAGCCGGGGCGGGTCGCTTGTTTAATATAATTTAGAGAATTTCTTCAAATTAAAAAATGTTACAGAACATTTATTATTTTTTGGCGAAACTATGTAGATATTTTGAATGGAATGAAATGAGTTTAATGGTAATAAAGAAAGACATCGGCTTTTGCAGATTCAAGGAATTTAACAGATATTTAAATTCGGAGCCAAACTAAGAATCTCACTGTAATAACCCGTTTTACCACACTTAAACACGTATTCACTGAAGACGTACGGAGTTTTCAAAAATAGTCACTATTCAGTATTTTTATAAATATTTGTGTTAGGCGGGGCTGCACCCGCTCCTCGTCTGTGTGAACAAACCAGTGCACAGCTAGCCAGCGATCGGTTCACTCGCCTGTCCTTACCTCCTCCTCTGTGTGTGAACAAACCAGTGCACAGCTAGCCAGCGATCGGTTCACTCGCCTGTCCTTACCTCCTCCTCTGTGTGTGAACAAACCAGTGCACAGCTAGCCAGCGATCGTTTCACTCGGCTGTCCTTACCTCCTCCTCTGTGTGTGAACAAACCAGTGCACAGCTAGCCAGCGATCGTTTCACTCGCCTGCCCTTACCTCCTCCTCTGTGTGTGAACAAACCAGTGCACAGCTAGCCAGCGATCGTTTCACTCGGCTGTCCTTACCTCCTCCTCTGTGTGTGAACAAACCAGTGCACAGCTAGCCAGCGATCGTTTCACTCGCCTGCCCTTACCTCCTCCTCTGTGTGTGAACAAACCAGTGCACAGCTAGCCAGCGATCGTTTCACTCGCCTGCCCTTACCTCCTCCTCTGTGTGTGAACAAACCAGTGCACAGCTAGCCAGCGATCGTTTCACTCGCCTGTCCTTACCTCCTCCTCTGTGTGTGAACAAACCAGTGCACAGCTAGCCAGCGATCGGTTCACTCGCCTGTCCTTACCTCCTCCTCTGTGTGTGAACAAACCAGTGCACAGCTAGCCAGCGATCGGTTCACTCGCCTGTCCTTACCTCCTCCTCTGTGTGTGAACAAACCAGTGCACAGCTAGCCAGCGATCGTTTCACTCGGCTGTCCTTACCTCCTCCTCTGTGTGTGAACAAACCAGTGCACAGCTAGCCAGCGATCGTTTCACTCGCCTGCCCTTACCTCCTCCTCTGTGTGTGAACAAACCAGTGCACAGCTAGCCAGCGATCGTTTCACTCGGCTGTCCTTACCTCCTCCTCTGTGTGTGAACAAACCAGTGCACAGCTAGCCAGCGATCGTTTCACTCGCCTGCCCTTACCTCCTCCTCTGTGTGTGAACAAACCAGTGCACAGCTAGCCAGCGATCGTTTCACTCGCCTGCCCTTACCTCCTCCTCTATGTGTGAACAAACCAGTGCACAGCTAGCCAGCGATCGTTTCACTCGCCTGTCCTTACCTCCTCCTCTGTGTGTGAACAAACCAGTGCACAGCTAGCCAGCGATCGTTTCACTCGGCTGTCCTTACCTCCTCCTCTGTGTGTGAACAAACCAGTGCACAGCTAGCCAGCGATCGTTTCACTCGGCTGCCCTTACCTCCTCCTCTGTGTGTGAACAAACCAGTGCACAGCTAGCCAGCGATCGTTTCACTCGGCTGTCCTTACCTCCTCCTCTGTGTGTGAACAAACCAGTGCACAGCTAGCCAGCGATCGTTTCACTCGCCTGCCCTTACCTCCTCCTCTGTGTGTGAACAAACCAGTGCACAGCTAGCCAGCGATCGTTTCACTCGGCTGCCCTTACCTCCTCCTCTGTGTGTGAACAAACCAGTGCACAGCTAGCCAGCGATCGTTTCACTCGGCTGTCCTTACCTCCTCCTCTGTGTGTGAACAAACCAGTGCACAGCTAGCCAGCGATCGTTTCACTCGGCTGTCCTTACCTCCTCCTCTGTGTGTGAACAAACCAGTGCACAGCTAGCCAGCGATCGTTTCACTCGCCTGCCCTTACCTCCTCCTCTGTGTGTGAACAAACCAGTGCACAGCTAGCCAGCGATCGTTTCACTCGGCTGTCCTTACCTCCTCCTCTGTGTGTGAACAAACCAGTGCACAGCTAGCCAGCGATCGTTTCACTCGCCTGCCCTTACCTCCTCCTCTGTGTGTGAACAAACCAGTGCACAGCTAGCCAGCGATCGTTTCACTCGCCTGTCCTTACCTCCTCCTCTGTGTGTGAACAAACCAGTGCACAGCTAGCCAGCGATCGGTTCACTCGCCTGTCCTTACCTCCTCCTCTGTGTGTGAACAAACCAGTGCACAGCTAGCCAGCGATCGGTTCACTCGCCTGTCCTTACCTCCTCCTCTGTGTGTGAACAAACCAGTGCACAGCTAGCCAGCGATCGTTTCACTCGGCTGTCCTTACCTCCTCCTCTGTGTGTGAACAAACCAGTGCACAGCTAGCCAGCGATCGTTTCACTCGCCTGCCCTTACCTCCTCCTCTGTGTGTGAACAAACCAGTGCACAGCTAGCCAGCGATCGTTTCACTCGGCTGTCCTTACCTCATCCTCTGTGTGTGAACAAACCAGTGCACAGCTAGCCAGCGATCGTTTCACTCGCCTGCCCTTACCTCCTCCTCTGTGTGTGAACAAACCAGTGCACAGCTAGCCAGCGATCGTTTCACTCGCCTGCCCTTACCTCCTCCTCTGTGTGTGAACAAACCAGTGCACAGCTAGCCAGCGATCGTTTCACTCGCCTGTCCTTACCTCCTCCTCTGTGTGTGAACAAACCAGTGCACAGCTAGCCAGCGATCGTTTCACTCGCCTGTCCTTACCTCCTCCTCTGTGTGTGAACAAACCAGTGCACAGCTAGCCAGCGATCGTTTCACTCGCCTGCCCTTACCTCCTCCTCTGTGTGTGAACAAACCAGTGCACAGCTAGCCAGCGATCGTTTCACTCGCCTGTCCTTACCTCCTCCTCTGTGTGTGAACAAACCAGTGCACAGCTAGCCAGCGATCGTTTCACTCGGCTGTCCTTACCTCCTCCTCTGTGTGTGAACAAACCAGTGCACAGCTAACCAGCGATCGTTTCACTCGCCTGCCCTTACCTCCTCCTCTGTGTGTGAACAAACCAGTGCACAGCTAGCCAGCGATCGTTTCACTCGGCTGTCCTTACCTCCTCCTCTGTGTGTGAACAAACCAGTGCACAGCTAGCCAGCGATCGTTTCACTCGGCTGTCCTTACCTCCTCCTCTGTGTGTGAACAAACCAGTGCACAGCTAGCCAGCGATCGTTTCACTCGCCTGCCCTTACCTCCTCCTCTGTGTGTGAACAAACCAGTGCACAGCTAGCCAGCGATCGTTTCACTCGGCTGTCCTTACCTCCTCCTCTGTGTGTGAACAAACCAGTGCACAGCTAGCCAGCGATCGTTTCACTCGCCTGCCCTTACCTCCTCCTCTATGTGTGAACAAACCAGTGCACAGCTAGCCAGCGATCGTTTCACTCGCCTGTCCTTACCTCCTCCTCTGTGTGTGAACAAACCAGTGCACAGCTAGCCAGCGATCGTTTCACTCGGCTGTCCTTACCTCCTCCTCTGTGTGTGAACAAACCAGTGCACAGCTAGCCAGCGATCGTTTCACTCGGCTGTCCTTACCTCCTCCTCTGTGTGTGAACAAACCAGTGCACAGCTAGCCAGCGATCGTTTCACTCGGCTGTCCTTACCTCCTCCTCTGTGTGTGAACAAACCAGTGCACAGCTAGCCAGCGATCGTTTCACTCGGCTGTCCTTACCTCCTCCTCTGTGTGTGAACAAACCAGTGCACAGCTAGCCAGCGATCGTTTCACTCGCCTGTCCTTATATCTAATTAGATATTTGTTGTATTCAACAAATGAGCAAGCAACATGACCAGCTTATGCATTCTAATAAACTCACTTCGGACCTCACTGAGCTTAGAGTTTACTGATAATTGTATTGTATTCTGTGATTTATTTTATTTTCTTTTATTTTTCAGTTGTATTACGAGACGTATGTATCCACCAAACGGCCAAAGCGAAGAAAGAGAAAGTAAGACGGAGGAGCGCAGCACGCGGGAGAGCGAGCCCGCCGCCGGCGCCGGCGCCATGCTGAGCGGCACGCGGGCGTCGCGCGCGCAGCACGCGAGCGGCGCCGCCTCGCCCGGCTTGCTGCGCCGCCGCTACTCCGTGCCCGAGACCGTCATGCGGAAGTGAGTCCGCGACCGAGAGCCCGAGAGCGCCCCGCCGGCTCGCATCCACTCCCGCCCCCGCTCGTTGCAGGTACCGACTGGCGCAGCAGGGCTCCGAGTCGGAGTCCGAGGGCGGCGCGGGCTCGGCGTGCGGCGGCTGCCTCGGCGCGCGCCCGCTGCGCCGCGACCGCGAGCTCATGCGCAAGTCCGCGCTGCTGCGCCGCCTGTGGGCGCGCGCGCCATGCGACTGCGCCGCGCGCTCGCTGCCCGCCTCGCCCCTCTCCGCGCCCGCGCGAGCCCGCGCCTCGCCCCGCTCGACCGCCGAGAGCGGGGCTCGCGCGCCCTTCTCGTCGGAGCGGCTCGTCTGCGACGGCGGCGCTGCGCCCTACGAGCTCCTCGAGATCGCGGTCTCCGAGTCCGCCGGCTCGCCGGGGCCGGAGCGCGGGGCGGAGCGCTCGCCCCCCGCGCCCCTCCCCGCCGGCCCCCCGCTCGACATCGACGAGTACGTGTCGCGCGTGCTGGTCGAGAGCCTCCACTCGCTGACGGACCGGCTCGAGGGCATGAACGCGGCGGTCGGCGCCGGCCGCAAGCTCAGCGTTGTCGAGAAGGAGATCAAGGTGCGCCTGCAGAACGCGGCCGTCAACACGATCGTGCACCTCAGCCCCACCTCCAACCATCAGATCATATTCGGGAACGAGGAGCTGTGCGGGCGCGCGCCCCCCGCGCCCCCCGCGCCCCCGGAGCGCGACGGCGACCAGCGGGAGGGAGTGAACCGCGCCGTGCTGCGCCAGATACAGCAGCTGTTCCGCGAGGAGGGAGGGCGGGCGGGCGGGGAGCCGCTCGGCGCGGTCGGCGCCGGGAACCACCGCGGGGGCCGGCGCGCCGCACCGCCGCGCTCCGCCCGCATGGAGGTCAACACCTCGGAGGACGAGGACGCCGGCCGGGACGCGCTCGCCTCGGACGCCGCCAGCCTCGCGGACAGCCTCGAGGACCCGCTCTCGCCGCGCCTCGCCGCGCTCCGCCGCGCCCCCGCCCCCGCGCCCGCGGAGGCCTTCTTCGTGCCGATCCGGGAATCGGCGACGCCGGAGGGCGCGCGCGTCGCCGAGCTCATGCCGGAGCGCATCCGGGCGCGCCTGCAGCGGCGGCAGCGCGCGCGCGAGCTGAGGCTCGAGAGCGCGCGGCGCGGGCGCGGGCGCGAGGAGCTGCGCGCGCGGCGCCGCGAGCGGGCCGAGCGCGCCGCGCGCGACCTGCTGGACGCGCTGCTCGACGAGCTGGTCGCGGAGGAGGCGCGCGCGCAGGCCCGCCTCGCGCGCCGAGACACCCGCCCGCCGCGACGCACGTACCACAAGTCCGAGATACACCGCGACGACAGATGCATCGAGATACTGGAGATCCTCGAGTACTCGCGCTCGTCGTCGGAGGACGCGGGGGCGGAGCGCGCGGGGGCGGAGGAGCGCGCGCGCGCGCGGCGCTCGCGCATCCCGGTGCCGGTGGTGGAGCACGAGCGGGGGGCGGGGGGCGCCGCCTCGCCCCTCGCGCGCCTGCTGCTGCGCGCGCTGGCGCCCCGCGCCGCCCCCGCGCCGCGCCCCGCGCCCGCGCCCCGCGAGCGCTCCAACTCGCTGCGGTTCAGAGGCATCTTCGACATGATCCCGGAGGAGCGCGCCGGCCCCGGCCCGGCGTCCCCCGCGCCCCGCCCGGCGTCCCCGGCGACGCGCAGCGCGGCCACGTCCCCGCCGGCGGCGGCGCGGCGCTCGCAGACCACGATGACGTCCCCGCGCCGCCGCTCCGCCGCCACGAGCCCGCGCCGCGCCCCCCCGCGCCGCGCCCCCTCCCCGCGCGAAGGTATCGTGTGCGTCCTCCGCCCCCCCGCGCCGCTGCACCGCACCGCTTCCCTCGCCGTAGAGTAGACCCTGCGACGTCGCCCGCCTCGATCGCGCTCCTCCATCTTCACCGACGAACTCATCTCTCACTGTACTCGCTCACCTGTCACGTAGCGCCCGATCTGACGAACGAATGCGATAAAATAAAAAGGGTCGTTTGATTGAAGCCGAAGGTCTTGGAGAGGCGCGCGGCCCCGGGCGGCGCGGCCCCCGGCGCGCGGCGGAGGGCCCCGCGGGCTCCAGCTCGAGCGGGGACTCCGGCGGCTCGCTGCTGTGCGCGCTGGCGCCGCGCTGGCTGTCGGCGCGCCCGCGCCGCCGCGCGCGCCGCCCGCCCCCCGCGCCGGCCCCCGCGCCCCCCGCACACGACGCCCCCACCGGTCAGTACCGTGACTTGTATTATGGGTGACTTATACCTAAGTGCACGGATGCGCTGCACCGTACAATATTTCCCGAACCATTCTTTTGTTGGTCTTGTTGTTGGTCTCTTTCCAAAACTTTCCATAAAAAATCTCTTTATTTTGTGTAGCAATTACATATATTTATTTTTATTTTTGTTTCATTATTTAGACACTATTTTAGTTTTGATTTAAAGTTCCTACGCGTTTCCTGCATTTTTGGTACGTTGACCCACTTATAGGTTTTCCAACGGTGACGGTGGCCGGCTCGTGTCAGTCCTAACGGAATGTTAGTCCCGCAGGCGGCTGGTCCGTGACGGTGGCCGGCTCCTGTCAGTCCTAACGGAATGTTTGTCCCGCAGGCGGCTGGTCCGTGACGGTGGCCGGCTCCTGTCAGTCCTAACGGAATGTTAGTCCCGCAGGCGGCTGGTCCGTGACGGTGGCCGGCTCCTGTCAGTCCTAACGGAATGTTTGTCCCGCAGGCGGCTGGTCCGTGACGGTGGCCGGCTCCTGTCAGTCCTAACGGAATGTTTGTCCCGCAGGCGGCTGGTCCGTGACGGTGGCCGGCTCCTGTCAGTCTGTAATCTATAATCTGTTACGGGACGCAAAATACCTGTCCTCTATTGACTTGAGCTCCGCGTTTTGGCAAATAAGCCTGGATCCGCCTTCCAGGGAAAAGACCGCCTTTACGGTCCCTGGAAGGGGTTTATTCCATTTTAAAAGAATGTGTTTTGGCTTGACGGGGGCTCCAGCCACCCAGCAGAGATTGATGGACTTACTGTTTGGTCCTGACGGTTTTGACAATCATGTGTTCGTGTACCTAGACGACATAGTGATTTGCCATGATACTTTTGAAGGGCACTTATCTTTGCTAGAAAAGGTTTATAGCCGTCTTGAACAGGCTGGTCTTACAATCAAGGCCAGTAAGTGTCAGTTCTTCAGACGGGAACTAAAGTATCTGGGCTACGTGGTAGACGAGAAAGGACTACATACAGATCCCTCAAAAGTGCAGTCTATTGTGGACTTTCCAACTCCTACCTCTAGGAAGGAAGTCAAGATGTTCCTAGGAACCGCTTCCTACTATAGGCGTTTTATCAAAAACTTCAGCCTAATAGCGGCTCCTTTGAATAAATTGACCAGCTCCGGGAAAAATGCACCTGCCTTCGCGTGGTCTGCGGAAGCAGAGGAATCTTTTATAAAACTGAAAGAAGCTTTAGTTTCTGCCCCTATACTAGCTTGCCCTGATTTTTCTAAACCTTTTTCTCTTCACTGTGATGCTTCAGGTTACGGTATCGCAGGAATGCTCGCCCAGGAGGTCGACGGGAAGGAACACCCCATCGCCTTCGCGAGCAAATCATTGACAAAGTGTGAGACAAACTACTCAGCCACGGAACGCGAGGCGTTAGCGGTGGTGTTCGCTGTGGAACATTTCAGACCCTACTTGGAAGGCGGTCAGTGCTTCAAGATCGTTACTGATCACGCCAGTCTGAAATGGTTCCTAAATCTCTCGAACCCAACCGGCAGACTTGCTCGCTGGGGATGTAGGTTGTCTCCCTATAACTTTGTCATTGAACATCGCGCTGGGAAGGAGAATGTGATACCGGATGCCCTCTCTAGAATAGTACCCTGCGTCGCCGCTATTTCAGCGGACAATTTTGTTCCAACTGGAGACGTATGGTACGACAAACTCTATAGTAAATGCTTAACAAAACCTCTATCATGTAGAAACTTCACAATCAAGAACGACAAGTTGTTCCGCTTCTCTAGGTCTAATAATGAGCTGAATCAGGAATTTCAGTGGAAAGAAGTAGTGGATCAATCAAGAAGAGAGGATATCTTAAAAGAATTCCACTGCATTCCTACTTCTGCCCACTTGGGTATCCAAAAAACTTTTAAAAAGATATCGCTAGTGTATTATTGGCCAGCTATGTTTAAAGACATAGCTGCTTTTGTTCGTGCTTGTGAAGTTTGTCTATCTCACAAAATTCCTGCTCAAACTACTCAGGGTCTAATGGGTAGTCCTAAAAAATGTTATAGGCCATTCCAGACTTTAAGCATAGACTTGGTTGGTCCATTTCCGGTCTCTAGAAACCGATGTGTACACTTATTAGTAGTCATGTGCTGCTTTTCTAAATACGTCATGCTCTTTCCTCTTCGTCGTGCTACCGCAAGTAACATCGTGAAACATTTGGAGAATGATGTGTTTATGAAGCATGGTATTCCTCAAACAGTGATATCTGACAATGGTACGCAGTTCACTGGAAATGAGGTACAAGCCTTGTTTCATAAATATAGCATTCCTCAGGTGCACTTAAGTCCAAGATATTGTCCCCAAGTAAATCCAGTAGAGAGACAAAATCGAACGATTGTTACGGCGATTTCTTCCCTTATTCGGGAGGATCACCGAGAGTGGGATCTAAACCTTCCGCACATTGAGTTCGCTATCAACACGTCAGTGAGTGACGCTACGGGTTTCTCACCTTTTCTGCTGGTTCACGGTCGTGAGGCAGTAGTTAGCGGTTCGCTTTACGACACGGCTCCAGTAGACTTGACGGATCTCACTTTCCCGCGTCGCGACGACTATATGCGTCGTCTTGGTTCGCTGTCGGAAATTTTCCGCAAGGTTCGTGAGGAACTAGTAAGAGCGCATTCTAAAAACACTCACTACTACAATCTGCGTAGGAAGCACGTGGAACTCAAAGTTGGTCAAACCGTGTGGAAGAAAACGTTTCCTCTTAGTGATAAGGGTAGATTTTTCTCAGCGAAGCTGGCACCTAAATTTGTGAAGTGCAAGATCATCTCTAAACGATCTCCACTAGTTTACGAACTCGAGGATGAGCATGGTAGGAACGCTGGGGTTTGGCACATTAAGGACCTTAAAACTTCTAACTAATTTTAGTAGGATTGACTGTTCTGAGGTACGCTGTTCTGATTCTCACTTTCACAATTTTTTTTGTGATCTTAACTTACTGGGAGTAAGTAGCTACTACTACCTACTCTCTCTAAAACTAAAACTTAACTTAAACTTAAATCTGAAACAGTTCTGACTGGGACTGTCTGACACTCTACTTAAACTTAAATCTAAAACAGTTCTGACTGGGACTGTCTGGCATTCTGAATGCTGAAACATCCCCGGACCGTAGCTATGGTTGCGTATCATTTGTCCTGGGTGTTGGTCTAAACTTGGTTTGTTGTATCCCTTTGAGGTTGGTTCTTTTTGTTGGAAGGCGCAGGCCCGCTACCTTGTTGGAGTGTCGCGTGGTTGGTCTGTTGTTACCTCCACCCTTCACTTCCGCCGGCCTGTTGCGTGGTTTGTTAGATTAGGTTGCTTCTTTAGATTTAGTTGCATGCTAGTTTAATTAGATTAGGCGGTAGGTAGCTAGGAAGTAGGTAGGTTAGGGCTTCTTTATAGGTAACCATTACCTAGGGGTTTTGTTCTTGTTCTGCAGTTTTTTTTTCCAAGGAGTTGTTCCCTAATTGCCATTTAGCGGGTCGTGACTATTAAAATAAGCCAACACTGGGTATTTTAGATACACTCACTTGTTTATTCTTGACAGTCTTTCCTTGTCTAAACAGGTAGACTTCAAGAATCCTTGTCTGGAAGTTTCTAACACAGTATCCTCAGTTCTATAGAAGATACTGTGTCTGGTTGTGGAAGTATGATAGTGTGATTTGTTAGTAGGGGGGGTTGTATGAAAGTAAAGAATGAAAGAGATGATTTTGTTTTGAGTGAGAATGTATGAGACTGCTTGGGATCTTCAATCCTAGGGAACTAAACTCACTAAGCTGTTAATACTTACTACCTACCATTAGTTCTTACTTTAGGCTAAATACTTATAATTACTTTTGAACTCAGATACTTGTTTAGGTAATATTGTACACTATTTGTTACAGCTAATACCTACTTGGTCTTAAATTTCTAACTTAACTGGATAGGTAGCGGGACTAAACCGTCGCTTGTTCATACTTAACATAGCTTAGAATTTTCTTTGTAACTGAACTTTTTTTTGTTGTTTATATTTTTCTCTAAAGTAGATTTTTGATGCTGTTTCTTTTTCTGTTGTGGTTGTCGGCTGGGGGCAGCCGATCGAATTTCCTGCGTAAATTCTGCGGGGTTGGGGGTGTACTGTAAGGCCCCTTTCTTGATTTATTTTATTTCTGTGTCCACGGAGCCATACTGCGTCTTAGCGTCTGTCATTGTCAAATTGGAGTTGACAGTCCAAAGTGACGTCTGTCTATTCTACTGTCGGATCGCGTGGTCATAAACCTAGGTGTCGACTCATTACTTTTCTTTGTCTCGGACCTCGAGGCTGGTCTGATTCCTACATAATCCTTGAATCCTCGTGATACCTCTTCAGCTGGTACGTATTCTGGCCATCAGCCTGTGCGTGGTTTCGCCAGCGGTCTGCCTAACCGTCCGTTGTTTCTGTAAAACTCCAGGATCCTGCATTCAGAGCTCCAGTGTGACCTCGTGGCATCCAGGGTACCGTGGTTGAGGTTGCCTGCCCGCGTGATTACGCAAGAGGCCGTGTCGTCTTCTTCCTACGATTTGGGATCGTTCGATCTCGATCAGGTAAATTTCTATATAAATTTCTCAGCGCCACGTGTCGCTAGAGATAGTGAGCGTTCTGTCTATAATGTATCTATTTTGTCCTACAGCTATCTGGCTGCAGGATCCAGCTGAGGGAGTGAAATCTTTGTTTGTGCTGTCCCTGGAGTGTGGTCGGAGAGAGACCGCTCGGAGGCTGTTCGGTGCGGTTCAGTGCGAGCCCCTCCCTTTGTGCTCGCCTGACCTTTGGACCGACAGCGCTAGCTTACTGGTAACACGGCTGGACCCTAGTCCCCGTGTCTCAATTATTACTTGTGCTGTGACCCAAAACTAACCTCACTCTGGAACCATCCGGAACCCTCTGTTACTTACTCCACTCGCTGAACATCATCCGTGCTATAAATTAAATAACTGTAGATTACTTCATTATCTGGTTGCTAAGAAGTTGAATGTAGGCTATCACACCCTGTTATTTTTACTCTAAGCTCTACCGCTGATACTAATTTTACTTTACCCTAAGGCGCCCAACATTACCATACTTTCCCCATGTAAAATTTAAATAAAACTATGTTGATATTGTAACTCCATTTAAACTTTTATTTGTATTCCTACCTCCTTTCCTCCTTCCTCTCACCCATCATTTTTAAAGCGTTACAAGTCCTAACGGAATGTTTGTCCCGCAGGCGGCTGGTCCGTGACGGTGGCCGGCTCCTGTCAGTCCTAACGGAATGTTAGTCCCGCAGGCGGCTGGTCCGTGACGGTGGCCGGCTCGTGTCAGTCCTAACGGAATGTTTGTCCCGCAGGCGGCTGGTCCGTGACGGTGGCCGGCTCGTGTCAGTCCTAACGGAATGTTTGTCCCGCAGGCGGCTGGTCCGTGACGGTGGCCGGCTCCTGTCAGTCCTAACGGAATGTTTGTCCCGCAGGCGGCTGGTCCGTGACGGTGGCCGGCTCCTGTCAGTCCTAACGGAATGTTTGTCCCGCAGGCGGCTGGTCCGTGACGGTGGCCGGCTCCTGTCAGTCCTAACGGAATGTTTGTCCCGCAGGCGGCTGGTCCGTGACGGTGGCCGGCTCCTGTCAGTCCTAACGGAATGTTAGTCCCGCAGGCGGCTGGTCCGTGACGGTGGCCGGCTCCTGTCAGTCCTAACGGAATGTTAGTCCCGCAGGCGGCTGGTCCGTGACGGTGGCCGGCTCCTGTCAGTCCTAACGGAATGTTTGTCCCGCAGGCGGCTGGTCCGTGACGGTGGCCGGCTCCTGTCAGTCCTAACGGAATGTTTGTCCCGCAGGCGGCTGGTCCGTGACGGTGGCCGGCTCCTGTCAGTCCTAACGGAATGTTTGTCCCGCAGGCGGCTGGTCCGTGACGGTGGCCGGCTCCTGTCAGTCCTAACGGAATGTTTGTCCGCAGGCGGCTGGTCCGTGACGGTGGCCGGCTCGTGTCAGTCCTAACGGAATGTTTGTCCCGCAGGCGGCTGGTCCGTGACGGTGGCCGGCTCGTGTCAGTCCTAACGGAATGTTTGTCCCGCAGGCGGCTGGTCCGTGACGGTGGCCGGCTCGTGTCAGTCCTAACGGAATGTTTGTCCCGCAGGCGGCTGGTCCGTGACGGTGGCCGGCTCGTGTCAGTCCTAACGGAATGTTTGTCCCGCAGGCGGCTGGTCCGTGACGGTGGCCGGCTCGTGTCAGTCCTAACGGAATGTTTGTCCGCAGGCGGCTGGTCCGTGACGGTGGCCGGCTCGTGTCAGTCCTAACGGAATGTTTGTCCCGCAGGCGGCTGGTCCGTGACGGTGGCCGGCTCGTGTCAGTCCTAACGGAATGTTTGTCCCGCAGGCGGCTGGTCCGTGACGGTGGCCGGCTCGTGTCAGTCCTAACGGAATGTTTGTCCCGCAGGCGGCTGGTCCGTGACGGTGGCCGGCTCGTGTCGCTCGGCGCTGCCCGCAGACGTGGAGATGCGCCTGCGCTTCCCGCAGGAAGGCACCGCCCCCGCCCCCGCCCCCGCCGCCGCCCCTGGCCGTCCCGAGCGAGACCACGGCTCCGATTCGCGCACTCAGTCCCGTCAGGTAAAACACGGTCACACACGGTAATACACGGTCGAAAATAAATTATTTTTATCATTATTTATTTTTCTAACATATTGCTTGCTGCACTAGTATAAAATTTTCTTTACCGTCGCATTACACATTACCAATTTTCATCATTTTAGCCGACCCCTAAATGCAGCTCAATTTGTTTTTTCCGGTTTGAAAATTAATTTTTCGGATCACCAAAACCTTACTTATGCGCTTGTTTACCCATTGTGGAGTGCAAGAGAACGATTTAAAGTATTTTTATGTGCTCACGCTACACTCACTAAGTCTCGTTTCGCCCCATACTTACAGGAGTGCTCGTGTTCGTCGTGCTGCCCCCCGCACCCCGCGCTCGCACTGCCTCCCTCTCATCGAGACCGCCTCCCCTCAAAGAAGGAACCTCTAGGTATGGACCACATTGAAGTAATCCGTTCTTTCGTTCAAATAAGTCCCACGTTAACGGACACACGTACATCATCTAAAGGTACATAGAGTATCTACAAATAGAGGTTGTTTCAGAGAGCGAGACGGCAGCGCGCCGAGGCTCGCGCAAGTCGTGCGGCGCGCTGCCCGAGCTGGAGGGGGGCCGCCGCGCGCCCGCCGCCAAGGTAGGCACGGTGTCGTCACTTGTCTGCGGAGCGCGGAGGAGGAAGGAAGTCACGGCCGCGGCACACAGTATTGAGATCTAGAAGGCGGTTGTTTCAGACGCGGCGCGGCTCCTCCCTGCACTGCTGGCTGCCCGCCGCCGCGCCCGCGCCCGCGCCCCGCAGGTACGCACCGCTGCCTTCTTTTAAACTTTCTTGCGAGTGCTTCGCTCCCACTCTTTCATAAAATACGTATAGTACTAGCTTCCGCTAGCGGCTTCGCACTTGAATTTAGGAATAAAAGTACCAACGTTTGTCCAGATATTTAACCGTGCATAATTTCAGCTCAATCCATTCCGTAGTTTTTCACAAACTTTCTTCATTTAGCGAGATATTTAGTACTAAGTTATATTCCAGAGTAAATAACGGACTCTCCGTGCTCGGATGCGCCATCATCCCGGAGCTGAAGCCGCGCGTGCCGACCATGAGCGAGCGCGACCTGACGCGCTTGTACACGCCGCGCCACTACCTGCGCTCCTAGTGCTTCCTGTGTAGTGACGCGCAGAGAGGAGCGAGCCCACTACCTGCGCTCCTAGCGCCTCCCGGTGCCGTGGTGCGGTGACGCGCAGAGAGGAGCGAGCCCACTACCTGCGCTCCTAGCGCCTCCCGGTGCCGTGGTGCGGTGACGCGCTGCCCTGACGCGCAGAGAGGAGCGGGCCCACTACCTGCGCTCCTAGCACCTCCCGGTGCCGTGGTGCGGTGACGCGCAGAGAGGAGCGGGCCCACTACCTGCGCTCCTAGCGCCTCCCGGTGCCGTGGTGCGGTGACGCGCTGCCCTGACGCGCAGAGAGGAGCGGGCCCACTACCTGCGCTCCTAGCGCCTCCCGGTGCCGTGGTGCGGTGACGCGCTGCCCTGACGCGCAGAGAGGAGCGGGCCCACTACCTGCGCTCCTAGCGCCTCCCGGTGCCGTGGTGCGGTGACGCGCTGCCCTGACGCGCAGAGAGGAGCGGGCCCACTACCTGCGCTCCTAGCGCCTCCCGGTGCCGTGGTGCGGTGACGCGCTGCCCTGACGCGCAGAGAGGAGCGGGCCCACTACCTGCGCTCCTAGCGCCTCCCGGTGCCGTGGTGCGGTGACGCGCTGCCCTGACGCGCAGAGAGGAGCGGGCCCACTACCTGCGCTCCTAGCGCCTCCCGGTGCCGTGGTGCGGTGACGCGCTGCCCTGACGCGCTGTCCTGACGCGCAGAGAGGAACGGCCCCACTACCTGCGCATGTACGTGCAGTGCAGTCTTAGGCTTTGTGTTTAACTGAGTACTTTAATTTATTGAAAAATTAAAAACTATTTAATAATGACTTGACTGGTTTGATTTTGAGGTTTCTGTGCAGTATTAGTATAGCAAACGATTACAAAAGCGTGGCATCAGCCATTCATTACACAAATTCTTATGAATGCCCGCACTGAATGATAAATATTATAACGATCATAAAATTAAGTTTACATGGACCAAAGAGGTAAGTCAGATTCTCATACAATAAACGGAATCATTGACAATAAATCAAATCCTAAGAAATGTAACATGTTTATTTTCAATTAACCTTCCTCCCGGTCTCTCGAACATGGAACATCTGGAATGACTCTGTGTACCTACAATAGTCAACATGGAACATCTGGAATGACTCTGTGTACCTACAATAGTCAAAGTGCTTTATGTTCTGACGCGCGTTAAGATCTTAGAGGACACTTGGAAACGTCATAAAATTCATTAACGAATAAAATTTTATAAAAATTAAAACTAGGAAATAAAGAGCTCACTTTGATTTTTGTTCACTTCGATCTTTTTAAGGTAAAGTAATGAAGCGAACAAGAAACCTTTACCTTGTTAGGTTGTTAGTTTTCGAGTTGGAGCAAAACTCGTCCCAAGCTTTCAAATTCAGTTCACAGCTTCATTCTTTGCGATTTGGAACTTAATATTTTGTAGTAGCGCTTACACGTAATAGCCTTCACACGGTTTTTAATTTTTTTCTTTTTTGCCTAGCCGAGCCTATGGCCTAGGAGGTTCAAAATCGCATCGAACAATTCGACATCCTCGCTAACATCTTGTGAGTCGGACGGCTGGGCCGGCTCTGGTTGAACAGTTTTCGACGAAGACGATGGTTGTCCGGGGTCCAGAGGTTCATATACATCTATCGTGGCCACTGCTGCTAGCGCCTGAGGCGTGGGCGTCGGCGACCGCAGCCGCGACGAGGCTACAACTGGTGTACCTACATTGTAAATTACATTTACAGGTCATACATTTATAGATATAAAATATGGTCACAATTCACTTATTCAAAGAGCATCATACCAATTATAATTATTAAATTAGATTAATATTTAGAGCTCGTTCCCACTATGTCGTCTGTCGGATTACGATTTTAATCGTGTGTCGTCGCCTCTGTTCACACTAGTCGGCTGTCGTCCACGACCGCAGCTGGTGCCATTCATTATAGGGGTAGTTTCGTAAAAATAAAAAATTACGTGTTTAATTATTTACTTTGTAGTTTATTTATACCGAATTTTGAGTAAATTGAACCAAGGAAAAATAAATTTCCAAACAAACTTTACCACCCTATTAAACCCCTTCAGAGGTTAAAATTTCCAAATTTTAATAGCCTATGCCCTATTCCAGGTCCTAAACTATCTATGTACCAAATTTCCTCAAATGTGTAAGTAATAATTCTAGTTAGTGCAAGTTTCCTTACTGAGTAATTAGATTGAATAAGAAAATGTAGGTAACTATTGTAAGCTCACAAAATAAATATGTAATAATCAAAAAAGAGCACGGACTCAAAGTCTGTGGTGAACGCGAATAAAAAAAACCTAACCTTATTTCAAGTTAGACGTTAAGGCGCCTCTGTTACCGTTTGGGGGGAATATCCACCTTTACCCCCCAAAGTTTATTTTCTTGGTTGCCAAAGAAATACAAATCAAATAGGTAGGCAGGTGTTTTATAGATCATTTTTTTTATTTATTTATTGGCACACAAAACAGAATACAATCAAATGTGGGACATAAAAGAGACACAATGATAAAATCTAGATTATATCCCTAGGCATGTGTACACAGCATGAACTATGAGAAAGCAGTTCTGCGTAATATTTGAAATGGATTATAAGTAATTATAATTAAAACCTTTGATTGTGTTCACGGAAGTCGATATCTGGTCCGCGTCCGGTGCCCCCGCAGCGCGCCCGCGCTCGCGCATCGCTCAGTACGACACAGCAGCAGTGCGCGGACTCGCGCGTGCCTCCGACGCACTCGATCGTCCAAGGCCGGGCTTGTAGTGTCGTATGTAGCTGAGTGGTGATTGTGTTCACGGAAGTCGATATCTGGTCCGCATCCGGTGGTCCCGCTCGCGCCCGCGCTCGCGCATCGCTCAGTACGACACAGCAGCAGTGCGCGGACTCGCGCGTGCCTCCGACGCACTCGATCGTCCAAGGCCGGGCTTGTAGTGTCGTATGTAGCTGAGTGGTGATTGTGTTCACGGAAGTCGATATCTGGTCCGCATCCGGTGGTCCCGCTCGCGCATCACTCAGTACGACACAGCAGCAGTGCGCGGACTCGCGCGTGCCTCCGACGCACTCGATCGTCCAAGGCCGGGCTTGTAGTGTCGTATGTAGCTGAGTGGTGATTGTGTTCACGGAAGTCGATATCTGGTCCGCATCCGGTGGTCCCGCTCGCGCATCACTCAGTACGACACAGCAGCAGTGCGCGGACTCGCGCGTGCCTCCGACGCACTCGATCGTCCAAGGCCGGGCTTGTAGTGTCGTATGTAGCTGAGCGGTGATTGTGTTCACGGAAGTCGATATCTGGTCCGCGTCCGGCGCCCCCGCAGCGAGCCCGCGCTCGCGCATCGCTCAGTACGACACAGCAGCAGTGCGCGGACTCGCGCGTGCCTCCGACGCACTCGATCGTCCTCGTATCGCCGGCGGCGGCGCGGCGCGGGCGCGGCGACGCTCCACCTGTCTATCCTACCTACTTCTATAACTGATTTGATCGAATCACAATCTCAAACCTATGGTAAGTAAATTAGGGACCTACCCGGTCCGCAGTATAAGCGTCTTCATGCTGTTTTTAATTATGCTTGTCGAACAAATGCTTAGAGTCAATATCACTCCCAGGTCGTCATTTAGTTGGTTCTAGATATAAGTGATCGGTTATTAATTCTATAATCGTATGTTCGGTTCGGTAGAGTAGATCTTAACGAGACAATGTGACAATTAGAAATGTAAAATTAAATTCCAGCTTATAGGCAACTCAGACTATCGATATACTATAGAGATAGGCAATAGCTATTTTTTATTAAGAACTTATCGACTCATCCGTAGAACAAAGTCCTATCTGCAGAGTTGATGGTTTTCAGTAGACGTTAGAGAAGTTGTTGACTTGTGTAACTCTTAAACGGTGAGACTTCTCATTGAGACTTTTTGGTATGTTGTTACAATGCCCTAGCCTAGTTAAATGCTTTTTAGTGTATATTTATTTTCCTTTTATTTCTGGAGATAGTGAGTCCTATATTAACGTAGGACGTTTAACGGCGGAACAGCGGTGGTCTGTTGTGAAGATAGAACGTTGTTTTACGGAAACGTCTTAGCAAAATGACGTTTTATATTAATATGGGTCGTTTTTTGTTGGAGTTATCTATTCTGTAAGAGTCCTATGTGGATAACTACCTTAAAATATTTTAATTAAATTATAACTTCTAAGTACTAAAATCGTTAACTAAGTTAAAAAAACATCAACATAAGTAGTAATATAGCCAATATATGGCAAGGTTTAGAACAACAAACAAGTCATTTAAAATTCAGCTCATAGAATATTTGAACGGCTAATATCATCTCCCTATTAGAAAAATGCTGAAGATGCGCATGAATAAATTTTAGACTAAGGTGTGAAATATTAATATCTTCATGTGGTGATAAATATTTACGTGGATTTATCAGTTTACCTAAGACTACGTACGCCGATAAGTTTATGACAAACTCTGTGGGGCAGCTGGCGAAGTTTTCCCTGCGACGCTCGTTGCGGGTTCAATTTCCACCTTGGGTCATGTATGATATTTGTTCAGGCTATTTTCTATATATATAATATAGATAAAGTAATAAAATCTACCTATGTAAGTAGTATAATTCTATGAGTATATCAGTTATCAAGTACCCATAATTACAAGCAATGCTTGGGGCTAGATGATTTTGTGTGAAGAATTGTCCATCTAAATTTATTTTTAGACATGTTACCTGTTTCTGACTTGGTTACCATTTTATCATACGATATAGTATTTTAAGTTTTAACTATTACGCCAACAAGTCAGTTTTCGGTTAACGTGAAGTTCAATTAAGTTTCAAAACTGGGCGAAACGATGCTGATTCGTAATATTATAAATAATCTAAGTAAATATTTGACAAAACATGAAGATAGTTGAGTAAACTTCGCACTTTAGCTACTTAATTCAAAACACATACAAAAATAGCTAAACTTATATTATATTATTTAATCACTTATTTACACTGAAATATAATTTAGAAAAACAATTAAAAACCAAATTAAGCACTTACTACTATAATTGAACATTGTTTCGGAATTTAGATCATAAATTGAACAGCAAAACATAATATTGCTTGTTTGGTTAGGTCATCCCAGTCTTCTTTTCTTTGTGTTGATGAAATTCCGCTTCATGGATCAGTCTCATAGTTGCCAAAAAAAATTATAAAGCCAACCGCTGTTAGCTTTCAACACAGGGAATTTGTCAGCGGCATTTGTATGTTGGCCTGATGGTTTTCATCATCTACGATTTTTTAATTCTCCTAACAAATTTTTACCTTATTTCAAGGCATTAGCATTCAATGTCTGTCTGTTTTAGGAGTCACGTTGCGATCAGGATATCATTGTGAAGATGCAGGCGAATTCATGTTGTCAATCAAAGTAATTTATTTCGGAACAAGTAGGTACATAGGTTAAAATGACTATTGGAATTCGATGATGCCCGCAGAAGTTTTTAGTAAAACTGTACCGCAAATGCTGGTGTAGTAATCACTGATTACTTCACAAGCATTTGCGCACTTTTTAATCACATTGATTATCCACATGATTAGGACGGAATACGCAGGTAGCAGACCGAATGGACATTAATATAAGACGGCATAAACATATTGTTGGTAAAACCTTCTAGTTAAGAAAATTCATAATTAATACAGCTTGATGAGTTAAAATTTTATCACCACAGATCCACCCTGGTTAATTTTGAACTAGGGTACATCTGTGGTGAGAAACTTCTAACTCTTAAAGCTATATTTATGGTGAATTTTCGTAACTAGAATGAATTTTCAAAGAAAATAAACCAGCTTCATTGATGTAAACGTTCATGGCTGAGGTATTAGACACAACATTCGGTATTGAGCTATCGCAGGTAATTTCATCGGTCCACTATCTCATGCAGAATTTAATTCTGATCATATTAGCTAGTTTTTCCTGCACCTGGAAGCAAAGGCGACGTTTTTTGGTATCATGCGGCTGTTATCAACATTCACAACTGGAATTGAAGAAAAAACTAATTATTTTTGTAGTTATGTATAAAGCACGTTCATATTTTATATATACTGAAAAATAATGTACATATCAATTTATTACACTAATTAGAAATAAAAATATCTCAATATTTAATGATGTTTTGTGATGAACAACGTCCTAAATGATTTCATTATCCCACAAACAACGTTCTATCTTAACATCGAACCGACAAATCGTCTAACAGATTCCGAAGGAAAACGTCCTATAGTCATATGAAATCCTAAGAAGCTCAATAGTGTTCGCATAAAATGGTCCTAACGTATCATATGACTTAAATTTTTTACTGTTAATTATTAAAGAAAAAATGATTATTCCTTTGAATATGCACTACGCCAAAGAATTTCTGTACAAAAAATGCGTTACACGAGCTCTCCATCAAAAAACGTCCTATTTAAACATTGAACGCCTGCTACCTAAAACCGAGATAAAAAATCAATATTTATATTTGAATTTAATGTATATTAAACCTATAAAAAACACATCGAAAGACTTTCTCTTTTCCTACCTCCTACGAACAACGTCCGAACTGACGAACGGACCGAGCGCACGCACCGTGCGCCGCACCCGCGCGCCGTTGCATGATCACTTAGAACGTTTTTGGGCGGAATTGATATCAGTTAGGACGTTGTTCGATTTTATATCTCCGAAACTAAGTAAGATACAAAAATTTTAAAAACGTAGTTTTGTAGAGCTTTTTCTTCTTATATCGTTTCGCTATTAAAGTCATTTTTGGTCTATGATCACATAGAACTATGTTCTACGGATAAGTCGTTATATATTTATTTTATTTGGGAAATTAACAGTAGGTATAATATTAAAAACTAGTTACCTATTGATGGTACCAACATAAATCTGAAATAAACCTAAACCAAAATAAACTCCTCCATTATGTAACACATCAAAAAAAAAAAACACTCAGTAAAATAATTGGTGAAGGTAGGTATATAAAAATGTTGAAAATAGTTACATAGTTACATAAATTA
The DNA here is from genome assembly GCA_944547425.1 of Eupithecia centaureata. NCBI lineage: Eukaryota > Metazoa > Arthropoda > Insecta > Lepidoptera > Geometridae > Eupithecia > Eupithecia centaureata. The sequence goes on along the minus strand of OX155693.1, from coordinate 143,551 downwards.
TCTTAAAATCTAAATAAAAGATGACAAGTAAGAAAACAACAACAAAAATAAATCAGACATTTAGGATTACATATTCAAAAGACGTCACTGATGCATAAAAATTGTAAAGAGTGAAATGGCCGATAATGAATTTGGTTTCGTTCGATAATTATCAAGAGTCTTTAGCAAGGCATAACCTAACTTCATGACGAGACTTCGGAGATGACAACTTAACTAAATATAAGTTTGTCACTAAATCGACCAAAATACATAATAATATAATATTTTTCCTGTATTTCGTGTTAACATTAGGTAAGCAAAAATATTTTTTACTACGGGCAGGGTAAATAAAGATAAAAATTTTCGAGCAAAAATTTATCCAGTTAAATTCATAAGTAGGTAAAAAAACTTGACCTCTAAGTAAAAATTTTGCGGGTTTGCCGACTGGCGTGGTTATAATTTTCGTAATAAGGAAACCGACCTATGAAGGTTATCTAGTCATGCTGAAGAAGACTTACGTCATCGATGGATTTGATCTTTTTGTACATTTTCATGTGATCAGCGAAAAGTAAAACGTTAGAATTAATAAAGCATTTGTCGATGTCATTTATAAACATTACAAATAAGAGAGGTCCTAAGAGAGAGCCTCGTGGCACTCCTAACGTTATCAACGTCGGCGACTATCCGTCCGGCTGTCCACATCTATCCGTCTGACATCTATCCCTAACATAAGTAGCTAACCACCTATGGAGATCATCTGCTGCCAGTAACTTTCTAAGAAGTATAACATAACATGGTGAATTTCTGTCGAAAGCCTAGCTATAATCAGTATATGATATGGTGTCAACTTTGACCAACTTATTCCATGCCAGTTGCCAGATGACCTGCCCGTAGATCTGCCTCTTAGGTCCCGTAGATCTGCCTCTTAGGCCATGCTGCTGTTACAAGAAAGCTTTTTTGGAGTTATCGCTAGAAACGTTCGTTAGATAAGCATTGAGCTGATATGTATGTAGGTAGTAAAGGCAGCGCGGTGTTCGTTGCAGACGGCGCGGTGGCGGCGGGCGGTGTGCTTGGTGTGTGCGGCGGCCGGCGTGCTGTGGCTGGCTCGGGGCGGCGCGGCGCGCGCGGAGCTGAGCGCGCGGCGCGAGTTCCCGCGCCGCGCGCCGAGCGCGCTCGCGCATCTGCTCGCAGACTTCTCCACGCTGCCGCACCTCGCGCCCTGCGAGCCTGACCCGTCAGTACTGCACCCCAGGGGCCGAGACCCTCCTCGCTTCACCTACTAGGAATTAGGATTTTTGAATGCGGCGCGGGGGCGCGGGGGCGCGGGGCGCACGCCTCCGCCTGAAGTAGGATTGTGTAATGTGCAGCGGTTCGTGGCGCGTGGAGGAGGAGCGCGGCAACTACAGCTCGTGGCGCTACGAGGTGCGGTGGCGGTGCGGCGCGGGGGGCGCGGGGCGCGCGCGCGTCGCGGCGCACGAGTCCGCCGCCGGCGCGCACCGCGTCCACCTGCTGCTGCGCCTCTGCGCGGACGCGGCGGCGCCCTGCGGTACCTACTCCTGTACACTGTCCGAGGACGGAGCCCTCCGCTCGGACTATCCTAAGGTCGAGCAGGCTCTGCACGTCTACGAGCCTGATGCGACTTCTTAACCTTATAACTTTGTAACCTTGAGCCCGTCGTCCGGAGCGGAAGTTTCCGTTCTACTATGTTTTTTTTTGTTATGGTACAAATATGACTGATGAGTATGATGCATCGTTCGTAGATGAGATGGAGATCCGCGCGGACGTGGAGACGGACGGCGCGGGCGGCGCCGTGCTGCGCGAGCGGGCGAGCGCCTCCTGTGCGCGGGGCGGGGGGGAGGAGTGCGCCGCGCGCCTGCGCACGCACCGCGCCCTGCACCACCGGACACTCGCGCGAGGCGCGTAGCGGAGCGAGGCGCCTCCTGTGCGCGGGGCGGGGGGGAGGAGTGCGCCGCGCGCCTGCGCACGCACCGCGCCCTGCACCACCGGACACTCGCGCGAGGCGCGTAGCGGAGCGAGGCGCCTCCTGTGCGCGGGGCGGGGGGGAGGAGTGCGCCGCGCGCCTGCGCACGCACCGCGCCCTGCACCACCGGACACTCGCGCGAGGCGCGTAGCGGAGCGAGGCGCCTCCTGTGCGCGGGGCGGGGGGGAGGAGTGCGCCGCGCGCCTGCGCACGCACCGCGCCCTGCACCACCGGACACTCGCGCGAGGCGCGTAGCGGAGCGAGGCGCCTCCTGTGCGCGGGGCGGGGGGGAGGAGTGCGCCGCGCGCCTGCGCACGCACCGCGCCCTGCACCACCGGACACTCGCGCGAGGCGCGTAGCGGAGCGAGGCGCCTCCTGTGCGCGGGGCGGGGGGGAGGAGTGCGCCGCGCGCCTGCGCACGCACCGCGCCCTGCACCACCGGACACTCGCGCGAGGCGCGTAGCGGAGCGAGGCGCCTCCTGTGCGCGGGGCGGGGGGGAGGAGTGCGCCGCGCGCCTGCGCACGCACCGCGCCCTGCACCACCGGACACTCGCGCGAGGCGCGTAGCGGAGCGAGGCGCCTCCTGTGCGCGGGGCGGGGGGGAGGAGTGCGCCGCGCGCCTGCGCACGCACCGCGCCCTGCACCACCGGACACTCGCGCGAGGCGCGTAGCGGAGCGAGGCGCCTCCTGTGCGCGGGGCGGGGGGGAGGAGTGCGCCGCGCGCCTGCGCACGCACCGCGCCCTGCACCACCGGACACTCGCGCGAGGCGCGTAGCGGAGCGAGGCGCCTCCTGTGCGCGGGGCGGGGGGGAGGAGTGCGCCGCGCGCCTGCGCACGCACCGCGCCCTGCACCACCGGACACTCGCGCGAGGCGCGTAGCGGAGCGAGGCGCCTCCTGTGCGCGGGGCGGGGGGGAGGAGTGCGCCGCGCGCCTGCGCACGCACCGCGCCCTGCACCACCGGACACTCGCGCGAGGCGCGTAGCGGAGCGAGGCGCCTCCTCCCCATACAATCTAGATTTTACTATTGTGTCACTTTTACGTCCGACATTTGATTGTATTCTGTTTTGTGTGCCGATAAATAAATAAAATAAACGATCTATAGAACACCTGCCTATCTATTTGATTTGTATTTCTTTGGCAACCAATAGAAGAAACTTTGGGGGGTAAAGGTGGATATTCCCCCCAAACGGTTACAGAGGAAGATCTTCCCTGTACCGGCCGCCTTAATGTCTTTATGTTATTTTTTGTATCCACGTTTACCACAGACTAGACATGCGCAAAACATGTCCGACTGTGGATTGAACATGATATACCTCTAGTTCATTTGAACGTCGGAACTAGTTCCGGGAAATGAACATGTCCTGTCCAGACATGATAGCAATAAGGTATGTTCGAGGTACACGTAGTTCCGCAGGACCTGTTAGGTTCGAAAATGTTAACAACGTTAACAACTGAAACATGTCCGCGGAACTAGAGCGTTTAAAGTCATATAACTATTTTGAGCTATAGGATATATACCCAGAGATGCACAGCTAGAACGCCGTTAGTCGATTTTTGTAAGCTACAACGGGTTTAAAGTATCATAACTTCTTTTAAATCTAGTTTTGTTTTTCTATTATTTATGTGCAAATTACTACGCTACAAAGAAGTTAAAGTCTCCTAACCACTTTATAGCTTTGTATTTTGATTTGATTTTATATAAACAACCACAACACTATATGGCGGTTATGTACACACTTCTTCGCTAAAGCCGTTATCTAGGCGTTATCCAACGCAATAAAGCAGTTATTTGCAAATCCTTAACTAAAACGCCGTTAAGGTATACATAGCCGCTTTGTAGTGATGTAAACTTAATATTTTCATTAAATCATTGCTAAAACTAAATGCAAAAAATCATTTCGTGAATTATTTTTATCAGGAAGTTGAGTTTATAGCGAAACCATTCGACAGTACTCACGTCATTCTGTCTTTCAGTGTCAAAAAATCTGTCATACGAATTATAGTAATCAAATAGCAGATTGATTTTAGATAACGGACGGCAGTTAGGTTAGGTTAGGTTATGTTTTTTTTTTATTTTGTTTTTGTTTTTGTAGAGTAAACTCACTCCGTTGGAAGCTCCGCGCTAATGGGATACACTTTGATTCCAACTGTTTGAGTGATTTGTGTTATGCTTATTAAGGTAAATAAAAGTATATCTAGAAGTGTTGTGTTGGCGTTGTTTTAATGTTAAGTTTTTTTTTTTCCTAGTGGGCCTACTGTCTACCCGCGATGGGGTAGCCCGCGAAAGTCTGCTAGGTTCTTTCAGTTACCTCTGACAAGAGTCAGAGTCGTTTTAATCGTCTTTCACTCTTGTCTATCTGTCTTTCTGCATACTTTATCTTTCTACCATGCTTCGAGCTTTCTTTCTGTCTACAAGGGAATAATTTATTACTCAATTTAATGGGGAAAATAAAGAAGGAGCAGGCTTTTCTTTATTTACAAATTATTTTCCAATTTTCCGTGACTTTTCCATTTTGTTCTTATCATTATACATCTCTTTGTTCTCTAAGTTACTTATATATATGTTAACAATATATATATCTTAACTTAACTTATTTATCTATTTCTTTTTATCACCTTATTTGCTATATTTTTACAATATTCAAAAAACTTATCTCTAGCGTACTTATTTTCTACTATATCACAAATGTTTTCTACTCTTATCATAAAATCTAACTCATTTTCTATTTCGAATCTTTCTTTACCAAAGACAGGACATTCTGTTAAAAGGTGCTCTATTGTTTCTGGTTTTTCGGGCTCGCATATACACGATGGGCTTTCCGCACATTTGAAGCGGTTCAAATATGCAGAAAACCCACCGTGTCCAGTCAATACCTGTGTTAAAATACCGTTTGGCTTAAGGTGGCGGACTATTCTGTAGGCCTTTACTGCATCTGGAAAGAAGAGTTTTGTCGTTGCTGCAGTTTTGCCTTCCTGGTATCTTTTGTTCCATACCTCAAGCGTCTCCAAACGAATTTGTCGCTTGACGTATGAAACAGGACACAGGTCGTAGTCTGGCTTTGTCTTCAACTTAAGAGCGGCCTCTTTTGCGAGTTGATCGGCTCTCTCATTCCCCTCTAGGCCAGCGTGAGCTTTAATCCAGAAGAGTGAAACGTGTTTGTTTCTACGCTTGCACTCCTCTAGATTACGATGGATTTCCACAACGAGGGGATGGAGGGACCGATTGTTAGTGACCGCTTCCAGTGACGACCTTGAGTCAGTGTAGACTCCGAAACTGTCTTCTGGGCGCTTAACTATTTCCCTGGTGCTCTTACATATAGCCAACAATTCCGCCTGGAAGACCGTACAGTGTGACGACAGTTTAAATTTTTGGCTCTTGGTTTCGACCTCATTGCTCCAAAAAGACAATGAGGCTCCAACCTTGCCATCAATTTTGCTGCCGTCTGTGTATATACGTACCGCTTGCGTATTGTGGGTTTCTACGTCTACGCGGTCCTCCAAGCATATGAACTGCAGGTCTATATGTTTTGCCGGGTGGGGAATGTCTGTGAATTTAGTCATTTGCTCCACCTCCGCTTCTTCTGTCGCTGACTGGCTCACTCCCCTCTTTATCTCATACAAGGCTGCTGCCTCTTGGATTCAACGTTAGGTTGAACGCACGAACCAATTTCCACGGTTTTGCATTCGTTGGAAAGGTCTCGGGCTCCGTGAGGTTTATAGTAATGTATAATAAAACCGTGCGAAGCCGGGGCGGGGCGCTAGTTTTTTATAAGGATATCTATGACTTAAATGAAATGTCCCCTTTTAAGTGCACAATTCATTTATTTCGAGGTACTTTCACTGACCTTATACACAAATCTATCTTATCATAATCCTATCTTCCTTATCTATCTTATCTTCGAGACCTTCCGCCGGAGGCCTAATTGACACTTCTTGGTGTCTTGCAAAGCACATGTACCTACCATACCATCAAGTTTTAGATTATACCCAGAAAATAAGGTCCATACACCACATCGTTATAATTAAAATAGGGGTGATTTACTCTCATTCGGGCATTATTTTTTGAAGGGACCTATCGTTGCTGGTACCTATAGAGTCAGTGTTTTTTCAATTATTTATACTGTACTATAAATTTTATTAAATTTTTATTAAACCTGTAATAATTAAGTTGTTAAACTTATAAATTGTGCATATATTTACTAAAATATATTTCATATATTTTGGTAATAGTTTAGTAGTAGTTTTTTCGATATCAAAAATTTCGAATTTTTGACCTCATTTAACCACTTAAATAATAATAGCACAGCATAGCAGCCATAGCTAAAAATTATCGAGACGTTATGTTCTACCGAAATATTTCATTTATTTTTTCATTGGCCGGCGCTTTCTACTTTTGGTCCAAGTCTTACCTTACTATCTTACCTTACTATTATAATAATTGGGAAAGTCTGTGTGAATGTTTGTTATAGGTAATCTCCGTAACTACATAAGTTGTTTAGATGAAAGAACAATGGCAAGAATCCCTTATGGCCTGTCCCAAAAATTTGAAGAACGATACTGAATATATCGTTCGAATCGTCTTAAAATCCTAAGGAACTTTGCATTTTCAGTTTTTCCATAATATTTACAGAAGAAAAAAAAATATTTTTTGAACATCGGCAGAATAATTTAATTTCCATAGGTTCTCTTCATTGCAAATGGCGGCACAATACAAAAGAGGTTTCAATTCTAGAGGTTAGTTTCAGGTTAGGGGTCAGGATTGAAACCAACCTCCTTTGTTCGGTTGGTACAGAAGGTAGACAGAATAGAGAGAGATACATATTGTACGGAATATACTTTTAGGAAGCTGTTAGGAGCCATATGTTTATTTTAGCGATAAATTAAATTCAACCACTTTTTTAAAGCTCAGAAGGGGTTTGCAGCAAGTTTTTAATTTTCATATTATGAACTCTTCGATTGCAAAAATCAATGCTCTGCTGGAAATAATTATGCCTACCCTAGGTATATATAATGAGACCTATAAGTGCTATAACGCCCTGTCTTCATTTTGCCACATTTTAGTATGGTAGTCTGCAGTCCTTCGCAGATCGCCATCCCACCATGCTGAAGGGCGTCATACATTACGCTTAGTGAATCGCGATCTCCACTCAAGAACTCGTTTACTCTATGTATTTAATTCCAGAAAAGAAAACACAAATGGCTAACAATTATTTACTGCTGAATTAAAATGAATCTGAATATGAATGACCTTTAATTAATAAGTAGGTATGAATCTGAATATGAATGTTGATAAAGATTTTTGAGTTGTACTAATGTTTGTGCATTTCCTTTTTGTCTAAGTATATTTGATTTTACACTGCATTTATTAGTAGGTACCTATCTGTTAATATGTACTAAATATAATGTGAAATGACTTGTAAAAAAATTTACCAATAAAATGACTATCTGACTATCTAATAAACCTTACCTTAGTACCTTACCGAGTCGCGGTCTCCACTCAAGAACACGTTTATCCCAACGGTTGTCGTTTCTTCGCGAGATATGGCCAGCCCACTGCCACTTCAGCTTGCTAATTCTTTGAGCTATGTCGATAACTTGGTTCTCTGTCGGATGTATTCTTATTGAATCCTATCCTTCAGAGAGACTCCTCACATAGCTCTTTCCATAGCTCGCTGAGCGACTTTGAACTGGTGGACCAGCCCTACCGTGAGTCGTGGACACTCTTAGGTAGGACGCACTGGTTGAAAACTTTCGTTTTCAAATATTGCGGTATGGATGTCGAGAAGACCCGACGTAGTTTCTCAAATGCTGCCCAGCCTAGCTGGATCCTCCTCTTGGCCTCCTTCTCAAAATAGTTTTTACCTAACTGCACAATTTGCCCACAGTAAGTGTATCTACTCGGAAACAATTTCAAGAAGGTGGCCATCTATGACGATCGGTCCCGGAACAACTTACCTTAGTACCCTACATTTAATACTCATAATATACCTACAATTACGTTCATAGTATTTAATTCACGATAATTTAGTAGCAGGTTCATTTATTAATAACTAGCGACCCGCCCCGACTTCGCACGGTTTTATATTATACGTATAAACCTTCCTCTTGAATCACTCTATCTATTAAAAAAACCGCATCAAAATCCGTTGCGTAGTTTTAAAGATTTAAGCGTTCAAAGGGACATAATGACATAGGGACAGAGAAAGCAACTTTATATTATACTATGTAGTGATAAAAAAACTAGACTTTGATGTGTGAAATGTAAAAAAAACTGATTTCTGACCGAGATACAAATATTCAAGCGTCCATTGCCCACCCAGTGCTTTATCTTGTTGTAGTATATACACAAATTTAATAAATATTTCAGTAGCCTCTGTACAACAAATACCTAGAACTTTTCTCAAAATTATACTCCGGGAATTACTCTAACCTCCGTAATATTACTTTTAAAGTCTGATGTAAGATGTGTTGTTCTGCAGGTAACTTCTTTTCTATTTACCGACCCCATTGAAATAACCAATTATAATAGGCAACTACTGATTTAAGTCAATTCAACTATTTCCAGGGCATTTCATGTACATTATCGGCAAATAACTTTTTACGGCAATAACCAGGTTTACATATTTATAATATGTAAATTACATTATGGTGCCTTTATCTCATATTTAGCAGGACTTCAACTGAGCTTCTCGTACCTACCTTGGAGGATGTTGGATAGAGAAGGTACCTAGAGTAGGTATACCCCCTGAGTATTAAAATATTAGTTAGATTTAATTGTGTTATTATTTTATGCTTAATACTCTACCTACCTACTAATTGATATTATACCTACGAACATAAGTATGCCATCATTTACAAACTATAACAGTAGACAGATTCATCATTGGAGGAAATTGGATAGACTTGATAGCTACAGTACATCCCTGGATTGGAACCAAACATTTGAATTAGTAGGTGCCTAGGTATTAACATATTTGTCTCCAATTTGATTGAGTTATTATTTTATAACTAACTAGCGACCCGCCCCGGCTTCGACGGTTTTATTATAAGTATAAACCTTCCTCTTGAATCACTCTATCTAGAGGTATGTATTAAAAAAACCGCATCAAAATCCATTGTGTAGTTTTAAAGATTAAAGCAGTCAAAGGGAAATAGGGACAGAAAAAGCGACTTTGTTTTTTACTATGTAAAAATTATTATTATACCTAGGTACATGAGTTTGGCTTCATTTACAAACAACAACAGTAGTTAGATAGGTAAAATATTTATTTAGCACACACATACAATAATTAACATTGAAATATGTAAAATTGAAAACAAAAGTACAATAGGTAGTAGCACTGATAGTTCACTTTCAGATGAGTAAGTTTTGTCGATTTGCTTATAAATTATTATGTTTTAGCCATAAAAGTATCAATTAAATATATCCAAGTCAGGTCAAAATCTAAGTACAAAACTCTTGGGAAAATTTTAGGAGCTATCGGTTGATACCCTTGCGATACGTGTACACTCACGATAGCTGAAAATTCTTGCCATCATTCTTTGCATACGTCATGAGAACCTCCTCCTTTTTCGAAGTCGTTTAAAATACACAATTCATTTTGCATCACTAACAGCCGATTTCTAGAACGTTGTTCAAATCGTAAATCAGTTGATAAAGCGATTAATTTAACACACTGGTCAAATCAAATCGGGGTGTACGAACGCTGATTAGATGATAATTAGGTAACTAATCATTGATCATCTTACGACTGTCATTCTTTCAGTTCAGTATATCTTTAAGTTTTCTTTTATAACATAAAAAATTCTATTATTCTTTTAAAAAATGATGACAATTTCATGTAAACTCTGCTTTACAATAAATGTGAATCACATGAGTATACAAAATACAGGTATGTCACAAAACAGTTAAGTCACGATTTTGATCATGTTAGTCACATTTACATTTTATTTGAAAACTAGCGACCCGCTCGGCTTCGCACGGTTTTATTATACATAAAAACCTACCTCTTGAATCACTCTATCTATTAAAAAAAACCGCATCAAAATCCGTTGCGTAGTTTTAAAGATTTAAGCGTTCAAAGGGACATAATGACATAGGGACAGAGAAAGCGACTCTAGTTTATTCTATAGAACTGAGGATACTGTGTTAGAAACTCCCATACAAGGATTCTTGAAGTCTACCTGTTTAGACAAGGAAAGACTGTCAAGAATAAACAAGAGAGTGTATCTAAAATACCCAGTGTTGGCTTATTTTAATAGTCACGACCCGCTAAATGGCAATTAGGGAACAACTTCTTGGAAAAAAAAACTGCAGAACAAGAACAAAACTCATAGGTAGTGGTTACCTATAAAGAAGCCCTAACCTACCTACTTCCTAGCTACCTACCGCCTAATCTAATTAAACTAGCATGCAACTAAATCTAAAGAAGCAACCTAATCTAACAAACCACGTAACAGGCCGGCGGAAGTGAAGGGTGGTGGTTACTAAAGACCTACCACGCGACGCTCCAACAAGGTAGCGGGCCTGCGCCTTCCAACAAAAAGAACCAACCTCAAAGGGATACAACAAACCAAGTTTAGACCAACACCCAGGACAAATGGTACGCAACCAAAGCTACGGTCCGGGGATAGTTTCAGCATTCAGAATGCCAGACAGTCCCAGTCAGAACTGTTTTAGATTTAAGTTTAAGTAGAGAGTCAGACAGTCCCAGTCAGAACTGTTTAAGATTTAAGTTTAAGTTAAGTTTTTAGTTTTAGAGAGAGTAGGTAGTAGTAGCTACTTACTCCCAGTAAGTTAAGATCACAAAAAAATATTGTGAAAGTGAGAATCAGAACAGCGTACCTCAGAACAGTACACCTCAGACTAGTCAGTCCTTTTAAGAATAATTAGGCAGAAGCTCCAAGGTTCCTACATGCCAAACCCCAGCGCTCCTACCATGCTCATCCTAGTGTTTGTAAACTAATAAGCATAATAAGATAGTTTAGAAATTATCTTATATTTAACAAATTTAGGTGCCAGCTTTAGTGAGAAAAACCTACCCACATTTATTTTAATAGACATTGTTTATGAGTACAACTATCTAATAAATAGAAAATAGAAAGATCTGTATGTAGTATATTCAAGTAATTTGTTTTATTTATTTAGTACAGTACGGTAGTTAATAATTTAGTTTAATAATTGATCACTGAAATGTTTAGATATTGAGGTTATGTTTATTGTTTATATAGTGTAGATATTTAGTTTTAATTTAGCAATATTACAAGTAAATAAATGTCCAACTATACAACCACTATTCAAGAAGTAGTTATTTTCCAAAACAACCACTATACAAGAAGAAGTAATTATTTATCAAAACAACCAAGATTCATTCAAGTTCATGAATTTCCTCGACAACAAAGTTTCAATACGACCAGGTATCCTAGAAAACACAATGATTAAGCAAAGAATCTAACCAGGAATGTATCAAGCTAAGGATCATCCTAGCAGTGGTTCCTAGAATATTAGAGAAAAATCCTAGCCAAAATTGAATTGAAATCAAGAAATAAAAATCATGGACTAAAAAAAAAACTTCCTACAAACCAAAGTTCAGTTTTTACCACAATATTGTGAAAAAATGCAATAAATCAAGTGTTTCAAGTTTGTAAAAGTTTCCTATTCAGCATTTAGGTACCCTAAGAAAGTTTTAGTAAAAGATTTGAGTAAAAAAAAGGTTCAAAGTATGTGGTTGCCAAGAATTACAATAACTGGAAAGTTTACAAGTAATGTTTACAAGTTTTTTAAGTTTAGTTTGTTTAGTCAAAGTTTAACTAGTAAAGTTTACCAGTTTACACCACATAATACGCACTTATCTTATAGATTACACTACACACAATAAAATACAAATTCAAAACAATCAAAGGAGGAAATAAAACACAACAATTATATTTTACAAAGTAATTTGTTGGTTAGTAAGATTTGACCTAGGTAAATATGTTTTACACCACTATATTGTAGTTCAGAAAGATTCAGAAAAATTAAAAGAAAGATTGGTTGCTAAGAGTTGATTACCAGTTGGGCAGCCACTGTAACGCTTTAAATGATGGTGGAGAAGAAGGAGGAAGAGGGAGGAAGGACCTATAGTTGTGGAGAGGTTGGTATACAAATAAAAGTTTTAGAGTTACAATATAAACATAGTTTTATTTAAATTTTACATGAGGAAAGTATGGTAATGTTGGGCGCCTTAGGGTAAAGTAAAATTATTATCAGCGGTAGAGCTTAGAGTAAAATCACAGGGGGGTGGTAGCCTACATTCAACTTCTTAGCAACCAGATAATGAAGTAATCTACAGTTATTTAATTTATAGCACGGATGATGTTCAGCGAGTGGAGTAAGTAACAGAGGGTTCCGGATGGTTCCAGAGTGAGGTTAGTTTTAGGTCACAGCACAAGTAATAATTGAGACACGGGGACTAGGGTCCAGCCGTGTTACCAGTAAGCTAGCGCTGTCGGTCCAAAGGTCAGGCGAGCACAAAGGAAGGGGCTTGCACTGAACCGCACCGAACAGCCTCCGAGCGGTCTCTCTCCGACCACACTCCAGGGACAGCACAAACAAAGATTTCACTCCCTCAGCTGGATCCTGCAGCCAGATAGCTGTAGGACAAAATAGATACATTATAGACAGAACGCGTACTATCTCTAGCGACACGTGGCGCTGAGAAATTTATGAAGAAATATACCTGATCGAGATCGAACGCTCAAAACCGTAGGAAGAAGACGACACGGCCTCTTGCGTATTCCACGCGGTAGGCAACCACAACCACGGTACCGCGGACGCCACGAGGTCACACTGGGACACCGAATGCAGGATCCTGGAGTTTTACAGAAACAACGGACGGTTAGGCAGACCGCTGGCGAAACCACGCACAGGCTGATGGCCAGAATACGTACCAGCTGAAGAGGTTTCACGAGGTTTCAAGGATTATGTAGGAATCTAACCAGCCTCGAGGTCCGTGACAAAAGAAATAATGAGTCGACACCTAGGTATATGACAACGCGAGCAGACAGTAGAATAGACAGACGTCACTTTGGAGCTGTCATTGTCAACTCCAATTTGACAATGACAGACGCTAAGACGCAGAATGGCTCCGTGGACACAGAAATAAAATAAATCAAGAAAGGGGCCTTACAGAATGACAGTCGTAAGATGATCAATGATTAGTTACCTAATTATCATCTAATCAGCGTTCGTACACCCCGATTTGATTTGACCAGTGTGTTAAATTAATCGCTTTATCAACTGATTTACGATTTGAACAACGTTCTAGAAATCGGCTGTTAGTGATGCAAAATGAATTGTGTATTTTAAACGACTTCGAAAAAGGAGGAGGTTCTCATGACGTATGCAAAGAATGATGGCAAGAATTTTCAGCTATCGTGAGTGTACACGTATCGCAAGGGTATCAACCGATAGCTCCTAAAATTTTCCCAAGAGTTTTGTACTTAGATTTTGACCTGACTTGGATATATTTAATTGATACTTTTATGGCTAAAACATAATAATTTATAAGCAAATCGACAAAACTTACTCATCTGAAAGTGAACTATCAGTGCTACTACCTATTGTACTTTTGTTTTCAATTTTACATATTTCAATGTTAATTATTGTATGTGTGTGCTAAATAAATGTTTTACCTATCTAACTACTGTTGTTGTTTGTAAATGAAGCCAAACTCATGTACCTAGGTATAATAATAATTTTTACATAGTAAAAAACAAAGTCGCTTTTTCTGTCCCTATTTCCCTTTGACTGCTTTAATCTTTAAAACTACACAATGGATTTTGATGCGGTTTTTTTAATACATACCTCTAGATAGAGTGATTCAAGAGGAAGGTTTATACTTATAATAAAACCGTCGAAGCCGGGGCGGGTCGCTAGTTAGTTATAAAATAATAACTCAATCAAATTGGAGACAAATATGTTAATACCTAGGCACCTACTAATTCAAATGTTTGGTTCCAATCCAGGGATGTACTGTAGCTATCAAGTCTATCCAATTTCCTCCAATGATGAATCTGTCTACTGTTATAGTTTGTAAATGATGGCATACTTATGTTCGTAGGTATAATATCAATTAGTAGGTAGGTAGAGTATTAAGCATAAAATAATAACACAATTAAATCTAACTAATATTTTAATACTCAGGGGGTATACCTACTCTAGGTACCTTCTCTATCCAACATCCTCCAAGGTAGGTACGAGAAGCTCAGTTGAAGTCCTGCTAAATATGAGATAAAGGCACCATAATGTAATTTACATATTATAAATATGTAAACCTGGTTATTGCCGTAAAAAGTTATTTGCCGATAATGTACATGAAATGCCCTGGAAATAGTTGAATTGACTTAAATCAGTAGTTGCCTATTATAATTGGTTATTTCAATGGGGTCGGTAAATAGAAAAGAAGTTACCTGCAGAACAACACATCTTACATCAGACTTTAAAAGTAATATTACGGAGGTTAGAGTAATTCCCGGAGTGTAATTTTGAGAAAAGTTCTAGGTATTTGTTGTACAGAGGCTACTGAAATATTTATTAAATTTGTGTATATACTACAACAAGATAAAGCACTGGGTGGGCAATGGACGCTTGAATATTTGTATCTCGGTCAGAAATCAGTTTTTTTTACATTTCACACATCAAAGTCTAGTTTTTTTATCACTACATAGTATAATATAAAGTTGCTTTCTCTGTCCCTATGTCATTATGTCCCTTTGAACGCTTAAATCTTTAAAACTACGCAACGGATTTTGATGCGGTTTTTTTTAATAGATAGAGTGATTCAAGAGGAAGGTTTATACGTATAATATAAAACCGTGCGAAGTCGGGGCGGGTCGCTAGTTATTAATAAATGAACCTGCTACTAAATTATCGTGAATTAAATACTATGAACGTAATTGTAGGTATATTATGAGTATTAAATGTAGGGTACTAAGGTAAGTTGTTCCGGGACCGATCGTCATAGATGGCCACCTTCTTGAAATTGTTTCCGAGTAGATACACTTACTGTGGGCAAATTGTGCAGTTAGGTAAAAACTATTTTGAGAAGGAGGCCAAGAGGAGGATCCAGCTAGGCTGGGCAGCATTTGAGAAACTACGTCGGGTCTTCTCGACATCCATACCGCAATATTTGAAAACGAAAGTTTTCAACCAGTGCGTCCTACCTAAGAGTGTCCACGACTCACGGTAGGGCTGGTCCACCAGTTCAAAGTCGCTCAGCGAGCTATGGAAAGAGCTATGTGAGGAGTCTCTCTGAAGGATAGGATTCAATAAGAATACATCCGACAGAGAACCAAGTTATCGACATAGCTCAAAGAATTAGCAAGCTGAAGTGGCAGTGGGCTGGCCATATCTCGCGAAGAAACGACAACCGTTGGGATAAACGTGTTCTTGAGTGGAGACCGCGACTCGGTAAGGTACTAAGGTAAGGTTTATTAGATAGTCAGATAGTCATTTTATTGGTAAATTTTTTTACAAGTCATTTCACATTATATTTAGTACATATTAACAGATAGGTACCTACTAATAAATGCAGTGTAAAATCAAATATACTTAGACAAAAAGGAAATGCACAAACATTAGTACAACTCAAAAATCTTTATCAACATTCATATTCAGATTCATACCTACTTATTAATTAAAGGTCATTCATATTCAGATTCATTTTAATTCAGCAGTAAATAATTGTTAGCCATTTGTGTTTTCTTTTCTGGAATTAAATACATAGAGTAAACGAGTTCTTGAGTGGAGATCGCGATTCACTAAGCGTAATGTATGACGCCCTTCAGCATGGTGGGATGGCGATCTGCGAAGGACTGCAGACTACCATACTAAAATGTGGCAAAATGAAGACAGGGCGTTATAGCACTTATAGGTCTCATTATATATACCTAGGGTAGGCATAATTATTTCCAGCAGAGCATTGATTTTTGCAATCGAAGAGTTCATAATATGAAAATTAAAAACTTGCTGCAAACCCCTTCTGAGCTTTAAAAAAGTGGTTGAATTTAATTTATCGCTAAAATAAACATATGGCTCCTAACAGCTTCCTAAAAGTATATTCCGTACAATATGTATCTCTCTCTATTCTGTCTACCTTCTGTACCAACCGAACAAAGGAGGTTGGTTTCAATCCTGACCCCTAACCTGAAACTAACCTCTAGAATTGAAACCTCTTTTGTATTGTGCCGCCATTTGCAATGAAGAGAACCTATGGAAATTAAATTATTCTGCCGATGTTCAAAAAATATTTTTTTTTCTTCTGTAAATATTATGGAAAAACTGAAAATGCAAAGTTCCTTAGGATTTTAAGACGATTCGAACGATATATTCAGTATCGTTCTTCAAATTTTTGGGACAGGCCATAAGGGATTCTTGCCATTGTTCTTTCATCTAAACAACTTATGTAGTTACGGAGATTACCTATAACAAACATTCACACAGACTTTCCCAATTATTATAATAGTAAGGTAAGATAGTAAGGTAAGACTTGGACCAAAAGTAGAAAGCGCCGGCCAATGAAAAAAAAAATGAAATATTTCGGTAGAACATAACGTCTAGATAATTTTTAGCTATGGCTGCTATGCTGTGCTATTATTATTTAAGTGGTTAAATGAGGTCAAAAATTCGAAATTTTTGATATCGATTTTTGAAAAATCGATATTTCAGTAACTAACCAAATGAGTAATCTACTACCTCTACATAAAAATAAGTCGGGTTTTCCTTCCTGACGCTATAACTCCAGAACGCACGAACCAATTTCCACGGTTTTGCATTCGTTGGAAAGGTCTCGGGCTCCGTGAGGTTTATAGTAATGTATAATAAAACCGTGCGAAGCCGGGGCGGGGCGCTAGTTTTTTATAAGGATATCTATGACTTAAATGAAATGTCCCCTTTTAAGTGCACAATTCATTTATTTCGAGGTACTTTCACTGACCTTATACACAAATCTATCTTATCATAATCCTATCTTCCTTATCTATCTTATCTTCGAGACCTTCCGCCGGAGGCCTAATTGACACTTCTTGGTGTCTTGCAAAGCACATGTACCTACCATACCATCAAGTTTTAGATTATACCCAGAAAATAAGGTCCATACACCACATCGTTATAATTAAAATAGGGGTGATTTACTCTCATTCGGGCATTATTTTTTGAAGGGACCTATCGTTGCTGGTACCTATAGAGTCAGTGTTTTTTCAATTATTTATACTGTACTATAAATTTTATTAAAATTTTATTAAACCTGTAATAATTAAGTTGTTAAACTTATAAATTGTGCATATATTTACTAAAATATATTTCATATATTTTGGTAATAGTTTAGTAGTAGTTTTTTAATTACATAACTTTAATAGCGAAGAAGGGGAAATGAAACATAATTTAGATTAAACATTAGATGAAATTTATTTAGTCCGGTCAATTTAGACATTCGAAGCTACATAAATTCCCCTTCATTTTTCACGATTTTCATCAAAACGGTAAGTTTTATCATAAAAAATATCGACAAAAATTGTAAATTATCTACAAAAAATGGTTAGGTTCAGTTCGGTTCGGTTCGGTTCGGTTCGTTAGGTTAGGTTAGGTTAGGTTAGGTTAGTTTAGGTTAGGCTAGGTTAGGCTAGGTTCGGTCAGGTTCGGTCAGGTTCGGTTAGGTTCGGTTCGTTAGGTTAGGTTAGGTTAGGTTAGGTTAGGTTAGTTTAGGTTAGGCTAGGTTCGGTTAGGTTCGGTTAGGTTCGGTTCGGTTCGGTTCGGTTCGTTAGGTTAGGGTAGGTTAGGTTTTTTTTTTTTTTTTTTTTTTTTTTTTTTTTTTTGTAGAATTATCTCATCCCGTTGGAAGCTCTGCGCTAATGGGATACACTTTGCTTCCAACTGTTTGAGTGATTTGTGTTACGCTTATTAAGGAAAATTGAAGTGTTATCTATGAGTGTTATGTTGGCGTTGTATTAATGTTAAGTAATGACTGAATGTTGTTCGGTACGTGTAATTTTTTTTTTTTTTTTTTTTTTTGTCTGCTTTGCAATAATTTTACATACAATTTTGCTTGCCAACCAAGCCGGCTTAAGAGCAGAAACAACCCCTCGTTTCGGCATACGAGTAGATGTTCCACTAACAAGGTGTCCCAGCAGATAGCCAGCAAGCAAGTTGCCACCGGCAAGTGGCCGGCAAGTATAAAGAGTTACATTTTATTAATGGCTTATGAACTAAATAATTGATGTAGATGGAATTATATAACTTACAGATGAGAGTGACGGGTAGGTTAGGTTAGGTTAGGTTAGGTTAGGTTAGGTTAGGTTAGGTTAGGTTAGGTTAGGTTAGGTTAGGTTAGGTTAGGTTAGGTTAGGTTAGGTTAGGTTAGGTTAGGTTAGGTTAGGTTAGGTTAGGTTAGGTTAGGTTAGGTTAGGTTAGGTTAGGTTAGGTTAGGTTAGGTTAGGTTAGGTTAGGTTAGGTTACGTTAGTTAGGTAAAGTTAGGTTAGGTTAGGTTCCACGACTGGTGGACTAACCTAACCTTACCTAACCTAACCTAACCTAACCTAACCTAACCTAACCTAACCTAACCTAACCTAACCTAACCTAACCTAACCTAACCTAACCTAACCTAACGAACCGAACCGAACCGAACCTAACCGAACCTAGCCTAACCGAACCGAACCGAACCTAACCATTTTTTGTATATAATTTTATGATTTACAATTTTTGTCGATATATTTTTATGATAAAACTTAACGTTTTGATGAAATACATAGCCATAGATATAATTTTTGACCTCATTTAACCACTCAAATAATAATGCTCAAAATACCAATAAAATATCAATACCATTAATGGACTTATTTAAACGAACGTTTTTAATGTAGTCGTTAGTTATTCCTTAATAAATAAATAAACTAGATCCATTACTATCTTAGTAAGTAAGTAAAGTAATATTTATTCAAAGAAAGGTTAACAATTTTATATACTTAGGACTATTGTACAGTTAAAATATTTTAAAATTAAGTATGTCTAATTGTATGTCTATTTGATTGGCTACGGCCCCACACTAGGCTCAGGGCCCGTGTCGTGGATCTTGGAAGAAACATATTGAGTCGACCTGTAAAAAAATGGCGAAAGTAATTTACGCGCTTAAGCAACTTAGACCCATTTCTTTAGATATTCAAATTCAAAATGCTTTATTTCCTTAAGACCTTACAGGACACTTGGACACATAAAGCTCTGAAAGACATATATTACGCATATATTTACTCAATTATGTCTTATGGTATCATTTTATTTGGGAGCTCTACAGATTACGAATGTATACTTAAATTACAAAAGCGTGCCATAAGAGTATTAATGAAAGCGAAATACAGAGAGTCAAAAACCTTCGGATATTAGCATCAGTAGCGGTATTCATAAAAAAAATAATTTGAAAGAATATACAATCGGAGGCGAAAGTAGCAAACGTGCCACGCTGCAGAAAATAATGCTAGAGCCGATTCACCATCGACTGAAAATCGCAAAACGGCTCCCTAAAATAATGGGCCAAAAGCTATATAAACAAGCTCCCGATAGATCTTAAACTTACTAAAAGTGAAATTTTTTGCTTGACAAGACGCTATATACCTCTAGTATTAAAGAGTTTTTAGATAACGACCACAGCAAGTACGAAATAAAATCAACTAAACTAAAACTGATGGGTAACATCACTTAATCTAATAGTAGAGTCCTAATTTTAAGAAATCATATTTTTTTTGCGATAGTAATAATACTGCTCAGTACGAGAGGAACCGCAGTTTCGGACATTTGGTTCATGCACTCGGCCGAGCGGCCGGTGGTGCGAAGCTACCATCCGCGGGATTATGCCTGAACGCCTCTAAGGCCGAAGCCAGCC
Organism: Eupithecia centaureata; assembly: GCA_944547425.1. Lineage (NCBI taxonomy): Eukaryota > Metazoa > Arthropoda > Insecta > Lepidoptera > Geometridae > Eupithecia > Eupithecia centaureata. The sequence continues at coordinate 123,680 of OX155693.1, read as the reverse complement.
TAGCCGAATCCGGCAAGGATATGCTCACTGTGGAGCCCCGAGAGTCGGGAGGCTCTAAACAATGTGACTTTACTAGTTGCGCTTTACTTCGTAAGGCGTGACGTCGAAGCCCATTTGGACCGCGGAGATCGGTGCGTACGGTTTAACACGTGCACCACGGCTCCTTCTGGTTCGGATATAACTCAGTTCGATGTCGGGGCTCGGAATAGTCTGTAGACGACTTACGTTCCTGGCGGGGTGTTGTGCTCGGTAGAGCAGCGTCGTGCTGCGATCTGTTGAGACTCAGCCCTACGCCAGGTGATTCGTCCGAGGACGAGTTTAATTTTTATAGTATTGTTATTCTATGAACATGTAAAACGGCAAGGTCCGAGTCTAACTTTACTAACTTTACTAACATTACTAACTATACTAACATTACTCATTTTAACATTACTAACATTACTACTAACTTTAACATTACTAACTTTACCAACATAACTAACTTTACTAACTACGAATATACATTGTACCTGATGATGAACTTCGATTGCATGCAACCTTTAGACTGTTTTGAACGGTCTGCAGTTAGCTCGATTGTATATACTGGTTTTATTTTTTTCTATTCCGTTTATTTTTATACATTTTTTTAAATTTAGCTCTTGTTAGCTTGTTCTTGTAATTTTCAGTACTTTACTTATTTACCTTATAGAACTTCATTAACAACGAAAATTATAATCAAAAAATGTATACCTACTTGTAAATATACAATTCAAATCATTGAGCTAACTACAGACGGTCGAAAACAGTCTAGAGGTATCTCAATTGTTTACTTTATTAATTTAAGAAAGGAAATAACAATCAAGGAATAGAACCTTATTAAAACTATTATTTACAATATTTTGGTAGGTTGAAAACAGTCTAGAGTTAGCTCAACTGAATGAAAGAATGGATGAAAACTCTTTATTATACTTAAATGTACCACAAAAAGGCTGAAAATGATACATAAAAATACTGCAAACTAAGACTAAGTATAAATAAATAAATAATAATAAATAATTTCGGACAGTCCACACAGCATAATCCAGCCCAAGCTAAGCAGTTAAGATAGATAAGGGCGACCCTATCGCTAAAAGCGATCTCTTCCAGGCAACATTTGGATGGACCGGATATAAAAGAACAATATAGACGGTGGTAGTTACATTAGATCTACTTCTCTAGATAGATGGAAAAGAAAAAAATACATACCCAATAAGCTTCCAATGTTATAAACTTACATAAACATGTAACTTTATATAGTTAGATAAATAATGTACCACACGTTCATGTGGTAATTCCGGGAAAAATGTATAAAATGTTACCTATGTGTTATTCCAGACTATGATCTATCTCTTTGCCAAATTTCATCCATATCCGTTCAGTAGTTTTTGCATGAAAGAGTAACAAATATCCATCTATCCATCCATACTTACAAACTTTCGCGTTTATAATATTACTAGCGACCCGCCCCGGATTCGCATATTCATTAAAATATGCAAATTTTAATATTTTTGAGATAAGCACATTAATGTAGTAAATACAATATCAATACAATATCGAGCTCGTATTTTTTTACCTGATTATGAGACTAGATGCCGTAAGTTCCACTTTCTTCCCACTCTTTAAACGCAGACAAGTGGCTGATTTGACTTACCTAATTATTATAGCAAACGGAACTGTTGATTGCCCAGAGCTTCTTGAGCAAATAGGACTGCGCACATGCACGCTTGCACCTATCGTAAGGACTAATTATAGGCAGAACGCATTTGTTTATAGAGCTTCTAGCTCGTTTAACTCATTAGTACATGAAAACAGCAATATAGATTTATTCAACACCAGTTCAAGTAAGCTTAAACGCTTGCTTAATGATACATTTTTCGTTTTAGTTGAGAAATTCTCTTGTTTGTGCTTGTACTTAGTATAAAAAACAATCTATTTTTCTTTTTTAGTTATTGTTATTGCTAGTAAGTCGTCAACTTAACTTCTTTGTTTAAGCAGTTTTACTAATAGGTTTATATACTTTTAATATATCTAGTTTTCTGTAATTTTTTTTTAAGTTAAAATTAATACCTATATGTCTACTTTCTGTAAATTCATCTCAAGTCAACAGATCTCAAGTTGCTGCTTTAATTTATTATTAGTGAAAACTTTTAATTGGCCTTAATTTAAAAATTCTTTGTATCTACTCATTGTCTAGCTGTAAGTTTTCCTAAAATTGTAAAAATAAAATAAAATAAATTTGAAGTATGTTTTTTGTTTTAATACAATAATACCTAAATTATGTCACAGTAACAGCTGTTTTCTGGAACGCAGATCATCTTAATAGTTAACTAATCAATGTTCAAATCTCTATTCAAGTGTCATTTGGGTTTCTCGAACATTGATTACGTACTTATATTTTGAAAAACAAAACTCTTGTCAAATAACATAATACGCTAATTAGGCCTGATTCTTTGTTCAAGCTCTTGTCAAATCAATAATTAACTAATCGGCGATTTTGCTCTAATTAGTTGAAATTATTACAACAATTTGCTGTATTTTTCCAAGTTCTAAACCGGGGTATAATACATAAAAAATCAACAGGTTGGTAATCCAAAAGCCATACACTACATAGTATAAACTAGAGTCGCTTTCTCTGTCCCTATGTCATTATGTCCCTTTGAACGCTTAAATCTTTAAAACTACGCAACGGATTTTGATGCAGTTTTTTTTAATAGATAGAGTGATTCAAGAGGAAGGTTTTTATGTATAATATAAAACCGTGCGAAGCCGGGGCGGGTCGCTAGTTTTCAAATAAAATGTAAATGTGACTAACATGATCAAAATCGTGACTTAACTGTTTTGTGACATACCTGTATTTTGTATACTCATGTGATTCACATTTATTGTAAAGCAGAGTTTACATGAAATTGTCATCATTTTATAAAAGAATAATAGAATTTTTTATGTTATAAAAGAAAACTTAAAGATATACTGAACTGAAAGAATGACAGTCGTAAGATGATCAATGATTAGTTACCTAATTATCATCTAATCAGCGTTCGTACACCCCGATTTGATTTGACCAGTGTGTTAAATTAATCGCTTTATCAACTGATTTACGATTTGAACAACGTTCTAGAAACCGGCTGTTAGTGATGCAAAATGAATTGTGTATTTTAACCGACTTCGAAAAAGGAGGAGGTTCTCATGACGTATGCAAAGAATGATGGTAAGAATTTTCAGCTATCGTGCGTGTACACGTATCGCAAGGGTATCAACCGATAGCTCCTAAAATTTTCCCAAGAGTTTTGTACTTAGATTTTGACCTGACTTGGATATATTTAATTGATACTTTTATGGCTAAAACATAATAATTTAAAAGCAAATCGACAAAACTTACTCATCTGAAAGTGAACTATCAGTGCTACTACCTATTGTACTTTTGTTTTCAATTGTACATATTTCAATGTTAATCATTGTATGTGTGTGCTAAATAAATGTTTTACCTATCTAACTACTGTTGTTGTTTGTAAATGAAGCCAAACTCATGTACCTAGGTATAATAATAATTTTTACATAGTAAAAAACAAAGTCGCTTTTTCTGTCCCTATTTCCCTTTGACTGCTTTAATCTTTAAAACTACACAATGGATTTTGATGCGGTTTTTTTAATACATACCTCTAGATAGAGTGATTCAAGAGGAAGGTTTATACTTATAATAAAACCGTCGAAGCCGGGGCGGGTCGCTAGTTAGTTATAAAATAATAACTCAATCAAATTGGAGACAAATATGTTAATACCTAGGCACCTACTAATTCAAATGTTTGGTTCCAATCCAGGGATGTACTGTAGCTATCAAGTCTATCCAATTTCCTCCAATAATGAATCTGTCTACTGTTATAGTTTGTAAATGATGGCATACTTATGTTCGTAGGTATAATATCAATTAGTAGGTAGGTAGAGTATTAAGCATAAAATAATAACACAATTAAATCTAACTAATATTTTAATACTCAGGGGGTATACCTACTCTAGGTACCTTCTCTATCCAACATCCTCCAAGGTAGGTACGAGAAGCTCAGTTGAAGTCCTGCTAAATATGAGATAAAGGCACCATAATGTAATTTACATATTATAAATATGTAAACCTGGTTATTGCCGTAAAAAGTTATTTGCCGATAATGTACATGAAATGCCCTGGAAATAGTTGAATTGACTTAAATCAGTAGTTGCCTATTATAATTGGTTATTTCAATGGGGTCGGTAAATAGAAAAGAAGTTACCTGCATAACAACACATCTTACATCAGACTTTAAAAGTAATATTACGGAGGTTAGAGTAATTCCCGGAGTGTAATTTTGAGAAAAGTTCTAGGTATTTGTTGTACAGAGGCTACTGAAATATTTATTCAATTTGTGTATATACTACAACAAGATAAAGCACTGGGTGGGCAATGGACGCTTGAATATTTGTATCTCGGTCAGAAATCAGTTTTTTTTACATTTCACACATCAAAGTCTAGTTTTTTTATCACTACATAGTATAATATAAAGTTGCTTTCTCTGTCCCTATGTCATTATGTCCCTTTGAACGCTTAAATCTTTAAAACTACGCAACGGATTTTGATGCGGTTTTTTTTAATAGATAGAGTGATTCAAGAGGAAGGTTTATACGTATAATATAAAACCGTGCAAAGTCGGGGCGGGTCGCTAGTTATTAATAAATGAACCTGCTACTAAATTATCGTGAATTAAATACTATGAACGTAATTGTAGGTATATTATGAGTATTAAATGTAGGGTACTAAGGTAAGTTGTTCCGGGACCGATCGTCATAGATGGCCACCTTCTTGAAATTGTTTCCGAGTAGATACACTTACCTTGGGCAAATTGTGCAGTTAGGTAAAAACTATTTTGAGAAGGAGGCCAAGAGGAGGATCCAGCTAGGCTGGGCAGCATTTGAGAAACTACGTCGGGTCTTCTCGACATCCATACCGCAATATTTGAAAACGAAAGTTTTCAACCAGTGCGTCCTACCTAAGAGTGTCCACGACTCACGGTAGGGCTGGTCCACCAGTTCAAAGTCGCTCAGCGAGCTATGGAAAGAGCGAGCTAGACCCCGTGAGGAGTCTCTCTGAAGGATAGGATTCATTATGAATACATCCGACAGAGAACCAAGTTATCGACATAGCTCAAAGAATTAGCAAGCTGAAGTGGCAGTGGGCTGGCCATATCTCGCGAAGAAACGACAACCGTTGGGATAAACGTGTTCTTGAGTGGAGACCGCGACTCGGTAAGGTACTAAGGTAAGGTTTATTAGATAGTCAGATAGTCATTTTATTGGTAAATTTTTTTACAAGTCATTTCACATTATATTTAGTACATATTAACAGATAGGTACCTACTAATAAATGCAGTGTAAAATCAAATATACTTAGACAAAAAGGAAATGCACAAACATTAGTACAACTCAAAAATCTTTATCAACATTCATATTCAGATTCATACCTACTTATTAATTAAAGGTCATTCATATTCAGATTCATTTTAATTCAGCAGTAAATAATTGTTAGCCATTTGTGTTTTCTTTTCTGGAATTAAATACATAGAGTAAACGAGTTCTTGAGTGGAGATCGCGATTCACTAAGCGTAATGTATGACGCCCTTCAGCATGGTGGGATGGCGATCTGCGAAGGACTGCAGACTACCATACTAAAATGTGGCAAAATGAAGACAGGGCGTTATAGCACTTATAGGTCTCATTATATATACCTAGGGTAGGCATAATTATTTCCAGCAGAGCATTGATTTTTGCAATCGAAGAGTTCATAATATGAAAATTAAAAACTTGCTGCAAACCCCTTCTGAGCTTTAAAAAAGTGGTTGAATTTAATTTATCGCTAAAATAAACATATGGCTCCTAACAGCTTCCTAAAAGTATATTTCGTACAATATGTATCTCTCTCTATTCTGTCTACCTTCTGTACCAACCGAACAAAGGAGGTTGGTTTCAATCCTGACCCCTAACCTGAAACTAACCTCTAGAATTGAAACCTCTTTTGTATTGTGCCGCCATTTGCAATGAAGAGAACCTATGTGTCGGCGACGAAACTTACTAAGTGATTTAATTTTAGTTTTTATTCGAAGTTTTATTACTATTGAACGTTTATTTGTAAATAATGAGCAGTTAAACATACATAGAAAGAATAAGTACCTACCTACTTGTCTCCGTAAACAATAGGACATAGATTAAGTGATAGTTGTTAGAGTCCGATCTAAGTACCTACTATTGTTCTCGAACGAATCGAAAGGAAAGACAGAGACAAGTAGATATGACAAAGATAGATATAGCTTCTAGAAAATTGTGGAAATGTAAGACAAGGACGGCGCACTTGAATGAAAGGGATAGAGTTACTGCTCTAGATATTTGTCGAGTTTTCTGGAATGTTTTGTATTGTTCGACGGATATATAAAAGGCCGCCCTTGTCCATTGAGTTTCATTCAGTTCTGTAATTCTATAAAGTAAACATTCAGTTGTGATTCTATCGAATAAAGATTCAGTCAAGTGATTATTCAGTGTTTGGCTCAGCCACCGAAGAGGCAGTAAACAAGTTGGTAGTCAAGAATCTGCGGTTTCTCGCGAAGAGTGGAAGGTCGTCGTGCCCCAGCTAGCACATTACGCATTCAGGGGTGCGTGGCGGCGTGCGTACACCAGCGAAAGGAAGAAGGGACGCGCACGTCGAAAACATTGGGATACTTTCCCAGGACGTACTACGGCCATCCTGGTACCGTCCGCAACAGTTGGTCCTTCGAGCCGGATCCCTGCTAGAAGAAGCTAGAAGATTCCAGAGGAAGATCCCAGAAGAAAGGAAGATAGAAGATGCCGGTCACGAGGTCACAGAAGGATGCCCCCTCATACCCTGTGTCCCGTCCAGAGGAAAAGGACGCGACAGAAGGAATGTCAGGGTCAGAAGGGGTCACGTCTGCGTCAGGATCGGGAACTACGGGGACCACCTCGGACTCTTGGGGTACAATGAATATTCAAGAAACCTCTACAGAAGCTACTGCAACTACGGCGGTGTCCGGGAAGGGACAGAAAAAAGAAGCCGCACAGAAGACGACGAGGAAGACCCCAGACCAGGGAGAAGATGATTCCGCAACCCTGAAGCCGACGGGGGTCAGTCGTCGAGCCCGGTCCACGAAGACCACGAGTTCTTCAGCCAGAAGACGCGAGCTGGAAGCCAGAGAAGAATTGGCGCGCCTGGAACTGGAGCAAACCCAGGCTGCGATGAAGCTGGCCCGTGTCAGATTGGAACTGGCACAATGTGATGAAGAAGACTCCGTGGACGAAGACCAGGCAGAACAAGAGGATAGAACAGCAAAGGTGCAGAACTGGATCCAGACGTCTGTATCGGAGGAACCAGCGCAGCAAGAGAAGCTCCTGGAGGAACCCCAGGAGGTGAAACCTGAAGAGAAGCCATCAGTAGGAGGAGCTATGATTGAGATTCAAGCTTTAACGACAGCCTTGAAGGAAGCCTTCGCTGGAGGAAGGGGTCCAGCATCTCAACCGAACTATATCCATGAGCTACCTTACTTCGATGGCAACAGCAGCGAATGGTTGGCGTTCAAGATCGTCTACTCTGATACAGCACCGATGTTCAACGACGTTCAGAACATGGTTCGATTGAGAAGAGCATTAAAAGGCAACGCAAGAGAAGCTATCAAGAGTTTGCTGTACTCCGAAGCATCTCCGATGGAAGTCATGGAAGCCCTTAGAAGAAGATACGGAAGACCTGATGCGTTGGTACTGGCCGAACTAGACAAGGTCAGGGCGTTACCGAAGATCACGGAGAACCCGAGAGACATCTGCATCTTCGCAAGCCAGATCAGCAACAGCGTAGCAGCGATCAAGGGACTAAAGAAGCCACAATACCTGCATGCACCAGAGATAGTGAAGCACATCGTGGACAAGATGCCGACAGTTCTCAAGTTCCGTTGGTATGATTACACTGCAGCAACGGAAGAAGGCGAGTTCTCCGACCTCACGCTTGTGTCAAGGTTCCTGGACGCAGAAGCAGACAAGTGCGCAGCCTTCGCAATATCAGAGGATACGGATAGCAGCTTCAAGAAGACTAGACAAGCGGCGCACTCAATAAAGAAAAAGGACCCAGGGAAGGCAGAGAAGAATTGCCCCATCTGTAAAGGTGAACACTTCCTCGTGGAATGCCAGAAGTTCCTTAAGGCATCTGTTCAAGACCGATGGGCTGCCGTCAAGGGAAGTCGCGTCTGCTTCAAGTGCCTTCAAGGAAGACATAGGAAGGAGAGCTGCAAGAAGCCATCGTGCAAAGAGTGCAAGAGGTGGCACCACCATCTGCTACACGTGGAGTCTGAAGTTAGAACCTCGAGTGAGAAGACACAATCATCACCAGAGGCATCAGATGTCAACGGATCAGTGAACGCGATGAACAACGCAAGGGCATACCTGAAGATCATTCAAGTGGAAGTCTTCGGGTCAAAGGCGTCCAAGAAGATATTGGCCCTCATGGACGAAGGATCGACAGTGTCGCTGCTGGACAAGAAGGTCGCAGAAGAAATCGGCGCTAAAGGGAAAAAGGAAGAATTGGTGATCGAGACAGTGGGAGGCAAGCTCATCAGGAAGAACGACTCTCAGGTTCTGGACCTCATGCTGAAAGGAGTTCATCAAAGACAACGGAGGATCCTGAAGAGAGTTCGGACTGTCGACGATCTGAAGCTTGCGCCGCAGTTCCTGGACAAGAAGAGGATACAGGAGTACCCACATCTCAGGAAGATCGCCGAGATTCTACATCATGAAGGGGAATCACCACAGCTCCTCATTGGACAAGACAACTGGGAGCTGATTGTGACTCAAGAAATAAAAAGAGGGAAACCAGGCGAACCGGTTGCTTCCAGAACAGGATTTGGATGGGTGCTTCACGGGACCGACGTTGGAAGTGCAAAGCCAGTGCATTTCCTCAACACGTGTTTCCACGTCACCACGCAGGAGGAGGAGATGCACCAAGCCATCAAAGATCACTTCGCTATCGAAGCACTTGGTGTGCAGCCCAGAAGACCAACGATGGACTCGGAAGGAAGAGCACGCGCCATCCTAGACAAGACCTGCCGAAGACTAGAATATGGACGCTTCGAGGTTGGACTCCTGTGGAAGAATGAAAAGGAGCCGATGCCGGAGAGCTATACCACCGCCAAGAACCGCCTCTTCAATATCGAAAGGAAAATCGACAAGGATCCGCAACTGAAGACATCACAAGGGGACTTCATACACAAGAAGGCAGGCTCCGAGCTTAGAGGTTGGGCATCAAACCAACCCGAGTTGCTACATGAAGTAAAGACTGAAACAACGGAGAAGACAGAAGTGGATCTCAGCGAGAAAGAGGAGGAACCTCTGAGACTACGCTGGATCACGGAACGGGACTCCATTGGCTTCAGGACAAATCTTCAGAAGACGTCAGAAGAAATAGCAAGGGGGCTCCAAGTGCCCACAAAAGGGGAAGTCACCAGCGCCGTGATGTCGACCTTCGATCCATTAGGATTGGCATCACCAGTTCTCGCCCAGAGCAATAAGCTGGAGGAGCAGCATTGGATGGGATAAAGAGATCGAGGAAAAGGAGTACGCAGCATGGATGCAGACCCCGAGATGCCTGGCGCCGCATCGCACCGAGGGGGAGCTGCACACCTCCACGGATGCCAGTGAGACGGCGTATGCAGCTGCAGTCTACTGGAGAACGGAGGACCAGTGCTGCGGAACTACAAGTTGGAGACATCGTATTGATCGTCGACATTCTACCGAGATGTACCTGGCCACGCGGCAGAATCCAGCGAGTGTATCCTGGAACAGATGGACGTACCCGGATCGTCGACGTCGAGCCCAAAGTAGGAGTACTGCGGAGACCGAGTTCGAGAGCGGTGCTGTTGGTGCAGGGAGAATCGCCGAGTCAGAAGATTGGTGCGACGCACGAGGGGGAGAATGTCGGCGACGAAACTTACTAAGTGATTTAATTTTAGTTTTTATTCGAAGTTTTATTACTATTGAACGTTTATTTGTAAATAATGAGCAGTTAAACATACATAGAAAGAATAAGTACCTACCTACTTGTCTCCGTAAACAATAGGACATAGATTAAGTGATAGTTGTTAGAGTCCGATCTAAGTACCTACTATTGTTCTCGAACGAATCGAAAGGAAAGACAGAGACAAGTAGATATGACAAAGATAGATATAGCTTCTAGAAAATTGTGGAAATGTAAGACAAGGACGGCGCACTTGAATGAAAGGGATAGAGTTACTGCTCTAGATATTTGTCGAGTTTTCTGGAATGTTTTGTATTGTTCGACGGATATATAAAAGGCCGCCCTTGTCCATTGAGTTTCATTCAGTTCTGTAATTCTATAAAGTAAACATTCAGTTGTGATTCTATCGAATAAAGATTCAGTCAAGTGATTATTCAGTGTTTGGCTCAGCCACCGAAGAGGCAGTAAACAAGTTGGTAGTCAAGAATCTGCGGTTTCTCGCGAAGAGTGGAAGGTCGTCGTGCCCCAGCTAGCACATTACGCATTCAGGGGTGCGTGGCGGCGTGCGTACACCAGCGAAAGGAAGAAGGGACGCGCACGTCGAAAACATTGGGATACTTTCCCAGGACGTACTACGGCCATCCTGGTACCGTCCGCAACACTATGGAAATTAAATTATTCTGCCGATGTTCAAAAAATATTTTTTTTTCTTCTGTAAATATTATGGAAAAACTGAAAATGCAAAGTTCCTTAGGATTTTAAGACGATTCGAACGATATATTCAGTATCGTTCTTCAAATTTTTGGGACAGGCCATAAGGGATTCTTGCCATTGTTCTTTCATCTAAACAACTTATGTAGTTACGGAGATTACCTATAACAAACATTCACACAGACTTTCCCAATTATTATAATAGTAAGGTAAGATAGTAAGGTAAGACTTGGACCAAAAGTAGAAAGCGCCGGCCAATGAAAAAATAAATGAAATATTTCGGTAGAACATAACGTCTCGATAATTTTTAGCTATGGCTGCTATGCTGTGCTATTATTATTTAAGTGGTTAAATGAGGTCAAAAATTCGTAATTTTTGATATCGATTTTTGAAAAATCGATATTTCAGTAACTAACCAAATGAGTAATCTACTACCTCTACATAAAAATAAGTCGGGTTTTCCTTCCTGACGCTATAACTCCAGAACGCACGAACCAATTTCCACGGTTTTGCATTCGTTGGAAAGGTCTCGGGCTCCGTGAGGTTTATAGTAATGTATAATAAAATCGTGCGAAGCCGGGGCGGGGCGCTAGTTTTTTATAAGGATATCTATGACTTAAATGAAATGTCCCCTTTTAAGTGCACAATTCATTTATTTCGAGGTACTTTCACTGACCTTATACACAAATCTATCTTATCATAATCCTATCTTCCTTATCTATCTTATCTTCGAGACCTTCCGCCGGAGGCCTAATTGACACTTCTTGGTGTCTTGCAAAGCACATGTACCTACCATACCATCAAGTTTTAGATTATACCCAGAAAATAAGGTCCATACACCACATCGTTATAATTAAAATAGGGGTGATTTACTCTCATTCGGGCATTATTTTTTGAAGGGACCTATCGTTGCTGGTACCTATAGAGTCAGTGTTTTTTCAATTATTTATACTGTACTATAAATTTTATTAAATTTTTATTAAACCTGTAATAATTAAGTTGTTAAACTTATAAATTGTGCATATATTTACTAAAATATATTTCATATATTTTGGTAATAGTTTAGTAGTAGTTTTTTAATTACATAACTTTAATAGCGAAGAAGGGGAAATGAAACATAATTTAGATTAAACATTAGATGAAATTTATTTAGTCCGGTCAATTTAGACATTCGAAGCTACATAAATTCCCCTTCATTTTTCACGATTTTCATCAAAACGGTAAGTTTTATCATAAAAAATATCGACAAAAATTGTAAATTATGTACAAAAAATGGTTAGGTTCAGTTCGGTTCGGTTCGGTTCGTTAGGTTAGGTTAGGTTAGGTTAGTTTAGGTTAGGCTAGGTTCGGTTAGGTTCGGTTAGGTTCGGTTCGGTTCGGTTCGGTTCGGTTCGGTTCGTTAGGTTAGGTTAGGTTAGGTTAGGTTAGGTTAGGTTAGGTTAGGTTAGGTTAGGTTAGGTAAGGTTAGGTTAGGCTAGGTTCGGTTAGGCTAGGTTCGGTTAGGTTCGGTTCGGTTCGGTTCGTTAGGTTAGGTTAGGTTAGGTTAGGTTAGGTTAGGTTAGGTTAGGTTAGGTTAGGTTAGGTTAGGTTAGGTTAGGTTAGGTTAGGTTAGGTTAGGTTAGGTTAGGTTAGGTTAGGTTAGGTTAGGTTAGGTTAGGTTAGGTTAGGTTAGGTTAGGTTAGGTTAGGTTAGGTTAGGTTAGGTTAGGTTAGGTTAGGTTAGGTTAGGTTAGGTTAGGTTAGGTTAGTTTAGGTTAGGTTAGGCTAGGTTCGGTTAGGTTCGGTTCGGTTCGGTTCGGTTCGGTTCGTTAGGTTAGGTTAGGTTAGGTTAGGTTAGGTTAGGTTAGGTTAGGTTAGGTTAGGTTAGGTTAGGTTAGTTAGGTAAAGTTAGGTTAGGTTAGGTTCCACGACTGGTGGACTAACCTAACCTAACTTAAATTAACCTAACCTAACCTAACCTAACCTAACCTAACCTAACCTAACCTAACCTAACCTAAACTAACCTAACCTAACGAACCGAACCGAACCGAACCGAACCTAACCGAACCTAGCCTAACCGAACCGAACCGAACCTAACCATTTTTTGTATATAATTTTATGATTTACAATTTTTGTCGATATATTTTTATGATAAAAATTAACGTTTTGATGAAATACATAGCCATAGATATAATTTTTGACCTCATTTAACCACTCAAATAATAATGCTCAAAATACCAATAAAATATCAATACCATTAATGGACTTATTTAAACGAACGTTTTTAATGTAGTCGTTAGTTATTCCTTAATAAATAAATAAACTAGATCCATTACTATCTTAGTAAGTAGGTAAAGTAATATTTATTCAAAGAAAGGTTAACAATTTTATATACTTAAGACTATTGTACAGTTAAAATATTTTAAAATTAAGTATGTCTAATTGTATGTCTATTTGATTGGCTACGGCCCCACACTAGGCTCAGGGCCCGTGTCGTGGATCTTGGAAGAAACATATTGAGTCGACCTGTAAAAAAATGGCGAAAGTAATTTACGCGCTTAAGCAACTTAGACCCATTTCTTTAGATATTCAAATTCAAAATGCTTTATTTCCTTAAGACCTTACAGGACACTTGGACACATAAAGCTCTGAAAGACATATATTACGCATATATTTACTCAATTATGTCTTATGGTATCATTTTATTTGGGAGCTCTACAGATTACGAATGTATACTTAAATTACAAAAGCGTGCCATAAGAGTATTAATGAAAGCGAAATACAGAGAGTCAAAAACCTTCGGATATTAGCATCAGTAGCGGTATTCATAAAAAAAATAATTTGAAAGAATATACAATCGGAGGCGAAAGTAGCAAACGTGCCACGCTGCAGAAAATAATGCTAGAGCCGATTCACCATCGACTGAAAATCGCAAAACGGCTCCCTAAAATAATGGGCCAAAAGCTATATAAACAAGCTCCCGATAGATCTTAAACTTACTAAAAGTGAAATTTTTTGCTTGACAAGACGCTATATACCTCTAGTATTAAAGAGTTTTTAGATAACGACCACAGCAAGTACGAAATAAAATCAACTAAACTAAAACTGATGGGTAACATCACTTAATCTAATAGTAGAGTCCTAATTTTAAGAAATTATATTTTTATTATAATAATAAACCATAGATACATATGTTATAAAATTCTGACGAGTCATAGCCTGATCATTTAATTTTAAGTACCTAAATACTTTAACAACGCAACGGTTTTAGGCAACGCTCGTCGCCGTACAACTCCCGCGTGATCCGGTTCGAGGACACTGCCAGGCGGGGAGTTTGACTGGGGCGGTACATCTGTCAAAGAATAACGCAGGTGTCCTAAGGCCAGCTCAGCGAGGACGGAAACCTCGCGTGGAGCAAAAGGGCAAAAGCTGGCTTGATCCAGATGTTCAGTACGCATAGGGACTGCGAAAGCACGGCCTATCGATCCTTTAGTACTAAAGAGTTTTTAGCAAGAGGTGCCAGAAAAGTTACCACAGGGATAACTGGCTTGTGGCAGCCAAGCGTTCATAGCGACGTTGCTTTTTGAGCCTTCGATGTCGGCTCTTCCTATCATTGCGAAGCAAAATTCGCCAAGCGTTGGATTGTTCACCCATCAAAAGGGAACGTGAGCTGGGTTTAGACCGTCGTGAGACAGGTTAGTTTTACCCTACTGATGGCTTGTCGTTGCGATAGTAATACTGCTCAGTACGAGAGGAACCGCAGTTTCGGACATTTGGTTCATGCACTCGGCCGAGCGGCCGGTGGTGCGAAGCTACCATCCGCGGGATTATGCCTGAACGCCTCTAAGGCCGAAGCCAGCCTAGCCGAATCCGGCAAGGATATGCTCACTGTGGAGCCCCGAGAGTCGGGAGGCTCTAAACAATGTGACTTTACTAGTTGCGCTTTACTTCGTAAGGCGTGACGTCGAAGCCCATTTGGACCGCGGAGATCGGTGCGTACGGTTTAACACGTGCACCACGGCTCCTTCTGGTTCGGATATAACTCAGTTCGATGTCGGGGCTCGGAATAGTCTGTAGACGACTTACGTTCCTGGCGGGGTGTTGTGGTCGGTAGAGCAGCGTCGTGCTGCGATCTGTTGAGACTCAGCCCTACGCCAGGTGATTCGTCCGAGGACGAGTTTTTTTTTTTTAATTTTTATAGTATTGTTATTCTATGAACATGTAAAACGGCAAGGTCCGAGTCTAACTTTACTAACTTAACTAACATTACTAACTTTACTAACTATACTAACATTACTCATTTTAACATTACTAACATTACTACTAACTTTAACATTACTAACTTTACCAACATAACTAACTTTACTAACTTTACTAACATTACTAACTTTACTAACTTTAGGTACTAACTTTACTAACTTTACTAACATTACTAACTTTACTAACTACTAACTTTACTAACTTTACTAACTTTACTAACTTTACTAACTTTACTAACTTTACTAACATTACTAACTTTACTAACTTTAGGTACTAACTTTACTAACATTACTAACTTTAGGTACTAACTTTACTAACATTACTTACTTTACTAACTACGAATATACATTGTACCTGATGATGAACTTCGATTGCATGCAACCTTTAGACTGTTTTGAACGGTCTGCAGTTAGCTCGATTGTATATACTGGTTTTATTTTTTTCTATTCCGTTTATTTTTATACATTTTTTTAAATTTAGCTCTTGTTAGCTTGTTCTTGTAATTTTCAGTACTTTACTTATTTACCTTATAGAACTTCATTAACAACGAAAATTATAATCAAAAAATGTATACCTACTTGTAAATATACAATTCAAATCATTGAGCTAACTACAGACGGTCGAAAACAGTCTAGAGGTATCTCAATTGTTTACTTTATTAATTTAAGAAAGGAAATAACAATCAAGGAATAGAACCTTATTAAAACTATTATTTACAATATTTTGGTAGGTTGAAAACAGTCTAGAGTTAGCTCAACTGAATGAAAGAATGGATGAAAACTCTTTATTATACTTAAATGTACCACAAAAAGGCTGAAAATGATACATAAAAATACTGCAAACTAAGACTAAGTATAAATAAATAAATAATAATAAATAATTTCGGACAGTCCACACAGCATAATCCAGCCCAAGCTAAGCAGTTAAGATAGATAAGGGCGACCCTATCGCTAAAAGCGATCTCTTCCAGGCAACCTTTGGATGGACCGGATATAAAAGAACAATATAGACGGTGGTAGTTACATTAGATCTACTTCTCTAGATAGATGGAAAAGAAAAAAATACATACCCAATAAGCTACCAATGTTATAAACTTACATAAACATGTAACTTTATATAGTTAGATAAATAATGTACCACACGTTCATGTGGTAATTCCGGGAAAAATGTATAAAATGTTACCTATGTGTTATTCCAGACTATGATCTATCTCTTTGCCAAATTTCATCCATATCCGTTCAGTAGTTTTTGCATGAAAGAGTAACAAATATCCATCTATCCATCCATACTTACAAACTTTCGCGTTTATAATATTACTAGCGACCCGCCCCGGATTCGCATATTCATTAAAATATGCAAATTTTAATATTTTTGAGATAAGCACATTAATGTAGTAAATACAATATCAATACAATATCGAGCTCGTATTTTTTTACCTGATTATGAGACTAGATGCCGTAAGTTCCACTTTCTTCCCACTCTTTAAACGCAGACAAGTGGCTGATTTGACTTACCTAATTATTATAGCAAACGGAACTGTTGATTGCCCAGAGCTTCTTGAGCAAATAGGACTGCGCACATGCACGCTTGCACCTATCGTAAGGACTAATTATAGGCAGAACGCATTTGTTTATAGAGCTTCTAGCTCGTTTAACTCATTAGTACATGAAAACAGCAATATAGATTTATTCAACACCAGTTCAAGTAAGCTTAAACGCTTGCTTAATGATACATTTTTCGTTTTAGTTTGAGAAATTCTCTTGTTTGTGCTTGTACTTAGTATAAAAAACAATCTATTTTTCTTTTTTAGTTATTGTTATTGCTAGTAAGTCGTCAACTTAACTTCTTTGTTTAAGCAGTTTTACTAATAGGTTTATATACTTTTAATATATCTAGTTTTCTGTAAAATTTTTTTAAGTTAAAATTAATACCTATATGTCTACTTTCTGTAAATTCATCTCAAGTCAACAGATCTCAAGTTGCTGCTTTAATTTATTATTAGTGAAAACTTTTAATTGGCCTTAATTTAAAAATTCTTTGTATCTACTCATTGTCTAGCTGTAAGTTTTCCTAAAATTGTAAAAATAAAATAAAATAAATTTGAAGTATGTTTTTTGTTTTAATACAATAATACCTAAATTATGTCACAGTAACAGCTGTTTTCTGGAACGCAGATCATCTTAATAGTTAACTAATCAATGTTCAAATCTCTATTCAAGTGTCATTTGGGTTTCTCGAACATTGATTACGTACTTAGGTATATTTTGAAAAACAAAACTCTTGTCAAATAACATAATACGCTAATTAGGCCTGATTCTTTGTTCAAGCTCTTGTCAAATCAATAATTAACTAATCGGCGATTTTGCTCTAATTAGTTGAAATTATTACAACAATTTGCTGTATTTTTCCAAGTTCTAAACCGGGGTATAATACATAAAAAATCAACAGGTTGGTAATCCAAAAGCCATACACTACATAGTATAAACTAGAGTCGCTTTCTCTGTCCCTATGTCATTATGTCCCTTTGAACGCTTAAATCTTTAAAACTACGCAACGGATTTTGATGCAGTTTTTTTTAATAGATAGAGTGATTCAAGAGGAAGGTTTTTATGTATAATATAAAACCGTGCGAAGCCGGGGCGGGTCGCTAGTTTTCAAATAAAATGTAAATGTGACTAACATGATCAAAATCGTGACTTAACTGTTTTGTGACATACCTGTATTTTGTATACTCATGTGATTCACATTTATTGTAAAGCAGAGTTTACATGAAATTGTCATCATTTTATAAAAGAATAATAGAATTTTTTATGTTATAAAAGAAAACTTATAGATATACTGAACTGAAAGAATGACAGTCGTAAGATGATCAATGATTAGTTACCTAATTATCATCTAATCAGCGTTCGTACACCCCGATTTGATTTGACCAGTGTGTTAAATTAATCGCTTTATCAACTGATTTACGATTTGAACAACGTTCTAGAAACCGGCTGTTAGTGATGCAAAATGAATTGTGTATTTTAAACGACTTCGAAAAAGGAGGAGGTTCTCATGACGTATGCAAAGAATGATGGTAAGAATTTTCAGCTATCGTGCGTGTACACGTATCGCAAGGGTATCAACCGATAGCTCCTAAAATTTTCCCAAGAGTTTTGTACTTAGATTTTGACCTGACTTGGATATATTTAATTGATACTTTTATGGCTAAAACATAATAATTTAAAAGCAAATCGACAAAACTTACTCATCTGAAAGTGAACTATCAGTGCTACTACCTATTGTACTTTTGTTTTCAATTGTACATATTTCAATGTTAATCATTGTATGTGTGTGCTAAATAAATGTTTTACCTATCTAACTACTGTTGTTGTTTGTAAATGAAGCCAAACTCATGTACCTAGGTATAATAATAATTTTTACATAGTAAAAAACAAAGTCGCTTTTTCTGTCCCTATTTCCCTTTGACTGCTTTAATCTTTAAAACTACACAATGGATTTTGATGCGGTTTTTTTAATACATACCTCTAGATAGAGTGATTCAAGAGGAAGGTTTATACTTATAATAAAACCGTCGAAGCCGGGGCGGGTCGCTAGTTAGTTATAAAATAATAACTCAATCAAATTGGAGACAAATATGTTAATACCTAGGCACCTACTAATTCAAATGTTTGGTTCCAATCCAGGGATGTACTGTAGCTATCAAGTCTATCCAATTTCCTCCAATAATGAATCTGTCTACTGTTATAGTTTGTAAATGATGGCATACTTATGTTCGTAGGTATAATATCAATTAGTAGGTAGGTAGAGTATTAAGCATAAAATAATAACACAATTAAATCTAACTAATATTTTAATACTCAGGGGGTATACCTACTCTAGGTACCTTCTCTATCCAACATCCTCCAAGGTAGGTACGAGAAGCTCAGTTGAAGTCCTGCTAAATATGAGATAAAGGCACCATAATGTAATTTACATATTATAAATATGTAAACCTGGTTATTGCCGTAAAAAGTTATTTGCCGATAATGTACATGAAATGCCCTGGAAATAGTTGAATTGACTTAAATCAGTAGTTGCCTATTATAATTGGTTATTTCAATGGGGTCGGTAAATAGAAAAGAAGTTACCTGCATAACAACACATCTTACATCAGACTTTAAAAGTAATATTACGGAGGTTAGAGTAATTCCCGGAGTGTAATTTTGAGAAAAGTTCTAGGTATTTGTTGTACAGAGGCTACTGAAATATTTATTCAATTTGTGTATATACTACAACAAGATAAAGCACTGGGTGGGCAATGGACGCTTGAATATTTGTATCTCGGTCAGAAATCAGTTTTTTTTACATTTCACACATCAAAGTCTAGTTTTTTTATCACTACATAGTATAATATAAAGTTGCTTTCTCTGTCCCTATGTCATTATGTCCCTTTGAACGCTTAAATCTTTAAAACTACGCAACGGATTTTGATGCGGTTTTTTTAATAGATAGAGTGATTCAAGAGGAAGGTTTATACGTATAATATAAAACCGTGCAAAGTCGGGGCGGGTCGCTAGTTATTAATAAATGAACCTGCTACTAAATTATCGTGAATTAAATACTATGAACGTAATTGTAGGTATATTATGAGTATTAAATGTAGGGTACTAAGGTAAGTTGTTCCGGGACCGATCGTCATAGATGGCCACCTTCTTGAAATTGTTTCCGAGTAGATACACTTACCTTGGGCAAATTGTGCAGTTAGGTAAAAACTATTTTGAGAAGGAGGCCAAGAGGAGGATCCAGCTAGGCTGGGCAGCATTTGAGAAACTACGTCGGGTCTTCTCGACATCCATACCGCAATATTTGAAAACGAAAGTTTTCAACCAGTGCGTCCTACCTAAGAGTGTCCACGACTCACGGTAGGGCTGGTCCACCAGTTCAAAGTCGCTCAGCGAGCTATGGAAAGAGCTATGTGAGGAGTCTCTCTGAAGGATAGGATTCATTATGAATACATCCGACAGAGAACCAAGTTATCGACATAGCTCAAAGAATTAGCAAGCTGAAGTGGCAGTGGGCTGGCCATATCTCGCGAAGAAACGACAACCGTTGGGATAAACGTGTTCTTGAGTGGAGACCGCGACTCGGTAAGGTACTAAGGTAAGGTTTATTAGATAGTCAGATAGTCATTTTATTGGTAAATTTTTTTACAAGTCATTTCACATTATATTTAGTACATATTAACAGATAGGTACCTACTAATAAATGCAGTGTAAAATCAAATATACTTAGACAAAAAGGAAATGCACAAACATTAGTACAACTCAAAAATCTTTATCAACATTCATATTCAGATTCATACCTACTTATTAATTAAAGGTCATTCATATTCAGATTCATTTTAATTCAGCAGTAAATAATTGTTAGCCATTTGTGTTTTCTTTTCTGGAATTAAATACATAGAGTAAACGAGTTCTTGAGTGGAGATCGCGATTCACTAAGCGTAATGTATGACGCCCTTCAGCATGGTGGGATGGCGATCTGCGAAGGACTGCAGACTACCATACTAAAATGTGGCAAAATGAAGACAGGGCGTTATAGCACTTATAGGTCTCATTATATATACCTAGGGTAGGCATAATTATTTCCAGCAGAGCATTGATTTTTGCAATCGAAGAGTTCATAATATGAAAATTAAAAACTTGCTGCAAACCCCTTCTGAGCTTTAAAAAAGTGGTTGAATTTAATTTATCGCTAAAATAAACATATGGCTCCTAACAGCTTCCTAAAAGTATATTCCGTACAATATGTATCTCTCTCTATTCTGTCTACCTTCTGTACCAACCGAACAAAGGAGGTTGGTTTCAATCCTGACCCCTAACCTGAAACTAACCTCTAGAATTGAAACCTCTTTTGTATTGTGCCGCCATTTGCAATGAAGAGAACCTATGGAAATTAAATTATTCTGCCGATGTTCAAAAAATATTTTTTTTTCTTCTGTAAATATTATGGAAAAACTGAAAATGCAAAGTTCCTTAGGATTTTAAGACGATTCGAACGATATATTCAGTATCGTTCTTCAAATTTTTGGGACAGGCCATAAGGGATTCTTGCCATTGTTCTTTCATCTAAACAACTTATGTAGTTACGGAGATTACCTATAACAAACATTCACACAGACTTTCCCAATTATTATAATAGTAAGGTAAGATAGTAAGGTAAGACTTGGACCAAAAGTAGAAAGCGCCGGCCAATGAAAAAATAAATGAAATATTTCGGTAGAACATAACGTCTCGATAATTTTTAGCTATGGCTGCTATGCTGTGCTATTATTATTTAAGTGGTTAAATGAGGTCAAAAATTCGTAATTTTTGATATCGATTTTTGAAAAATCGATATTTCAGTAACTAACCAAATGAGTAATCTACTACCTCTACATAAAAATAAGTCGGGTTTTCCTTCCTGACGCTATAACTCCAGAACGCACGAACCAATTTCCACGGTTTTGCATTCGTTGGAAAGGTCTCGGGCTCCGTGAGGTTTATAGTAATGTATAATAAAACCGTGCGAAGCCGGGGCGGGGCGCTAGTTTTTTATAAGGATATCTATGACTTAAATGAAATGTCCCCTTTTAAGTGCACAATTCATTTATTTCGAGGTACTTTCACTGACCTTATACACAAATCTATCTTATCATAATCCTATCTTCCTTATCTATCTTATCTTCGAGACCTTCCGCCGGAGGCCTAATTGACACTTCTTGGTGTCTTGCAAAGCACATGTACCTACCATACCATCAAGTTTTAGATTATACCCAGAAAATAAGGTCCATACACCACATCGTTATAATTAAAATAGGGGTGATTTACTCTCATTCGGGCATTATTTTTTGAAGGGACCTATCGTTGCTGGTACCTATAGAGTCAGTGTTTTTTCAATTATTTATACTGTACTATAAATTTTATTAAATTTTTATTAAACCTGTAATAATTAAGTTGTTAAACTTATAAATTGTGCATATATTTACTAAAATATATTTCATATATTTTGGTAATAGTTTAGTAGTAGTTTTTTATTTACATAATAACTTAACTTTAATAGCGAAGAAGGGGAAATGAAACATAATTTAGATTAAACATTAGATGAAATTTATTTAGTCCGGTCAATTTAGACATTCGAAGCTACATAAATTCCCCTTCATTTTTCACGATTTTCATCAAAACGGTAAGTTTTATCATAAAAAATATCGACAAAAATTGTAAATTATCTACAAAAAATGGTTAGGTTCAGTTCGGTTCGGTTCGGTTCGTTAGGTTAGGTTAGGTTAGGTTAGTTTAGGTTAGGCTAGGTTCGGTTAGGTTCGGTTAGGTTCGGTTCGGTTCGGTTCGGTTCGGTTCGTTAGGTTAGGTTAGGTTAGGTTAGGTTAGGTTAGGTTAGGTTAGGTTAGGCTAGGTTCGGTTAGGCTAGGTTCGGTTAGGTTCGGTTCGGTTCGGTTCGGTTCGTTAGGTTAGGTTAGGTTAGGTTAGGTTAGGTTAGGTTAGGTTAGGTTAGGTTAGGTTAGGTTAGGTTAGGTTAGGTTAGGTTAGGTTAGGTTAGGTTAGGTTAGGTTAGGTTAGGTTAGGTTAGGTTAGGTTAGGTTAGGTTAGGTTAGGTTAGTTTAGGTTAGGTTAGGCTAGGTTCGGTTAGGTTCGGTTAGGTTCGGTTCGGTTCGGTTCGGTTCGGTTCGTTAGGTTAGGTTAGGTTAGGTTAGGTTAGGTTAGGTTAGGTTAGGTTAGTTAGGTAAAGTTAGGTTAGGTTAGGTTCCACGACTGGTGGACTAACCTTACCTAACTTAAATTAACCTAACCTAACCTAACCTAACCTAACCTAACCTATCCTAACCTAACCTAACCTAACCTAACCTAACCTAACCTAACCTAACGAACCGAACCGAACCGAACCGAACCTAACCGAACCTAGCCTAACCGAACCGAACCGAACCTAACCATTTTTTGTATATAATTTTATGATTTACAATTTTTGTCGATATATTTTTATGATAAAAATTAACGTTTTGATGAAATACATAGCCATAGATATAATTTTTGACCTCATATAACCACTCAAATAATAATGCTCAAAATACCAATAAAATATCAATACCATTAATGGACTTATTTAAACGAACGTTTTTAATGTAGTCGTTAGTTATTCCTTAATAAATAAATAAACTAGATCCATTACTATCTTAGTAAGTAGGTAAAGTAATATTTATTCAAAGAAAGGTTAACAATTTTATATACTTAAGACTATTGTACAGTTAAAATATTTTAAAATTAAGTATGTCTAATTGTATGTCTATTTGATTGGCTACGGCCCCACACTAGGCTCAGGGCCCGTGTCGTGGATCTTGGAAGAAACATATTGAGTCGACCTGTAAAAAAATGGCGAAAGTAATTTACGCGCTTAAGCAACTTAGACCCATTTCTTTAGATATTCAAATTCAAAATGCTTTATTTCCTTAAGACCTTACAGGACACTTGGACACATAAAGCTCTGAAAGACATATATTACGCATATATTTACTCAATTATGTCTTATGGTATCATTTTATTTGGGAGCTCTACAGATTACGAATGTATACTTAAATTACAAAAGCGTGCCATAAGAGTATTAATGAAAGCGAAATACAGAGAGTCAAAAACCTTCGGATATTAGCATCAGTAGCGGTATTCATAAAAAAAATAATTTGAAAGAATATACAATCGGAGGCGAAAGTAGCAAACGTGCCACGCTGCAGAAAATAATGCTAGAGCCGATTCACCATCGACTGAAAATCGCAAAACGGCTCCCTAAAATAATGGGCCAAAAGCTATATAAACAAGCTCCCGATAGATCTTAAACTTACTAAAAGTGAAATTTTTTGCTTGACAAGACGCTATATACCTCTAGTATTAAAGAGTTTTTAGATAACGACCACAGCAAGTACGAAATAAAATCAACTAAACTAAAACTGATGGGTAACATCACTTAATCTAATAGTAGAGTCCTAATTTTAAGAAATTATATTTTTATTATAATAATAAACCATAGATACATATGTTATAAAATTCTGACGAGTCATAGCCTGATCATTTAATTTTAAGTACCTAAATACTTTAACAACGCAACGGTTTTAGGCAACGCTCGTCGCCGTACAACTCCCGCGTGATCCGGTTCGAGGACACTGCCAGGCGGGGAGTTTGACTGGGGCGGTACATCTGTCAAAGAATAACGCAGGTGTCCTAAGGCCAGCTCAGCGAGGACGGAAACCTCGCGTGGAGCAAAAGGGCAAAAGCTGGCTTGATCCAGATGTTCAGTACGCATAGGGACTGCGAAAGCACGGCCTATCGATCCTTTAGTACTAAAGAGTTTTTAGCAAGAGGTGCCAGAAAAGTTACCACAGGGATAACTGGCTTGTGGCAGCCAAGCGTTCATAGCGACGTTGCTTTTTGAGCCTTCGATGTCGGCTCTTCCTATCATTGCGAAGCAAAATTCGCCAAGCGTTGGATTGTTCACCCATCAAAAGGGAACGTGAGCTGGGTTTAGACCGTCGTGAGACAGGTTAGTTTTACCCTACTGATGGCTTGTCGTTGCGATAGTAATACTGCTCAGTACGAGAGGAACCGCAGTTTCGGACATTTGGTTCATGCACTCGGCCGAGCGGCCGGTGGTGCGAAGCTACCATCCGCGGGATTATGCCTGAACGCCTCTAAGGCCGAAGCCAGCCTAGCCGAATCCGGCAAGGATATGCTCACTGTGGAGCCCCGAGAGTCGGGAGGCTCTAAACAATGTGACTTTACTAGTTGCGCTTTACTTCGTAAGGCGTGACGTCGAAGCCCATTTGGACCGCGGAGATCGGTGCGTACGGTTTAACACGTGCACCACGGCTCCTTCTGGTTCGGATATAACTCAGTTCGATGTCGGGGCTCGGAATAGTCTGTAGACGACTTACGTTCCTGGCGGGGTGTTGTGGTCGGTAGAGCAGCGTCGTGCTGCGATCTGTTGAGACTCAGCCCTACGCCAGGTGATTCGTCCGAGGACGAGTTTTTTTTTTTTAATTTTTATAGTATTGTTATTCTATGAACATGTAAAACGGCAAGGTCCGAGTCTAACTTTACTAACTTAACTAACATTACTAACTTTACTAACTATACTAACATTACTCATTTTAACATTACTAACATTACTACTAACTTTAACATTACTAACTTTACCAACATAACTAACTTTACTAACTTTACTAACATTACTAACTTTACTAACTTTAGGTACTAACTTTACTAACTTTACTAACATTACTAACTTTACTAACTACTAACTTTACTAACTTTACTAACTTTACTAACTTTACTAACTTTAGGTACTAACTTTACTAACTTTACTAACTTTACTAACTTTACTAACATTACTAACATTACTTACTTTAGGTACTAACTTTACTAACATTACTAACTTTACTAACTACGAATATACATTGTACCTGATGATGAACTTCGATTGCATGCAACCTTTAGACTGTTTTGAACGGTCTGCAGTTAGCTCGATTGTATATACTGGTTTTATTTTTTTCTATTCCGTTTATTTTTATACATTTTTTTAAATTTAGCTCTTGTTAGCTTGTTCTTGTAATTTTCAGTACTTTACTTATTTACCTTATAGAACTTCATTAACAACGAAAATTATAATCAAAAAATGTATACCTACTTGTAAATATACAATTCAAATCATTGAGCTAACTACAGACGGTCGAAAACAGTCTAGAGGTATCTCAATTGTTTACTTTATTAATTTAAGAAAGGAAATAACAATCAAGGAATAGAACCTTATTAAAACTATTATTTACAATATTTTGGTAGGTTGAAAACAGTCTAGAGTTAGCTCAACTGAATGAAAGAATGGATGAAAACTCTTTATTATACTTAAATGTACCACAAAAAGGCTGAAAATGATACATAAAAATACTGCAAACTAAGACTAAGTATAAATAAATAAATAATAATAAATAATTTCGGACAGTCCACACAGCATAATCCAGCCCAAGCTAAGCAGTTAAGATAGATAAGGGCGACCCTATCGCTAAAAGCGATCTCTTCCAGGCAACCTTTGGATGGACCGGATATAAAAGAACAATATAGACGGTGGTAGTTACATTAGATCTACTTCTCTAGATAGATGGAAAAGAAAAAAATACATACCCAATAAGCTTCCAATGTTATAAACTTACATAAACATGTAACTTTATATAGTTAGATAAATAATGTACCACACGTTCATGTGGTAATTCCGGGAAAAATGTATAAAATGTTACCTATGTGTTATTCCAGACTATGATCTATCTCTTTGCCAAATTTCATCCATATCCGTTCAGTAGTTTTTGCATGAAAGAGTAACAAATATGATCCATCTATCCATCCATACTTACAAACTTTCGCGTTTATAATATTACTAGCGACCCGCCCCGGATTCGCATATTCATTAAAATATGCAAATTTTAATATTTTTGAGATAAGCACATTAATGTAGTAAATACAATATCAATACAATATCGAGCTCGTATTTTTTTACCTGATTATGAGACTAGATGCCGTAAGTTCCACTTTCTTCCCACTCTTTAAACGCAGACAAGTGGCTGATTTGACTTACCTAATTATTATAGCAAACGGAACTGTTGATTGCCCAGAGCTTCTTGAGCAAATAGGACTGCGCACATGCACGCTTGCACCTATCGTAAGGACTAATTATAGGCAGAACGCATTTGTTTATAGAGCTTCTAGCTCGTTTAACTCATTAGTACATGAAAACAGCAATATAGATTTATTCAACACCAGTTCAAGTAAGCTTAAACGCTTGCTTAATGATACATTTTTCGTTTTAGTTTGAGAAATTCTCTTGTTTGTGCTTGTACTTAGTATAAAAAACAATCTATTTTTCTTTTTTAGTTATTGTTATTGCTAGTAAGTCGTCAACTTAACTTCTTTGTTTAAGCAGTTTTACTAATAGGTTTATATACTTTTAATATATCTAGTTTTCTGTAAAATTTTTTTAAGTTAAAATTAATACCTATATGTCTACTTTCTGTAAATTCATCTCAAGTCAACAGATCTCAAGTTGCTGCTTTAATTTATTATTAGTGAAAACTTTTAATTGGCCTTAATTTAAAAATTCTTTGTATCTACTCATTGTCTAGCTGTAAGTTTTCCTAAAATTGTAAAAATAAAATAAAATAAATTTGAAGTATGTTTTTTGTTTTAATACAATAATACCTAAATTATGTCACAGTAACAGCTGTTTTCTGGAACGCAGATCATCTTAATAGTTAACTAATCAATGTTCAAATCTCTATTCAAGTGTCATTTGGGTTTCTCGAACATTGATTACGTACTTATATTTTGAAAAACAAAACTCTTGTCAAATAACATAATACGCTAATTAGGCCTGATTCTTTGTTCAAGCTCTTGTCAAATCAATAATTAACTAATCGGCGATTTTGCTCTAATTAGTTGAAATTATTACAACAATTTGCTGTATTTTTCCAAGTTCTAAACCGGGGTATAATACATAAAAAATCAACAGGTTGGTAATCCAAAAGCCATACACTACATAGTATAAACTAGAGTCGCTTTCTCTGTCCCTATGTCATTATGTCCCTTTGAACGCTTAAATCTTTAAAACTACGCAACGGATTTTGATGCAGTTTTTTTTAATAGATAGAGTGATTCAAGAGGAAGGTTTTTATGTATAATATAAAACCGTGCGAAGTCGGGGCGGGTCGCTAGTTTTCAAATAAAATGTAAATGTGACTAACATGATCAAAATCGTGACTTAACTGTTTTGTGACATACCTGTATTTTGTATACTCATGTGATTCACATTTATTGTAAAGCAGAGTTTACATGAAATTGTCATCATTTTATAAAAGAATAATAGAATTTTTTATGTTATAAAAGAAAACTTAAAGATATACTGAACTGAAAGAATGACAGTCGTAAGATGATCAATGATTAGTTACCTAATTATCATCTAATCAGCGTTCGTACACCCCGATTTGATTTGACCAGTGTGTTAAATTAATCGCTTTATCAACTGATTTACGATTTGAACAACGTTCTAGAAACCGGCTGTTAGTGATGCAAAATGAATTGTGTTCGTTAGGTTAGGTTAGGTTAGGTTAGGTTAGGTTAGGTTAGGTTAGGTTAGGTTAGGTTAGGTTAGGTTAGGTTAGGTTAGGTTAGGTTAGTTAGGTAAAGTTAGGTTAGGTTAGGTTCCACGACTGGTGGACTAACCTAACCTAACTTAAATTAACCTAACCTAACCTAACCTAACCTAACCTAACCTAACCTAACCTAAACTAACCTAACCTAACGAACCGAACCGAACCGAACCGAACCTAACCGAACCTAGCCTAACCGAACCGAACCGAACCTAACCATTTTTTGTATATAATTTTATGATTTACAATTTTTGTCGATATATTTTTATGATAAAAATTAACGTTTTGATGAAATACATAGCCATAGATATAATTTTTGACCTCATTTAACCACTCAAATAATAATGCTCAAAATACCAATAAAATATCAATACCATTAATGGACTTATTTAAACGAACGTTTTTAATGTAGTCGTTAGTTATTCCTTAATAAATAAATAAACTAGATCCATTACTATCTTAGTAAGTAGGTAAAGTAATATTTATTCAAAGAAAGGTTAACAATTTTATATACTTAAGACTATTGTACAGTTAAAATATTTTAAAATTAAGTATGTCTAATTGTATGTCTATTTGATTGGCTACGGCCCCACACTAGGCTCAGGGCCCGTGTCGTGGATCTTGGAAGAAACATATTGAGTCGACCTGTAAAAAAATGGCGAAAGTAATTTACGCGCTTAAGCAACTTAGACCCATTTCTTTAGATATT
This sequence comes from Eupithecia centaureata, assembly GCA_944547425.1. NCBI lineage: Eukaryota > Metazoa > Arthropoda > Insecta > Lepidoptera > Geometridae > Eupithecia > Eupithecia centaureata. The sequence continues at coordinate 94,764 of OX155693.1, read as the reverse complement.
CAAATTCAAAATGCTTTATTTCCTTAAGACCTTACAGGACACTTGGACACATAAAGCTCTGAAAGACATATATTACGCATATATTTACTCAATTATGTCTTATGGTATCATTTTATTTGGGAGCTCTACAGATTACGAATGTATACTTAAATTACAAAAGCGTGCCATAAGAGTATTAATGAAAGCGAAATACAGAGAGTCAAAAACCTTCGGATATTAGCATCAGTAGCGGTATTCTTAAAAAAAATAATTTGAAAGAATATACAATCGGAGGCGAAAGTAGCAAACGTGCCACGCTGCAGAAAATAATGCTAGAGCCGATTCACCATCGACTGAAAATCGCAAAACGGCTCCCTAAAATAATGGGCCAAAAGCTATATAAACAAGCTCCCGATAGATCTTAAACTTACTAAAAGTGAAATTTTTTGCTTGACAAGACGCTATATACCTCTAGTATTAAAGAGTTTTTAGATAACGACCACAGCAAGTACGAAATAAAATCAACTAAACTAAAACTGATGGGTAACATCACTTAATCTAATAGTAGAGTCCTAATTTTAAGAAATTATATTTTTATTATAATAATAAACCATAGATACATATGTTATAAAATTCTGACGAGTCATAGCCTGATCATTTAATTTTAAGTACCTAAATACTTTAACAACGCAACGGTTTTAGGCAACGCTCGTCGCCGTACAACTCCCGCGTGATCCGGTTCGAGGACACTGCCAGGCGGGGAGTTTGACTGGGGCGGTACATCTGTCAAAGAATAACGCAGGTGTCCTAAGGCCAGCTCAGCGAGGACGGAAACCTCGCGTGGAGCAAAAGGGCAAAAGCTGGCTTGATCCAGATGTTCAGTACGCATAGGGACTGCGAAAGCACGGCCTATCGATCCTTTAGTACTAAAGAGTTTTTAGCAAGAGGTGCCAGAAAAGTTACCACAGGGATAACTGGCTTGTGGCAGCCAAGCGTTCATAGCGACGTTGCTTTTTGAGCCTTCGATGTCGGCTCTTCCTATCATTGCGAAGCAAAATTCGCCAAGCGTTGGATTGTTCACCCATCAAAAGGGAACGTGAGCTGGGTTTAGACCGTCGTGAGACAGGTTAGTTTTACCCTACTGATGGCTTGTCGTTGCGATAGTAATACTGCTCAGTACGAGAGGAACCGCAGTTTCGGACATTTGGTTCATGCACTCGGCCGAGCGGCCGGTGGTGCGAAGCTACCATCCGCGGGATTATGCCTGAACGCCTCTAAGGCCGAAGCCAGCCTAGCCGAATCCGGCAAGGATATGCTCACTGTGGAGCCCCGAGAGTCGGGAGGCTCTAAACAATGTGACTTTACTAGTTGCGCTTTACTTCGTAAGGCGTGACGTCGAAGCCCATTTGGACCGCGGAGATCGGTGCGTACGGTTTAACACGTGCACCACGGCTCCTTCTGGTTCGGATATAACTCAGTTCGATGTCGGGGCTCGGAATAGTCTGTAGACGACTTACGTTCCTGGCGGGGTGTTGTGGTCGGTAGAGCAGCGTCGTGCTGCGATCTGTTGAGACTCAGCCCTACGCCAGGTGATTCGTCCGAGGACGAGTTTTTTTTTTTTAATTTTTATAGTATTGTTATTCTATGAACATGTAAAACGGCAAGGTCCGAGTCTAACTTTACTAACTTAACTAACATTACTAACTTTACTAACTATACTAACATTACTCATTTTAACATTACTAACATTACTACTAACTTTAACATTACTAACTTTACCAACATAACTAACTTTACTAACATTACTAACTTTACTAACTTTAGGTACTAACTTTACTAACTTTACTAACATTACTAACTTTACTAACTACTAACTTTACTAACTTTACTAACTTTACTAACTTTAGGTACTAACTTTACTAACTTTACTAACTTTACTAACATTACTAACATTACTAACTTTAGGTACTAACTTTACTAACATTACTAACTTTACTAACTACGAATATACATTGTACCTGATGATGAACTTCGATTGCATGCAACCTTTAGACTGTTTTGAACGGTCTGCAGTTAGCTCGATTGTATATACTGGTTTTATTTTTTTCTATTCCGTTTATTTTTATACATTTTTTTAAATTTAGCTCTTGTTAGCTTGTTCTTGTAATTTTCAGTACTTTACTTATTTACCTTATAGAACTTCATTAACAACGAAAATTATAATCAAAAAATGTATACCTACTTGTAAATATACAATTCAAATCATTGAGCTAACTACAGACGGTCGAAAACAGTCTAGAGGTATCTCAATTGTTTACTTTATTAATTTAAGAAAGGAAATAACAATCAAGGAATAGAACCTTATTAAAACTATTATTTACAATATTTTGGTAGGTTGAAAACAGTCTAGAGTTAGCTCAACTGAATGAAAGAATGGATGAAAACTCTTTATTATACTTAAATGTACCACAAAAAGGCTGAAAATGATACATAAAAATACTGCAAACTAAGACTAAGTATAAATAAATAAATAATAATAAATAATTTCGGACAGTCCACACAGCATAATCCAGCCCAAGCTAAGCAGTTAAGATAGATAAGGGCGACCCTATCGCTAAAAGCGATCTCTTCCAGGCAACATTTGGATGGACCGGATATAAAAGAACAATATAGACGGTGGTAGTTACATTAGATCTACTTCTCTAGATAGATGGAAAAGAAAAAAATACATACCCAATAAGCTTCCAATGTTATAAACTTACATAAACATGTAACTTTATATAGTTAGATAAATAATGTACCACACGTTCATGTGGTAATTCCGGGAAAAATGTATAAAATGTTACCTATGTGTTATTCCAGACTATGATCTATCTCTTTGCCAAATTTCATCCATATCCGTTCAGTAGTTTTTGCATGAAAGAGTAACAAATATCCATCTATCCATCCATACTTACAAACTTTCGCGTTTATAATATTACTAGCGACCCGCCCCGGATTCGCATATTCATTAAAATATGCAAATTTTAATATTTTTGAGATAAGCACATTAATGTAGTAAATACAATATCAATACAATATCGAGCTCGTATTTTTTTTACCTGATTATGAGACTAGATGCCGTAAGTTCCACTTTCTTCCCACTCTTTAAACGCAGACAAGTGGCTGATTTGACTTACCTAATTATTATAGCAAACGGAACTGTTGATTGCCCAGAGCTTCTTGAGCAAATAGGACTGCGCACATGCACGCTTGCACCTATCGTAAGGACTAATTATAGGCAGAACGCATTTGTTTATAGAGCTTCAAGCTCGTTTAACTCATTAGTACATGAAAACAGCAATATAGATTTATTCAACACCAGTTCAAGTAAGCTTAAACGCTTGCTTAATGATACATTTTTCGTTTTAGTTTGAGAAATTCTCTTGTTTGTGCTTGTACTTAGTATAAAAAACAATCTATTTTTCTTTTTTAGTTATTGTTATTGCTAGTAAGTCGTCAACTTAACTTCTTTGTTTAAGCAGTTTTACTAATAGGTTTATATACTTTTAATATATCTAGTTTTCTGTAAATTTTTTTTAAGTTAAAATTAATACCTATATGTCTACTTTCTGTAAATTCATCTCAAGTCAACAGATCTCAAGTTGCTGCTTTAATTTATTATTAGTGAAAACTTTTAATTGGCCTTAATTTAAAAATTCTTTGTATCTACTCATTGTCTAGCTGTAAGTTTTCCTAAAATTGTAAAAATAAAATAAAATAAATTTGAAGTATGTTTTTTGTTTTAATACAATAATACCTAAATTATGTCACAGTAACAGCTGTTTTCTGGAACGCAGATCATCTTAATAGTTAACTAATCAATGTTCAAATCTCTATTCAAGTGTCATTTGGGTTTCTCGAACATTGATTACGTACTTATATTTTGAAAAACAAAACTCTTGTCAAATAACATAATACGCTAATTAGGCCTGATTCTTTGTTCAAGCTCTTGTCAAATCAATAATTAACTAATCGGCGATTTTGCTCTAATTAGTTGAAATTATTACAACAATTTGCTGTATTTTTCCAAGTTCTAAACCGGGGTATAATACATAAAAAATCAACAGGTTGGTAATCCAAAAGCCATACACTACATAGTATAAACTAGAGTCGCTTTCTCTGTCCCTATGTCATTATGTCCCTTTGAACGCTTAAATCTTTAAAACTACGCAACGGATTTTGATGCAGTTTTTTTTAATAGATAGAGTGATTCAAGAGGAAGGTTTTTATGTATAATATAAAACCGTGCGAAGCCGGGGCGGGTCGCTAGTTTTCAAATAAAATGTAAATGTGACTAACATGATCAAAATCGTGACTTAACTGTTTTGTGACATACCTGTATTTTGTATACTCATGTGATTCACATTTATTGTAAAGCAGAGTTTACATGAAATTGTCATCATTTTATAAAAGAATAATAGAATTTTTTATGTTATAAAAGAAAACTTAAAGATATACTGAACTGAAAGAATGACAGTCGTAAGATGATCAATGATTAGTTACCTAATTATCATCTAATCAGCGTTCGTACACCCCGATTTGATTTGACCAGTGTGTTAAATTAATCGCTTTATCAACTGATTTACGATTTGAACAACGTTCTAGAAACCGGCTGTTAGTGATGCAAAATGAATTGTGTATTTTAAACGACTTCGAAAAAGGAGGAGGTTCTCATGACGTATGCAAAGAATGATGGTAAGAATTTTCAGCTATCGTGCGTGTACACGTATCGCAAGGGTATCAACCGATAGCTCCTAAAATTTTCCCAAGAGTTTTGTACTTAGATTTTGACCTGACTTGGATATATTTAATTGATACTTTTATGGCTAAAACATAATAATTTAAAAGCAAATCGACAAAACTTACTCATCTGAAAGTGAACTATCAGTGCTACTACCTATTGTACTTTTGTTTTCAATTGTACATATTTCAATGTTAATCATTGTATGTGTGTGCTAAATAAATGTTTTACCTATCTAACTACTGTTGTTGTTTGTAAATGAAGCCAAACTCATGTACCTAGGTATAATAATAATTTTTACATAGTAAAAAACAAAGTCGCTTTTTCTGTCCCTATTTCCCTTTGACTGCTTTAATCTTTAAAACTACACAATGGATTTTGATGCGGTTTTTTTAATACATACCTCTAGATAGAGTGATTCAAGAGGAAGGTTTATACTTATAATAAAACCGTCGAAGCCGGGGCGGGTCGCTAGTTAGTTATAAAATAATAACTCAATCAAATTGGAGACAAATATGTTAATACCTAGGCACCTACTAATTCAAATGTTTGGTTCCAATCCAGGGATGTACTGTAGCTATCAAGTCTATCCAATTTCCTCCAATAATGAATCTGTCTACTGTTATAGTTTGTAAATGATGGCATACTTATGTTCGTAGGTATAATATCAATTAGTAGGTAGGTAGAGTATTAAGCATAAAATAATAACACAATTAAATCTAACTAATATTTTAATACTCAGGGGGTATACCTACTCTAGGTACCTTCTCTATCCAACATCCTCCAAGGTAGGTACGAGAAGCTCAGTTGAAGTCCTGCTAAATATGAGATAAAGGCACCATAATGTAATTTACATATTATAAATATGTAAACCTGGTTATTGCCGTAAAAAGTTATTTGCCGATAATGTACATGAAATGCCCTGGAAATAGTTGAATTGACTTAAATCAGTAGTTGCCTATTATAATTGGTTATTTCAATGGGGTCGGTAAATAGAAAAGAAGTTACCTGCATAACAACACATCTTACATCAGACTTTAAAAGTAATATTACGGAGGTTAGAGTAATTCCCGGAGTGTAATTTTGAGAAAAGTTCTAGGTATTTGTTGTACAGAGGCTACTGAAATATTTATTCAATTTGTGTATATACTACAACAAGATAAAGCACTGGGTGGGCAATGGACGCTTGAATATTTGTATCTCGGTCAGAAATCAGTTTTTTTTACATTTCACACATCAAAGTCTAGTTTTTTTATCACTACATAGTATAATATAAAGTTGCTTTCTCTGTCCCTATGTCATTATGTCCCTTTGAACGCTTAAATCTTTAAAACAACGCAACGGATTTTGATGCGGTTTTTTTTAATAGATAGAGTGATTCAAGAGGAAGGTTTATACGTATAATATAAAACCGTGCAAAGTCGGGGCGGGTCGCTAGTTATTAATAAATGAACCTGCTACTAAATTATCGTGAATTAAATACTATGAACGTAATTGTAGGTATATTATGAGTATTAAATGTAGGGTACTAAGGTAAGTTGTTCCGGGACCGATCGTCATAGATGGCCACCTTCTTGAAATTGTTTCCGAGTAGATACACTTACCTTGGGCAAATTGTGCAGTTAGGTAAAAACTATTTTGAGAAGGAGGCCAAGAGGAGGATCCAGCTAGGCTGGGCAGCATTTGAGAAACTACGTCGGGTCTTCTCGACATCCATACCGCAATATTTGAAAACGAAAGTTTTCAACCAGTGCGTCCTACCTAAGAGTGTCCACGACTCACGGTAGGGCTGGTCCACCAGTTCAAAGTCGCTCAGCGAGCTATGGAAAGAGCTATGTGAGGAGTCTCTCTGAAGGATAGGATTCATTATGAATACATCCGACAGAGAACCAAGTTATCGACATAGCTCAAAGAATTAGCAAGCTGAAGTGGCAGTGGGCTGGCCATATCTCGCGAAGAAACGACAACCGTTGGGATAAACGTGTTCTTGAGTGGAGACCGCGACTCGGTAAGGTACTAAGGTAAGGTTTATTAGATAGTCAGATAGTCATTTTATTGGTAAATTTTTTTACAAGTCATTTCACATTATATTTAGTACATATTAACAGATAGGTACCTACTAATAAATGCAGTGTAAAATCAAATATACTTAGACAAAAAGGAAATGCACAAACATTAGTACAACTCAAAAATCTTTATCAACATTCATATTCAGATTCATACCTACTTATTAATTAAAGGTCATTCATATTCAGATTCATTTTAATTCAGCAGTAAATAATTGTTAGCCATTTGTGTTTTCTTTTCTGGAATTAAATACATAGAGTAAACGAGTTCTTGAGTGGAGATCGCGATTCACTAAGCGTAATGTATGACGCCCTTCAGCATGGTGGGATGGCGATCTACGAAGGACTGCAGACTACCATACTAAAATGTGGCAAAATGAAGACAGGGCGTTATAGCACTTATAGGTCTCATTATATATACCTAGGGTAGGCATAATTATTTCCAGCAGAGCATTGATTTTTGCAATCGAAGAGTTCATAATATGAAAATTAAAAACTTGCTGCAAACCCCTTCTGAGCTTTAAAAAAGTGGTTGAATTTAATTTATCGCTAAAATAAACATATGGCTCCTAACAGCTTCCTAAAAGTATATTCCGTACAATATGTATCTCTCTCTATTCTGTCTACCTTCTGTACCAACCGAACAAAGAAGGTTGGTTTCAATCCTGACCCCTAACCTGAAACTAACCTCTAGAATTGAAACCTCTTTTGTATTGTGCCGCCATTTGCAATGAAGAGAACCTATGGAAATTAAATTATTCTGCCGATGTTCAAAAAATATTTTTTTTTCTTCTGTAAATATTATGGAAAAACTGAAAATGCAAAGTTCCTTAGGATTTTAAGACGATTCGAACGATATATTCAGTATCGTTCTTCAAATTTTTGGGACAGGCCATAAGGGATTCTTGCCATTGTTCTTTCATCTAAACAACTTATGTAGTTACGGAGATTACCTATAACAAACATTCACACAGACTTTCCCAATTATTATAATAGTAAGGTAAGATAGTAAGGTAAGACTTGGACCAAAAGTAGAAAGCGCCGGCCAATGAAAAAATAAATGAAATATTTCGGTAGAACATAACGTCTCGATAATTTTTAGCTATGGCTGCTATGCTGTGCTATTATTATTTAAGTGGTTAAATGAGGTCAAAAATTCGTAATTTTTGATATCGATTTTTGAAAAATCGATATTTCAGTAACTAACCAAATGAGTAATCTACTACCTCTACATAAAAATAAGTCGGGTTTTCCTTCCTGACGCTATAACTCCAGAACGCACGAACCAATTTCCACGGTTTTGCATTCGTTGGAAAGGTCTCGGGCTCCGTGAGGTTTATAGTAATGTATAATAAAACCGTGCGAAGCCGGGGCGGGGCGCTAAATTTTTATAAGGATATCTATGACTTAAATGAAATGTCCCCTTTTAAGTGCACAATTCATTTATTTCGAGGTACTTTCACTGACCTTATACACAAATCTATCTTATCATAATCCTATCTTCCTTATCTATCTTATCTTCGAGACCTTCCGCCGGAGGCCTAATTGACACTTCTTGGTGTCTTGCAAAGCACATGTACCTACCATACCATCAAGTTTTAGATTATACCCAGAAAATAAGGTCCATACACCACATCGTTATAATTAAAATAGGGGTGATTTACTCTCATTCGGGCATTATTTTTTGAAGGGACCTATCGTTGCTGGTACCTATAGAGTCAGTGTTTTTTCAATTATTTATACTGTACTATAAATTTTATTAAATTTTTATTAAACCTGTAATAATTAAGTTGTTAAACTTATAAATTGTGCATATATTTACTAAAATATATTTCATATATTTTGGTAATAGTTTAGTAGTAGTTTTTTAATTACATAACTTTAATAGCGAAGAAGGGGAAATGAAACATAATTTAGATTAAACATTAGATGAAATTTATTTAGTCCGGTCAATTTAGACATTCGAAGCTACATAAATTCCCCTTCATTTTTCACGATTTTCATCAAAACGGTAAGTTTTATCATAAAAAATTTCGACAAAAATTGTAAATTATCTACAAAAAATGGTTAGGTTCAGTTCGGTTCGGTTCGGTTCGTTAGGTTAGGTTAGGTTAGGTTAGTTTAGGTTAGGCTAGGTTCGGTTAGGTTCGGTTAGGTTCGGTTCGGTTCGGTTCGGTTCGGTTCGTTAGGTTAGGTTAGGTTAGGTTAGGTTAGGTTAGGTTAGGTTAGGTTAGGTTAGGTTAGGTTAGGCTAGGTTCGGTTAGGCTAGGTTCGGTTAGGTTCGGTTCGGTTCGGTTCGGTTCGGTTCGTTAGGTTAGGTTAGGTTAGGTTAGGTTAGGTTAGGTTAGGTTAGGTTAGGTTAGGTTAGGTTAGGTTAGGTTAGGTTAGGTTAGGTTAGGTTAGGTTAGGTTAGGTTAGGTTAGGTTAGGTTAGGTTAGGTTAGGTTAGGTTAGGTTAGGTTAGGTTAGGTTAAGTTAGGTTAGTTTAGGTTAGGTTAGGCTAGGTTCGGTTAGGTTCGGTTAGGTTCGGTTCGGTTCGGTTCGGTTCGTTAGGTTAGGTTAGGTTAGGTTAGGTTAGGTTAGGTTAGGTTAGTTAGGTAAAGTTAGGTTAGGTTAGGTTCCACGACTGGTGGACTAACCTAACCTAACTTAAATTAACCTAACCTAACCTAACCTAACCTAACCTAACCTAACCTAACCTAACCTAACCTAACCTAACCTAACCTAACCTAACCTAACCTAACCTAACCTAACCTAACCTAACCTAACCTAACCTAACCTAACCTAACCTAACGAACCGAACCGAACCGAACCGAACCTAACCGAACCTAGCCTAACCGAACCGAACCGAACCTAACCATTTTTTGTATATAATTTTATGATTTACAATTTTTGTCGATATATTTTTATGATAAAAATTAACGTTTTGATGAAATACATAGCCATAGATATAATTTTTGACCTCATTTAACCACTCAAATAATAATGCTCAAAATACCAATAAAATATCAATACCATTAATGGACTTATTTAAACGAACGTTTTTAATGTAGTCGTTAGTTATTCCTTAATAAATAAATAAACTAGATCCATTACTATCTTAGTAAGTAGGTAAAGTAATATTTATTCAAAGAAAGGTTAACAATTTTATATACTTAAGACTATTGTACAGTTAAAATATTTTAAAATTAAGTATGTCTAATTGTATGTCTATTTGATTGGCTACGGCCCCACACTAGGCTCAGGGCCCGTGTCGTGGATCTTGGAAGAAACATATTGAGTCGACCTGTAAAAAAATGGCGAAAGTAATTTACGCGCTTAAGCAACTTAGACCCATTTCTTTAGATATTCAAATTCAAAATGCTTTATTTCCTTAAGACCTTACAGGACACTTGGACACATAAAGCTCTGAAAGACATATATTACGCATATATTTACTCAATTATGTCTTATGGTATCATTTTATTTGGGAGCTCTACAGATTACGAATGTATACTTAAATTACAAAAGCGTGCCATAAGAGTATTAATGAAAGCGAAATACAGAGAGTCAAAAACCTTCGGATATTAGCATCAGTAGCGGTATTCATAAAAAAAATAATTTGAAAGAATATACAATCGGAGGCGAAAGTAGCAAACGTGCCACGCTGCAGAAAATAATGCTAGAGCCGATTCACCATCGACTGAAAATCGCAAAACGGCTCCCTAAAATAATGGGCCAAAAGCTATATAAACAAGCTCCCGATAGATCTTAAACTTACTAAAAGTGAAATTTTTTGCTTGACAAGACGCTATATACCTCTTGTATTAAAGAGTTTTTAGATAACGACCACAGCAAGTACGAAATAAAATCAACTAAACTAAAACTGATGGGTAACATCACTTAATCTAATAGTAGAGTCCTAATTTTAAGAAATTATATTTTTATTATAATAATAAACCATAGATACATATGTTATAAAATTCTGACGAGTCATAGCCTGATCATTTAATTTTAAGTACCTAAATACTTTAACAACGCAACTGTTTTAGGCAACGCTCGTCGCCGTACAACTCCCGCGTGATCCGGTTCGAGGACACTGCCAGGCGGGGAGTTTGACTGGGGCGGTACATCTGTCAAAGAATAACGCAGGTGTCCTAAGGCCAGCTCAGCGAGGACGGAAACCTCGCGTGGAGCAAAAGGGCAAAAGCTGGCTTGATCCAGATGTTCAGTACGCATAGGGACTGCGAAAGCACGGCCTATCGATCCTTTAGTACTAAAGAGTTTTTAGCAAGAGGTGCCAGAAAAGTTACCACAGGGATAACTGGCTTGTGGCAGCCAAGCGTTCATAGCGACGTTGCTTTTTGAGCCTTCGATGTCGGCTCTTCCTATCATTGCGAAGCAAAATTCGCCAAGCGTTGGATTGTTCACCCATCAAAAGGGAACGTGAGCTGGGTTTAGACCGTCGTGAGACAGGTTAGTTTTACCCTACTGATGGCTTGTCGTTGCGATAGTAATACTGCTCAGTACGAGAGGAACCGCAGTTTCGGACATTTGGTTCATGCACTCGGCCGAGCGGCCGGTGGTGCGAAGCTACCATCCGCGGGATTATGCCTGAACGCCTCTAAGGCCGAAGCCAGCCTAGCCGAATCCGGCAAGGATATGCTCACTGTGGAGCCCCGAGAGTCGGGAGGCTCTAAACAATGTGACTTTACTAGTTGCGCTTTACTTCGTAAGGCGTGACGTCGAAGCCCATTTGGACCGCGGAGATCGGTGCGTACGGTTTAACACGTGCACCACGGCTCCTTCTGGTTCGGATATAACTCAGTTCGATGTCGGGGCTCGGAATAGTCTGTAGACGACTTACGTTCCTGGCGGGGTGTTGTGGTCGGTAGAGCAGCGTCGTGCTGCGATCTGTTGAGACTCAGCCCTACGCCAGGTGATTCGTCCGAGGACGAGTTTTTTTTTTTTAATTTTTATAGTATTGTTATTCTATGAACATGTAAAACGGCAAGGTCCGAGTCTAACTTTACTAACTTAACTAACATTACTAACTTTACTAACTATACTAACATTACTCATTTTAACATTACTAACATTACTACTAACTTTAACATTACTAACTTTACCAACATAACTAACTTTACTAACTTTACTAACATTACTAACTTTACTAACTTTAGGTACTAACTTTACTAACTTTACTAACATTACTAACTTTACTAACTACTAACTTTACTAACTTTACTAACTTTACTAACTTTACTAACTTTAGGTACTAACTTTACTAACTTTACTAACTTTACTAACTTTACTAACATTACTAACATTACTAACTTTAGGTACTAACTTTACTAACATTACTAACTTTACTAACTACGAATATACATTGTACCTGATGATGAACTTCGATTGCATGCAACCTTTAGACTGTTTTGAACGGTCTGCAGTTAGCTCGATTGTATATACTGGTTTTATTTTTTTCTATTCCGTTTATTTTTATACATTTTTTTAAATTTAGCTCTTGTTAGCTTGTTCTTGTAATTTTCAGTACTTTACTTATTTACCTTATAGAACTTCATTAACAACGAAAATTATAATCAAAAAATGTATACCTACTTGTAAATATACAATTCAAATCATTGAGCTAACTACAGACGGTCGAAAACAGTCTAGAGGTATCTCAATTGTTTACTTTATTAATTTAAGAAAGGAAATAACAATCAAGGAATAGAACCTTATTAAAACTATTATTTACAATATTTTGGTAGGTTGAAAACAGTCTAGAGTTAGCTCAACTGAATGAAAGAATGGATGAAAACTCTTTATTATACTTAAATGTACCACAAAAAGGCTGAAAATGATACATAAAAATACTGCAAACTAAGACTAAGTATAAATAAATAAATAATAATAAATAATTTCGGACAGTCCACACAGCATAATCCAGCCCAAGCTAAGCAGTTAAGATAGATAAGGGCGACCCTATCGCTAAAAGCGATCTCTTCCAGGCAACCTTTGGATGGACCGGATATAAAAGAACAATATAGACGGTGGTAGTTACATTAGATCTACTTCTCTAGATAGATGGAAAAGAAAAAAATACATACCCAATAAGCTTCCAATGTTATAAACTTACATAAACATGTAACTTTATATAGTTAGATAAATAATGTACCACACGTTCATGTGGTAATTCCGGGAAAAATGTATAAAATGTTACCTATGTGTTATTCCAGACTATGATCTATCTCTTTGCCAAATTTCATCCATATCCGTTCAGTAGTTTTTGCATGAAAGAGTAACAAATATCCATCTATCCATCCATACTTACAAACTTTCGCGTTTATAATATTACTAGCGACCCGCCCCGGATTCGCATATTCATTAAAATATGCAAATTTTAATATTTTTGAGATAAGCACATTAATGTAGTAAATACAATATCAATACAATATCGAGCTCGTATTTTTTTACCTGATTATGAGACTAGATGCCGTAAGTTCCACTTTCTTCCCACTCTTTAAACGCAGACAAGTGGCTGATTTGACTTACCTAATTATTATAGCAAACGGAACTGTTGATTGCCCAGAGCTTCTTGAGCAAATAGGACTGCGCACATGCACGCTTGCACCTATCGTAAGGACTAATTATAGGCAGAACGCATTTGTTTATAGAGCTTCTAGCTCGTTTAACTCATTAGTACATGAAAACAGCAATATAGATTTATTCAACACCAGTTCAAGTAAGCTTAAACGCTTGCTTAATGATACATTTTTCGTTTTAGTTTGAGAAATTCTCTTGTTTGTGCTTGTACTTAGTATAAAAAACAATCTATTTTTCTTTTTTAGTTATTGTTATTGCTAGTAAGTCGTCAACTTAACTTCTTTGTTTAAGCAGTTTTACTAATAGGTTTATATACTTTTAATATATCTAGTTTTCTGTAAATTTTTTTTAAGTTAAAATTAATACCTATATGTCTACTTTCTGTAAATTCATCTCAAGTCAACAGATCTCAAGTTGCTGCTTTAATTTATTATTAGTGAAAACTTTTAATTGGCCTTAATTTAAAAATTCTTTGTATCTACTCATTGTCTAGCTGTAAGTTTTCCTAAAATTGTAAAAATAAAATAAAATAAATTTGAAGTATGTTTTTTGTTTTAATACAATAATACCTAAATTATGTCACAGTAACAGCTGTTTTCTGGAACGCAGATCATCTTAATAGCTAACTAATCAATGTTCAAATCTCTATTCAAGTGTCATTTGGGTTTCTCGAACATTGATTACGTACTTATATTTTGAAAAACAAAACTCTTGTCAAATAACATAATACGCTAATTAGGCCTGATTCTTTGTTCAAGCTCTTGTCAAATCAATAATTAACTAATCGGCGATTTTGCTCTAATTAGTTGAAATTATTACAACAATTTGCTGTATTTTTCCAAGTTCTAAACCGGGGTATAATACATAAAAAATCAACAGGTTGGTAATCCAAAAGCCATACACTACATAGTATAAACTAGAGTCGCTTTCTCTGTCCCTATGTCATTATGTCCCTTTGAACGCTTAAATCTTTAAAACTACGCAACGGATTTTGATGCAGTTTTTTTTAATAGATAGAGTGATTCAAGAGGAAGGTTTTTATGTATAATATAAAACCGTGCGAAGCCGGGGCGGGTCGCTAGTTTTCAAATAAAATGTAAATGTGACTAACATGATCAAAATCGTGACTTAACTGTTTTGTGACATACCTGTATTTTGTATACTCATGTGATTCACATTTATTGTAAAGCAGAGTTTACATGAAATTGTCATCATTTTATAAAAGAATAATAGAATTTTTTATGTTATAAAAGAAAACTTAAAGATATACTGAACTGAAAGAATGACAGTCGTAAGATGATCAATGATTAGTTACCTAATTATCATCTAATCAGCGTTCGTACACCCCGATTTGATTTGACCAGTGTGTTAAATTAATCGCTTTATCAACTGATTTACGATTTGAACAACGTTCTAGAAACCGGCTGTTAGTGATGCAAAATGAATTGTGTATTTTAAACGACTTCGAAAAAGGAGGAGGTTCTCATGACGTATGCAAAGAATGATGGTAAGAATTTTCAGCTATCGTGCGTGTACACGTATCGCAAGGGTATCAACCGATAGCTCCTAAAATTTTCCCAAGAGTTTTGTACTTAGATTTTGACCTGACTTGGATATATTTAATTGATACTTTTATGGCTAAAACATAATAATTTAAAAGCAAATCGACAAAACTTACTCATCTGAAAGTGAACTATCAGTGCTACTACCTATTGTACTTTTGTTTTCAATTGTACATATTTCAATGTTAATCATTGTATGTGTGTGCTAAATAAATGTTTTACCTATCTAACTACTGTTGTTGTTTGTAAATGAAGCCAAACTCATGTACCTAGGTATAATAATAATTTTTACGTAGTAAAAAACAAAGTCGCTTTTTCTGTCCCTATTTCCCTTTGACTGCTTTAATCTTTAAAACTACACAATGGATTTTGATGCGGTTTTTTTAATACATACCTCTAGATAGAGTGATTCAAGAGGAAGGTTTATACTTATAATAAAACCGTCGAAGCCGGGGCGGGTCGCTAGTTAGTTATAAAATAATAACTCAATCAAATTGGAGACAAATATGTTAATACCTAGGCACCTACTAATTCAAATTTTTGGTTCCAATCCAGGGATGTACTGTAGCTATCAAGTCTATCCAATTTCCTCCAATAATGAATCTGTCTACTGTTATAGTTTGTAAATGATGGCATACTTATATTCGTAGGTATAATATCAATTAGTAGGTAGGTAGAGTATTAAGCATAAAATAATAACACAATTAAATCTAACTAATATTTTAATACTCAGGGGGTATACCTACTCTAGGTACCTTCTCTATCCAACATCCTCCAAGGTAGGTACGAGAAGCTCAGTTGAAGTCCTGCTAAATATGAGATAAAGGCACCATAATGTAATTTACATATTATAAATATGTAAACCTGGTTATTGCCGTAAAAAGTTATTTGCCGATAATGTACATGAAATGCCCTGGAAATAGTTGAATTGACTTAAATCAGTAGTTGCCTATTATAATTGGTTATTTCAATGGGGTCGGTAAATAGAAAAGAAGTTACCTGCATAACAACACATCTTACATCAGACTTTAAAAGTAATATTACGGAGGTTAGAGTAATTCCCGGAGTGTAATTTTGAGAAAAGTTCTAGGTATTTGTTGTACAGAGGCTACTGAAATATTTATTCAATTTGTGTATATACTACAACAAGATAAAGCACTGGGTGGGCAATGGACGCTTGAATATTTGTATCTCGGTCAGAAATCAGTTTTTTTTACATTTCACACATCAAAGTCTAGTTTTTTTATCACTACATAGTATAATATAAAGTTGCTTTCTCTGTCCCTATGTCATTATGTCCCTTTGAACGCTTAAATCTTTAAAACTACGCAACGGATTTTGATGCGGTTTTTTTTAATAGATAGAGTGATTCAAGAGGAAGGTTTATACGTATAATATAAAACCGTGCAAAGTCGGGGCGGGTCGCTAGTTATTAATAAATGAACCTGCTACTAAATTATCGTGAATTAAATACTATGAACGTAATTGTAGGTATATTATGAGTATTAAATGTAGGGTACTAAGGTAAGTTGTTCCGGGACCGATCGTCATAGATGGTCACCTTCTTGAAATTGTTTCCGAGTAGATACACTTACCTTGGGCAAATTGTGCAGTTAGGTAAAAACTATTTTGAGAAGGAGGCCAAGAGGAGGATCCAGCTAGGCTGGGCAGCATTTGAGAAACTACGTCGGGTCTTCTCGACATCCATACCGCAATATTTGAAAACGAAAGTTTTCAACCAGTGCGTCCTACCTAAGAGTGTCCACGACTCACGGTAGGGCTGGTCCACCAGTTCAAAGTCGCTCAGCGAGCTATGGAAAGAGCTATGTGAGGAGTCTCTCTGAAGGATAGGATTCATTATGAATACATCCGACAGAGAACCAAGTTATCGACATAGCTCAAAGAATTAGCAAGCTGAAGTGGCAGTGGGCTGGCCATATCTCGCGAAGAAACGACAACCGTTGGGATAAACGTGTTCTTGAGTGGAGACCGCGACTCGGTAAGGTACTAAGGTAAGGTTTATTAGATAGTCAGATAGTCATTTTATTGGTAAATTTTTTTACAAGTCATTTCACATTATATTTAGTACATATTAACAGATAGGTACCTACTAATAAATGCAGTGTAAAATCAAATATACTTAGACAAAAAGGAAATGCACAAACATTAGTACAACTCAAAAATCTTTATCAACATTCATATTCAGATTCATACCTACTTATTAATTAAAGGTCATTCATATTCAGATTCATTTTAATTCAGCAGTAAATAATTGTTAGCCATTTGTGTTTTCTTTTCTGGAATTAAATACATAGAGTAAACGAGTTCTTGAGTGGAGATCGCGATTCACTAAGCGTAATGTATGACGCCCTTCAGCATGGTGGGATGGCGATCTGCGAAGGACTGCAGACTACCATACTAAAATGTGGCAAAATGAAGACAGGGCGTTATAGCACTTATAGGTCTCATTATATATACCTAGGGTAGGCATAATTATTTCCAGCAGAGCATTGATTTTTGCAATCGAAGAGTTCATAATATGAAAATTAAAAACTTGCTGCAAACCCCTTCTGAGCTTTAAAAAAGTGGTTGAATTTAATTTATCGCTAAAATAAACATATGGCTCCTAACAGCTTCCTAAAAGTATATTCCGTACAATATGTATCTCTCTCTATTCTGTCTACCTTCTGTACCAACCGAACAAAGGAGGTTGGTTTCAATCCTGACCCCTAACCTGAAACTAACCTCTAGAATTGAAACCTCTTTTGTATTGTGCCGCCATTTGCAATGAAGAGAACCTATGGAAATTAAATTATTCTGCCGATGTTCAAAAAATATTTTTTTTTCTTCTGTAAATATTATGGAAAAACTGAAAATGCAAAGTTCCTTAGGATTTTAAGACGATTCGAACGATATATTCAGTATCGTTCTTCAAATTTTTGGGACAGGCCATAAGGGATTCTTGCCATTGTTCTTTCATCTAAACAACTTATGTAGTTACGGAGATTACCTATAACAAACATTCACACAGACTTTCCCAATTATTATAATAGTAAGGTAAGATAGTAAGGTAAGACTTGGACCAAAAGTAGAAAGCGCCGGCCAATGAAAAAATAAATGAAATATTTCGGTAGAACATAACGTCTCGATAATTTTTAGCTATGGCTGCTATGCTGTGCTATTATTATTTAAGTGGTTAAATGAGGTCAAAAATTCGTAATTTTTGATATCGATTTTTGAAAAATCGATATTTCAGTAACTAACCAAATGAGTAATCTACTACCTCTACATAAAAATAAGTCGGGTTTTCCTTCCTGACGCTATAACTCCAGAACGCACGAACCAATTTCCACGGTTTTGCATTCGTTGGAAAGGTCTCGGGCTCCGTGAGGTTTATAGTAATGTATAATAAAACCGTGCGAAGCCGGGGCGGGGCGCTAGTTTTTTATAAGGATATCTATGACTTAAATGAAATGTCCCCTTTTAAGTGCACAATTCATTTATTTCGAGGTACTTTCACTGACCTTATACACAAATCTATCTTATCATAATCCTATCTTCCTTATCTATCTTATCTTCGAGACCTTCCGCCGGAGGCCTAATTGACACTTCTTGGTGTCTTGCAAAGCACATGTACCTACCATACCATCAAGTTTTAGATTATACCCAGAAAATAAGGTCCATACACCACATCGTTATAATTAAAATAGGGGTGATTTACTCTCATTCGGGCATTATTTTTTGAAGGGACCTATCGTTGCTGGTACCTATAGAGTCAGTGTTTTTTCAATTATTTATACTGTACTATAAATTTTATTAAATTTTTATTAAACCTGTAATAATTAAGTTGTTAAACTTATAAATTGTGCATATATTTACTAAAATATATTTCATATATTTTGGTAATAGTTTAGTAGTAGTTTTTTAATTACATAACTTTAATAGCGAAGAAGGGGAAATGAAACATAATTTAGATTAAACATTAGATGAAATTTATTTAGTCCGGTCAATTTAGACATTCGAAGCTACATAAATTCCCCTTCATTTTTCACGATTTTCATCAAAACGGTAAGTTTTATCATAAAAAATATCGACAAAAATTGTAAATTATCTACAAAAAATGGTTAGGTTCAGTTCGGTTCGGTTCGGTTCGTTAGGTTAGGTTAGGTTAGGTTAGTTTAGGTTAGGCTAGGTTCGGTTAGGTTCGGTTAGGTTCGGTTCGGTTCGGTTCGGTTCGGTTCGTTAGGTTAGGTTAGGTTAGGTTAGGTTAGGTTAGGTTAGGTTAGGTTAGGTTAGGTTAGGCTAGGTTCGGTTAGGCTAGGTTCGGTTAGGTTCGGTTCGGTTCGGTTCGGTTCGTTAGGTTAGGTTAGGTTAGGTTAGGTTAGGTTAGGTTAGGTTAGGTTAGGTTAGGTTAGGTTAGGTTAGGTTAGGTTAGGTTAGGTTAGGTTAGGTTAGGTTAGGTTAGGTTAGGTTAGGTTAGGTTAGGTTAGGTTAGGTTAGGTTAGTTTAGGTTAGGTTAGGCTAGGTTCGGTTAGGTTAGGTTAGGTTAGGTTAGGTTAGTTTAGGTTAGGTTAGGCTAGGTTCGGTTAGGTTCGGTTAGGTTCGGTTCGGTTCGGTTCGGTTGGTTAGGTTAGGTTAGGTTAGGTTAGGTTAGGTTAGGTTAGGTTAGGTTAGGTTAGGTTAGGTTAGTTAGGTAAAGTTAGGTTAGGTTAGGTTCCACGACTGGTGGACTAACCTAACCTAACTTAAATTAACCTAACCTAACCTAACCTAACCTAACCTAACCTAACCTAACCTAACCTAACCTAACCTAACCTAACCTAACCTAACGAACCGAACCGAACCGAACCGAACCTAACCGAACCTAACCGAACCTAGCCTAACCTAACCTAAACTAACCTAACCTAACCTAACCTAACCTAACCTAACCTAACCTAACCTAACCTAACCTAACCTAACCTAACCTAACCTAACCTAACCTAACCTAACCTAACCTAACCTAACCTAACCTAACCTAACCTAACCTAACCTAACCTAACCTAACCTAACCTAACCTAACGAACCGAACCGAACCGAACCGAACCTAACCGAACCTAGCCTAACCGAACCGAACCGAACCTAACCATTTTTTGTATATAATTTTATGATTTACAATTTTTGTCGATATATTTTTATGATAAAAATTAACGTTTTGATGAAATACATAGCCATAGATATAATTTTTGACCTCATTTAACCACTCAAATAATAATGCTCAAAATACCAATAAAATATCAATACCATTAATGGACTTATTTAAACGAACGTTTTTAATGTAGTCGTTAGTTATTCCTTAATAAATAAATAAACTAGATCCATTACTATCTTAGTAAGTAGGTAAAGTAATATTTATTCAAAGAAAGGTTAACAATTTTATATACTTAAGACTATTGTACAGTTAAAATATTTTAAAATTAAGTATGTCTAATTGTATGTCTATTTGATTGGCTACGGCCCCACACTAGGCTCAGGGCCCGTGTCGTGGATCTTGGAAGAAACATATTGAGTCGACCTGTAAAAAAATGGCGAAAGTAATTTACGCGCTTAAGCAACTTAGACCCATTTCTTTAGATATTCAAATTCAAAATGCTTTATTTCCTTAAGACCTTACAGGACACTTGGACACATAAAGCTCTGAAAGACATATATTACGCATATATTTACTCAATTATGTCTTATGGTATCATTTTATTTGGGAGCTCTACAGATTACGAATGTATACTTAAATTACAAAAGCGTGCCATAAGAGTATTAATGAAAGCGAAATACAGAGAGTCAAAAACCTTCGGATATTAGCATCAGTAGCGGTATTCATAAAATAAATAATTTGAAAGAATATACAATCGGAGGCGAAAGTAGCAAACGTGCCACGCTGCAGAAAATAATGCTAGAGCCGATTCACCATCGACTGAAAATCGCAAAACGGCTCTTTTTAACTTTACTAACATTACTAACTTTAGGTACTAACTTTACTAACATTACTAACTTTACTAACTACGAATATACATTGTACCTGATGATGAACTTCGATTGCATGCAACCTTTAGACTGTTTTGAACGGTCTGCAGTTAGCTCGATTGTATATACTGGTTTTATTTTTTTCTATTCCGTTTATTTTTATACATTTTTTTAAATTTAGCTCTTGTTAGCTTGTTCTTGTAATTTTCAGTACTTTACTTATTTACCTTATAGAACTTCATTAACAACGAAAATTATAATCAAAAAATGTATACCTACTTGTAAATATACAATTCAAATCATTGAGCTAACTACAGACGGTCGAAAACAGTCTAGAGGTATCTCAATTGTTTACTTTATTAATTTAAGAAAGGAAATAACAATCAAGGAATAGAACCTTATTAAAACTATTATTTACAATATTTTGGTAGGTTGAAAACAGTCTAGAGTTAGCTCAACTGAATGAAAGAATGGATGAAAACTCTTTATTATACTTAAATGTACCACAAAAAGGCTGAAAATGATACATAAAAATACTGCAAACTAAGACTAAGTATAAATAAATAAATAATAATAAATAATTTCGGACAGTCCACACAGCATAATCCAGCCCAAGCTAAGCAGTTAAGATAGATAAGGGCGACCCTATCGCTAAAAGCGATCTCTTCCAGGCAACCTTTGGATGGACCGGATATAAAAGAACAATATAGACGGTGGTAGTTACATTAGATCTACTTCTCTAGATAGATGGAAAAGAAAAAAATACATACCCAATAAGCTTCCAATGTTATAAACTTACATAAACATGTAACTTTATATAGTTAGATAAATAATGTACCACACGTTCATGTGGTAATTCCGGGAAAAATGTATAAAATGTTACCTATGTGTTATTCCAGACTATGATCTATCTCTTTGCCAAATTTCATCCATATCCGTTCAGTAGTTTTTGCATGAAAGAGTAACAAATATCCATCTATCCATCCATACTTACAAACTTTCGCGTTTATAATATTACTAGCGACCCGCCCCGGATTCGCATATTCATTAAAATATGCAAATTTTAATATTTTTGAGATAAGCACATTAATGTAGTAAATACAATATCAATACAATATCGAGCTCGTATTTTTTTACCTGATTATGAGACTAGATGCCGTAAGTTCCACTTTCTTCCCACTCTTTAAACGCAGACAAGTGGCTGATTTGACTTACCTAATTATTATAGCAAACGGAACTGTTGATTGCCCAGAGCTTCTTGAGCAAATAGGACTGCGCACATGCACGCTTGCACCTATCGTAAGGACTAATTATAGGCAGAACGCATTTGTTTATAGAGCTTCTAGCTCGTTTAACTCATTAGTACATGAAAACAGCAATATAGATTTATTCAACACCAGTTCAAGTAAGCTTAAACGCTTGCTTAATGATACATTTTTCGTTTTAGTTTGAGAAATTCTCTTGTTTGTGCTTGTACTTAGTATAAAAAACAATCTATTTTTCTTTTTTAGTTATTGTTATTGCTAGTAAGTCGTCAACTTAACTTCTTTGTTTAAGCAGTTTTACTAATAGGTTTATATACTTTTAATATATCTAGTTTTCTGTAAAAAAAATTTAAGTTAAAATTAATACCTATATGTCTACTTTCTGTAAATTCATCTCAAGTCAACAGATCTCAAGTTGCTGCTTTAATTTATTATTAGTGAAAACTTTTAATTGGCCTTAATTTAAAAATTCTTTGTATCTACTCATTGTCTAGCTGTAAGTTTTCCTAAAATTGTAAAAATAAAATAAAATAAATTTGAAGTATGTTTTTTGTTTTAATACAATAATACCTAAATTATGTCACAGTAACAGCTGTTTTCTGGAACGCAGATCATCTTAATAGTTAACTAATCAATGTTCAAATCTCTATTCAAGTGTCATTTGGGTTTCTCGAACATTGATTACGTACTTATATTTTGAAAAACAAAACTCTTGTCAAATAACATAATACGCTAATTAGGCCTGATTCTTTGTTCAAGCTCTTGTCAAATCAATAATTAACTAATCGGCGATTTTGCTCTAATTAGTTGAAATTATTACAACAATTTGCTGTATTTTTCCAAGTTCTAAACCGGGGTATAATACATAAAAAATCAACAGGTTGGTAATCCAAAAGCCATACACTACATAGTATAAACTAGAGTCGCTTTCTCTGTCCCTATGTCATTATGTCCCTTTGAACGCTTAAATCTTTAAAACTACGCAACGGATTTTGATGCAGTTTTTTTTAATAGATAGAGTGATTCAAGAGGAAGGTTTTTATGTATAATATAAAACCGTGCGAAGCCGGGGCGGGTCGCTAGTTTTCAAATAAAATGTAAATGTGACTAACATGATCAAAATCGTGACTTAACTGTTTTGTGACATACCTGTATTTTGTATACTCATGTGATTCACATTTATTGTAAAGCAGAGTTTACATGAAATTGTCATCATTTTATAAAAGAATAATAGAATTTTTTATGTTATAAAAGAAAACTTAAAGATATACTGAACTGAAAGAATGACAGTCGTAAGATGATCAATGATTAGTTACCTAATTATCATCTAATCAGCGTTCGTACACCCCGATTTGATTTGACCAGTGTGTTAAATTAATCGCTTTATCAACTGATTTACGATTTGAACAACGTTCTAGAAACCGGCTGTTAGTGATGCAAAATGAATTGTGTATTTTAAACGACTTCGAAAAAGGAGGAGGTTCTCATGACGTATGCAAAGAATGATGGTAAGAATTTTCAGCTATCGTGCGTGTACACGTATCGCAAGGGTATCAACCGATAGCTCCTAAAATTTTCCCAAGAGTTTTGTACTTAGATTTTGACCTGACTTGGATATATTTAATTGATACTTTTATGGCTAAAACATAATAATTTAAAAGCAAATCGACAAAACTTACTCATCTGAAAGTGAACTATCAGTGCTACTACCTATTGTACTTTTGTTTTCAATTGTACATATTTCAATGTTAATCATTGTATGTGTGTGCTAAATAAATGTTTTACCTATCTAACTACTGTTGTTGTTTGTAAATGAAGCCAAACTCATGTACCTAGGTATAATAATAATTTTTACATAGTAAAAAACAAAGTCCCGCGATTTTCATTATATCGTCTGTCCATCTCGCTGCTGGACGTCCAACTCCTCTATACCCCGTTCTAGCTTCCGCACGTAACCTTACCCTGAGCAACATGGTACTCGTACATTTCCGAAACTGGATGAGACTGGCGCAGGATCGTGTGGAGTGGCACAAAAGTTTGGAGGCCTATACCCAGCAGTGGGTGAAGTCGGGCTGCGGATGATGATGATGATGAAAAAACAAAGTCGCTTTTTCTGTCCCTATTTCCCTTTGACTGCTTTAATCTTTAAAACTACACAATGGATTTTGATGCGGTTTTTTTAATACATACCTCTAGATAGAGTGATTCAAGAGGAAGGTTTATACTTATAATAAAACCGTCGAAGCCGGGGCGGGTCGCTAGTTAGTTATAAAATAATAACTCAATCAAATTGGAGACAAATATGTTAATACCTAGGCACCTACTAATTCAAATGTTTGGTTCCAATCCAGGGATGTACTGTCCAATTTCCTCCAATAATGAATCTGTCTACTGTTATAGTTTGTAAATGATGGCATACTTATGTTCGTAGGTATAATATCAATTAGTAGGTAGGTAGAGTATTAAGCATAAAATAATAACACAATTAAATCTAACTAATATTTTAATACTCAGGGGGTATACCTACTCTAGGTACCTTCTCTATCCAACATCCTCCAAGGTAGGTACGAGAAGCTCAGTTGAAGTCCTGCTAAATATGAGATAAAGGCACCATAATGTAATTTACATATTATAAATATGTAAACCTGGTTATTGCCGTAAAAAGTTATTTGCCGATAATGTACATGAAATGCCCTGGAAATAGTTGAATTGACTTAAATCAGTAGTTGCCTATTATAATTGGTTATTTCAATGGGGTCGGTAAATAGAAAAGAAGTTACCTGCATAACAACACATCTTACATCAGACTTTAAAAGTAATATTACGGAGGTTAGAGTAATTCCCGGAGTGTAATTTTGAGAAAAGTTCTAGGTATTTGTTGTACAGAGGCTACTGAAATATTTATTCAATTTGTGTATATACTACAACAAGATAAAGCACTGGGTGGGCAATGGACGCTTGAATATTTGTATCTCGGTCAGAAATCAGTTTTTTTTACATTTCACACATCAAAGTCTAGTTTTTTTATCACTACATAGTATAATATAAAGTTGCTTTCTCTGTCCCTATGTCATTATGTCCCTTTGAACGCTTAAATCTTTAAAACAACGCAACGGATTTTGATGCGGTTTTTTTTAATAGATAGAGTGATTCAAGAGGAAGGTTTATACGTATAATATAAAACCGTGCAAAGTCGGGGCGGGTCGCTAGTTATTAATAAATGAACCTGCTACTAAATTATCGTGAATTAAATACTATGAACGTAATTGTAGGTATATTATGAGTATTAAATGTAGGGTACTAAGGTAAGTTGTTCCGGGACCGATCGTCATAGATGGCCACCTTCTTGAAATTGTTTCCGAGTAGATACACTTACCTTGGGCAAATTGTGCAGTTAGGTAAAAACTATTTTGAGAAGGAGGCCAAGAGGAGGATCCAGCTAGGCTGGGCAGCATTTGAGAAACTACGTCGGGTCTTCTCGACATCCATACCGCAATATTTGAAAACGAAAGTTTTCAACCAGTGCGTCCTACCTAAGAGTGTCCACGACTCACGGTAGGGCTGGTCCACCAGTTCAAAGTCGCTCAGCGAGCTATGGAAAGAGCTATGTGAGGAGTCTCTCTGAAGGATAGGATTCATTATGAATACATCCGACAGAGAACCAAGTTATCGACATAGCTCAAAGAATTAGCAAGCTGAAGTGGCAGTGGGCTGGCCATATCTCGCGAAGAAACGACAACCGTTGGGATAAACGTGTTCTTGAGTGGAGACCGCGACTCGGTAAGGTACTAAGGTAAGGTTTATTAGATAGTCAGATAGTCATTTTATTGGTAAATTTTTTTACAAGTCATTTCACATTATATTTAGTACATATTAACAGATAGGTACCTACTAATAAATGCAGTGTAAAATCAAATATACTTAGACAAAAAGGAAATGCACAAACATTAGTACAACTCAAAAATCTTTATCAACATTCATATTCAGATTCATACCTACTTATTAATTAAAGGTCATTCATATTCAGATTCATTTTAATTCAGCAGTAAATAATTGTTAGCCATTTGTGTTTTCTTTTCTGGAATTAAATACATAGAGTAAACGAGTTCTTGAGTGGAGATCGCGATTCACTAAGCGTAATGTATGACGCCCTTCAGCATGGTGGGATGGCGATCTACGAAGGACTGCAGACTACCATACTAAAATGTGGCAAAATGAAGACAGGGCGTTATAGCACTTATAGGTCTCATTATATATACCTAGGGTAGGCATAATTATTTCCAGCAGAGCATTGATTTTTGCAATCGAAGAGTTCATAATATGAAAATTAAAAACTTGCTGCAAACCCCTTCTGAGCTTTAAAAAAGTGGTTGAATTTAATTTATCGCTAAAATAAACATATGGCTCCTAACAGCTTCCTAAAAGTATATTCCGTACAATATGTATCTCTCTCTATTCTGTCTACCTTCTGTACCAACCGAACAAAGAAGGTTGGTTTCAATCCTGACCCCTAACCTGAAACTAACCTCTAGAATTGAAACCTCTTTTGTATTGTGCCGCCATTTGCAATGAAGAGAACCTATGGAAATTAAATTATTCTGCCGATGTTCAAAAAATATTTTTTTTTCTTCTGTAAATATTATGGAAAAACTGAAAATGCAAAGTTCCTTAGGATTTTAAGACGATTCGAACGATATATTCAGTATCGTTCTTCAAATTTTTGGGACAGGCCATAAGGGATTCTTGCCATTGTTCTTTCATCTAAACAACTTATGTAGTTACGGAGATTACCTATAACAAACATTCACACAGACTTTCCCAATTATTATAATAGTAAGGTAAGATAGTAAGGTAAGACTTGGACCAAAAGTAGAAAGCGCCGGCCAATGAAAAAATAAATGAAATATTTCGGTAGAACATAACGTCTCGATAATTTTTAGCTATGGCTGCTATGCTGTGCTATTATTATTTAAGTGGTTAAATGAGGTCAAAAATTCGTAATTTTTGAAATCGATTTTTGAAAAATCGATATTTCAGTAACTAACCAAATGAGTAATCTACTACCTCTACATAAAAATAAGTCGGGTTTTCCTTCCTGACGCTATAACTCCAGAACGCACGAACCAATTTCCACGGTTTTGCATTCGTTGGAAAGGTCTCGGGCTCCGTGAGGTTTATAGTAATGTATAATAAAACCGTGCGAAGCCGGGGCGGGGCGCTAAATTTTTATAAGGATATCTATGACTTAAATGAAATGTCCCCTTTTAAGTGCACAATTCATTTATTTCGAGGTACTTTCACTGACCTTATACACAAATCTATCTTATCATAATCCTATCTTCCTTATCTATCTTATCTTCGAGACCTTCCGCCGGAGGCCTAATTGACACTTCTTGGTGTCTTGCAAAGCACATGTACCTACCATACCATCAAGTTTTAGATTATACCCAGAAAATAAGGTCCATACACCACATCGTTATAATTAAAATAGGGGTGATTTACTCTCATTCGGGCATTATTTTTTGAAGGGACCTATCGTTGCTGGTACCTATAGAGTCAGTGTTTTTTCAATTATTTATACTGTACTATAAATTTTATTAAATTTTTATTAAACCTGTAATAATTAAGTTGTTAAACTTATAAATTGTGCATATATTTACTAAAATATATTTCATATATTTTGGTAATAGTTTAGTAGTAGTTTTTTAATTACATAACTTTAATAGCGAAGAAGGGGAAATGAAACATAATTTAGATTAAACATTAGATGAAATTTATTTAGTCCGGTCAATTTAGACATTCGAAGCTACATAAATTCCCCTTCATTTTTCACGATTTTCATCAAAACGGTAAGTTTTATCATAAAAAATATCGACAAAAATTGTAAATTATCTACAAAAAATGGTTAGGTTCAGTTCGGTTCGGTTCGGTTCGTTAGGTTAGGTTAGGTTAGGTTAGTTTAGGTTAGGCTAGGTTCGGTTAGGTTCGGTTAGGTTCGGTTCGGTTCGGTTCGGTTCGGTTCGTTAGGTTAGGTTAGGTTAGGTTAGGTTAGGTTAGGTTAGGTTAGGTTAGGTTAGGTTAGGTTAGGCTAGGTTCGGTTAGGCTAGGTTCGGTTAGGTTCGGTTCGGTTCGGTTCGGTTCGTTAGGTTAGGTTAGGTTAGGTTAGGTTAGGTTAGGTTAGGTTAGGTTAGGTTAGGTTAGGTTAGGTTAGGTTAGGTTAGGTTAGGTTAGGTTAGGTTAGGTTAGGTTAGGTTAGGTTAGGTTAGGTTAGGTTAGGTTAGGTTAGGTTAGGTTAGGTTAGGTTAGGTTAGGTTAGTTTAGGTTAGGTTAGGCTAGGTTCGGTTAGGTTCGGTTAGGTTCGGTTCGGTTCGGTTCGGTTCGTTAGGTTAGGTTAGGTTAGGTTAGGTTAGGTTAGGTTAGGTTAGTTAGGTAAAGTTAGGTTAGGTTAGGTTCCACGACTGGTGGACTAACCTAACCTAACTTAAATTAACCTAACCTAACCTAACCTAACCTAACCTAACCTAACCTAACCTAACCTAACCTAACCTAACCTAACCTAACCTAACCTAACCTAACCTAACCTAACCTAACCTAACCTAACCTAACGAACCGAACCGAACCGAACCGAACCTAACCGAACCTAGCCTAACCGAACCGAACCGAACCTAACCATTTTTTGTATATAATTTTATGATTTACAATTTTTGTCGATATATTTTTATGATAAAAATTAACGTTTTGATGAAATACATAGCCATAGATATAATTTTTGACCTCATTTAACCACTCAAATAATAATGCTCAAAATACCAATAAAATATCAATACCATTAATGGACTTATTTAAACGAACGTTTTTAATGTAGTCGTTAGTTATTCCTTAATAAATAAATAAACTAGATCCATTACTATCTTAGTAAGTAGGTAAAGTAATATTTATTCAAAGAAAGGTTAACAATTTTATATACTTAAGACTATTGTACAGTTAAAATATTTTAAAATTAAGTATGTCTAATTGTATGTCTATTTGATTGGCTACGGCCCCACACTAGGCTCAGGGCCCGTGTCGTGGATCTTGGAAGAAACATATTGAGTCGACCTGTAAAAAAATGGCGAAAGTAATTTACGCGCTTAAGCAACTTAGACCCATTTCTTTAGATATTCAAATTCAAAATGCTTTATTTCCTTAAGACCTTACAGGACACTTGGACACATAAAGCTCTGAAAGACATATATTACGCATATATTTACTCAATTATGTCTTATGGTATCATTTTATTTGGGAGCTCTACAGATTACGAATGTATACTTAAATTACAAAAGCGTGCCATAAGAGTATTAATGAAAGCGAAATACAGAGAGTCAAAAACCTTCGGATATTAGCATCAGTAGCGGTATTCATAAAAAAAATAATTTGAAAGAATATACAATCGGAGGCGAAAGTAGCAAACGTGCCACGCTGCAGAAAATAATGCTAGAGCCGATTCACCATCGACTGAAAATCGCAAAACGGCTCCCTAAAATAATGGGCCAAAAGCTATATAAACAAGCTCCCGATAGATCTTAAACTTACTAAAAGTGAAATTTTTTGCTTGACAAGACGCTATATACCTCTTGTATTAAAGAGTTTTTAGATAACGACCACAGCAAGTACGAAATAAAATCAACTAAACTAAAACTGATGGGTAACATCACTTAATCTAATAGTAGAGTCCTAATTTTAAGAAATTATATTTTTATTATAATAATAAACCATAGATACATATGTTATAAAATTCTGACGAGTCATAGCCTGATCATTTAATTTTAAGTACCTAAATACTTTAACAACGCAACTGTTTTAGGCAACGCTCGTCGCCGTACAACTCCCGCGTGATCCGGTTCGAGGACACTGCCAGGCGGGGAGTTTGACTGGGGCGGTACATCTGTCAAAGAATAACGCAGGTGTCCTAAGGCCAGCTCAGCGAGGACGGAAACCTCGCGTGGAGCAAAAGGGCAAAAGCTGGCTTGATCCAGATGTTCAGTACGCATAGGGACTGCGAAAGCACGGCCTATCGATCCTTTAGTACTAAAGAGTTTTTAGCAAGAGGTGCCAGAAAAGTTACCACAGGGATAACTGGCTTGTGGCAGCCAAGCGTTCATAGCGACGTTGCTTTTTGAGCCTTCGATGTCGGCTCTTCCTATCATTGCGAAGCAAAATTCGCCAAGCGTTGGATTGTTCACCCATCAAAAGGGAACGTGAGCTGGGTTTAGACCGTCGTGAGACAGGTTAGTTTTACCCTACTGATGGCTTGTCGTTGCGATAGTAATACTGCTCAGTACGAGAGGAACCGCAGTTTCGGACATTTGGTTCATGCACTCGGCCGAGCGGCCGGTGGTGCGAAGCTACCATCCGCGGGATTATGCCTGAACGCCTCTAAGGCCGAAGCCAGCCTAGCCGAATCCGGCAAGGATATGCTCACTGTGGAGCCCCGAGAGTCGGGAGGCTCTAAACAATGTGACTTTACTAGTTGCGCTTTACTTCGTAAGGCGTGACGTCGAAGCCCATTTGGACCGCGGAGATCGGTGCGTACGGTTTAACACGTGCACCACGGCTCCTTCTGGTTCGGATATAACTCAGTTCGATGTCGGGGCTCGGAATAGTCTGTAGACGACTTACGTTCCTGGCGGGGTGTTGTGGTCGGTAGAGCAGCGTCGTGCTGCGATCTGTTGAGACTCAGCCCTACGCCAGGTGATTCGTCCGAGGACGAGTTTTTTTTTTTTAATTTTTATAGTATTGTTATTCTATGAACATGTAAAACGGCAAGGTCCGAGTCTAACTTTACTAACTTAACTAACATTACTAACTTTACTAACTATACTAACATTACTCATTTTAACATTACTAACATTACTACTAACTTTAACATTACTAACTTTACCAACATAACTAACTTTACTAACTTTACTAACATTACTAACTTTACTAACTTTAGGTACTAACTTTACTAACTTTACTAACATTACTAACTTTACTAACTACTAACTTTACTAACTTTACTAACTTTACTAACTTTACTAACTTTAGGTACTAACTTTACTAACTTTACTAACTTTACTAACTTTACTAACATTACTAACATTACTAACTTTAGGTACTAACTTTACTAACATTACTAACTTTACTAACTACGAATATACATTGTACCTGATGATGAACTTCGATTGCATGCAACCTTTAGACTGTTTTGAACGGTCTGCAGTTAGCTCGATTGTATATACTGGTTTTATTTTTTTCTATTCCGTTTATTTTTATACATTTTTTTAAATTTAGCTCTTGTTAGCTTGTTCTTGTAATTTTCAGTACTTTACTTATTTACCTTATAGAACTTCATTAACAACGAAAATTATAATCAAAAAATGTATACCTACTTGTAAATATACAATTCAAATCATTGAGCTAACTACAGACGGTCGAAAACAGTCTAGAGGTATCTCAATTGTTTACTTTATTAATTTAAGAAAGGAAATAACAATCAAGGAATAGAACCTTATTAAAACTATTATTTACAATATTTTGGTAGGTTGAAAACAGTCTAGAGTTAGCTCAACTGAATGAAAGAATGGATGAAAACTCTTTATTATACTTAAATGTACCACAAAAAGGCTGAAAATGATACATAAAAATACTGCAAACTAAGACTAAGTATAAATAAATAAATAATAATAAATAATTTCGGACAGTCCACACAGCATAATCCAGCCCAAGCTAAGCAGTTAAGATAGATAAGGGCGACCCTATCGCTAAAAGCGATCTCTTCCAGGCAACCTTTGGATGGACCGGATATAAAAGAACAATATAGACGGTGGTAGTTACATTAGATCTACTTCTCTAGATAGATGGAAAAGAAAAAAATACATACCCAATAAGCTTCCAATGTTATAAACTTACATAAACATGTAACTTTATATAGTTAGATAAATAATGTACCACACGTTCATGTGGTAATTCCGGGAAAAATGTATAAAATGTTACCTATGTGTTATTCCAGACTATGATCTATCTCTTTGCCAAATTTCATCCATATCCGTTCAGTAGTTTTTGCATGAAAGAGTAACAAATATCCATCTATCCATCCATACTTACAAACTTTCGCGTTTATAATATTACTAGCGACCCGCCCCGGATTCGCATATTCATTAAAATATGCAAATTTTAATATTTTTGAGATAAGCACATTAATGTAGTAAATACAATATCAATACAATATCGAGCTCGTATTTTTTTACCTGATTATGAGACTAGATGCCGTAAGTTCCACTTTCTTCCCACTCTTTAAACGCAGACAAGTGGCTGATTTGACTTACCTAATTATTATAGCAAACGGAACTGTTGATTGCCCAGAGCTTCTTGAGCAAATAGGACTGCGCACATGCACGCTTGCACCTATCGTAAGGACTAATTATAGGCAGAACGCATTTGTTTATAGAGCTTCTAGCTCGTTTAACTCATTAGTACATGAAAACAGCAATATAGATTTATTCAACACCAGTTCAAGTAAGCTTAAACGCTTGCTTAATGATACATTTTTCGTTTTAGTTTGAGAAATTCTCTTGTTTGTGCTTGTACTTAGTATAAAAAACAATCTATTTTTCTTTTTTAGTTATTGTTATTGCTAGTAAGTCGTCAACTTAACTTCTTTGTTTAAGCAGTTTTACTAATAGGTTTATATACTTTTAATATATCTAGTTTTCTGTAAATTTTTTTTAAGTTAAAATTAATACCTATATGTCTACTTTCTGTAAATTCATCTCAAGTCAACAGATCTCAAGTTGCTGCTTTAATTTATTATTAGTGAAAACTTTTAATTGGCCTTAATTTAAAAATTCTTTGTATCTACTCATTGTCTAGCTGTAAGTTTTCCTAAAATTGTAAAAATAAAATAAAATAAATTTGAAGTATGTTTTTTGTTTTAATACAATAATACCTAAATTATGTCACAGTAACAGCTGTTTTCTGGAACGCAGATCATCTTAATAGCTAACTAATCAATGTTCAAATCTCTATTCAAGTGTCATTTGGGTTTCTCGAACATTGATTACGTACTTATATTTTGAAAAACAAAACTCTTGTCAAATAACATAATACGCTAATTAGGCCTGATTCTTTGTTCAAGCTCTTGTCAAATCAATAATTAACTAATCGGCGATTTTGCTCTAATTAGTTTAAATTATTACAACAATTTGCTGTATTTTTCCAAGTTCTAAACCGGGGTATAATACATAAAAAATCAACAGGTTGGTAATCCAAAAGCCATACACTACATAGTATAAACTAGAGTCGCTTTCTCTGTCCCTATGTCATTATGTCCCTTTGAACGCTTAAATCTTTAAAACTACGCAACGGATTTTGATGCAGTTTTTTTTAATAGATAGAGTGATTCAAGAGGAAGGTTTTTATGTATAATATAAAACCGTGCGAAGCCGGGGCGGGTCGCTAGTTTTCAAATAAAATGTAAATGTGACTAACATGATCAAAATCGTGACTTAACTGTTTTGTGACATACCTGTATTTTGTATACTCATGTGATTCACATTTATTGTAAAGCAGAGTTTACATGAAATTGTCATCATTTTATAAAAGAATAATAGAATTTTTTATGTTATAAAAGAAAACTTAAAGATATACTGAACTGAAAGAATGACAGTCGTAAGATGATCAATGATTAGTTACCTAATTATCATCTAATCAGCGTTCGTACACCCCGATTTGATTTGACCAGTGTGTTAAATTAATCGCTTTATCAACTGATTTACGATTTGAACAACGTTCTAGAAACCGGCTGTTAGTGATGCAAAATGAATTGTTTATTTTAAACGACTTCGAAAAAGGAGGAGGTTCTCATGACGTATGCAAAGAATGATGGTAAGAATTTTCAGCTATCGTGCGTGTACACGTATCGCAAGGGTATCAACCGATAGCTCCTAAAATTTTCCCAAGAGTTTTGTACTTAGATTTTGACCTGACTTGGATATATTTAATTGATACTTTTATGGCTAAAACATAATAATTTAAAAGCAAATCGACAAAACTTACTCATCTGAAAGTGAACTATCAGTGCTACTACCTATTGTACTTTTGTTTTCAATTGTACATATTTCAATGTTAATCATTGTATGTGTGTGCTAAATAAATGTTTTACCTATCTAACTACTGTTGTTGTTTGTAAATGAAGCCAAACTCATGTACCTAGGTATAATAATAATTTTTACGTAGTAAAAAACAAAGTCGCTTTTTCTGTCCCTATTTCCCTTTGACTGCTTTAATCTTTAAAACTACACAATGGATTTTGATGCGGTTTTTTTAATACATACCTCTAGATAGAGTGATTCAAGAGGAAGGTTTATACTTATAATAAAACCGTCGAAGCCGGGGCGGGTCGCTAGTTAGTTATAAAATAATAACTCAATCAAATTGGAGACAAATATGTTAATACCTAGGCACCTACTAATTCAAATTTTTGGTTCCAATCCAGGGATGTACTGTAGCTATCAAGTCTATCCAATTTCCTCCAATAATGAATCTGTCTACTGTTATAGTTTGTAAATGATGGCATACTTATATTCGTAGGTATAATATCAATTAGTAGGTAGGTAGAGTATTAAGCATAAAATAATAACACAATTAAATCTAACTAATATTTTAATACTCAGGGGGTATACCTACTCTAGGTACCTTCTCTATCCAACATCCTCCAAGGTAGGTACGAGAAGCTCAGTTGAAGTCCTGCTAAATATGAGATAAAGGCACCATAATGTAATTTACATATTATAAATATGTAAACCTGGTTATTGCCGTAAAAAGTTATTTGCCGATAATGTACATGAAATGCCCTGGAAATAGTTGAATTGACTTAAATCAGTAGTTGCCTATTATAATTGGTTATTTCAATGGGGTCGGTAAATAGAAAAGAAGTTACCTGCATAACAACACATCTTACATCAGACTTTAAAAGTAATATTACGGAGGTTAGAGTAATTCCCGGAGTGTAATTTTGAGAAAAGTTCTAGGTATTTGTTGTACAGAGGCTACTGAAATATTTATTCAATTTGTGTATATACTACAACAAGATAAAGCACTGGGTGGGCAATGGACGCTTGAATATTTGTATCTCGGTCAGAAATCAGTTTTTTTTACATTTCACACATCAAAGTCTAGTTTTTTTATCACTACATAGTATAATATAAAGTTGCTTTCTCTGTCCCTATGTCATTATGTCCCTTTGAACGCTTAAATCTTTAAAACTACGCAACAGATTTTGATGCGGTTTTTTTTAATAGATAGAGTGATTCAAGAGGAAGGTTTATACGTATAATATAAAACCGTGCAAAGTCGGGGCGGGTCGCTAGTTATTAATAAATGAACCTGCTACTAAATTATCGTGAATTAAATACTATGAACGTAATTGTAGGTATATTATGAGTATTAAATGTAGGGTACTAAGGTAAGTTGTTCCGGGACCGATCGTCATAGATGGCCACCTTCTTGAAATTGTTTCCGAGTAGATACACTTACCTTGGGCAAATTGTGCAGTTAGGTAAAAACTATTTTGAGAAGGAGGCCAAGAGGAGGATCCAGCTAGGCTGGGCAGCATTTGAGAAACTACGTCGGGTCTTCTCGACATCCATACCGCAATATTTGAAAACGAAAGTTTTCAACCAGTGCGTCCTACCTAAGAGTGTCCACGACTCACGGTAGGGCTGGTCCACCAGTTCAAAGTCGCTCAGCGAGCTATGGAAAGAGCTATGTGAGGAGTCTCTCTGAAGGATAGGATTCATTATGAATACATCCGACAGAGAACCAAGTTATCGACATAGCTCAAAGAATTAGCAAGCTGAAGTGGCAGTGGGCTGGCCATATCTCGCGAAGAAACGACAACCGTTGGGATAAACGTGTTCTTGAGTGGAGACCGCGACTCGGTAAGGTACTAAGGTAAGGTTTATTAGATAGTCAGATAGTCATTTTATTGGTAAATTTTTTTACAAGTCATTTCACATTATATTTAGTACATATTAACAGATAGGTACCTACTAATAAATGCAGTGTAAAATCAAATATACTTAGACAAAAAGGAAATGCACAAACATTAGTACAACTCAAAAATCTTTATCAACATTCATATTCAGATTCATACCTACTTATTAATTAAAGGTCATTCATATTCAGATTCATTTTAATTCAGCAGTAAATAATTGTTAGCCATTTGTGTTTTCTTTTCTGGAATTAAATACATAGAGTAAACGAGTTCTTGAGTGGAGATCGCGATTCACTAAGCGTAATGTATGACGCCCTTCAGCATGGTGGGATGGCGATCTGCGAAGGACTGCAGACTACCATACTAAAATGTGGCAAAATGAAGACAGGGCGTTATAGCACTTATAGGTCTCATTATATATACCTAGGGTAGGCATAATTATTTCCAGCAGAGCATTGATTTTTGCAATCGAAGAGTTCATAATATGAAAATTAAAAACTTGCTGCAAACCCCTTCTGAGCTTTAAAAAAGTGGTTGAATTTAATTTATCGCTAAAATAAACATATGGCTCCTAACAGCTTCCTAAAAGTATATTCCGTACAATATGTATCTCTCTCTATTCTGTCTACCTTCTGTACCAACCGAACAAAGGAGGTTGGTTTCAATCCTGACCCCTAACCTGAAACTAACCTCTAGAATTGAAACCTCTTTTGTATTGTGCCGCCATTTGCAATGAAGAGAACCTATGGAAATTAAATTATTCTGCCGATGTTCAAAAAATATTTTTTTTTCTTCTGTAAATATTATGGAAAAACTGAAAATGCAAAGTTCCTTAGGATTTTAAGACGATTCGAACGATATATTCAGTATCGTTCTTCAAATTTTTGGGACAGGCCATAAGGGATTCTTGCCATTGTTCTTTCATCTAAACAACTTATGTAGTTACGGAGATTACCTATAACAAACATTCACACAGACTTTCCCAATTATTATAATAGTAAGGTAAGATAGTAAGGTAAGACTTGGACCAAAAGTAGAAAGCGCCGGCCAATGAAAAAATAAATGAAATATTTCGGTAGAACATAACGTCTCGATAATTTTTAGCTATGGCTGCTATGCTGTGCTATTATTATTTAAGTGGTTAAATGAGGTCAAAAATTCGTAATTTTTGATATCGATTTTTGAAAAATCGATATTTCAGTAACTAACCAAATGAGTAATCTACTACCTCTACATAAAAATAAGTCGGGTTTTCCTTCCTGACGCTATAACTCCAGAACGCACGAACCAATTTCCACGGTTTTGCATTCGTTGGAAAGGTCTCGGGCTCCGTGAGGTTTATAGTAATGTATAATAAAACCGTGCGAAGCCGGGGCGGGGCGCTAGTTTTTTATAAGGATATCTATGACTTAAATGAAATGTCCCCTTTTAAGTGCACAATTCATTTATTTCGAGGTACTTTCACTGACCTTATACACAAATCTATCTTATCATAATCCTATCTTCCTTATCTATCTTATCTTCGAGACCTTCCGCCGGAGGCCTAATTGACACTTCTTGGTGTCTTGCAAAGCACATGTACCTACCATACCATCAAGTTTTAGATTATACCCAGAAAATAAGGTCCATACACCACATCGTTATAATTAAAATAGGGGTGATTTACTCTCATTCGGGCATTATTTTTTGAAGGGACCTATCGTTGCTGGTACCTATAGAGTCAGTGTTTTTTCAATTATTTATACTGTACTATAAATTTTATTAAATTTTTATTAAACCTGTAATAATTAAGTTGTTAAACTTATAAATTGTGCATATATTTACTAAAATATATTTCATATATTTTGGTAATAGTTTAGTAGTAGTTTTTTAATTACATAACTTTAATAGCGAAGAAGGGGAAATGAAACATAATTTAGATTAAACATTAGATGAAATTTATTTAGTCCGGTCAATTTAGACATTCGAAGCTACATAAATTCCCCTTCATTTTTCACGATTTTCATCAAAACGGTAAGTTTTATCATAAAAAATATCGACAAAAATTGTAAATTATCTACAAAAAATGGTTAGGTTCAGTTCGGTTCGGTTCGGTTCGTTAGGTTAGGTTAGGTTAGGTTAGTTTAGGTTAGGCTAGGTTCGGTTAGGTTCGGTTAGGTTCGGTTCGGTTCGGTTCGGTTCGGTTCGTTAGGTTAGGTTAGGTTAGGTTAGGTTAGGTTAGGTTAGGTTAGGTTAGGTTAGGTTAGGTTAGGCTAGGTTCGGTTAGGCTAGGTTCGGTTAGGTTCGGTTCGGTTCGGTTCGGTTCGTTAGGTTAGGTTAGGTTAGGTTAGGTTAGGTTAGGTTAGGTTAGGTTAGGTTAGGTTAGGTTAGGTTAGGTTAGGTTAGGTTAGGTTAGGTTAGGTTAGGTTAGGTTAGGTTAGGTTAGGTTAGGTTAGGTTAGGTTAGGTTAGGTTAGGTTAGGTTAGGTTAGGTTAGGTTAGGTTAGTTTAGGTTAGGTTAGGCTAGGTTCGGTTAGGTTAGGTTAGGTTAGGTTAGGTTAGTTTAGGTTAGGTTAGGCTAGGTTCGGTTAGGTTCGGTTAGGTTCGGTTCGGTTCGGTTCGGTTGGTTAGGTTAGGTTAGGTTAGGTTAGGTTAGGTTAGGTTAGGTTAGGTTAGGTTAGGTTAGGTTAGTTAGGTAAAGTTAGGTTAGGTTAGGTTCCACGACTGGTGGACTAACCTAACCTAACTTAAATTAACCTAACCTAACCTAACCTAACCTAACCTAACCTAACCTAACCTAACCTAACCTAACCTAACCTAACCTAACCTAACGAACCGAACCGAACCGAACCGAACCTAACCGAACCTAACCGAACCTAGCCTAACCTAACCTAAACTAACCTAACCTAACCTAACCTAACCTAACCTAACCTAACCTAACCTAACCTAACCTAACCTAACCTAACCTAACCTAACCTAACCTAACCTAACCTAACCTAAC
The DNA here is from genome assembly GCA_944547425.1 of Eupithecia centaureata. Classification (NCBI taxonomy): domain Eukaryota; kingdom Metazoa; phylum Arthropoda; class Insecta; order Lepidoptera; family Geometridae; genus Eupithecia; species Eupithecia centaureata. The sequence goes on along the minus strand of OX155693.1, from coordinate 55,535 downwards.
CTAACCTAACCTAACCTAACCTAACCTAACCTAACCTAACCTAACCTAACCTAACCTAACCTAACCTAACCTAACCTAACCTAACCTAACCTAACCTAACCTAACGAACCGAACCGAACCGAACCGAACCTAACCGAACCTAGCCTAACCGAACCGAACCGAACCTAACCATTTTTTGTATATAATTTTATGATTTACAATTTTTGTCGATATATTTTTATGATAAAAATTAACGTTTTGATGAAATACATAGCCATAGATATAATTTTTGACCTCATTTAACCACTCAAATAATAATGCTCAAAATACCAATAAAATATCAATACCATTAATGGACTTATTTAAACGAACGTTTTTAATGTAGTCGTTAGTTATTCCTTAATAAATAAATAAACTAGATCCATTACTATCTTAGTAAGTAAGTAAAGTAATATTTATTCAAAGAAAGGTTAACAATTTTATATACTTAAGACTATTGTACAGTTAAAATATTTTAAAATTAAGTATGTCTAATTGTATGTCTATTTGATTGGCTACGGCCCCACACTAGGCTCAGGGCCCGTGTCGTGGATCTTGGAAGAAACATATTGAGTCGACCTGTAAAAAAATGGCGAAAGTAATTTACGCGCTTAAGCAACTTAGACCCATTTCTTTAGATATTCAAATTCAAAATGCTTTATTTCCTTAAGACCTTACAGGACACTTGGACACATAAAGCTCTGAAAGACATATATTACGCATATATTTACTCAATTATGTCTTATGGTATCATTTTATTTGGGAGCTCTACAGATTACGAATGTATACTTAAATTACAAAAGCGTGCCATAAGAGTATTAATGAAAGCGAAATACAGAGAGTCAAAAACCTTCGGATATTAGCATCAGTAGCGGTATTCATAAAATAAATAATTTGAAAGAATATACAATCGGAGGCGAAAGTAGCAAACGTGCCACGCTGCAGAAAATAATGCTAGAGCCGATTCACCATCGACTGAAAATCGCAAAACGGCTCTTTTTAACTTTACTAACATTACTAACTTTAGGTACTAACTTTACTAACTTTACTAACTACGAATATACATTGTACCTGATGATGAACTTCGATTGCATGCAACCTTTAGACTGTTTTGAACGGTCTGCAGTTAGCTCGATTGTATATACTGGTTTTATTTTTTTCTATTCCGTTTATTTTTATACATTTTTTTAAATTTAGCTCTTGTTAGCTTGTTCTTGTAATTTTCAGTACTTTACTTATTTACCTTATAGAACTTCATTAACAACGAAAATTATAATCAAAAAATGTATACCTACTTGTAAATATACAATTCAAATCATTGAGCTAACTACAGACGGTCGAAAACAGTCTAGAGGTATCTCAATTGTTTACTTTATTAATTTAAGAAAGGAAATAACAATCAAGGAATAGAACCTTATTAAAACTATTATTTACAATATTTTGGTAGGTTGAAAACAGTCTAGAGTTAGCTCAACTGAATGAAAGAATGGATGAAAACTCTTTATTATACTTAAATGTACCACAAAAAGGCTGAAAATGATACATAAAAATACTGCAAACTAAGACTAAGTATAAATAAATAAATAATAATAAATAATTTCGGACAGTCCACACAGCATAATCCAGCCCAAGCTAAGCAGTTAAGATAGATAAGGGCGACCCTATCGCTAAAAGCGATCTCTTCCAGGCAACCTTTGGATGGACCGGATATAAAAGAACAATATAGACGGTGGTAGGTTACATTAGATCTACTTCTCTAGATAGATGGAAAAGAAAAAAATACATACCCAATAAGCTTCCAATGTTATAAACTTACATAAACATGTAACTTTATATAGTTAGATAAATAATGTACCACACGTTCATGTGGTAATTCCGGAAAAATGTATAAAATGTTACCTATGTGTTATTCCAGACTATGATCTATCTCTTTGCCAAATTTCATCCATATCCGTTCAGTAGTTTTTGCATGAAAGAGTAACAAATATCCATCTATCCATCCATACTTACAAACTTTCGCGTTTATAATATTACTAGCGACCCGCCCCGGATTCGCATATTCATTAAAATATGCAAATTTTAATATTTTTGAGATAAGCACATTAATGTAGTAAATACAATATCAATACAATATCGAGCTCGTATTTTTTTACCTGATTATGAGACTAGATGCCGTAAGTTCCACTTTCTTCCCACTCTTTAAACGCAGACAAGTGGCTGATTTGACTTACCTAATTAATATAGCAAACGGAACTGTTGATTGCCCAGAGCTTCTTGAGCAAATAGGACTGCGCACATGCACGCTTGCACCTATCGTAAGGACTAATTATAGGCAGAACGCATTTGTTTATAGAGCTTCTAGCTCGTTTAACTCATTAGTACATGAAAACAGCAATATAGATTTATTCAACACCAGTTCAAGTAAGCTTAAACGCTTGCTTAATGATACATTTTTCGTTTTAGTTTGAGAAATTCTCTTGTTTGTGCTTGTACTTAGTATAAAAAACAATCTATTTTTCTTTTTTAGTTATTGTTATTGCTAGTAAGTCGTCAACTTAACTTCTTTGTTTAAGCAGTTTTACTAATAGGTTTATATACTTTTAATATATCTAGTTTTCTGTAAAAAAAATTTAAGTTAAAATTAATACCTATATGTCTACTTTCTGTAAATTCATCTCAAGTCAACAGATCTCAAGTTGCTGCTTTAATTTATTATTAGTGAAAACTTTTAATTGGCCTTAATTTAAAAATTCTTTGTATCTACTCATTGTCTAGCTGTAAGTTTTCCTAAAATTGTAAAAATGAAATAAAATAAATTTGAAGTATGTTTTTTGTTTTAATACAATAATACCTAAATTATGTCACAGTAACAGCTGTTTTCTGGAACGCAGATCATCTTAATAGCTAACTAATCAATGTTCAAATCTCTATTCAAGTGTCATTTGGGTTTCTCGAACATTGATTACGTACTTATATTTTGAAAAACAAAACTCTTGTCAAATAACATAATACGCTAATTAGGCCTGATTCTTTGTTCAAGCTCTTGTCAAATCAATAATTAACTAATCGGCGATTTTGCTCTAATTAGTTTAAATTATTACAACAATTTGCTGTATTTTTCCAAGTTCTAAACCGGGGTATAATACATAAAAAATCAACAGGTTGGTAATCCAAAAGCCATACACTACATAGTATAAACTAGAGTCGCTTTCTCTGTCCCTATGTCATTATGTCCCTTTGAACGCTTAAATCTTTAAAACTACGCAACGGATTTTGATGCAGTTTTTTTTAATAGATAGAGTGATTCAAGAGGAAGGTTTTTATGTATAATATAAAACCGTGCGAAGCCGGGGCGGGTCGCTAGTTTTCAAATAAAATGTAAATGTGACTAACATGATCAAAATCGTGACTTAACTGTTTTGTGACATACCTGTATTTTGTATACTCATGTGATTCACATTTATTGTAAAGCAGAGTTTACATGAAATTGTCATCATTTTATAAAAGAATAATAGAATTTTTTATGTTATAAAAGAAAACTTAAAGATATACTGAACTGAAAGAATGACAGTCGTAAGATGATCAATGATTAGTTACCTAATTATCATCTAATCAGCGTTCGTACACCCCGATTTGATTTGACCAGTGTGTTAAATTAATCGCTTTATCAACTGATTTACGATTTGAACAACGTTCTAGAAACCGGCTGTTAGTGATGCAAAATGAATTGTGTATTTTAAACGACTTCGAAAAAGGAGGAGGTTCTCATGACGTATGCAAAGAATGATGGTAAGAATTTTCAGCTATCGTGCGTGTACACGTATCGCAAGGGTATCAACCGATAGCTCCTAAAATTTTCCCAAGAGTTTTGTACTTAGATTTTGACCTGACTTGGATATATTTAATTGATACTTTTATGGCTAAAACATAATAATTTAAAAGCAAATCGACAAAACTTACTCATCTGAAAGTGAACTATCAGTGCTACTACCTATTGTACTTTTGTTTTCAATTGTACATATTTCAATGTTAATCATTGTATGTGTGTGCTAAATAAATGTTTTACCTATCTAACTACTGTTGTTGTTTGTAAATGAAGCCAAACTCATGTACCTAGGTATAATAATAATTTTTACGTAGTAAAAAACAAAGTCGCTTTTTCTGTCCCTATTTCCCTTTGACTGCTTTAATCTTTAAAACTACACAATGGATTTTGATGCGGTTTTTTTAATACATACCTCTAGATAGAGTGATTCAAGAGGAAGGTTTATACTTATAATAAAACCGTCGAAGCCGGGGCGGGTCGCTAGTTAGTTATAAAATAATAACTCAATCAAATTGGAGACAAATATGTTAATACCTAGGCACCTACTAATTCAAATGTTTGGTTCCAATCCAGGGATGTACTGTAGCTATCAAGTCTATCCAATTTCCTCCAATAATGAATCTGTCTACTGTTATAGTTTGTAAATGATGGCATACTTATGTTCGTAGGTATAATATCAATTAGTAGGTAGGTAGAGTATTAAGCATAAAATAATAACACAATTAAATCTAACTAATATTTTAATACTCAGGGGGTATACCTACTCTAGGTACCTTCTCTATCCAACATCCTCCAAGGTAGGTACGAGAAGCTCAGTTGAAGTCCTGCTAAATATGAGATAAAGGCACCATAATGTAATTTACATATTATAAATATGTAAACCTGGTTATTGCCGTAAAAAGTTATTTGCCGATAATGTACATGAAATGCCCTGGAAATAGTTGAATTGACTTAAATCAGTAGTTGCCTATTATAATTGGTTATTTCAATGGGGTCGGTAAATAGAAAAGAAGTTACCTGCATAACAACACATCTTACATCAGACTTTAAAAGTAATATTACGGAGGTTAGAGTAATTCCCGGAGTGTAATTTTGAGAAAAGTTCTAGGTATTTGTTGTACAGAGGCTACTGAAATATTTATTCAATTTGTGTATATACTACAACAAGATAAAGCACTGGGTGGGCAATGGACGCTTGAATATTTGTATCTCGGTCAGAAATCAGTTTTTTTTACATTTCACACATCAAAGTCTAGTTTTTTTATCACTACATAGTATAATATAAAGTTGCTTTCTCTGTCCCTATGTCATTATGTCCCTTTGAACGCTTAAATCTTTAAAACAACGCAACGGATTTTGATGCGGTTTTTTTTAATAGATAGAGTGATTCAAGAGGAAGGTTTATACGTATAATATAAAACCGTGCAAAGTCGGGGCGGGTCGCTAGTTATTAATAAATGAACCTGCTACTAAATTATCGTGAATTAAATACTATGAACGTAATTGTAGGTATATTATGAGTATTAAATGTAGGGTACTAAGGTAAGTTGTTCCGGGACCGATCGTCATAGATGGCCACCTTCTTGAAATTGTTTCCGAGTAGATACACTTACCTTGGGCAAATTGTGCAGTTAGGTAAAAACTATTTTGAGAAGGAGGCCAAGAGGAGGATCCAGCTAGGCTGGGCAGCATTTGAGAAACTACGTCGGGTCTTCTCGACATCCATACCGCAATATTTGAAAACGAAAGTTTTCAACCAGTGCGTCCTACCTAAGAGTGTCCACGACTCACGGTAGGGCTGGTCCACCAGTTCAAAGTCGCTCAGCGAGCTATGGAAAGAGCTATGTGAGGAGTCTCTCTGAAGGATAGGATTCATTATGAATACATCCGACAGAGAACCAAGTTATCGACATAGCTCAAAGAATTAGCAAGCTGAAGTGGCAGTGGGCTGGCCATATCTCGCGAAGAAACGACAACCGTTGGGATAAACGTGTTCTTGAGTGGAGACCGCGACTAGGTAAGGTACTAAGGTAAGGTTTATTAGATAGTCAGATAGTCATTTTATTGGTAAATTTTTTTACAAGTCATTTCACATTATATTTAGTACATATTAACAGATAGGTACCTACTAATAAATGCAGTGTAAAATCAAATATACTTAGACAAAAAGGAAATGCACAAACATTAGTACAACTCAAAAATCTTTATCAACATTCATATTCAGATTCATACCTACTTATTAATTAAAGGTCATTCATATTCAGATTCATTTTAATTCAGCAGTAAATAATTGTTAGCCATTTGTGTTTTCTTTTCTGGAATTAAATACATAGAGTAAACGAGTTCTTGAGTGGAGATCGCGATTCACTAAGCGTAATGTATGACGCCCTTCAGCATGGTGGGATGGCGATCTACGAAGGACTGCAGACTACCATACTAAAATGTGGCAAAATGAAGACAGGGCGTTATAGCACTTATAGGTCTCATTATATATACCTAGGGTAGGCATAATTATTTCCAGCAGAGCATTGATTTTTGCAATCGAAGAGTTCATAATATGAAAATTAAAAACTTGCTGCAAACCCCTTCTGAGCTTTAAAAAAGTGGTTGAATTTAATTTATCGCTAAAATAAACATATGGCTCCTAACAGCTTCCTAAAAGTATATTCCGTACAATATGTATCTCTCTCTATTCTGTCTACCTTCTGTACCAACCGAACAAAGGAGGTTGGTTTCAATCCTGACCCCTAACCTGAAACTAACCTCTAGAATTGAAACCTCTTTTGTATTGTGCCGCCATTTGCAATGAAGAGAACCTATGGAAATTAAATTATTCTGCCGATGTTCAAAAAATATTTTTTTTTCTTCTGTAAATATTATGGAAAAACTGAAAATGCAAAGTTCCTTAGGATTTTAAGACGATTCGAACGATATATTCAGTATCGTTCTTCAAATTTTTGGGACAGGCCATAAGGGATTCTTGCCATTGTTCTTTCATCTAAACAACTTATGTAGTTACGGAGATTACCTATAACAAACATTCACACAGACTTTCCCAATTATTATAATAGTAAGGTAAGATAGTAAGGTAAGACTTGGACCAAAAGTAGAAAGCGCCGGCCAATGAAAAAATAAATGAAATATTTCGGTAGAACATAACGTCTCGATAATTTTTAGCTATGGCTGCTATGCTGTGCTATTATTATTTAAGTGGTTAAATGAGGTCAAAAATTCGTAATTTTTGATATCGATTTTTGAAAAATCGATATTTCAGTAACTAACCAAATGAGTAATCTACTACCTCTACATAAAAATAAGTCGGGTTTTCCTTCCTGACGCTATAACTCCAGAACGCACGAACCAATTTCCACGGTTTTGCATTCGTTGGAAAGGTCTCGGGCTCCGTGAGGTTTATAGTAATGTATAATAAAACCGTGCGAAGCCGGGGCGGGGCGCTAGTTTTTTATAAGGATATCTATGACTTAAATGAAATGTCCCCTTTTAAGTGCACAATTCATTTATTTCGAGGTACTTTCACTGACCTTATACACAAATCTATCTTATCATAATCCTATCTTCCTTATCTATCTTATCTTCGAGACCTTCCGCCGGAGGCCTAATTGACACTTCTTGGTGTCTTGCAAAGCACATGTACCTACCATACCATCAAGTTTTAGATTATACCCAGAAAATAAGGTCCATACACCACATCGTTATAATTAAAATAGGGGTGATTTACTCTCATTCTGGCATTATTTTTTGGAGGGACCTATCGTTGCTGGTACCTATAGAGTCAGTGTTTTTTCAATTATTTATACTGTACTATAAATTTTATTAAATTTTTATTAAACCTGTAATAATTAAGTTGTTAAACTTATAAATTGTGCATATATTTACTAAAATATATTTCATATATTTTGGTAATAGTTTAGTAGTAGTTTTTTAATTACATAACTTTAATAGCGAAGAAGGGGAAATGAAACATAATTTAGATTAAACATTAGATGAAATTTATTTAGTCCGGTCAATTTAGACATTCGAAGCTACATAAATTCCCCTTCATTTTTCACGATTTTCATCAAAACGGTAAGTTTTATCATAAAAAATATCGACAAAAATTGTAAATTATCTACAAAAAATGGTTAGGTTCAGTTCGGTTCGGTTCGGTTCGTTAGGTTAGGTTAGGTTAGGTTAGTTTAGGTTAGGCTAGGTTCGGTTAGGTTCGGTTAGGTTCGGTTCGGTTCGGTTCGGTTCGGTTCGTTAGGTTAGGTTAGGTTAGGTTAGGTTAGGTTAGGTTAGGTTAGGTTAGGTTAGGTTAGGTTAGGCTAGGTTCGGTTAGGCTAGGTTCGGTTAGGTTCGGTTCGGTTCGGTTCGGTTCGTTAGGTTAGGTTAGGTTAGGTTAGGTTAGGTTAGGTTAGGTTAGGTTAGGTTAGGTTAGGTTAGGTTAGGTTAGGTTAGGTTAGGTTAGGTTAGGTTAGGTTAGGTTAGGTTAGGTTAGGTTAGGTTAGGTTAGGTTAGGTTAGGTTAGGTTAGGTTAGGTTAGGTTAGGTTAGGTTAGGTTAGGTTAGTTTAGGTTAGGTTAGGCTAGGTTCGGTTAGGTTCGGTTAGGTTCGGTTCGGTTCGGTTCGGTTCGTTAGGTTAGGTTAGGTTAGGTTAGGTTAGGTTAGGTTAGGTTAGGTTAGGTTAGGTTAGTTAGGTAAAGTTAGGTTAGGTTAGGTTCCACGACTGGTGGACTAACCTAACCTAACTTAAATTAACCTAACCTAACCTAACCTAACCTAACCTAACCTAACCTAACCTAACCTAACCTAACCTAACCTAACCTAACCTAACCTAACCTAACCTAACCTAACCTAACCTAACCTAACCTAACCTAACCTAACCTAACCTAACCTAACCTAACGAACCGAACCGAACCGAACCGAACCTAACCGAACCTAGCCTAACCGAACCGAACCGAACCTAACCATTTTTTGTATATAATTTTATGATTTACAATTTTTGTCGATATATTTTTATGATAAAAATTAACGTTTTGATGAAATACATAGCCATAGATATAATTTTTGACCTCATTTAACCACTCAAATAATAATGCTCAAAATACCAATAAAATATCAATACCATTAATGGACTTATTTAAACGAACGTTTTTAATGTAGTCGTTAGTTATTCCTTAATAAATAAATAAACTAGATCCATTACTATCTTAGTAAGTAGGTAAAGTAATATTTATTCAAAGAAAGGTTAACAATTTTATATACTTAAGACTATTGTACAGTTAAAATATTTTAAAATTAAGTATGTCTAATTGTATGTCTATTTGATTGGCTACGGCCCCACACTAGGCTCAGGGCCCGTGTCGTGGATCTTGGAAGAAACATATTGAGTCGACCTGTAAAAAAATGGCGAAAGTAATTTACGCGCTTAAGCAACTTAGACCCATTTCTTTAGATATTCAAATTCAAAATGCTTTATTTCCTTAAGACCTTACAGGACACTTGGACACATAAAGCTCTGAAAGACATATATTACGCATATATTTACTCAATTATGTCTTATGGTATCATTTTATTTGGGAGCTCTACAGATTACGAATGTATACTTAAATTACAAAAGCGTGCCATAAGAGTATTAATGAAAGCGAAATACAGAGAGTCAAAAACCTTCGGATATTAGCATCAGTAGCGGTATTCATAAAAAAAATAATTTGAAAGAATATACAATCGGAGGCGAAAGTAGCAAACGTGCCACGCTGCAGAAAATAATGCTAGAGCCGATTCACCATCGACTGAAAATCGCAAAACGGCTCCCTAAAATAATGGGCCAAAAGCTATATAAACAAGCTCCCGATAGATCTTAAACTTACTAAAAGTGAAATTTTTTGCTTGACAAGACGCTATATACCTCTAGTATTAAAGAGTTTTTAGATAACGACCACAGCAAGTACGAAATAAAATCAACTAAACTAAAACTGATGGGTAACATCACTTAATCTAATAGTAGAGTCCTAATTTTAAGAAATTATATTTTTATTATAATAATAAACCATAGATACATATGTTATAAAATTCTGACGAGTCATAGCCTGATCATTTAATTTTAAGTACCTAAATACTTTAACAACGCAACGGTTTTAGGCAACGCTCGTCGCCGTACAACTCCCGCGTGATCCGGTTCGAGGACACTGCCAGGCGGGGAGTTTGACTGGGGCGGTACATCTGTCAAAGAATAACGCAGGTGTCCTAAGGCCAGCTCAGCGAGGACGGAAACCTCGCGTGGAGCAAAAGGGCAAAAGCTGGCTTGATCCAGATTTTCAGTACGCATAGGGACTGCGAAAGCACGGCCTATCGATCCTTTAGTACTAAAGAGTTTTTAGCAAGAGGTGCCAGAAAAGTTACCACAGGGATAACTGGCTTGTGGCAGCCAAGCGTTCATAGCGACGTTGCTTTTTGAGCCTTCGATGTCGGCTCTTCCTATCATTGCGAAGCAAAATTCGCCAAGCGTTGGATTGTTCACCCATCAAAAGGGAACGTGAGCTGGGTTTAGACCGTCGTGAGACAGGTTAGTTTTACCCTACTGATGGCTTGTCGTTGCGATAGTAATACTGCTCAGTACGAGAGGAACCGCAGTTTCGGACATTTGGTTCATGCACTCGGCCGAGCGGCCGGTGGTGCGAAGCTACCATCCGCGGGATTATGCCTGAACGCCTCTAAGGCCGAAGCCAGCCTAGCCGAATCCGGCAAGGATATGCTCACTGTGGAGCCCCGAGAGTCGGGAGGCTCTAAACAATGTGACTTTACTAGTTGCGCTTTACTTCGTAAGGCGTGACGTCGAAGCCCATTTGGACCGCGGAGATCGGTGCGTACGGTTTAACACGTGCACCACGGCTCCTTCTGGTTCGGATATAACTCAGTTCGATGTCGGGGCTCGGAATAGTCTGTAGACGACTTACGTTCCTGGCGGGGTGTTGTGGTCGGTAGAGCAGCGTCGTGCTGCGATCTGTTGAGACTCAGCCCTACGCCAGGTGATTCGTCCGAGGACGAGTTTTTTTTTTTTAATTTTTATAGTATTGTTATTCTATGAACATGTAAAACGGCAAGGTCCGAGTCTAACTTTACTAACTTAACTAACATTACTAACTTTACTAACTATACTAACATTACTCATTTTAACATTACTAACATTACTACTAACTTTAACATTACTAACTTTACCAACATAACTAACTTTACTAACATTACTAACTTTACTAACTTTAGGTACTAACTTTACTAACTTTACTAACATTACTAACTTTACTAACTACTAACTTTACTAACTTTACTAACTTTACTAACTTTAGGTACTAACTTTACTAACTTTACTAACTTTACTAACATTACTAACATTACTAACTTTAGGTACTAACTTTACTAACATTACTAACTTTACTAACTACGAATATACATTGTACCTGATGATGAACTTCGATTGCATGCAACCTTTAGACTGTTTTGAACGGTCTGCAGTTAGCTCGATTGTATATACTGGTTTTATTTTTTTCTATTCCGTTTATTTTTATACATTTTTTTAAATTTAGCTCTTGTTAGCTTGTTCTTGTAATTTTCAGTACTTTACTTATTTACCTTATAGAACTTCATTAACAACGAAAATTATAATCAAAAAATGTATACCTACTTGTAAATATACAATTCAAATCATTGAGCTAACTACAGACGGTCGAAAACAGTCTAGAGGTATCTCAATTGTTTACTTTATTAATTTAAGAAAGGAAATAACAATCAAGGAATAGAACCTTATTAAAACTATTATTTACAATATTTTGGTAGGTTGAAAACAGTCTAGAGTTAGCTCAACTGAATGAAAGAATGGATGAAAACTCTTTATTATACTTAAATGTACCACAAAAAGGCTGAAAATGATACATAAAAATACTGCAAACTAAGACTAAGTATAAATAAATAAATAATAATAAATAATTTCGGACAGTCCACACAGCATAATCCAGCCCAAGCTAAGCAGTTAAGATAGATAAGGGCGACCCTATCGCTAAAAGCGATCTCTTCCAGGCAACCTTTGGATGGACCGGATATAAAAGAACAATATAGACGGTGGTAGTTACATTAGATCTACTTCTCTAGATAGATGGAAAAGAAAAAAATACATACCCAATAAGCTTCCAATGTTATAAACTTACATAAACATGTAACTTTATATAGTTAGATAAATAATGTACCACACGTTCATGTGGTAATTCCGGGAAAAATGTATAAAATGTTACCTATGTGTTATTCCAGACTATGATCTATCTCTTTGCCAAATTTCATCCATATCCGTTCAGTAGTTTTTGCATGAAAGAGTAACAAATATCCATCTATCCATCCATACTTACAAACTTTCGCGTTTATAATATTACTAGCGACCCGCCCCGGATTCGCATATTCATTAAAATATGCAAATTTTAATATTTTTGAGATAAGCACATTAATGTAGTAAATACAATATCAATACAATATCGAGCTCGTATTTTTTTACCTGATTATGAGACTAGATGCCGTAAGTTCCACTTTCTTCCCACTCTTTAAACGCAGACAAGTGGCTGATTTGACTTACCTAATTATTATAGCAAACGGAACTGTTGATTGCCCAGAGCTTCTTGAGCAAATAGGACTGCGCACATGCACGCTTGCACCTATCGTAAGGACTAATTATAGGCAGAACGCATTTGTTTATAGAGCTTCTAGCTCGTTTAACTCATTAGTACATGAAAACAGCAATATAGATTTATTCAACACCAGTTCAAGTAAGCTTAAACGCTTGCTTAATGATACATTTTTCGTTTTAGTTTGAGAAATTCTCTTGTTTGTGCTTGTACTTAGTATAAAAAACAATCTATTTTTCTTTTTTAGTTATTGTTATTGCTAGTAAGTCGTCAACTTAACTTCTTTGTTTAAGCAGTTTTACTAATAGGTTTATATACTTTTAATATATCTAGTTTTCTGTAAAAATTTTTTAAGTTAAAATTAATACCTATATGTCTACTTTCTGTAAATTCATCTCAAGTCAACAGATCTCAAGTTGCTGCTTTAATTTATTATTAGTGAAAACTTTTAATTGGCCTTAATTTAAAAATTCTTTGTATCTACTCATTGTCTAGCTGTAAGTTTTCCTAAAATTGTAAAAATAAAATAAAATAAATTTGAAGTATGTTTTTTGTTTTAATACAATAATACCTAAATTATGTCACAGTAACAGCTGTTTTCTGGAACGCAGATCATCTTAATAGTTAACTAATCAATGTTCAAATCTCTATTCAAGTGTCATTTGGGTTTCTCGAACATTGATTACGTACTTATATTTTGAAAAACAAAACTCTTGTCAAATAACATAATACGCTAATTAGGCCTGATTCTTTGTTCAAGCTCTTGTCAAATCAATAATTAACTAATCGGCGATTTTGCTCTAATTAGTTGAAATTATTACAACAATTTGCTGTATTTTTCCAAGTTCTAAACCGGGGTATAATACATAAAAAATCAACAGGTTGGTAATCCAAAAGCCATACACTACATAGTATAAACTAGAGTCGCTTTCTCTGTCCCTATGTCATTATGTCCCTTTGAACGCTTAAATCTTTAAAACTACGCAACGGATTTTGATGCAGTTTTTTTTAATAGATAGAGTGATTCAAGAGGAAGGTTTTTATGTATAATATAAAACCGTGCGAAGCCGGGGCGGGTCGCTAGTTTTCAAATAAAATGTAAATGTGACTAACATGATCAAAATCGTGACTTAACTGTTTTGTGACATACCTGTATTTTGTATACTCATGTGATTCACATTTATTGTAAAGCAGAGTTTACATGAAATTGTCATCATTTTATAAAAGAATAATAGAATTTTTTATGTTATAAAAGAAAACTTAAAGATATACTGAACTGAAAGAATGACAGTCGTAAGATGATCAATGATTAGTTACCTAATTATCATCTAATCAGCGTTCGTACACCCCGATTTGATTTGACCAGTGTGTTAAATTAATCGCTTTATCAACTGATTTACGATTTGAACAACGTTCTAGAAACCGGCTGTTAGTGATGCAAAATGAATTGTGTATTTTAAACGACTTCGAAAAAGGAGGAGGTTCTCATGACGTATGCAAAGAATGATGGTAAGAATTTTCAGCTATCGTGCGTGTACACGTATCGCAAGGGTATCAACCGATAGCTCCTAAAATTTTCCCAAGAGTTTTGTACTTAGATTTTGACCTGACTTGGATATATTTAATTGATACTTTTATGGCTAAAACATAATAATTTAAAAGCAAATCGACAAAACTTACTCATCTGAAAGTGAACTATCAGTGCTACTACCTATTGTACTTTTGTTTTCAATTGTACATATTTCAATGTTAATCATTGTATGTGTGTGCTAAATAAATGTTTTACCTATCTAACTACTGTTGTTGTTTGTAAATGAAGCCAAACTCATGTACCTAGGTATAATAATAATTTTTACATAGTAAAAAACAAAGTCGCTTTTTCTGTCCCTATTTCCCTTTGACTGCTTTAATCTTTAAAACTACACAATGGATTTTGATGCGGTTTTTTTAATACATACCTCTAGATAGAGTGATTCAAGAGGAAGGTTTATACTTATAATAAAACCGTCGAAGCCGGGGCGGGTCGCTAGTTAGTTATAAAATAATAACTCAATCAAATTGGAGACAAATATGTTAATACCTAGGCACCTACTAATTCAAATGTTTGGTTCCAATCCAGGGATGTACTGTAGCTATCAAGTCTATCCAATTTCCTCCAATAATGAATCTGTCTACTGTTATAGTTTGTAAATGATGGCATACTTATGTTCGTAGGTATAATATCAATTAGTAGGTAGGTAGAGTATTAAGCATAAAATAATAACACAATTAAATCTAACTAATATTTTAATACTCAGGGGGTATACCTACTCTAGGTACCTTCTCTATCCAACATCCTCCAAGGTAGGTACGAGAAGCTCAGTTGAAGTCCTGCTAAATATGAGATAAAGGCACCATAATGTAATTTACATATTATAAATATGTAAACCTGGTTATTGCCGTAAAAAGTTATTTGCCGATAATGTACATGAAATGCCCTGGAAATAGTTGAATTGACTTAAATCAGTAGTTGCCTATTATAATTGGTTATTTCAATGGGGTCGGTAAATAGAAAAGAAGTTACCTGCATAACAACACATCTTACATCAGACTTTAAAAGTAATATTACGGAGGTTAGAGTAATTCCCGGAGTGTAATTTTGAGAAAAGTTCTAGGTATTTGTTGTACAGAGGCTACTGAAATATTTATTCAATTTGTGTATATACTACAACAAGATAAAGCACTGGGTGGGCAATGGACGCTTGAATATTTGTATCTCGGTCAGAAATCAGTTTTTTTTACATTTCACACATCAAAGTCTAGTTTTTTTATCACTACATAGTATAATATAAAGTTGCTTTCTCTGTCCCTATGTCATTATGTCCCTTTGAACGCTTAAATCTTTAAAACTACGCAACGGATTTTGATGCGGTTTTTTTTAATAGATAGAGTGATTCAAGAGGAAGGTTTATACGTATAATATAAAACCGTGCAAAGTCGGGGCGGGTCGCTAGTTATTAATAAATGAACCTGCTACTAAATTATCGTGAATTAAATACTATGAACGTAATTGTAGGTATATTATGAGTATTAAATGTAGGGTACTAAGGTAAGTTGTTCCGGGACCGATCGTCATAGATGGCCACCTTCTTGAAATTGTTTCCGAGTAGATACACTTACCTTGGGCAAATTGTGCAGTTAGGTAAAAACTATTTTGAGAAGGAGGCCAAGAGGAGGATCCAGCTAGGCTGGGCAGCATTTGAGAAACTACGTCGGGTCTTCTCGACATCCATACCGCAATATTTGAAAACGAAAGTTTTCAACCAGTGCGTCCTACCTAAGAGTGTCCACGACTCACGGTAGGGCTGGTCCACCAGTTCAAAGTCGCTCAGCGAGCTATGGAAAGAGCTATGTGAGGAGTCTCTCTGAAGGATAGGATTCATTATGAATACATCCGACAGAGAACCAAGTTATCGACATAGCTCAAAGAATTAGCAAGCTGAAGTGGCAGTGGGCTGGCCATATCTCGCGAAGAAACGACAACCGTTGGGATAAACGTGTTCTTGAGTGGAGACCGCGACTCGGTAAGGTACTAAGGTAAGGTTTATTAGATAGTCAGATAGTCATTTTATTGGTAAATTTTTTTACAAGTCATTTCACATTATATTTAGTACATATTAACAGATAGGTACCTACTAATAAATGCAGTGTAAAATCAAATATACTTAGACAAAAAGGAAATGCACAAACATTAGTACAACTCAAAAATCTTTATCAACATTCATATTCAGATTCATACCTACTTATTAATTAAAGGTCATTCATATTCAGATTCATTTTAATTCAGCAGTAAATAATTGTTAGCCATTTGTGTTTTCTTTTCTGGAATTAAATACATAGAGTAAACGAGTTCTTGAGTGGAGATCGCGATTCACTAAGCGTAATGTATGACGCCCTTCAGCATGGTGGGATGGCGATCTACGAAGGACTGCAGACTACCATACTAAAATGTGGCAAAATGAAGACAGGGCGTTATAGCACTTATAGGTCTCATTATATATACCTAGGGTAGGCATAATTATTTCCAGCAGAGCATTGATTTTTGCAATCGAAGAGTTCATAATATGAAAATTAAAAACTTGCTGCAAACCCCTTCTGAGCTTTAAAAAAGTGGTTGAATTTAATTTATCGCTAAAATAAACATATGGCTCCTAACAGCTTCCTAAAAGTATATTCCGTACAATATGTATCTCTCTCTATTCTGTCTACCTTCTGTACCAACCGAACAAAGGAGGTTGGTTTCAATCCTGACCCCTAACCTGAAACTAACCTCTAGAATTGAAACCTCTTTTGTATTGTGCCGCCATTTGCAATGAAGAGAACCTATGGAAATTAAATTATTCTGCCGATGTTCAAAAAATATTTTTTTTTCTTCTGTAAATATTATGGAAAAACTGAAAATGCAAAGTTCCTTAGGATTTTAAGACGATTCGAACGATATATTCAGTATCGTTCTTCAAATTTTTGGGACAGGCCATAAGGGATTCTTGCCATTGTTCTTTCATCTAAACAACTTATGTAGTTACGGAGATTACCTATAACAAACATTCACACAGACTTTCCCAATTATTATAATAGTAAGGTAAGATAGTAAGGTAAGACTTGGACCAAAAGTAGAAAGCGCCGGCCAATGAAAAAATAAATGAAATATTTCGGTAGAACATAACGTCTCGATAATTTTTAGCTATGGCTGCTATGCTGTGCTATTATTATTTAAGTGGTTAAATGAGGTCAAAAATTCGTAATTTTTGATATCGATTTTTGAAAAATCGATATTTCAGTAACTAACCAAATGAGTAATCTACTACCTCTACATAAAAATAAGTCGGGTTTTCCTTCCTGACGCTATAACTCCAGAACGCACGAACCAATTTCCACGGTTTTGCATTCGTTGGAAAGGTCTCGGGCTCCGTGAGGTTTATAGTAATGTATAATAAAACCGTGCGAAGCCGGGGCGGGGCGCTAGTTTTTTATAAGGATATCTATGATTCGCCTTGTGGCAACACTGACGGTTAGACGTGTCAATCAGCTGATACAAATTTATTTTATCTAATTATTAGTATATAGTGAAAATTTATAGTAAATAAGTATAAATATCATTAAGTACTAGTGCAGTGCATAATATATACATGAAAACAAGTGTAATGAACAACAAAATAACAACAAAAACTTTGTAAAAAGTGCCAACGGTTTTTCATCCAAACCGAAGTGTCAACGAACAAAGAAAAGCTTTCGCATGAGCTCCGAAGAAGACTATTTAGAATAAATAAGCTCATGATTCAAGCTTTTAGAATATCTGTCAATACTGGGGAAGATCACACTCACTTTCGTCAACGGATGGTAACTGGCGCTTGATCGAATCCAACGATTCTCAGCGACAGTGAACGAAGATTCGAGTAACCATTTGGACGGAGACTTCAAAGTAACTTGGGGAGTATTGTTTTTCAATCATCATATTGACTAACCCACACATAACAGTGTTGACAACAGATAGGTACACTTCTCACTCTGTGAGTCTCGTCACAAATCACACAGCGGCTCGTTTCTAGCTCTCTTAGCTTGACAAATTGTGGAAGTTGAGTTGTAGGACGAAACATCTAGCCTCAGACAACATAACACTTACATGACACTGAACAAAAATAATATTAAAAAGGTAAATAGTACCTTTAAATAACATTCTCCAAAGTAGTCTTTGCATTATCATTGTTTTTATGTAACTTTCCTTGTAAGTGCCTTATATAAATAATAAAAAGCATAAAATTTTTCTTGATAGAAATAAAAGAATAGGTAATCTAATCTATTTGTGTTTAGGATAAGTTTCACATTGAAATTAATAGGTTAATGATTAAGTAATCCCCTTGTCCCAACTATTTTTATTATTCATCTTCATTTCTCCAACTCATTTTTTTACTGTCTTTCTTTCACTATAGGTCACTGGGTTCTTTTAGTCCCATCAAACCTCTACAAGGTTCTTACCTAACAGAGGGTGACCTCTCATCCCCTGTAAAAATTTCAATTTCAACACCTTATTTCTTCACTTGTTCTTATTCTAAAAGCTCACTGTATACTGCTATTTTTTCAGGGATTCACACAAAATGATGACCAGGAAGGCATGTGACCTGGAGGCCAAGCTGAAGCTCGCTACAGCCCAGCTCAAGGAAGCGAACGAGGACCGAGACAGGCTGCTTCAAGAGCGGGAGGAAAGTGAAGCTGAGTTCCTGGCAAACCTTAGCAGGATTCAATCGCTCAAGGGCCAACTCGCTGAACTTCATGCGCATAATGAGGACACTGTGTTAGAAGTGAACCGTTTAAATGCATGCCTGCGTTCCATGGACAGTTGCCATGAATCCTATGAACTGGTGTTGCAGGAGAACAAGGACTTACAACAAGAGCTTTCAGAATGTAGAATAAAACTTTACGACTTAGATAGTAAGCCCTTGCATTCAGCAACAAGTTATTGTAGTGTAGACCTTCAAACAGAACTTATGACAGTTGATCCTTTCATGTCAAAGGTGAATACACCATGTAGACAAGGTCAAAGCCAAACACCTGTCATTAAAGGTAGTAGTAAAATAAAAAAATATATTAAATTAAGAAAATTCATTAGCAAGTCTGAGAAGAAAATTAGAAACCAAAAACTACTTCTCAATAAAGTTAAATTGAGCAAGGAAAAATGTAAGTGTAACTTGCAAGTAGAATTGGACTCCTGTTATAATTTAATAGGACGTAACACTAAGAATTTAGATCATATGGAAGAGAAAATGGCAAGTTTAAAAAGGGCACTTCATGATGTATCCGGTAAATATAAACAAGCCCAAAAAGATGCAGATGACCGTTATCTCAAAATGCAGGACATTTTACACAATGAAAGTACATATGTTGAAGCACGGCATAACAGCACTCAAACAGATCTGGAGATGGCCCGAATACACTGTACCAATCAAATTAAAGACTGTGCTGTAAATACTGAGAGTACACATGTTGAAGTACAGCATAATTTCACACAAACTGATCTCGAGATGGCCACCATATGCTGCAACACTTTAACTGAAGATTCTACGAAGCTTGTGCCCTCATCACCGATGAAGTCTCCATCCGCGTTCCTGGCGGCGCCGCCCTTGCCTTCGCACGGGGCCCACTGTGGTAGCTATAAAGCGCCGATTGTACTCAATGAGGGTCCAGTTCAAGCTGCACCATCTTTAGTTAAGGATTTAGATTTTGTGTTAGACAATCAAAATACTAGGAAGACTGTTATATATTCAGATAAGTTGGGTGCAGGTATGGGTCTAAAACTGCGTGACCTTCTTGTACAAAATGTAGTAAATAATTGTTATCCACATTCTAATATAAATAGAATTACCGATTATATACAGAAAGATAACTCCCTAAATCAAAGCACCACTTTAATAGTTCAGCTAGGTGAAACTTGTGTAAAACGGTCACAATTGCTTAGGTTTGTTGAAGTACTTTTAGGAAAGGTAGAGAATGGACTGGGGAAACTTATTATTTGCTCGTTCCCCTACTCAAAGTCACTGACACTTAAACAAAATGATAATTTATTTAAAAATAACATGCTGATTTACAACATGACATGTCGTCATAATGATGTATTATTTTTTGATACTAATAATTTTATTAGTAAAACTATTTTGACTAGGGACACAGTGGACCTAACCCACCAATGTAAAAAGATAATTGCTAAATTATTAGCATATAATATTTTTGATCCCGTTATAAGTAGTATAACGCAGTTACCTGACGAGCCTGTACATGTAGTTAGTAATAGTACTAATGAGGGCATTAAAGCTACAGTGTCAGTAAACTCAAATTTAAACTGACCGCGACGACAATGGGAAAGCAAAAAGCCATATTTCACATAGTCCATCAGAATATACAAGGCTTACCCAGCAAAATCCTAGAATTAGAATTATTTATGAATCATTTAAATGTAGATGTTATGTGTGTAACAGAACACTGGATTGTAAAGAATCAGTTACTTCCCTTTTATAATAATTATTGTTTTGTAAGTTCATATAAAAGAAAAGCTGCAATTCGTGGTGGCTCTCTGATTTTAGTAAAAAATAGTCTTAAATGTAAAGAAAGAAAAGATATTGTAAAACTTTCTATTGAGAGGACTATTGAACTTTCTTGTGTGGAATTGGAGCGACATATAGTTGTGTGTGTATACCGCCCTCCTGACGCAGATCAGGTTGCTTTTGAATGTACTATGGAAGAAGTTTTGCTGAAAGTATTTACTTGTAGGAAGGATCTCATTGTTTGCGGTGACTTTAATATAGATATTTTATCAAATCCCCTTGCCGACAGATTGCTTAATTTATTCAAGTGCTTTAGTTTACAACATCTTTTTAATGACCCCACTAGGGTAACCCAAACATCTGCCACCTGTTTAGATAATATTTACTGTAGTCAAACTCCAACCAGCAAAGCAGTAATTAGGCATTTCCAATCAGACCATTATGGTCAAAGTGTTAATTTTAGCTATAATGATAGAAATAATGTAGAGAAATATACCTGCAGGCCAATAACAGAGAACCGTATTAAGAATTTTCAAAGTAGAGTAGAACTAGCAGTATCTAATATATCTTGTTCTGATGACCCCAATGAATTATTTTCCACACTTTTGAATGTCATACACAAGGAACACAGTGAAGTATTCAAACTTAAAACATGCACAGTGAGAGATAGGGTCGGATTTGTTGATTGGGCCACTCCGGGTATTTATAAAAGTAGGAATAGACTCTATGACCTTTATGCTTCTAGAGAAACTATGTTACATGATCCTGCGTTTCTATTGTATGTAACCAACTATTCTAAAACATTTAAGAAAGTCTGCAACACAGCCAAATGCCTGTTTTTAAAGAATGTTATAATAAAATCATCTAATAAAGTAAAAGCAACATGGAGACTAATAAATAACGAAACAGGTAAATCAAAGCCACGTTATAAAGAAATAAGGTTAAAAATTAATAATTCAATTCTTATACATGAAAAAGATATTGCCAATGCTTTTGATGCATTCTTTTCTGCTATTCCTAAAGTTTTTACCCAGTCTCTAAACTCCTCAGCATCAATGGCTGTTAAATTTTTAGAATCTTCAGTTGCTAGATGTAATGAGAGTTTTATCTTTAGTTATGTAAATGCTAATTATGTAGTGAAAACCTTTAAGTCAATTAACATTAAAAATACTGAGGATCTCTGGGGTATATCCACCAAAGTATTAAGTTCAATTATTAAGGAAATGGCTCCTTGTTTGGCCTATATTTTCAATAGCTGTGTCTACGCAGGATTTTTTCCTGATCTCATGAAATATAGTAAGCTGGTTCCTCTTTATAAATCTGGTAGCCACACTGATCCGGCCAACTACAGACCAATTTCAATACTTCCTGCTATGAGTAAAATTTTTGAAAAAATTATTCTCATCCAGTTGACTTCTCACTTCAACCTTAATAGGTTATTCCATGAAAACCAATTCGGCTTCACCAAGGGTAGATCAACAACCGATGCTGGTTCAGTTCTGTTAAGGCATATATTGGAGGCCTGGGATAAAGCCAAAAACGCTATTGGTGTATTCTGTGACCTTTCTAAGGCTTTTGACTGTGTGGATCACAGTACATTAATTGAGAAACTTAAACATTATGGAATTAAGAAAAAGGCACTGGATCTTATGAAATCATATTTATCTGATAGAGTTCAAAAAGTAGAAGTTGGTAAAGAAAGATCTACGGGCTCAAATATTGAATTAGGCGTACCTCAAGGTTCAATATTAGGTCCCTTTTTATTTTTAGTTTATGTAAATGATCTTCCCTTTCTAGCAAAAGATCTTTGTGATATAGTCTTATTTGCTGATGATACTTCACTAATTTTTAAAGTAGATAGAAATAAATATAATTTTGACGATGTAAATAATTCGCTGTCACAAATACTAAATTGGTTTACCGCCAATAACCTGTTACTTAATGCTAAAAAAACAAAATGTATAAAATTCATGTTACCAAATGTTAGAGAACTCCCAACTCAAATCACGTTAAATAATGAGATTGTTCACTTCGTAGACTCTACTGTATTCTTGGGGTTGCATATTGATTCATCTCTTCAATGGCAACCGCAAATTGATGCTCTCGCGGGTAGGCTTAGTTCAGCAGCATATGCAGTGAGAACAATTAGATATCTCACTGATCAGGACACAGCTAGGTTAGTTTATTATAGTTACTTCCATAGTATTATGTCTTATGGTATTTTGCTGTGGGGACAGGCAGCTGATATTCAGACTATCTTTGTTCTTCAAAAAAGGGCGGTGCGTGCAATTTATAAATTAAAGCCACGTGACTCATTGAGGGAATTATTTAAAGAAATAAATATTTTAACTGTAATTTCGCAATATATTTATGAAAATTTAATGTATACACACAAAAACAAGAGTAACTTTTTGAAAAATTGTGATGTTCACAATAGAAATACACGAAACAAGAACAAATTACACATTCCTTCATTTAGATTACGAAAACTGGGGAAATCATTTATGGGTAATTGTGTGCGCTTCTATAATAAGCTTCCATCTGAAGCAACTGAACTTTCTATTCGTAGATTTAAACAGTACATAAAACTAAATCTTATCAAGAAGGCATATTACTCCATAAATGATTACATCAATGACGTTAGTGCTTGGCCAGATGTCGCTCAGTTCCACATCGACAATAGTATGTAATTATTTATAAGGCAAACATGTATTAGACACATAAGTTTTACACATGCTAGTGGTTTCTATTTCGCCTCTTCCACTAGTGGACAAAAAATTGTGGCGAATTAAATTTGACTTGTCTAAGTGCTTATTTTGTAAGCCTAAAGAAATAAAGATATTGAATTTTGAATTTTTTGAATTTTGAATTTTATGACTTAAATGAAATGTCCCCTTTTAAGTGCACAATTCATTTATTTCGAGGTACTTTCACTGACCTTATACACAAATCTATCTTATCATAATCCTATCTTCCTTATCTATCTTATCTTCGAGACCTTCCGCCGGAGGCCTAATTGACACTTCTTGGTGTCTTGCAAAGCACATGTACCTACCATACCATCAAGTTTTAGATTATACCCAGAAAATAAGGTCCATACACCACATCGTTATAATTAAAATAGGGGTGATTTACTCTCATTCGGGCATTATTTTTTGAAGGGACCTATCGTTGCTGGTACCTATAGAGTCAGTGTTTTTTCAATTATTTATACTGTACTATAAATTTTATTAAATTTTTATTAAACCTGTAATAATTAAGTTGTTAAACTTATAAATTGTGCATATATTTACTAAAATATATTTCATATATTTTGGTAATAGTTTAGTAGTAGTTTTTTAATTACATAACTTTAATAGCGAAGAAGGGGAAATAAAACATAATTTAGATTAAACATTAGATGAAATTTATTTAGTCCGGTCAATTTAGACATTCGAAGCTACATAAATTCCCCTTCATTTTTCACGATTTTCATCAAAACGGTAAGTTTTATCATAAAAAATATCGACAAAAATTGTAAATTATCTACAAAAAATGGTTAGGTTCAGTTCGGTTCGGTTCGGTTCGTTAGGTTAGGTTAGGTTAGGTTAGTTTAGGTTAGGCTAGGTTCGGTTAGGTTCGGTTAGGTTCGGTTCGGTTCGGTTCGGTTCGGTTCGTTAGGTTAGGTTAGGTTAGGTTAGGTTAGGTTAGGTTAGGTTAGGTTAGGTTAGGCTAGGTTCGGTTAGGCTAGGTTCGGTTAGGTTCGGTTCGGTTCGGTTCGGTTCGTTAGGTTAGGTTAGGTTAGGTTAGGTTAGGTTAGGTTAGGTTAGGTTAGGTTAGGTTAGGTTAGGTTAGGTTAGGTTAGGTTAGGTTAGGTTAGGTTAGGTTAGGTTAGGTTAGGTTAGGTTAGGTTAGGTTAGGTTAGGTTAGGTTAGGTTAGGTTAGGTTAGGTTAGGTTAGGTTAGGTTAGGTTAGGTTAGGTTAGGTTAGGTTAGGTTAGGTTAGTTTAGGTTAGGTTAGGCTAGGTTCGGTTAGGTTCGGTTAGGTTCGGTTCGGTTCGGTTCGGTTCGTTAGGTTAGGTTAGGTTAGGTTAGGTTAGGTTAGGTTAGGTTAGGTTAGGTTAGTTAGGTAAAGTTAGGTTAGGTTAGGTTCCACGACTGGTGGACTAACCTAACCTAACTTAAATAACCATAGATACATATGTTATAAAATTCTGACGAGTCATAACCTGATCATTTAATTTTAAGTACCTAAATACTTTAACAACGCAACGGTTTTAGGCAACGCTCGTCGCCGTACAACTCCCGCGTGATCCGGTTCGAGGACACTGCCAGGCGGGGAGTTTGACTGGGGCGGTACATCTGTCAAAGAATAACGCAGGTGTCCTAAGGCCAGCTCAGCGAGGACGGAAACCTCGCGTGGAGCAAAAGGGCAAAAGCTGGCTTGATCCAGATGTTCAGTACGCATAGGGACTGCGAAAGCACGGCCTATCGATCCTTTAGTACTAAAGAGTTTTTAGCAAGAGGTGCCAGAAAAGTTACCACAGGGATAACTGGCTTGTGGCAGCCAAGCGTTCATAGCGACGTTGCTTTTTGAGCCTTCGATGTCGGCTCTTCCTATCATTGCGAAGCAAAATTCGCCAAGCGTTGGATTGTTCACCCATCAAAAGGGAACGTGAGCTGGGTTTAGACCGTCGTGAGACAGGTTAGTTTTACCCTACTGATGGCTTGTCGTTGCGATAGTAATACTGCTCAGTACGAGAGGAACCGCAGTTTCGGACATTTGGTTCATGCACTCGGCCGAGCGGCCGGTGGTGCGAAGCTACCATCCGCGGGATTATGCCTGAACGCCTCTAAGGCCGAAGCCAGCCTAGCCGAATCCGGCAAGGATATGCTCACTGTGGAGCCCCGAGAGTCGGGAGGCTCTAAACAATGTGACTTTACTAGTTGCGCTTTACTTCGTAAGGCGTGACGTCGAAGCCCATTTGGACCGCGGAGATCGGTGCGTACGGTTTAACACGTGCACCACGGCTCCTTCTGGTTCGGATATAACTCAGTTCGATGTCGGGGCTCGGAATAGTCTGTAGACGACTTACGTTCCTGGCGGGGTGTTGTGGTCGGTAGAGCAGCGTCGTGCTGCGATCTGTTGAGACTCAGCCCTACGCCAGGTGATTCGTCCGAGGACGAGTTTTTTTTTTTTAATTTTTATAGTATTGTTATTCTATGAACATGTAAAACGGCAAGGTCCGAGTCTAACTTTACTAACTTAACTAACATTACTAACTTTACTAACTATACTAACATTACTCATTTTAACATTACTAACATTACTACTAACTTTAACATTACTAACTTTACCAACATAACTAACTTTACTAACTTTAC
The DNA here is from genome assembly GCA_944547425.1 of Eupithecia centaureata. Lineage (NCBI taxonomy): Eukaryota > Metazoa > Arthropoda > Insecta > Lepidoptera > Geometridae > Eupithecia > Eupithecia centaureata. Next base: position 29,588 of record OX155693.1, on the reverse strand, counting down.
TAACATTACTAACTTTACTAACTTTAGGTACTAACTTTACTAACTTTACTAACATTACTAACTTTACTAACTACTAACTTCACTAACTTTACTAACTTTACTAACTTTACTAACTTTAGGTACTAACTTTACTAACTTTACTAACTTTACTAACTTTACTAACATTACTAACATTACTAACTTTAGGTACTAACTTTACTAACATTACTTACTTTACTAACTACGAATATACATTGTACCTGATGATGAACTTCGATTGCATGCAACCTTTAGACTGTTTTGAACGGTCTGCAGTTAGCTCGATTGTATATACTGGTTTTATTTTTTTCTATTCCGTTTATTTTTATACATTTTTTTAAATTTAGCTCTTGTTAGCTTGTTCTTGTAATTTTCAGTACTTTACTTATTTACCTTATAGAACTTCATTAACAACGAAAATTATAATCAAAAAATGTATACCTACTTGTAAATATACAATTCAAATCATTGAGCTAACTACAGACGGTCGAAAACAGTCTAGAGGTATCTCAATTGTTTACTTTATTAATTTAAGAAAGGAAATAACAATCAAGGAATAGAACCTTATTAAAACTATTATTTACAATATTTTGGTAGGTTGAAAACAGTCTAGAGTTAGCTCAACTGAATGAAAGAATGGATGAAAACTCTTTATTATACTTAAATGTACCACAAAAAGGCTGAAAATGATACATAAAAATACTGCAAACTAAGACTAAGTATAAATAAATAAATAATAATAAATAATTTCGGACAGTCCACACAGCATAATCCAGCCCAAGCTAAGCAGTTAAGATAGATAAGGGCGACCCTATCGCTAAAAGCGATCTCTTCCAGGCAACCTTTGGATGGACCGGATATAAAAGAACAATATAGACGGTGGTAGTTACATTAGATCTACTTCTCTAGATAGATGGAAAAGAAAAAAATACATACCCAATAAGCTTCCAATGTTATAAACTTACATAAACATGTAACTTTATATAGTTAGATAAATAATGTACCACACGTTCATGTGGTAATTCCGGGAAAAATGTATAAAATGTTACCTATGTGTTATTCCAGACTATGATCTATCTCTTTGCCAAATTTCATCCATATCCGTTCAGTAGTTTTTGCATGAAAGAGTAACAAATATCCATCTATCCATCCATACTTACAAACTTTCGCGTTTATAATATTACTAGCGACCCGCCCCGGATTCGCATATTCATTAAAATATGCAAATTTTAATATTTTTGAGATAAGCACATTAATGTAGTAAATACAATATCAATACAATATCGAGCTCGTATTTTTTTACCTGATTATGAGACTAGATGCCGTAAGTTCCACTTTCTTCCCACTCTTTAAACGCAGACAAGTGGCTGATTTGACTTACCTAATTATTATAGCAAACGGAACTGTTGATTGCCCAGAGCTTCTTGAGCAAATAGGACTGCGCACATGCACGCTTGCACCTATCGTAAGGACTAATTATAGGCAGAACGCATTTGTTTATAGAGCTTCTAGCTCGTTTAACTCATTAGTACATGAAAACAGCAATATAGATTTATTCAACACCAGTTCAAGTAAGCTTAAACGCTTGCTTAATGATACATTTTTCGTTTTAGTTTGAGAAATTCTCTTGTTTGTGCTTGTACTTAGTATAAAAAACAATCTATTTTTCTTTTTTAGTTATTGTTATTGCTAGTAAGTCGTCAACTTAACTTCTTTGTTTAAGCAGTTTTACTAATAGGTTTATATACTTTTAATATATCTAGTTTTCTGTAAATTTTTTTAAGTTAAAATTAATACCTATATGTCTACTTTCTGTAAATTCATCTCAAGTCAACAGATCTCAAGTTGCTGCTTTAATTTATTATTAGTGAAAACTTTTAATTGGCCTTAATTTAAAAATTCTTTGTATCTACTCATTGTCTAGCTGTAAGTTTTCCTAAAATTGTAAAAATAAAATAAAATAAATTTGAAGTATGTTTTTTGTTTTAATACAATAATACCTAAATTATGTCACAGTAACAGCTGTTTTCTGGAACGCAGATCATCTTAATAGTTAACTAATCAATGTTCAAATCTCTATTCAAGTGTCATTTGGGTTTCTCGAACATTGATTACGTACTTATATTTTGAAAAACAAAACTCTTGTCAAATAACATAATACGCTAATTAGGCCTGATTCTTTGTTCAAGCTCTTGTCAAATCAATAATTAACTAATCGGCGATTTTGCTCTAATTAGTTTAAATTATTACAACAATTTGCTGTATTTTTCCAAGTTCTAAACCGGGGTATAATACATAAAAAATCAACAGGTTGGTAATCCAAAAGCCATACACTACATAGTATAAACTAGAGTCGCTTTCTCTGTCCCTATGTCATTATGTCCCTTTGAACGCTTAAATCTTTAAAACTACGCAACGGATTTTGATGCAGTTTTTTTTAATAGATAGAGTGATTCAAGAGGAAGATTTTTATGTATAATATAAAACCGTGCGAAGCCGGGGCGGGTCGCTAGTTTTCAAATAAAATGTAAATGTGACTAACATGATCAAAATCGTGACTTAACTGTTTTGTGACATACCTGTATTTTGTATACTCATGTGATTCACATTTATTGTAAAGCAGAGTTTACATGAAATTGTCATCATTTTATAAAAGAATAATAGAATTTTTTATGTTATAAAAGAAAACTTATAGATATACTGAACTGAAAGAATGACAGTCGTAAGATGATCAATGATTAGTTACCTAATTATCATCTAATCAGCGTTCGTACACCCCGATTTGATTTGACCAGTGTGTTAAATTAATCGCTTTATCAACTGATTTACGATTTGAACAACGTTCTAGAAACCGGCTGTTAGTGATGCAAAATGAATTGTGTATTTTAAACGACTTCGAAAAAGGAGGAGGTTCTCATGACGTATGCAAAGAATGATGGTAAGAATTTTCAGCTATCGTGCGTGTACACGTATCGCAAGGGTATCAACTGATAGCTCCTAAAATTTTCCCAAGAGTTTTGTACTTAGATTTTGACCTGACTTGGATATATTTAATTGATACTTTTATGGCTAAAACATAATAATTTAAAAGCAAATCGACAAAACTTACTCATCTGAAAGTGAACTATCAGTGCTACTACCTATTGTACTTTTGTTTTCAATTGTACATATTTCAATGTTAATCATTGTATGTGTGTGCTAAATAAATGTTTTACCTATCTAACTACTGTTGTTGTTTGTAAATGAAGCCAAACTCATGTACCTAGGTATAATAATAATTTTTACATAGTAAAAAACAAAGTCGCTTTTTCTGTCCCTATTTCCCTTTGACTGCTTTAATCTTTAAAACTACACAATGGATTTTGATGCGGTTTTTTTAATACATACCTCTAGATAGAGTGATTCAACAGGAAGGTTTATACTTATAATAAAACCGTCGAAGCCGGGGCGGGTCGCTAGTTAGTTATAAAATAATAACTCAATCAAATTGGAGACAAATATGTTAATACCTAGGCACCTACTAATTCAAATGTTTGGTTCCAATCCAGGGATGTACTGTAGCTATCAAGTCTATCCAATTTCCTCCAATAATGAATCTGTCTACTGTTATAGTTTGTAAATGATGGCATACTTATGTTCGTAGGTATAATATCAATTAGTAGGTAGGTAGAGTATTAAGCATAAAATAATAACACAATTAAATCTAACTAATATTTTAATACTCAGGGGGTATACCTACTCTAGGTACCTTCTCTATCCAACATCCTCCAAGGTAGGTACGAGAAGCTCAGTTGAAGTCCTGCTAAATATGAGATAAAGGCACCATAATGTAATTTACATATTATAAATATGTAAACCTGGTTATTGCCGTAAAAAGTTATTTGCCGATAATGTACATGAAATGCCCTGGAAATAGTTGAATTGACTTAAATCAGTAGTTGCCTATTATAATTGGTTATTTCAATGGGGTCGGTAAATAGAAAAGAAGTTACCTGCATAACAACACATCTTACATCAGACTTTAAAAGTAATATTACGGAGGTTAGAGTAATTCCCGGAGTGTAATTTTGAGAAAAGTTCTAGGTATTTGTTGTACAGAGGCTACTGAAATATTTATTCAATTTGTGTATATACTACAACAAGATAAAGCACTGGGTGGGCAATGGACGCTTGAATATTTGTATCTCGGTCAGAAATCAGTTTTTTTTACATTTCACACATCAAAGTCTAGTTTTTTTATCACTACATAGTATAATATAAAGTTGCTTTCTCTGTCCCTATGTCATTATGTCCCTTTGAACGCTTAAATCTTTAAAACTACGCAACGGATTTTGATGCGGTTTTTTTTAATAGATAGAGTGATTCAAGAGGAAGGTTTATACGTATAATATAAAACCGTGCAAAGTCGGGGCGGGTCGCTAGTTATTAATAAATAAACCTGCTACTAAATTATCGTGAATTAAATACTATGAACGTAATTGTAGGTATATTATGAGTATTAAATGTAGGGTACTAAGGTAAGTTGTTCCGGGACCGATCGTCATAGATGGCCACCTTCTTGAAATTGTTTCCGAGTAGATACACTTACCTTGGGCAAATTGTGCAGTTAGGTAAAAACTATTTTGAGAAGGAGGCCAAGAGGAGGATCCAGCTAGGCTGGGCAGCATTTGAGAAACTACGTCGGGTCTTCTCGACATCCATACCGCAATATTTGAAAACGAAAGTTTTCAACCAGTGCGTCCTACCTAAGAGTGTCCACGACTCACGGTAGGGCTGGTCCACCAGTTCAAAGTCGCTCAGCGAGCTATGGAAAGAGCTATGTGAGGAGTCTCTCTGAAGGATAGGATTCATTATGAATACATCCGACAGAGAACCAAGTTATCGACATAGCTCAAAGAATTAGCAAGCTGAAGTGGCAGTGGGCTGGCCATATCTCGCGAAGAAACGACAACCGTTGGGATAAACGTGTTCTTGAGTGGAGACCGCGACTCGGTAAGGTACTAAGGTAGGGTTTATTAGATAGTCAGATAGTCATTTTATTGGTAAATTTTTTTACAAGTCATTTCACATTATATTTAGTACATATTAACAGATAGGTACCTACTAATAAATGCAGTGTAAAATCAAATATACTTAGACAAAAAGGAAATGCACAAACATTAGTACAACTCAAAAATCTTTATCAACATTCATATTCAGATTCATACCTACTTATTAATTAAAGGTCATTCATATTCAGATTCATTTTAATTCAGCAGTAAATAATTGTTAGTCATTTGTGTTTTCTTTTCTGGAATTAAATACATAGAGTAAACGAGTTCTTGAGTGGAGATCGCGATTCACTAAGCGTAATGTATGACGCCCTTCAGCATGGTGGGATGGCGATCTGCGAAGGACTGCAGACTACCATACTAAAATGTGGCAAAATGAAGACAGGGCGTTATAGCACTTATAGGTCTCATTATATATACCTAGGGTAGGCATAATTATTTCCAGCAGAGCATTGATTTTTGCAATCGAAGAGTTCATAATATGAAAATTAAAAACTTGCTGCAAACCCCTTCTGAGCTTTAAAAAAGTGGTTGAATTTAATTTATCGCTAAAATAAACATATGGCTCCTAACAGCTTCCTAAAAGTATATTCCGTACAATATGTATCTCTCTCTATTCTGTCTACCTTCTGTACCAACCGAACAAAGGAGGTTGGTTTCAATCCTGACCCCTAACCTGAAACTAACCTCTAGAATTGAAACCTCTTTTGTATTGTGCCGCCATTTGCAATGAAGAGAACCTATGGAAATTAAATTATTCTGCCGATGTTCAAAAAATATTTTTTTTTCTTCTGTAAATATTATGGAAAAACTGAAAATGCAAAGTTCCTTAGGATTTTAAGACGATTCGAACGATATATTCAGTATCGTTCTTCAAATTTTTGGGACAGGCCATAAGGGATTCTTGCCATTGTTCTTTCATCTAAACAACTTATGTAGTTACGGAGATTACCTATAACAAACATTCACACAGACTTTCCCAATTATTATAATAGTAAGGTAAGATAGTAAGGTAAGACTTGGACCAAAAGTAGAAAGCGCCGGCCAATGAAAAAATAAATGAAATATTTCGGTAGAACATAACGTCTCGATAATTTTTAGCTATGGCTGCTATGCTGTGCTATTATTATTTATGTGGTTAAATCAGGTCAAAAATTCGTAATTTTTGATATCGATTTTTGAAAAATCGATATTTCAGTAACTAACCAAATGAGTAATCTACTACCTCTACATAAAAATAAGTCGGGTTTTCCTTCCTGACGCTATAACTCCAGAACGCACGAACCAATTTCCACGGTTTTGCATTCGTTGGAAAGGTCTCGGGCTCCGTGAGGTTTATAGTAATGTATAATAAAACCGTGCGAAGCCGGGGCGGGGCGCTAAATTTTTATAAGGATATCTATGACTTAAATGAAATGTCCCCTTTTAAGTGCACAATTCATTTATTTCGAGGTACTTTCACTGACCTTATACACAAATCTATCTTATCATAATCCTATCTTCCTTATCTATCTTATCTTCGAGACCTTCCGCCGGAGGCCTAATTGACACTTCTTGGTGTCTTGCAAAGCACATGTACCTACCATACCATCAAGTTTTAGATTATACCCAGAAAATAAGGTCCATACACCACATCGTTATAATTAAAATAGGGGTGATTTACTCTCATTCGGGCATTATTTTTTGAAGGGACCTATCGTTGCTGGTACCTATAGAGTCAGTGTTTTTTCAATTATTTATACTGTACTATAAATTTTATTAAATTTTTATTAAACCTGTAATAATTAAGTTGTGAAACTTATAAATTGTGCATATATTTACTAAAATATATTTCATATATTTTGGTAATAGTTTAGTAGTAGTTTTTTAATTACATAACTTTAATAGCGAAGAAGGGGAAATGAAACATAATTTAGATTAAACATTAGATGAAATTTATTTAGTCCGGTCAATTTAGACATTCGAAGCTACATAAATTCCCCTTCATTTTTCACGATTTTCATCAAAACGGTAAGTTTTATCATAAAAAATATCGACAAAAATTGTAAATTATCTACAAAAAATGGTTAGGTTCAGTTCGGTTCGGTTCGGTTCGTTAGGTTAGGTTAGGTTAGGTTAGTTTAGGTTAGGCTAGGTTCGGTTAGGTTCGGTTAGGTTCGGTTCGGTTCGGTTCGTTGGGTTAGGTTAGGTTAGGTTAGGTTAGGTTAGGTTAGGTTAGGTTAGGTTAGGTTAGGTTAGGTTAGGCTAGGTTCGGTTAGGCTAGGTTCGGTTAGGTTCGGTTCGGTTCGGTTCGGTTCGTTAGGTTAGGTTAGGTTAGGTTAGGTTAGGTTAGGTTAGGTTAGGTTAGGTTAGGTTAGGTAAGGTTAGGTTAGGTTAGGTTAGGTTAGGTTAGGTTAGGTTAGGTTAGGTTAGGTTAGGTTAGGTTAGGTTAGGTTAGGTTAGGTTAGGTTAGGTTAGGTTAGGTTAGGTTAGGTTAGGTTAGGTTAGGTTAGGTTAGTTTAGGTTAGGTTAGGCTAGGTTCGGTTAGGTTCGGTTAGGTTCGGTTCGGTTCGGTTCGGTTCGTTAGGTTAGGTTAGGTTAGGTTAGGTTAGGTTAGGTTAGGTTAGGTTAGGTTAGGTTAGGTTAGGTTAGTTAGGTAAAGTTAGGTTAGGTTAGGTTCCACGACTGGTGGACTAACCTAACCTAACTTAAATTAACCTAACCTAACCTAACCTAACCTAACCTAACCTAACCTAACCTAACCTAACCTAACCTAACCTAACCTAACCTAACCTAACCTAACGAACCGAACCGAACCGAACCGAACCTAACCGAACCTAGCCTAACCGAACCGAACCGAACCTAACCATTTTTTGTATATAATTTTATGATTTACAATTTTTGTCGATATATTTTTATGATAAAAATTAACGTTTTGATGAAATACATAGCCATAGATATAATTTTTGACCTCATTTAACCACTCAAATAATAATGCTCAAAATACCAATAAAATATCAATACCATTAATGGACTTATTTAAACGAACGTTTTTAATGTAGTCGTTAGTTATTCCTTAATAAATAAATAAACTAGATCCATTACTATCTTAGTAAGTAGGTAAAGTAATATTTATTCAAAGAAAGGTTAACAATTTTATATACTTAAGACTATTGTACAGTTAAAATATTTTAAAATTAAGTATGTCTAATTGTATGTCTATTTGATTGGCTACGGCCCCACACTAGGCTCAGGGCCCGTGTCGTGGATCTTGGAAGAAACATATTGAGTCGACCTGTAAAAAAATGGCGAAAGTAATTTACGCGCTTAAGCAACTTAGACCCATTTCTTTAGATATTCAAATTCAAAATGCTTTATTTCCTTAAGACCTTACAGGACACTTGGACACATAAAGCTCTGAAAGACATATATTACGCATATATTTACTCAATTATGTCTTATGGTATCATTTTATTTGGGAGCTCTACAGATTACGAATGTATACTTAAATTACAAAAGCGTGCCATAAGAGTATTAATGAAAGCGAAATACAGAGAGTCAAAAACCTTCGGATATTAGCATCAGTAGCGGTATTCATAAAAAAAATAATTTGAAAGAATATACAATCGGAGGCGAAAGTAGCAAACGTGCCACGCTGCAGAAAATAATGCTAGAGCCGATTCACCATCGACTGAAAATCGCAAAACGGCTCCCTAAAATAATGGGCCAAAAGCTATATAAACAAGCTCCCGATAGATCTTAAACTTACTAAAAGTGAAATTTTTTGCTTGACAAGACGCTATATACCTCTAGTATTAAAGAGTTTTTAGATAACGACCACAGCAAGTACGAAATAAAATCAACTAAACTAAAACTGGTGGGTAACATCACTTAATCTAATAGTAGAGTCCTAATTTTAAGAAATTATATTTTTATTATAATAATAAACCATAGATACATATGTTATAAAATTCTGACGAGTCATAGCCTGATCATTTAATTTTAAGTACCTAAATACTTTAACAACGCAACGGTTTTAGGCAACGCTCGTCGCCGTACAACTCCCGCGTGATCCGGTTCGAGGACACTGCCAGGCGGGGAGTTTGACTGGGGCGGTACATCTGTCAAAGAATAACGCAGGTGTCCTAAGGCCAGCTCAGCGAGGACGGAAACCTCGCGTGGAGCAAAAGGGCAAAAGCTGGCTTGATCCAGATGTTCAGTACGCATAGGGACTGCGAAAGCACGGCCTATCGATCCTTTAGTACTAAAGAGTTTTTAGCAAGAGGTGCCAGAAAAGTTACCACAGGGATAACTGGCTTGTGGCAGCCAAGCGTTCATAGCGACGTTGCTTTTTGAGCCTTCGATGTCGGCTCTTCCTATCATTGCGAAGCAAAATTCGCCAAGCGTTGGATTGTTCACCCATCAAAAGGGAACGTGAGCTGGGTTTAGACCGTCGTGAGACAGGTTAGTTTTACCCTACTGATGGCTTGTCGTTGCGATAGTAATACTGCTCAGTACGAGAGGAACCGCAGTTTCGGACATTTGGTTCATGCACTCGGCCGAGCGGCCGGTGGTGCGAAGCTACCATCCGCGGGATTATGCCTGAACGCCTCTAAGGCCGAAGCCAGCCTAGCCGAATCCGGCAAGGATATGCTCACTGTGGAGCCCCGAGAGTCGGGAGGCTCTAAACAATGTGACTTTACTAGTTGCGCTTTACTTCGTAAGGCGTGACGTCGAAGCCCATTTGGACCGCGGAGATCGGTGCGTACGGTTTAACACGTGCACCACGGCTCCTTCTGGTTCGGATATAACTCAGTTCGATGTCGGGGCTCGGAATAGTCTGTAGACGACTTACGTTCCTGGCGGGGTGTTGTGGTCGGTAGAGCAGCGTCGTGCTGCGATCTGTTGAGACTCAGCCCTACGCCAGGTGATTCGTCCGAGGACGAGTTTTTTTTTTTTAATTTTTATAGTATTGTTATTCTATGAACATGTAAAACGGCAAGGTCCGAGTCTAACTTTACTAACTTAACTAACATTACTAACTTTACTAACTATACTAACATTACTCATTTTAACATTACTAACATTACTACTAACTTTAACATTACTAACTTTACCAACATAACTAACTTTACTAACATTACTAACTTTACTAACTTTAGGTACTAACTTTACTAACTTTACTAACATTACTAACTTTACTAACTACTAACTTTACTAACTTTACTAACTTTACTAACTTTATTTATTTATTTATTTATTTATTTATTTAAGGAAAACCAGCAGCACATACAACAAATTAAAAAATAAGTGAAATAGAAACAGAAGGCTATTAAAAGGTTTTCACGAATAGAATTAACAGTAGAAACATAAAAAAAGTGTGAACAAGCAAAGTAACAGTTAACAAAGTTATGTAACAGCTTAAGTACATACAAGATTAACTCAACTAGTAAGAAGGTACATACATACATAGCAGAAATATATATAATAAATATAAAAGAGCGATAATGAGAAACAATAAAAAAAACTAGAAATAATTAACGTAATAGCAACAAAAATATTTATCAAAAGCCAATCCGCATTATATTACTCTCATGCCAATGTCGAGTCATCCTCATCATCCTCACCAGAAGGTGAGAAGTCGGAGCTTAACCGCCGTCTCACGGAGTTAACGCTGGAACAGAAAAGGTCCAGATCTATTTGCTTACAGAGTTTATTAAATTGGTCGCCAACTCGCCACAGAAAGGAGTTTTGACGATAATTTGTTCTAACTATTGGTTTAAATATAGTTTCGTTAAATCTGACCCTTTTTCGGGGAACGTTTAATGAAATTTTTTTAAGAAGTTCAGGGCAATCAATAAGGTTGTTAGTGACTTTAAGGAGAAATAGCAAGTCGCCAATTTCGCGCCTTTTACTCAGTGGAAGAAGGTGGAATCCACGGCAAATATCTATGTAATTAGACGAATTATACGGGACCTTAAGGCGAAAACAGACATATTTGATAAATTTCATTTGTATCCGCTCAATTCTGTTGATGTAGATATTGTATTGTGGACTCCAGATTTGAGAAGCATATTCAAGTATGCTGCGCACATATGTACAGAATAAGATTTTAAAAGTTTTACATCTATTGAAACTGGCAGAGCTTCTCATAACAAAACCCAATGCTTTCGAGGCTTTCTTAATGATAGAGTCAATATGAGAGTCGAAGAGAAGTTTCGAATCATGCAGCACACCCAGGTCTCTAATAACATTACAATCCTGCACAATCTGATTTTTAAGCCGATACTCTGACTTGATTTTAAATTTCTTCCTTGTGAAGGTTACTGTTGAACACTTGGATGGATTTAAATCTAGTTTGTTCAAATAACAATAGGCATCAAGTCGATGTAAATCAGCCTGTAAGTCTAGTGCATCCGAATGTGTGTCAATAATCTTAAATATTTTCATGTCATCAGCAAAGGAAAGTAGGTGACTGTTAACAAAACAATTAGAAATATCATTAATAAATATGAGAAAGAGCAGGGGTCCGAGGAGCGATCCTTGGGGAACCCCACTAGGAATAAGAACCCAGCTAGATATATAATTATTGACAACAACCGCCTGAGACCTATTACAGATGTACGACGAAAACCATCGGAGCAGATTCCCTCTAATACCCATCCTAAGTAATTTAGACAAAAGAAGTTTATGATCGATCCTATCAAAGGCCTTGCTATAATCTGTGTAAATTACGTCGACTTGGTGCCCATTATCCATTGCTTCCGATAAGAACTCATTGAAAATAATGAGGTTAGATACAGTCGACCGCCCTTTAAGGAAACCATGCTGGAATGGGGAGAAGGATTGATGAAGCGCGGAATAGATCTGATTGTATACAATCCTTTCGAAAATTTTAGCAATAATACAGAGCTTGGAGATGGGTCTGTAGTTACTTACCTCAGATTTAGAGCCCTTTTTGTGAATTGGCGATACAAATGCAGATTTCCAAAGTTTGGGTACGGTGCAAGATGATATAGATTTATTAAATAGAAGTGAAATAGGAATGTAAATTGATTGAGCACACGATTTTAGGAAAATGGGGCTAACATGGTCCGGACCAGCAGATTTAGATAGATCAAGGCTAGAAATCAATTTGAGTACCTCATCAGGATCAATCTCAATATTAAAGATATCGCATTCAATAGCTTCGGGAGAGACCATTGAGTCGACATTATAAGAATGAGTGTCAGAGGGAGCAAGAAACGTGGAGTAAAAGTATTTAGAAAACGCGTCACAAATTAATTCGCCTGTAGAAACAGAGGTATCCATATAATTAAGATGGGTCGGTATCCCATTTGTATTCGAACGGGTTTTAATGTAGGACCAAAACAGTTTTGGGTTTTGTTCGATACCATTCTCAATGGATGACATATAATCAGCGAAACATTTATCTTCAAGCATTTGGATACGATTACGTAAAAGTTTATACGTAGATAAGTCCGATAGTCTGCCATAAGTTTTATATTTTCTAAAATATTTATATTTTTCCTTAATTAACTTGATAAGCGCTAGGCTAAACCATTTAGGGTAGGAACTGTCACTTACCAACTTAGACGGGATATATTGGTGTTTCACCTGATTAATAATAGAATAAAAGAATTCAGTGGCCTCCTCAAGCGAACGAGAATTAAATTCGTTGCTCCAGTCAATATCCGAGATCTTATTGTTTATAGATAGATAGTCACCCTTGTTATATAGATATTTTAGATAGGACTGTGATTTTAAGCAAGGTACATTAAGGAAAGAGGCTCCGATAAGAAGAGCTTTATGGTGAGGGTCGATGGGCACAAGGGGGTCAAAACATTCCGCTACTACGACGTCTTCATTCGATAAAACCAGATCCAATATTCTGCCCTTCGAGATGTGGGTAAGGACCAAAATTTTTGCATGTTTGCACAACGGAAACGGAACAAATGTAGCACAACAGAATTTGTTAAGGTTAGTGTACATGGGTCTAGAAATGATCACACTGGTATAGATTATTTACATTCTTATTGTTTCTTAACCATTGAAAAATATATAAAGGTTTAGAAAAATATAGCAAATACAAATATATTATACATTAATTTAATAACACGTATTATAAGACCTAAACCTGATTGAGAGTTAAAATCGTTAAGTAATGTTGTATACCTATCTTTACAAAATTCCATTGTAACACGTCACACAATTTCGTGACATTCGTCGCATACAGGAAAAAAAACCACATGACACAGCATTCAAAAATTCATACTGAAGAAATTAAACACCTTTATGAATACACATCAGAACTATTCAATAGTAGACAAAATAAGCTACTAGAATTAATAGTAAAAAGTAAGAAAAGTTGACGCAAAACACTTTAAAAGTCTTACAGAAAATCCAAATTTATAATGGTACACATGCACCTTCAACACGTTTTTGCAAATGAGCGAAAAACAACGTGGCGGAATTGGCTTGAATTTAGTCACAACTTAGATGACGGTGTAGCCTTTGCAACAAAACATTATTTGTTATCCTATCTTGCCATGTTCTCGATTTATGCTGTCGCACAACTGAGTGACACAACGGAACGAAATTTGGGACACGCTTTTAGATTAATATTATAAATTAACTATAAAGTTTAACGAGACCGTAATAATAAAAACGTGAAGATAAATTCATGGTGAATATAAATAAATCAAAAAGTCTTTGAAAAGTTTTTTAGTTTTAGAATAAAATTGCAAAAACCTGGAGGAGTCGGAGATGTGCCATTCACATTTTGTATGAAAAACGAAAATGGATTCAGTATCCTTATTTACATAAAATTAATTTTACAAAAACCTAGTGAAAGAAATTTAGATATGAATAAAGCACAGGGTGCAAAATAAATTCAGCTATAATAATCAAGTATTAATATTCACATAAGTTAACAATTTTTTTTTATATGTTGATTTGAAAGTTATGTGCCATCGTACTCACGCTAAAAGTGCAAAAATTTTGGTCCTTACCCATGTTGCGAATACCATTAAACTGACGTAGGTTATGTGTAGACATTTCGTCGATAAATAATTTATCCGAAAAAGTCAATCCTTGCGATGGTATTAGGTGCATCGAATCCGCACAGCTCGACCAATCTACACTACTCAGATTAAAATCACCTACGATAATAAATTTGTCATCCGGATTTAAAATCATAATGTCATTTAACTTTGATAAATAATTTTCAAGCTGCTGTGAAAAAGTATTGCCTTGGTTTTGGTTACATAAGTACAAACAGCTAAGGTGAACATTAAGCAATGATTTATTAACTTGCTTTAGAGATATGGTAACCCATAAGTCTTCCGCCGAAGATTGGTAGGAGGGCTGAAATTTAGTGTGTAAGTTTTTACGGACAGCTATAAGAACGCCCCCTCCCCTGGTTTGACCAGTCAAACCGTAATCCCGGTCACGGCGCCACACTATATAATCGTTTCCAAAGAGCTCGGAGTCCAAAATACTATCTAACAACCAGGTTTCTGTTAATATTATCACGTCATACGAAGTCAAATGCAAGTTACGTTTAAATAAAACTGATTTAGTTCGAAGGCCTCTGGTATTCTGATAATAAATGTTCAAGTTATTTTTAGTCGAACTATCCATTTAAGTTCCCACAACATAGTGATAGTGTGAAATAGAACGGTTTCGATAAATTTGAGTAAAACAAAACAAGCATAAAAAATAAATAGGGTAGGTTAACTAAACTGCGGTCAACGAAATCGTCACGAGTTAGGCTCCTGCAAATGCGAAAAGGCGAGCAAGTATGAGTGATAACAGCGAGAGCAAGCAGGATAGATAGCTTGCATGCAGAAACCCAGCAAGCGGGCCTATTGTTTAAGCGGGCGTCTAAACAATAGGCGAGTAACCGGTCGACGTTCGGCTCAGCGGTGATAAACATTTTTGCGTAATGTACAAATTTGGCATGTAAGTAATATGTAAATAATATGCATGTGCGAGAGATAAATATTTTAACAGAATGTGGAAATAAAAAATAAAATAAAAATTTACATTCAAGATAAAAACACAAGGTACCTGGATTATAGTAACAGGTTAGTGTAATTTGTTTAAATCTAACTCCTTATTGATTATGATCACCGGAGAAGTGTCATTCTTGCGGGTATGGATCTTTCCAAATTTCACCCAGACATAAGCATGCCCTTTTTCCTTTGCCGCGGCTTTCGTCTTGTTGAGTAAGTTCTTCGTATCCGCGTTCAAGTGGTCGTTGATATATATGCGATGAACTGAGTCGCGGAAGCCAATATCGGGGGCCGATAGCGACTTGCGGGCCCTGGCTGCCGCAACAAAATCCTCTTTAACATAGCGGTTAGTAAAACTAACTATAATTGCCTTTTCCTTAGAGCCATGGAGCGGGACTCGATAAAGGTAGTCGATATTGCCTCTTGGAAGGACGAAGTTGAGCTCCTTACTGATGGACTCGATAACCGAAAAAAGATTCTCCTCTTTCTTCATTGGCACTCCCTTAATCTCCACATTATTAAGGCGTGACCTTTGATCGGCCATAGCTAGCTGATACTTCAGCTCAGCTACATTGCTCTCCAGGCAGTCAATGGATTCTTGCATTTTGTCAATTGCGGATACACGGGACTCCACTTCTGTAACTCTTGCAGAAAAACTCTCTAGGCGAGAACCCATGAAATCACAACTAGATTTTAGATCCACTAAATCGTCTTTTATGGTTTTGACATCTTGAAGAAGAGAAGGCATACCGACCAACTGACTCTTGAGGTCGCGTATCTCATTCATGAAGACTTCGAGTGAGACGGGCTCCGGTGATGGCGGCGGCAGCGGTTTAGGCGATAGACCCTTGCAGGAGGAGCATTTCCAGGTCGCTCTCCTGTCAGCGCCAAGCTTCCTCCATCCGCCTTCCGTAACTTGTGCACAGCCGAAATCGAGATGCCTCATACAGCCAGTGCACTGCACACCGTCCGTAAAGACAGATCCACAAGACGCGCACTTCATGTTTGAAAAAAGGTTGACGATATATTTAAGTTAACCGAAGTAACGTAAGCGAGTTAACTAAGCTGGCGTTCACACCTGACTGTGAGGTTTAGGTAGGACTTTAGGTACTAACTTTACTAACTTTACTAACTTTACTAACTTTACTAACATTACTAACATTACTAACTTTAGGTACTAACTTTACTAACATTACTAACTTTACTAACTACGAATATACATTGTACCTGATGATGAACTTCGATTGCATGCAACCTTTAGACTGTTTTGAACGGTCTGCAGTTAGCTCGATTGTATATACTGGTTTTATTTTTTTCTATTCCGTTTATTTTTATACATTTTTTTAAATTTAGCTCTTGTTAGCTTGTTCTTGTAATTTTCAGTACTTTACTTATTTACCTTATAGAACTTCATTAACAACGAAAATTATAATCAAAAAATGTATACCTACTTGTAAATATACAATTCAAATCATTGAGCTAACTACAGACGGTCGAAAACAGTCTAGAGGTATCTCAATTGTTTACTTTATTAATTTAAGAAAGGAAATAACAATCAAGGAATAGAACCTTATTAAAACTATTATTTACAATATTTTGGTAGGTTGAAAACAGTCTAGAGTTAGCTCAACTGAATGAAAGAATGGATGAAAACTCTTTATTATACTTAAATGTACCACAAAAAGGCTGAAAATGATACATAAAAATACTGCAAACTAAGACTAAGTATAAATAAATAAATAATAATAAATAATTTCGGACAGTCCACACAGCATAATCCAGCCCAAGCTAAGCAGTTAAGATAGATAAGGGCGACCCTATCGCTAAAAGCGATCTCTTCCAGGCAACCTTTGGATGGACCGGATATAAAAGAACAATATAGACGGTGGTAGTTACATTAGATCTACTTCTCTAGATAGATGGAAAAGAAAAAAATACATACCCAATAAGCTACCAATGTTATAAACTTACATAAACATGTAACTTTATATAGTTAGATAAATAATGTACCACACGTTCATGTGGTAATTCCGGGAAAAATGTATAAAATGTTACCTATGTGTTATTCCAGACTATGATCTATCTCTTTGCCAAATTTCATCCATATCCGTTCAGTAGTTTTTGCATGAAAGAGTAACAAATATGATCCATCTATCCATCCATACTTACAAACTTTCGCGTTTATAATATTACTAGCGACCCGCCCCGGATTCGCATATTCATTAAAATATGCAAATTTTAATATTTTTGAGATAAGCACATTAATGTAGTAAATACAATATCAATACAATATCGAGCTCGTATTTTTTTACCTGATTATGAGACTAGATGCCGTAAGTTCCACTTTCTTCCCACTCTTTAAACGCAGACAAGAGTGGCTGATTTGACTTACCTAATTATTATAGCAAACGGAACTGTTGATTGCCCAGAGCTTCTTGAGCAAATAGGACTGCGCACATGCACGCTTGCACCTATCGTAAGGACTAATTATAGGCAGAACGCATTTGTTTATAGAGCTTCTAGCTCGTTTAACTCATTAGTACATGAAAACAGCAATATAGATTTATTCAACACCAGTTCAAGTAAGCTTAAACGCTTGCTTAATGATACATTTTTCGTTTTAGTTTGAGAAATTCTCTTGTTTGTGCTTGTACTTAGTATAAAAAACAATCTATTTTTCTTTTTTAGTTATTGTTATTGCTAGTAAGTCGTCAACTTAACTTCTTTGTTTAAGCAGTTTTACTAATAGGTTTATATACTTTTAATATATCTAGTTTTCTGTAAAAAAAATTTAAGTTAAAATTAATACCTATATGTCTACTTTCTGTAAATTCATCTCAAGTCAACAGATCTCAAGTTGCTGCTTTAATTTATTATTAGTGAAAACTTTTAATTGGCCTTAATTTAAAAATTCTTTGTATCTACTCATTGTCTAGCTGTAAGTTTTCCTAAAATTGTAAAAATAAAATAAAATAAATTTGAAGTATGTTTTTTGTTTTAATAAAATAATACCTAAATTATGTCACAGTAACAGCTGTTTTCTGGAACGCAGATCATCTTAATAGTTAACTAATCAATGTTCAAATCTCTATTCAAGTGTCATTTGGGTTTCTCGAACATTGATTACGTACTTATATTTTGAAAAACAAAACTCTTGTCAAATAACATAATACGCTAATTAGGCCTGATTCTTTGTTCAAGCTCTTGTCAAATCAATAATTAACTAATCGGCGATTTTGCTCTAATTAGTTGAAATTATTACAACAATTTGCTGTATTTTTCCAAGTTCTAAACCGGGGTATAATACATAAAAAATCAACAGGTTGGTAATCCAAAAGCCATACACTACATAGTATAAACTAGAGTCGCTTTCTCTGTCCCTATGTCATTATGTCCCTTTGAACGCTTAAATCTTTAAAACTACGCAACGGATTTTGATGCAGTTTTTTTTAATAGATAGAGTGATTCAAGAGGAAGGTTTTTATGTATAATATAAAACCGTGCGAAGCCGGGGCGGGTCGCTAGTTTTCAAATAAAATGTAAATGTGACTAACATGATCAAAATCGTGACTTAACTGTTTTGTGACATACCTGTATTTTGTATACTCATGTGATTCACATTTATTGTAAAGCAGAGTTTACATGAAATTGTCATCATTTTATAAAAGAATAATAGAATTTTTTATGTTATAAAAGAAAACTTAAAGATATACTGAACTGAAAGAATGACAGTCGTAAGATGATCAATGATTAGTTACCTAATTATCATCTAATCAGCGTTCGTACACCCCGATTTGATTTGACCAGTGTGTTAAATTAATCGCTTTATCAACTGATTTACGATTTGAACAACGTTCTAGAAACCGGCTGTTAGTGATGCAAAATGAATTGTGTATTTTAAACGACTTCGAAAAAGGAGGAGGTTCTCATGACGTATGCAAAGAATGATGGTAAGAATTTTCAGCTATCGTGCGTGTACACGTATCGCAAGGGTATCAACCGATAGCTCCTAAAATTTTCCCAAGAGTTTTGTACTTAGATTTTGACCTGACTTGGATATATTTAATTGATACTTTTATGGCTAAAACATAATAATTTAAAAGCAAATCGACAAAACTTACTCATCTGAAAGTGAACTATCAGTGCTACTACCTATTGTACTTTTGTTTTCAATTGTACATATTTCAATGTTAATCATTGTATGTGTGTGCTAAATAAATGTTTTACCTATCTAACTACTGTTGTTGTTTGTAAATGAAGCCAAACTCATGTACCTAGGTATAATAATAATTTTTACATAGTAAAAAACAAAGTCGCTTTTTCTGTCCCTATTTCCCTTTGACTGCTTTAATCTTTAAAACTACACAATGGATTTTGATGCGGTTTTTTTAATACATACCTCTAGATAGAGTGATTCAAGAGGAAGGTTTATACTTATAATAAAACCGTCGAAGCCGGGGCGGGTCGCTAGTTAGTTATAAAATAATAACTCAATCAAATTGGAGACAAATATGTTAATACCTAGGCACCTACTAATTCAAATGTTTGGTTCCAATCCAGGGATGTACTGTAGCTATCAAGTCTATCCAATTTCCTCCAATAATGAATCTGTCTACTGTTATAGTTTGTAAATGATGGCATACTTATGTTCGTAGGTATAATATCAATTAGTAGGTAGGTAGAGTATTAAGCATAAAATAATAACACAATTAAATCTAACTAATATTTTAATACTCAGGGGGTATACCTACTCTAGGTACCTTCTCTATCCAACATCCTCCAAGGTAGGTACGAGAAGCTCAGTTGAAGTCCTGCTAAATATGAGATAAAGGCACCATAATGTAATTTACATATTATAAATATGTAAACCTGGTTATTGCCGTAAAAAGTTATTTGCCGATAATGTACATGAAATGCCCTGGAAATAGTTGAATTGACTTAAATCAGTAGTTGCCTATTATAATTGGTTATTTCAATGGGGTCGGTAAATAGAAAAGAAGTTACCTGCATAACAACACATCTTACATCAGACTTTAAAAGTAATATTACGGAGGTTAGAGTAATTCCCGGAGTGTAATTTTGAGAAAAGTTCTAGGTATTTGTTGTACAGAGGCTACTGAAATATTTATTCAATTTGTGTATATACTACAACAAGATAAAGCACTGGGTGGGCAATGGACGCTTGAATATTTGTATCTCGGTCAGAAATCAGTTTTTTTTACATTTCACACATCAAAGTCTAGTTTTTTTATCACTACATAGTATAATATAAAGTTGCTTTCTCTGTCCCTATGTCATTATGTCCCTTTGAACGCTTAAATCTTTAAAACTACGCAACGGATTTTGATGCGGTTTTTTTAAATAGATAGAGTGATTCAAGAGGAAGGTTTATACGTATAATATAAAACCGTGCAAAGTCGGGGCGGGTCGCTAGTTATTAATAAATGAACCTGCTACTAAATTATCGTGAATTAAATACTATGAACGTAATTGTAGGTATATTATGAGTATTAAATGTAGGGTACTAAGGTAAGTTGTTCCGGGACCGATCGTCATAGATGGCCACCTTCTTGAAATTGTTTCCGAGTAGATACACTTACCTTGGGCAAATTGTGCAGTTAGGTAAAAACTATTTTGAGAAGGAGGCCAAGAGGAGGATCCAGCTAGGCTGGGCAGCATTTGAGAAACTACGTCGGGTCTTCTCGACATCCATACCGCAATATTTGAAAACGAAAGTTTTCAACCAGTGCGTCCTACCTAAGAGTGTCCACGACTCACGGTAGGGCTGGTCCACCAGTTCAAAGTCGCTCAGCGAGCTATGGAAAGAGCTATGTGAGGAGTCTCTCTGAAGGATAGGATTCATTATGAATACATCCGACAGAGAACCAAGTTATCGACATAGCTCAAAGAATTAGCAAGCTGAAGTGGCAGTGGGCTGGCCATATCTCGCGAAGAAACGACAACCGTTGGGATAAACGTGTTCTTGAGTGGAGACCGCGACTCGGTAAGGTACTAAGGTAAGGTTTATTAGATAGTCAGATAGTCATTTTATTGGTAAATTTTTTTACAAGTCATTTCACATTATATTTAGTACATATTAACAGATAGGTACCTACTAATAAATGCAGTGTAAAATCAAATATACTTAGACAAAAAGGAAATGCACAAACATTAGTACAACTCAAAAATCTTTATCAACATTCATATTCAGATTCATACCTACTTATTAATTAAAGGTCATTCATATTCAGATTCATTTTAATTCAGCAGTAAATAATTGTTAGCCATTTGTGTTTTCTTTTCTGGAATTAAATACATAGAGTAAACGAGTTCTTGAGTGGAGATCGCGATTCACTAAGCGTAATGTATGACGCCCTTCAGCATGGTGGGATGGCGATCTGCGAAGGACTGCAGACTACCATACTAAAATGTGGCAAAATGAAGACAGGGCGTTATAGCACTTATAGGTCTCATTATATATACCTAGGGTAGGCATAATTATTTCCAGCAGAGCATTGATTTTTGCAATCGAAGAGTTCATAATATGAAAATTAAAAACTTGCTGCAAACCCCTTCTGAGCTTTAAAAAAGTGGTTGAATTTAATTTATCGCTAAAATAAACATATGGCTCCTAACAGCTTCCTAAAAGTATATTCCGTACAATATGTATCTCTCTCTATTCTGTCTACCTTCTGTACCAACCGAACAAAGGAGGTTGGTTTCAATCCTGACCCCTAACCTGAAACTAACCTCTAGAATTGAAACCTCTTTTGTATTGTGCCGCCATTTGCAATGAAGAGAACCTATGGAAATTAAATTATTCTGCCGATGTTCAAAAAATATTTTTTTTTCTTCTGTAAATATTATGGAAAAACTGAAAATGCAAAGTTCCTTAGGATTTTAAGACGATTCGAACGATATATTCACTATCGTTCTTCAAATTTTTGGGACAGGCCATAAGGGATTCTTGCCATTGTTCTTTCATCTAAACAACTTATGTAGTTACGGAGATTACCTATAACAAACATTCACACAGACTTTCCCAATTATTATAATAGTAAGGTAAGATAGTAAGGTAAGACTTGGACCAAAAGTAGAAAGCGCCGGCCAATGAAAAAATAAATGAAATATTTCGGTAGAACATAACGTCTCGATAATTTTTAGCTATGGCTGCTATGCTGTGCTATTATTATTTAAGTGGTTAAATGAGGTCAAAAATTCGTAATTTTTGATATCGATTTTTGAAAAATCGATATTTCAGTAACTAACCAAATGAGTAATCTACTACCTCTACATAAAAATAAGTCGGGTTTTCCTTCCTGACGCTATAACTCCAGAACGCACGAACCAATTTCCACGGTTTTGCATTCGTTGGAAAGGTCTCGGGCTCCGTGAGGTTTATAGTAATGTATAATAAAACCGTGCGAAGCCGGGGCGGGGCGCTAGTTTTTTATAAGGATATCTATGACTTAAATGAAATGTCCCCTTTTAAGTGCACAATTCATTTATTTCGAGGTACTTTCACTGACCTTATACACAAATCTATCTTATCATAATCCTATCTTCCTTATCTATCTTATCTTCGAGACCTTCCGCCGGAGGCCTAATTGACACTTCTTGGTGTCTTGCAAAGCACATGTACCTACCATACCATCAAGTTTTAGATTATACCCAGAAAATAAGGTCCATACACCACATCGTTATAATTAAAATAGGGGTGATTTACTCTCATTCGGGCATTATTTTTTGAAGGGACCTATCGTTGCTGGTACCTATAGAGTCAGTGTTTTTTCAATTATTTATACTGTACTATAAATTTTATTAAATTTTTATTAAACCTGTAATAATTAAGTTGTTAAACTTATAAATTGTGCATATATTTACTAAAATATATTTCATATATTTTGGTAATAGTTTAGTAGTAGTTTTTTAATTACATAACTTTAATAGCGAAGAAGGGGAAATGAAACATAATTTAGATTAAACATTAGATGAAATTTATTTAGTCCGGTCAATTTAGACATTCGAAGCTACATAAATTCCCCTTCATTTTTCACGATTTTCATCAAAACGGTAAGTTTTATCATAAAAAATATCGACAAAAATTGTAAATTATCTACAAAAAATGGTTAGGTTCAGTTCGGTTCGGTTCGGTTCGTTAGGTTAGGTTAGGTTAGGTTAGTTTAGGTTAGGCTAGGTTCGGTTAGGTTCGGTTAGGTTCGGTTCGGTTCGGTTCGGTTCGGTTCGTTAGGTTAGGTTAGGTTAGGTTAGGTTAGGTTAGGTTAGGTTAGGTTAGGTTTTTTTTTTTTTTTTTTTTTTTTTTTTTTTTTTTCCTAGTGGGCCTACTGTCTACCCGCGATGGGGTAGCCCGCGAAAGTCTGCTAGGACCTATCAGATACCTCTGACTAGAGTCAGAGTCTTTTTCAATCGTCTTTCACTCTTGTCTATCTGTCTTTCTGCATTCCTTATCTTTCTTTCATGCTTCGATCTTTCTTTCTGTCTACTAGGGAATATCTTTTTTACACAAATAACTTTACACATTATAAAACAGTCTTATTGCTATACTTATTTAATTATTTTTTACTTATATTTAACATCTTTTATTTACATCTTCTTCTTTTCCAACTTTTTAATTACAAATGTTGCACACACATATAGTCACTATATGGTGCCAACAGTTTTTATCTAATATCCTTGTTTCTATTTATTACTATTTTTACCATTTGTTTACAGTATTGAAGGAAGATGCCGCGTTCCATACTGTTCACCATTATTTTTCCCAGATTTTCTAGGGTCAGGCTAGTGTTAAGCTGCTGAGTCAGGTCATGCCTTATATTACTGTGTACGGGACAGACCAGTATAATGTGCAGAAGTGATTCCTCTGAGTCCGGATCGCAGAGGCACGACGGACTCTCCTTGCACTTGAATCGGTGCAAGTACTCGGAGAATCCACCGTGCCCCGTTAGTATCTGGGTCAGGATCCCTTCTGCCGGTCCTATCTTCCGCATGACCTTGTGGGCCGTTGCCACATCTGGCAAAAAGACTTTAGTGACCGCCGCTGTGTCCCCGTTCTTGTACCTCTGGTTCCATATGTCAAGCGTTTCCTCACGGATCAGCCGCTTGACATATGAAACCGGGCACGCATCATAAGCCGGTCTGGACTTTGACTTTGTGGCAGCCTCTTTCGCCAACACGTCCGCTCGTTCATTGCCCGCGAATCCAGCGTGGGCCTTTACCCAGAAAAGAGCAACTTCCTTGTGCTGGGACCTGCACACCTCAAGATTTCTCCGGATCTCAGTAGCTAGGGGATGTACAGCATAGTGATTCGTTATCGTCTCTAAGGACGATCTGGAATCACTGTAAATCCCGTAGCTATTCTCGGAGCTTTTTAAAATCTTGCGGGTTGCTTCGCGTATAGCTAGCATTTCCGCCTGGTACACTGTGCAGTAAGACGGCAGCTTCAATTTTCGGGTTCCAGTTTCTACGGTCTCATTCCAGATGGATAGGGCCGCACCCACTCCCCCGTCAATCTTACTGCCGTCTGTAAAGATTCTGACTGATTGGCGGTTGTACTCACTGAGTTCTTCGTCAGTGTCCAGGTTATGGAAATGCAGCTCTGCTCTGTCCGCTGGATGCGATGTGCTGCTGTACTGTGTCATCTGTTCTATCTCTCTGTCCGCCAAACCCGCCGGCCGAGACACTCCCTTCTTTGCCTCATATAGGGCAGCTGCCTCCTTAACTCGGAGGTCGAGAGGGAGCAACCCGGCCAAAGCGAGTGCGGCGTTCAGAGAGACAGTTCTGTAGGCTTTGCAGAGGCGCTGAGCAAAGCCTCTCTGGACTACGTTCAGCTGCCTCCGCACGCACAGTTTTCCAGTAGCGGGACTCCATACGCTAGCTGCGTATAGCACTATTGGCTCGACACAGGCGGTGTATATGGTCCGAATGATTTCCGGGTGAAGACCCCAGCTAATTCTGGCTGCTCGTGATAGCTGCTTAAAGACGTTCAACGCTTTTTTGCAAGTATTTGCAACGTGACTGTTGAACGTTAGTTTGTCATCTATCACGAGCCCCAGGATCTTCATCTCCCTGGACATGCAAATGTCGATCCCGCCCATGGTCAAGTGTGGGGTGTCATACTTTTTCTTATTTGTGAGCAACATCGCACATGTTTTATGCGGAGCAAATTTCAGCTTATTTCTGACGCCCCACCCTCGCACATACTCGAGAGCGGCATTTGCACGTCCCTGGATCTCCAACGCGGAATTACCATCAAACACCAGGGCAACGTCGTCTGCAAACGCCTGGCAATATTCTCCTCGCTGCCGTAATCCTTTTAGTAGGGGGTCTAGAAGGAGGTTCCAGAGTATTGGGCCGCCGATAGATCCTTGAATGCAGCCTTTAGTTGTCTTTCTGTACACCTCTTCTCCTGCGTACCTCACTCTCACCCCCCTATCCTCCAGGTACGAGTCTATCACTCGTCTGATGTTGGCCGGGCATTTTGCCTCCATCAAACGGACTCTTATAGCGGGCCACCAGGCGCTATCGAAGGCCCCCTCTATGTCTAGGGATACCAGCACCACCATCTTTCTTTCTCTGATTTTGTCCCTAATGTGATTGGTGAGAGCATAGAGGGCGTCTTCGGTGCTTCTCTGGGGCATGAATCCGTATTGACTTTGGCTAATACTCGGTACGAGGTGCCATTTTAGTCTTGCGACGATCATCTTCTCCAGGACCTTTCCCATCACTGGCAACAGCCCAATTGGTCTATAGGCTTTTGCAACTGTGTAGTCATCTTTCCCTGGCTTTCTCAGCACTATCACAGTTGCTTCCTTCCAGATTTTCGGGAAAGAGCCTAATTCGAGGCATTTGTTTGCCAGTGCTAGGAAAAGTTCCGGATTTGAGTTAGGTTAGGTTAGGTTAGGCTAGGTTCGGTTAGGCTAGGTTCGGTTAGGTTCGGTTCGGTTCGGTTCGGTTCGTTAGGTTAGGTTAGGTTAGGTTAGGTTAGGTTAGGTTAGGTTAGGTTAGGTTAGGTTAGGTTCAGTTCAGTTCAGTTCAGTTTATTTATTGATAACGTTTTTTGTGTTATATGTCATTTTCTTATTTCTAATTTAATTAATAATTACCTAATTTGTATATATTCAAATATACATTGGCAAAAAAATAAGAGTATAAAACAATAAAATAATAATTAAATTCATATTAAATTAAAAATAAATAAATTATAAAATGTCAAAAAATTCATTAAATGAATAATGACATTGATCAATCAGCCAGAACTTTAGCTTCGTTTTGAAGGATTGCGTTGAGGAAACACTGATAATTGTAGATGGGAGACGGTTATAAACAGCCGGCCCCATCACATGCACCAGCTTCGAGGACTTCGTGAGGCGCCTCGGGACAGCTCTCAGTTTGTGCGCGTGACGAGTAGGGTACCTGTGACCCTCGCCGAACCTGGAGTACTCGTCTAGGTGGCTCCGCGCGTACATGGCGGCATGGAAGATGACCAGACCAGGGACCGTCATGATCTTCAGAGCACGGAATATTGGACGAGCGGGCGTGTCCCACGGAACTCGCACTACGGCTCGTACTGCTTTTTTTTGCATTCTGAACACTCGTTCCCAGTCGGCGGCTCTGCCGTACAGCTCAACACCATACTGGAGAAGCGAGTGCACAGATGCGAAGTAGCAGCTCCTCATCATGGCTGTCTCCAGTGTCTCCGACAACCTCCACAGGGCGAAGCACGCTCGTCCGACCCTTTCGCACAGTTGGTCAATGTGAAGTTCCCAGGTAAGACCTTCGTCCAGCCTAAAGCCCAAGAAGGTGGAGCTCCTGACCTGACTCACAACTTTACCTCCCAAGGTCACCGATATGGGTTGACTCGTCCGGCCCGATAGATTGAAGTGAACAAAGCTCGTCTTGCCCACATTGAGTAGAAAACCATTGACGCTGAACCAGACGTGGAGCTGGTTCGCCACCATGTTCAATCTTCTCTCCAACTGCTCCACACTCGGTGCCTTGACCACGGCCGCGACATCATCGGCGTACATGAGTATATGTGCGTCATTTATGCATTCCGGTAAGTCATTGAGGAGGAGAGAGAACATGATGTTGGAAATAGACGAGCCCTGCGCCACTCCAATGGACGTTGTCAGAGGACCTGAAGTGTCCCTTCCGCCCGAGACGACCTGGCAACGATCAGTCATGAACTCTGTCAAGAGCGCCAGTGACGGGCCGTCAAAACCGTAGTGTTTGATCTTCGCGGTAAGAACATTGTGATCTGCAACGTCAAAGGCTTTCGACAAATCACACATGATCACCGCCACCTGCTGTCGCTCTTCTCGGGCTTCTAGTACACACCTTACCAGATGCCGAACCACATCCGTTGTCGACCTTCCTCTCCTGTAGGCATATTGCCTATCGGATAGTGAGCCAGTTGATGTTAGGTACTCACTTATTCTGGCACTCAAACCGTACTCGAAGATTTTGGCTATACCCGGAATGATGGAAACTGGCCTGTAACTATTTAATTCTTCCCGCTTCCCTTTACCTTTGTACAGCGGCGAGACTCTGACATTTTTAAGTATTTGTGGATACTTTCCTTCTCTTATACAGGCGTTGAAAAGGTCTGTCAGGATAAATGAAAGGGGTACTGCTACTGTATTCATGAGAGACACCGACATTTCATATATATCTCGAGTGGTCTTTCGAGCTACTCCACTCACAATTATTTTATGGACCTCGTCGTGCGAGAAGGGTCTGAGCCTGATGGAGCGGTCCGCTGGAGCGCGAGCCCCCTCCAGCGCTTGCCGCGCTGCCCCCAGGTCCGCCGCCGGCGCGCCGCACACCGCCGCCGCCCGCACGAAGTGTGCATTAGCTGCGTCGAGGGCTTCCGCCTTGCTGGAGTACTTGGAACCGTCTGGTGTCCGTAAATATTCCGTCAGATCCCGAGCACGTCCACACCTCCCGGTCTCTATTTTAACAATATCCCACATGCTTTTTGTGGTGTTCGATGCACCTGCTATAATATCGCAATAATATTTACTACGTTCCTTTTTTAATACATTTTCAACTCTCTCCTGAAACTCATGGAGTTTCGTTGCGAGTTGCGTGTTATTGGGAAATTTGTGAGTCATGCATGTGATCTCTCTCAGTAGCGTATCTAAGCCCATGATTTCTTTTGTGACCCATGTTGATTTATTAGTAGGTTTACTTAATATTCGTTTTACCGGAAAACAAATGTCTATCATATTTTTAAAAATATTTATAATAGTCTCCGCTAACTGCGCGGCCGGTAACCCCCTACCGCTAACTTCTAACCAGTCGATACTCTCGATACTAGACACAAAATTACTCGTGTTAGCGCGCGAGCACATCCTGGCGAAGCGAGACGGCGGCGGTGAGTCACGCGGCCTACAGCACAGCTCGGCTCTCACGGCGTAGTGGTCGCTCAGTAGCGAGTTCACGGCGGTCACGCGCACACTTCCAGCCTGCACCCGTTCGCTGCTTACATACGCGTGGTCGATGCATGAACTCGTCGAAGCTGTTACTCTAGTATGAAAATCTACAATATTGCAGTAGTCGCGAGTATTTAAAATATCATTTAGTCTTTTTTGCATACTATTTAATGGGCACAACAAATCTATGTTAAAATCTCCAACAACAACGCAATCCTTCCCGCCGACAACTAAAGAATCTAGCAGTCGTTCTAAGCACGGATAGAATACAGATACATTTGTCAAGTTTGATCGATATACACATACTATTACAATATTATGGTCAGTCAGTTCTACGGCCGACACTTCGCAAACTTGCTCCACGGAGAAGCAATTACAGTCCAATTCTTTAAATCTAATATCTTTACTCACATAAATACAGGACCCGCCGTGACTAATATTCTGTCTACAGTAGCAGGCACCTAAGTCAAATTTATTAATATTTATTGTTCTAAGTTCAAAGTTTTTTAACCAATGCTCTGTAATACAGAGTATGTCACATTTTAAATTATTTTCAAGTCGTATTTCTAGTTGACGAGTCTTATTTTTAAGTGACGCTATATTTTGATGGCATACCACTATTCTGTCCAATTTATCACTGGTATCTGCATCGAGTCGTCTCCGCCGCCGCCGCGCGTCCGTCGTCGCACGAATAGATGCGTTATGCGCCGTCGCCGCCGCTGCTGGAGCGCGAAGAGGAGGTCCTGGTGCTGGCGCTGCCCCGCTGGGTACGGGGCCGGTACAGAAACCACTCTGTAAATCGAACCCCGGCTGGCCAAACCATTGGCGTAGTTACTGTAGTGAATATATTTTCAGGCATTCCAATAATGAATGAAGCGTGTCTGTTCGATTTTATGTCGCGTTTTTCAACGGTGTAGTTAGCTTTGGTAATATTGTTTAGAAAACAAAGAATCATCTCGCTGGTGGTCTCAGGCTTGAACGACCACGCTTGGATGTGCCGCCGTCGCTCCGCTGCTTGGAGATCGTTATTAGTAGGAGTAACCGTACCTACGATGACGGGGGCTAATTGT